>OX453292.1:9123307-10323307 GCA_949710015.1 Crataerina pallida | reverse complement strand
TATTATATTTTGACCAGCTGTTGACCAGAAAATTATTGTTTTACCGGAACACAAAGATTTGTTTTTCCGCCTTACAAAACAGCTTTAGTGTACCCCTGCATATTTTGTGAAGTGGTAATGTGTAATTCAGCGTGTTTCTTATGATAAATCACCTCCCTTAGATATGTGTTTAAAAGAAATTTCAATTCATTGAAAATATTTAGTATGGAATGAATGAATAAGGAAAATGAAGAAGACATAATTTGAAACCACAAGAAGATAAGACAATTACGCTCTCTTTCTAGTAAATGTAGAAAAAATAACTAATAAAGAATAAAATCAATATTTTGTGCCCTAACCTTATTGTACGGACGGGCGAACGTATAAAATTACTTAAAAGGCTAACTTTTACTTACACGCCCATAATTACAATCAATTTTAGGCTAACTTTTAGAAAAAAACTTTATATATCCATGGGAAGTTCATTAAAAGAAATATCTGTAGAGAGATGAAAAGGAGATGTACAAATAGTCTGAATTTGAGGGGGAAGCAGCAACAATTTTTAAACAGCGCAATACCTCAATCTCAATAAAGTACTTCTACGATATTATTCAAACATTTTTACCCTTACATAATCCCGTTCTTAACATAATGTTTTTTTTTTCTTTTGTGGGAAAAATCCTCGCTTCTACGACAAAGGACTGTGAATCTTTAATAGAGACCAAATTTAAATCAATCGTAACCGATATTTTAACTAAATGTTTAGGAAAAGGACATTGTACCGTTAAAATGGTGAAAAAGTTTGTGTATTTGAATTGTAGAAAACAGCGTTTGAGGGGCGAGAAAACTTATCCCCCTCTGTTCCAATGTCGAAAATTGTGACCTGCAGGTTAATTACCAGAAATATATGGACGGACAGAGGAATACACTTAAATCAATTCAGATTGGGCTTTATTTATAATTAAAGGTGCATGTAGCCGTCGAACAAACATTCGCACAAATACTTGTATGGTGGTGTTACTTGTGTCCCCTTGGATTATTTTTATCCTTTTTTCGATTTCATAAATCAAATATAAACAGATTTTCGTGACACTTTGTACTACTTTCGGTTGTATGGTGTAATATATGAAAAATGGAAATTCTTTTTAAAACTGTGAAACACATTTGCAAAGTCGTTAAATCTGTTGAAAATATGAAACACCTAAAAATGAAGGGGCGGATAACAACAGACATGAAAAATATTCAATCTTTTTAATTTTAAGAATAAATGGCATCATTTCTAAAGTAACGAAAAAAAATGTATAATAAAGAAAAAACATAAAAATTCTGCTTTAAGCAGCAAAAGAAAATATGATAAGAGTGTTATTATTTTTTCCCATTTTGTATTAATATGGGTGGGTGGCAATAGTGATCACAGCTATATACAACCCGAAAGAAAAACCCCAAGGAGTTCATTTTCTACACGGTATGTACATAGTATTGTACATATACGAGTATACACTTTTTTTGTGTATTTATTCCATATCAGCCAACCATGCAGTTTCCATGAAACTTAAACGCTTGCATACCAAATGTTTATGGTAGATGTTGATGTAGATGTGTTCTGCGTGTTCTACGACCAGAAATGTATCCTTTTTTTCTTTCTGTATGCTGCTACAGTTTCAGCTTCAGCAAGTAACCACTGTAGTGCATGGCTGTGTGCGGTTATTACTGTGAAAGAAACCTTTCATGCGTAACTCATTATTTTTCTTTAGCTTGAATAAAAAAATAAAATAATTGCAGAAAAATTTCACATAGCTCTGTGTGTATAGAACAGTTGGTATTATTATGGAAAGACAACAATAACGAAGCTTTTTTTTATAAAGAAAATAAGGTCGGATAGGAAGCTTAGACTATTTTTTGCTTTGTTTGGCTTTGTTTCGTATATATCATATGATAATGACTCTTTAAGTGTGTGTGTGTGCTCAAAATTTATTAAAGCTATGAATAAAGAGAAAGAAAAGAATAATTTCTAGCAAAAGAAAATCATCATCTTTTCACATAATGCCCCTGACGTGACAATCATGCATTATTGACATTCATTGTAGCGCACGTTGCTATTGTTTCAACTTTAATGCAGCCATCAGTCTCCCTCCAGCTCAATCGCTTACAATTGTAAAACTATCAACAAACAGTGATTTATCTTACATAAAAGTCCATGTGCTTGGTTGTACGTAAGGAATTGTTGTTTCATGTTTGTTTACTCTTTGGTGGTAATCTGGTAGCTTAAGCCAATTAAGTACCCTCTAAAACCAACCATTGATATGTTTTTATTGCCAATGATATCTAAACCGAACCATCCACCCCTTCGCTCACACAAAGGCGAGTCAATATCATGTCAGAGCACTGGGTACGGCGTGTTGTGCATTATGCGGTTCCGGTCGTTCGTCACGTTAAATTATAACAATTAACAACATCAACAATTTACACAAAATAAATCTTATTCAATGAAAGTTGTGTTTTTTTTCAATTTTGTTTGTTAAAAAATTATCATGTATCTCTTTCTTAAGGGTCTTTCAACATCTCATGGGAGTTATTTTCACATATTAAAATCTGTAACAAATTTAAAAGTGTGCCGTTCTTACGTGGAACATACACATACATACACCTACAGCACTTATTATTATGTATACTGAGGTAATAATTTAATCAAGTTATCAGGCATGAAACGAAAAAAATGTTCCATGTTTACAATAGATTTATATGCCGCCTTGCTTTTTTGCACTTTCAGACAAGTCCTCGGCGGCGTGTCCTTCTTCATCATCCTCCGTAAATTCTCATGGCATTTCCAACAGTGATAATCATCGTTCTTCCATTAAATGCTTAACGGGTGAGTTGTTTAGTAAAAAGTAGCAAAAAAAAATCTAGAGAAAGCTTTTTTATAGCATTATCAGAGACAAGAACCGTATTATTTGACAATTAATTGAATATGTTGCACACCAGAGTGTGTTGCTTTTGGCTATGCACAAGGCGAGCCATACAGTGTGAGAAAATAAGGTGGAAAGGCTTAAGTAACGTGACAAGGAATGTAATTTTTCAAAAAACTTCAATTACAAAAGTTGTTGGGTTAGAAGATGGTGACCTTAATCTTATTCGTTCCATCTCTACCCCGACAACCTTTGCATATGAAGTTTTTTCGTTATGGGCGTGTCTGTCACACCCATTGTAGCACATAGATGAACGTGATAATCTTAATAGCTTCAGTTTGGTTGCTAATGGTTAGACTTTTGTCGATTGTGGGCCTGATGTTATTCGTTATGAATAAAAAACAAGTAAGGAGTCGGCCAAGCCCGACCAACACCTCTTAGCTCCTTGAATTATGCTATAATTAGTTCAGTTGTGTTTGTACATAAATTACTTGGTGTAATATAATTATATGGAACGGGGTTCTAAAAATAGTCCGATCGGGTCCAAATTTGACTCAATCAAATATGAAGATAATTAACTGTTCTTCATTAAATTTTGTTCAAAAATATTATGAATTGCGATTTTTTGCCATATACCTACTTCCATTATAATAGGACCTTATATGGGGAACAGTTTAAAAAATGATCTGATCGCGTCCATTTTGAATTTTTGTTTGGAATATCTCAAAAATGGGCACAAATTTACATGGACAGACAAGCGGATATGGTTACATCGATTCAGATTTTGATTCTGAAGCGATGAATATCTACTTTGAGGTCTTTGATACCTTCTCCTGATAGTTACGTGATTTACAAAATGTTCGCATAAATTTGACCATTTACCCGAGAATCTTTGCTTTTACAGATTTGCATGTGTGAGTCGAAAACCTCTCAAACGAAGGACTATAGTAACTGTCGGTATATTATACATTGTACAGCACGTGTGTTTGAATGTGTGATTCGAAGTCAAGGCATGTGAAGTTTTTATTGTAAATATTTTTATTCATGGCCTTTTTCGCAGTTCATTTAACTTTTTTCACAACACACACGCACACATTAATCATCACAATCACCATCATCCCCGTTTGTACTGATAATGAAGGGAATAATAGTTTTTAAGAAAATATTGCGAGACTGTGTTCACAAATCAAGCTGTCTGTGAATGTGATTGCGGTATTAGCTTCTCCTTGATTTGTTTGAAAATACTCTAATATATTTATATTATTATGTAGATTCGTTGTTGTTATTATTATTATATCTATAAAAACATTATTTGTTAATTTCGATGCAGCAAGTAATCTAATGATCTAAATCCTGTTAATAAATAATAAAGCCATCAATTCTGCTTTGTTTGCTTTACTACCCTCTTCAGCCTCAACAAGAGCTCTATTGAAAATTTATTGTCCATACTGTAGACACAAATTGTTGCTTTTGATTTGTTGCTACTGTTGCATAAAATTCTCACGCTTTACCAGATTTATTGTTGTTTTTATTATTATATCTGATCATTTGATGATCAACTGATTAGCTGCATTTGCTACACCAGCTTAAGCACGCGTGCATCACATTCAGTAGTGTAAGTAATGATTATTTTATATTATACATCATCGCATTGTGTTCACGCACTTTCGACAATTGACTTTTCTGGTTGCAAAACAATTCATGTCAAGGCTTCTATCTATGCAGTCCTTTATGTATGAAACAAAAGGGAGAGCGATTAATTTTGTTTCTTTGTGTACATCAGCATCATATGCTACACGCTTTAACAGGATTAATGCCGAAGAGCACTTAAGTATTAAATGGTTGTCAGTGTGCAGTAGAGGGAGGATTCAAGCTTGGTGCGGCGTTTTATTTAGTTGTTTTGATTGTCAGCTAATGCCTCCACTCAAGCGTGCACTAATCTTTTACCCAAGACTATTGTTTAGGAACTTTCCCACTGAAGCGTCCCGCTGGCACAAGCCATTCCAACTTATTCATAAAAAAATAACTTGTCACATAAATGTATTTTATTATAAATATTTTTATTGTGATATTTTCTTCTTTTAACAATTTATTACTACATAATTTCCTTAATCATGATTTTTCTTGCACGCGTTTTCTTTTGACATTATGATGTCAGGAATTTTGTCTTAACCGACATTTTGGAAATCCTATGTTGTTGCGGTTGTTGGCATTTTGGTATTACCCCGTCTCGGAGCTGAAGTAATTACTCTTGCTAAACTTGGGATACCAAGTTTTTCTGTTCATGCATGTCTGTTCATCTGTTATTCTTCCGCTCCTAATGAATCGTTTGAAAATGTGCACACAATGCAATGAAAGAGAAACCTTTTCTTTGCCTACTGTTTTTGTTGAAATTTCTTAGATATTAGTTGCCACTAATATGAAGGGAGATATCTTATCTATCTTATCTGCAATCAATCTTTTTTGTCTTATCTAATTCAAATCTTTTATCTGTTTTATTGTATTTCCGATATCTGCCGGTTACAAACTGGTAAATATAAAAATTCGTTAATTTCACCAGCAACATTTATCAGATATAATTTGAAAAGTTTACATTTCATAATTGGAAAATAGTAATAGTCGAACGTGACGTACATCTCAATAACGACATTAGGCAGAAACGTCCTTTTTATTATATCTCCGTTCAATTTATATGAAAACATTTCAATTATAAAACCAGCATGGAATGGTAGAGAGGGGTGGGGGAGAAAATATCATGTGTTGTACCGTATGTTACATTCGTTTAAATTAAATTTCAAAATTTCATTACATTCTCCATGTACAGATGAACAGAACTGTAATGAAATTTTTTACAGTAATTGTTTCAACGATTTACAATAATACGTTATGGAAAATATGTTTATTTTGTAAAAAGCTTTATGATGTTTATTTTACATATATTTGTATCACCAACAAGTTTTCGTTTATATATTAATAAAGCAAAGGTATGGGTTAAAGCGTGTACATAAAAAAATTAATTTGAGAAAATCACTTATTTTTGAATTTAAATAATGAATTTGATGACTTGGACGACGGTTTGTGTAGTTGTACTTGTATGTGCTAACATATGTGCAGTTAACACACACATTAATAAAACGTAAACATTACACGCGTAAAATCCATAAATAAGAACATTTTGGCACGCTGACCTCAAGCGGAAACGGAACCCAGCCGGAGGTAACGGTGTCGAATCGTCTCCGGCCCAGAAGCCGCAAACATATACGTAAAGCTACACAACACAACTAAACAACACAACAACAATAACGTTGGAGTGCCCATCAATGTATAAGCATTCCACCTTCCCCCGCTCCCCCTCTCTCTGTCACTCTTTCTCTAATTTATCCACAAATTCTATACGATATTGTAGCAAAAAAAAAAAAAAAAGGAATATTTCATAGGAGCTTACGCTTGCTTTTCTAGTTTGTCTGTGTCTATCTGTTCGTTGTTTTTGTGTTTCTCAATAAACTTGAAAACAATTAAGTTGTCAATAGAATTTATGTGTCTACCGTTCGAAAGAAATATTAATTACCAAATTCAAAGATCAGTTTACAGGAGGTTCTAGACAAAGTACTTGAAATCAATTTTCGCCGAATAATTCCTCTTTATACATTTCAACATGAAACGTATAAACAAATACAAAGGCATAGCATATGCTATGTGTCATTCGAGGATTAATGATAAGCTCTTGGGAACGTGAGAATTGGATTTTTTTAGTTATGAAAATAAAAAATTTTTTTAACAAGGGTAAGTGGCATAAGTACAGATTCATATAAAAACCGATAGACAGATAACCTTATAGTACAATTACAACCGCACAATACTTTATCGCGTGCTTAGAAAGTCAACTACAATAGTTGGACACACGTGATCTCATGATCTCATAACACAAACTCTGTCCTCGCACTCACACAATAATTTACAAATATAAGTTATGTTAGATAACGCTGATAATGTTGAATAATAAAGTAAGAGCAGAGGCACCCACCCTCGTATAATTGTTTGTTTTCATTTGTTGTTATTGTCTCTTAAGTGGTTTGGGGTGGGTTTGATTCTTACAGGTCCTTGCCATGACTACCGCATGTTTTAGTTTGAAACAATTAACGTTCTTGGTTAAATTCATAACACGTACAAGATGTATGAATTCATAGGAGGTTGAAATGATTTTCCATTGTACTGTTGGGATGGTGATTGGGATAAATCGTGCATAGGTGTCAGTACTGCTATTCACCCTTTTCGACTTTTCGCTTTTCACCGCCACGTTCAGGTTAACGTCTCGCTTTATCGGGTATATTTTCACATTGCGATCTCAATTGCCCAATTATCAATTGCAGTGTTTTCAATTCTAGTGCTGAACAATATGTTGCACGTCTCTTTAATAACTTACACTTCAACTGAGGGTTAATATCTTGGAGTATAAAAACTGTGGGAAAGTTGCTCAAAAGATACAAGACATTTGCAGCTACAGTCGATACCCAATGTGTGCTCCGTCCACCACAAATGAACAGTTTATGAAGATTCAACTTTAGGGGTTCTATGTAAATAGTTTAGTAATTATTGTGTTTTGATTTTTCTATGCATCGAATTAGTTGTTTTGAAACAAAATGTTTATTGTTTCTTTCTTCTATTATTTTTGTTGATTTTTTTTTTTGTTTGTTTTATTATTTTCTTCTCTTTTACTGAAAACAATTATTAAAGCATACATTATATAATTTTAGTTTAGTTAGTTTCAAGTTTTTTGGTATATTAAACTATTTTGAATGTATAACTTTTTATTAATGTTAAGGATTATAATGTATTGCATCTTAATATTGATTAAATTCAATTGTCACTGTGGTATTCTAATGATAATTCCCATTATTGGAATCATTGTCAGAAACGGTACAATGAGTACACTTTGACAATCTGGACTTTATAACCTTGCAAGAGATTCTTTTAGTCCATGCGGGAAGGTTTATTTTTAGGAAGGAAGGGCAAAATCAGGTCAGTTAGAAATCCCAAATGTCTTTTTTCTGAATGCAAACACTGTATGTGTTTATTTATTGCAATGTATTTAAAATATCTCAAACTTTGATGTTTTTAGAAAAATGCTCTTGGGCCATTTTCGAAATAACAATGTTGTACGATATACTCTTAAATTCGGTGACATATTAGGTTTGTATGAAAAAAAAACATTAGAAATATTAAGGCGCGGTACGTTTTTTTACGTACCGCGGTGCAATCTACTCAAAATGTGTCCCTTTAATAAGGGCAGCAGTGTAAAAAGGAAGCCTCTGCCCTAGCTAAATCAACTAAGATGCTGTCTAAAAATTCAATTTGTAAAATCTCTAAAACTTAGGAATACCTAGTGTACCCTCAGTGAAGGGCCTACTGGTACAAATAATCCATTTTTCAAGTGTGTCAAAAACTGTGAATCACTCTTTGTCATATTTATTGCCTATATGTGATATATTATATACTACAAAAATATGAAAGAAATAATATCACACTTGCATTAATAAAATCTAATCTTTACACTCGTTTGTGCGAATGCATGTCCGTACATATGCATATAAAAAGTCAATATTGCGTATTAAGTTACAATTATGTTAGTTTTTATTAGTGCTGAGCTGGAAGCGGCCACCAGTTAGGCCGTGTTGTCAGTAAGGCAAGTTTGACTAAAACGAGCCGAACAATATGTTTTTTCATAGTTGTGAATGATTATTGCAGTGTTGTAATGTTTTCATAACTGTATATACATACACACGTGTCCATTAATGACATCTGAATGATAGAACACGCGATTGGCACGTGTCGTTACAGGGAGTTAATTTTCTTCTAACATTTGAGACGGAGACTGAGACTTTTTTTGTTGAATAGTTACCGCTTTCGTAATGCAGCAATGAAAAGACGCACATATATGTATAAGCGATTGCTCCTTTAGTGAACTTGCAATGTATTCATAGCTGGTGTATGTTGTTGTATGAGCGCATGAATAACACCACTGATTATAATAATAATGTGAATTTGTTGAGTGGCGGCTACTCATTTCCGCCTTCAATGCCATTACTACGCTGCTTTCATTTCTATTCCATTATTATGTTTATCCTGTGTGCGTATAAGAACATTTAAGGCTGAAGGCATTTAATTTTTACTTGTTTCTCGTTGTTTGTTTTTATTTTAAAGTAGGAGAAACATGTGCTTGTTAAGCAATCGCTTGCATGATTAAGATGGATAAAACAATATGTTTGGTAAAGACCTACTTATAAATCACAAGATCATAGTCATCTATTTTTTTTTTTTTTGTCATATAAAAGTAATTAGTGTACGCCTTTAAAAACTTTGATATTCAACAACAACCCAAAAAAGTTTTTCTTTCTTTTCTAAATAAAAAACAAGTATATAAGGTCTACATTAGGGGTGTATAAAAGGTTACACACATCTTTACCCACTTTTAAAATAGAGCAACACTGTCTCTCCAAAGAAGGAAAATAAATACATCAAACGTATATAACATGATAAATATTTGGGCGTGGCAATATTAGTATTTTTACCAAGTAGAGAATTTTTATCCAACCACTTTGAAAGAGATTCAATTTTTCTCGTACAATACAATTTGCAATAAATATATCGTGGAGAGACACGCCCATTTGAGCTAATTTTGTACATTTTTATTATTATATTTATACGTGAATTATATTATTATTTTATTTATACGTGAAAAGTTGCTGTATATGTGAGGAGAGGATATCTGAGGATCAGTTTTGTTAATGGGACAAATGAGCCAAAATACTCATTCATATTTCAGATCAGGTCATCATATAGTAATCTAGCTTAAATATTCTAAATAAACTCCTGAAACGAAGTCCATTATAGGTGGGCGTGCTTAATTTAACTTTTACAAATATATAGAAAATCTTCGTTGAAATTCTGGCAACATTTCATTTTTGTTTCTCTTATGGTGTGTCTGTTAGAAAAAAAGCCCTTAAAACTAAGCTGTAGATTCTGTAAAATTATAGATTTGGCATAAATCAAAGGTCCATGGACCTTTCAGTACCCTGAACTTATGGTTCAGTAATAACGCGAAATTAACTTTCAAGTAGAATTTAAGCACCTCAGAAGGGGCGTTGGTAATCAACAGACAATTATTAATATAAAGGATAGAAATATGAAAAATTCGGCAGGGTGGTTCAGGAGTATTTCGGATTTTTACAAGCGTATGCAAAATTGAACAAAAGCCAAAATCCAAGTAAACGCGTGTATCGTTTATTTAATATTCCAATGACATAATTTCCTTTTTAATGTAGGTTCCAAGTCCAAGGCTAGTCCAATTTCTATTATTCATACGGTTACAATATACAAATAAAGTGCTAATTTCACTTCTCTTTGAAATCGGAATTTACTGTACTAGAACCGATACATACATCCTCACATTGTTGTAAAGTTTCAATAAAAATGCGCAGAAATTTACACCCTCAGACAGAGGGGCTAAATCGACTTGTCTATTGATGCTGAACAAAAATATACATATGTTTCGGAATATGCCTCGCCCCCTTCTAGTACTTACAAATCTTTGAATATTAACAATATTCCCACATATCACTATGATGATGGGTATAAAGACAAAGCCAAGTGAAAATATTGCTTTTGAATTGAATAAATGAACATTTCAAAGTTGTGTTTATCATATCATCATCTGCGTTCGTGTATATGTGTAAGTAAATGACGACATTAAAACACTAAATGTGTTACACACAAACTCCCCCAACAATATACCATGAACGCCCATTTAATCACAAGTCAAACACCATAAAGCTCTTCTTTCTCCACATTTATTAAGTTTGTAGAGGCGGAATGTAAGAGAAATGAAAAAGGAAAATGTAAAAAAACAAACAGAACAAGCAAGAAAACTAAATTTGGCTTAGACCAAATCTTTAATACTCTCCACTTTAATCGCTAATCAAACGTTGAGTTGGATTTCGGACAGAGAATAGTTTTTTGTAAATTTTGGGCATTTCTTCTCTACGAGCACGTCCCATCGATGAAGCACTAATTATAAATGGGATTTTATTTTATTAGGCCAATTTTTAAATTTAATATATAGATTTTTATCGATTATGGGCGTGGCATTTAACCACCGATTTTAAAAATGTCTTCATACACTTCTTGACTACGCCCAGGGTGTACGAAGGTCTGTTTATAATGATGAAAGTAGTCTGAGTTGACTTTCAACATTAAATTTGAAAAATTTATGAAGAAATATGAATATTAAAATATCTAAATTGAATTGAAATGAAAATTGTAGCTCTGCTACAATTATATACTTATACAACGCCAAGAAGGGGCGTCGAATATTCAAAAAAATTGAGATATCGAGTCGAAAGTTGCCAAAGGGGCTTATAGTTTCTCAATTTGTAGATGATTGATATTTAAATTAAGCAAAATCAGTCAAAGGCTTTGTCCATAGTGCACAGGGAAGGTGAAGACATATTTCAAAGAATTTTTCTGTCCTTTACAAATATATTTGCTTAAGTTGTGCAAATTTATTCGGTATATAAGTGGGAGTTAGTAGGTCATAATTCGATTTAAATGTTTTATATATTTCGTAGACAAATCGGCGAGTTCGTTTAGGATATACGTTATATAATTAAAAAGAACTTTCAGTTATACTTTAAGGATGTAAGAATATAAGCATTTTAACTTTTTGTCCTTAGGGACTGCCCTAAAAAGTTTTCCTTATTTTATTTGATTTTTTTATAATAATATTTTGTCACCGATGGCAATAATAACACATTCAACTGCAGCAACAATATTTTGTAAAATTAATTAAACACTCATACACTCAAAAGCAACAGCAACAACAACAACAAAAGTGTATGGAAAATGGAGGCCAACCCATTACAACACATTTATAATAAAGTGTATACAACTTCAATGTATATGGAAAAAAATCTCATAATTTACCAGAGTTAGTAATTTGTATGCTGTACAGCAACAGCATGTACCAGCAGCAGTAGCAGTGGCAACAGCCGTAACAGCAGCAACAATAATTACAACAGCAACAATTGGAGAAGACACACAATCAAGTAAAAAAAGGTAGTAAGAGAGCTTACAGTACACTTAAGCGTTCCTTCCTCTATCATTACAACCATTATCTGAGTTTCGGCTGCTGTAGTTGTTGCTACTACTCTTACAGCTAGTTGGTGGTGGTGCACTAAGAGAATTAATCTGTCACACATATATAGCAAATCATCATCATCTTTGTGTACTTGGAACGTATACCACTTATTCATTTACACGGCCGCTTATCTAGAAAGCCAGCTCAATACAAATGCCAACCACTTGATATGTGAATATGAATAATAAACGTCGAGAATAGGGATAGATTGGATAGGTGTAGCACGGAATACCGTAGATGGGGATGCATTTCCTATTAGTCGCTGCTTATAAATTAGGTGGTAAGCTGAGTCCTCCATACAGAGTCTCATGTACAATCAAGCACTTGGTGGATTTGTTGTGACGACAACGAAACGGTAATATCCTTGTGTTTGGTGGAAGGAAAAAGGAAGTGGATAATACATCCGTCCTTGTTGCTTCGTGTCACCCACTAAAAAAAAAGCTTTGTACTGAAAAACACGCGTTGCTCTTTTTCATAAAACTCAATCAGGGCATCCAGCCTGGTTGTGTGTGGCCTAGATGGAGGTGAGCGAGTTGCTTCCAGAGCACAGCTCAACTGACACATCCTTCATATTGGCTAACTATTGAAAAAAGCTTTCAGTTTTAAAAAGGACAAAAGTAATCATATTTAGTGTGAGCCAGAAAGGAAGGAAAAACAAATTGAAAAGCTTTTCATATATATGTATATGAAATATTGAAATTGAAATTATAAGCAAGAAAAAGAAAAAAGGCATTGATTTCACTAAAACTCTTGCCAACTCTGGTAATGAATGAAAAGAGTTTCCCAAACAATATCCGAATACTCTTCTCATATCCTTCTTATCCAACTTATCTTATAAATAAAAACCAAGTTTTTGGCATTTTAAATCAATATGTTTGCACATGTAAGTGCATGTACATTTATTATAACGGATATGAAAGTTACTTTCCTTTGAGGTAGTAATTTGACAAAAATATCCGCTAGTTTTGTTCCGTATGATTGTGTTCGCTTGCATTGAAGCGTAAGTGGAAAATATAGAAAAGTAAAAATAAAAGGAAAGTCAAAAGAAAGCTTTTATTATTAACGTCACAGTCCAACAGACCTTGCGCTCTTTAACATTGGCCACACCTCACCTTAACAGTGATTGGTCTTTAAACGGAAAACGAGTGTTGGATGCAGCTTAATAGACAATTGCAAACGCTGACGTTGTTATTAAATGCTGCTAGCAGAATAGACGACAGACACCCTTAATACTTGTACATAACAAACGCCCACACACTGCAGCCAACCACCCAATATATACCAACAATAACCGCTTGTTAGATTTTATACAATGTTAGCAAAATCTTATAAATTGTGGCATTGAAAGTCACCCTCTCCACTCCCACAGTGGTGGTGGTGGTGGTTGTGTGTGCAGTGCCGTGCTTGTTTATGTAGAGGGGTGATAGTGAATGTAAAAATCACCGTTTATGCGCCGGTAGCTGAGCAGGATATGTGCGATTTGACGACGGAATAAAATCAATTGTTACGTTACCGTGCTACAGATCAGTCGCAATCCGGTGTCAGTCATCGCCAACCACAGCAAACTTTAACCAGCAATTATGTATAGAAAAAACTCTAATTTGCGTAACTGTTCTTTTACAACAAAGTCAACAAAAAATGTTCACATTTATTGTAATAAATAATATGAGACTCTCTTAATAAATTTATAATAAAAAAGGAAAAAAAAAAAACTTAAGAAAAAATTCTTGAAAAGTAAACAATTATATAACAATCAATAAAAAGCAAGAAAGCAAGAAAGAAAATTCTGCCATATTGATAATGGAGTAAATGAACACTTAAACTAAACAATCGAACTAATCAGTGTGTGAGTGCTTTAAAAGCAGAAGTAGTTAGGGTAACGGCAAGTGAATGAGTGAGTCACAGTGTATATAGTAGAACGGTAGACAGACGCCGCTAACAGCAAACGCGGTTAATATTTATAAACGGCAAAAGTTGTCCGGAAGTTGAGGTGTCCGGTTAACGGTAACCGGTTCCGATCGTCACTTTTCCCGTTCCTTTTCCTGTTCCGCTTCTGACGCCAACACCAGATTTACAGTTTGGCTACTGTTTTGCATAAATATTTATTTGAAAAAAAAAATTCAATTGACTACAATTTGTCGCATCTTTCCGACCAACATCCTTAAACAACAACATATTATCGAACATATTTAATATATATAAATTTATATATTTAAATTATAAACACATTTGTAATAACATTTTATTGTTTTCTTAACAATAAAACTAATTTGAACTTTAAGGAATTAATTTAGCGTAATCTTTGTAAAGGGGTACCGTAGTTAAAATGTGATTGAACGCCAATGAATAAATTATTTAAGTACATTGTAAAAAAGGCTTATTCTGAAAAATCCGGCGGCTTTTTAGATTAAAATAAAAGCCGCATTAACTACCGCCGCTTCGTGTTTTCATATCATGATGATTGACATTAAACCATCAGCTGATTATTTATCACGTTCTACCGGTAGTTTTAGCAACTTCTCAATGTTGTTTGCAGGTAAGTTAGAGTGCATTTTCATACTTTACGCCATAAGTGGAAAGAGGATATATTAAGTTTGTGCGGTTTTTTATATTCCATTGTACTGATCGGCTTAGAATCAAAATCTGATTTGATGTAACGATGCCCGTTTGATCTTCCTTCCATCCGGTGCCTGTCCACGTGAATTTGTGCATAAGGTTTTGGCCATAGTTTTTAAGATATTTCGAACACATTTGGTACAAAGGTGTGCAATATTGAAAATGGATATAATGACCTTATATAAAACGGGTCTTTATAAGACGAAATTTCACAAATTTCAATATTTTTTGATAAAACTTGACTATTGGTTGACCGTGCCAATCGCACAATTTTTTGCTTCTCGTCCCATATAACCTTTTATTATATAATAAATCATTCAGCGAAAATTCGGAGTCCCCAGTCTCTCCTCTTGGGTATTTCAAAGAAAATAACGAACTTATATGGAGTATGCAAGAGTTGCATTGCGTGCTTATTGATATAACTAAACAAATTAAAGATGCAATGTTGAAGTAGTGATATAGGGTATAAATGGTCGGGTTTAACCGACTAAATTATTTTCACTTGTTTTTCGCTACGTTAGAAGGTGTTGTAATTTAAATAAATTATAAAAATATAGGTAAACATGTTAAGAAATTCATCTACTAATGGTTCAGGGTGCATGCTCTTAGTGTAGTCTACCCCTAAGTGTCGATCTTAAAAAATTGTTTCCAGTTGCACATATTTAAACGCTTCTGGCCTTCCTTTTAATTCTTTACCCTTATCACTTTCATATTAAAATTTGAATCGATTTAGCATGTCCATCCGTCAGTCTGTCCATGTAAATTTGTGCGTAAGCTACTGGTCAATTTTTGAGATATTTTGATGCAATTTGGTACAAGGGCTTAAATTTTAAAAACCCCTCCCCATATAGCACTCTAATATAAAACTAGTATTTATGTGACGAAAATTCGCAATTTATATTATTCTTTAACAAAATTTTAGAAAACATGATAAATAGGTTTAAGAATTGACTGTTCTAAATTCTAACCCGATCGGACCTTTTTTTGATCCTTATACGGCGCTTTATTATAAAGAAGGTATTTTATGGCGGAAGTTCGCAAATCCAAATAGCTACCTCCATCCTCAAAATAGAAATGAAATTACAAAATTTCACTTCAAGATTTTAAAATTAAGGACTATGAGCGTTCCAAGGTATAGGCGTCTCTTTCTGAATGTTGCTAAGGGTGGAGGATGCAAAAGTTGCATTTCTTAATATTTTTAATTAAAAATTGGTAACTAGAAGGATGTAGAACGTGCGGTTTAAAAATTACAAATATCTACACAAACCTTTTGCCACAAGTGGAGCAAATGATGTTTTCGTTTTCAACTCAATTGGACAATTTTTGTAACCTTCTTACCTAAACAGATTTTTCACGAGGTGACTTATATGACAATGACTCGAACTTTCTGATACAACTAAACAAATTAAAGGACAATATAAATTTTTTAAATAAGTGGTTGGGATATTAAATGGTTGAACTTGAACGAATATAACATATTCACTGCATTAAAAAAAATATTTTTTCATAATCTTAAAATGACGACTTGTAATGTACAACTACTTACATTATACACCAAGTTTAAACATTTTAGTTAAATCCAATCACATTATTCAATGAATTTTGTTTTATATTCTTCTTCTCTACAGATTCGTCATACAAATCATCATGGGGTTCCCATAGCTCGGCGCAATCTCAAGGTAAGACATGTATTCTTCACAGTGAAACTTTCAAGTACCAATAAAACTACAAACTACTACTTAAATATTTTCAACTCTAATCAGTGGTAGTAATCATATGAATTGATGTAAAATTCTACGCAATAATGATTACGTATGTGTACATACATATACGATTGTTAAGGTGTGTAAATTGTAGCATAATCCGTATTTGTAAAAATAATAGTGAGAAAATTACATGTTACTAGCAAAAGCTATATAAAACGCGAAGACATTTTTATAGGTCGTTTGACAATGACATGTCAGTAAATTTAGGAATCAATTTTAAGGGATTTTGAGAAAAACGTATACATTGAGTACTACGGTTTTAAGTCTTGTACAATTTTTAGGAATTTTGAAAAGCGTTAACTCCGTTTTGAACACACTAACTTGCCCACGGGCACGTTTACAATACGTAGTAGAGATCACACTCGTATGCTTGGCGCATTCAATGTACATGAAATCAGCGAAGCGTACATTTATTGAACAATATTGAACAATCAAAATAATCATAATCAAAAATCATATTTACACACAAAGCGAGCAAGGC
Source organism: Crataerina pallida (assembly GCA_949710015.1). NCBI lineage: Eukaryota > Metazoa > Arthropoda > Insecta > Diptera > Hippoboscidae > Crataerina > Crataerina pallida. The sequence goes on along the minus strand of OX453292.1, from coordinate 10,306,366 downwards.
ACGCACCACAAAATGAACACAATCACGTTTAAACATAATTGACAAAGGTGTGTATTACACGTGTTGAAGTAGTTCAGATTGTTTTGTTTCAATTGTTAAGGTGGGAAACTAGGGAGACTGAGTTGTTCCCGTGTTATTTTTTATCTCCTAAATCCTTCATATAACCAGAAAAGTAACCCAATCTTGTAACAGATTCAATGAATGCCTAAAATATAAATGATCTTGTTGGCTATTATCTGTTGAAGATAATTGAATATTCATTTGTTTTTGTATAGAATTAAAAAAAGTAAACTTAATAAACATTGTCATCACCCGGCAATGGATGGCGGTAGTTCTAAAACCACATAAACAGTGATATGCTTTGAAGTTTTTAATAGCCAGCGGCTTTGTCATTATTATGGTATTTGTAGTTTGTTTATCCTTTAAAGAATTTATTCCATTCATCTCAAGTGGATTTATATTCAATTGTTTGTATTGTTTGTAACAATAATTTCGTTATAATGTTTCTGTTACGCTTATTTCTGATTGTTGCCCTTTAATCATTTATAGGCGTTTATTATTAAAACTACCAACTTAACGTTGCATAGCTTAACATACAATTATCATAAATTAAAATAATATTGATGAGCAGCACATAATATCATAACGTAATTTAGCATAACATAATATAGCTTAAGTTAAAAATTCTTGGATTTTTTAAATTGTATCGATCGATGTACCAGAGAACCACATGTAAATGTTAAAAAAGTACGCCTACAACAAATCTTAGCTCTTCAGAGATTCCGATCATTTCATCAATTGAGATTAACTCTATGAAATTATCTTCTATGTGATCTTCGGTTCAACCAAATCTATATTTCAGTAAGCCTTCCTTATTTTGAACTTGCGCAGCTCGGTTTTTGAATATCTTAGAGCGTTGGCTTATCAATTTCTTTCTGCATACAGGTGCTATATAAATCTGAAAACACCCTAAAAACTTGGCGGACCAACAAAAATTTTTGTTTACGCTTATTACATGATGAACGTCTTAAATGGGGTTCGTTTGTCGTTTTTTAACTGTGGTGACAGTGTAAAGTGTGCCCTTTGACACTTTACACATATTTTGAGTTGAGTTCAAAATTTAAAAATTTCTGCTTGGTTGCGTTTTTCATGCTGACGGCCAAACCAGAATAAGTTCTTTTTGTATTCTGTATTATACCATACTTGCTTACATATACACTTGAGTGGCCGGGCAAAATTCACAGGACCATGATGGGAACGATAATAGATATATATTCAGTTTTTGTGTTCATATGAGAGTAGTATGGAACTTTATATGAAATGTTGAAGCTGCGGAGATGAGTATATATAAATATTCCCTTGTGTGTGTATATATATGCAATATTATATTTGTGCCGTTGAGCTTGACGCCTTTTCATAAAGTGACAATACAAACACTCGGTGAATTGATTTGTTCTTCTTGGCTGCTGCTCTAACAGCCCTGCGGTGATAATATGTAGCGCCTTCATTGCTCTCTCTATCTCCCTCTCTGCTCTGTTTTGTTTATGATTTTTACGTTCATTCTATGCTCGTTAGCTGGTTTTGAGAATATAATTTAAAATTTTATAAAATACGCCTGCGGCCTTGTTTTGGTTCCATCAAACGAGCGGCCAAATTGCTTAAGAGAGCGATGTTCATTTCATTGTTTGATGATATCTTAGTATGAGCTAAAGTTTGAATTTAACATGGAAAAGGTTAAAGACCAGACTTTTAAAACCTCATTAGCATTAAGTTTCGGATTGTTTGAGGATTTCTTCTTTTTTAAATATCTCAAGCAAAGATTATAAATTATTCATTATTTATTTATAAAACTCAATTGTTTATTTGTCAATGGTTAATCTTTCTAAAACGTTTAAGTGTTTCTCTATATCTTTTAAAGGTTACGGTTCCAATGCCTTGAGCAGTGTGGGTGTAAGTGTTGGCAAATCATCACTAGATCCCCATTCACATTTACGACAACCTGGTAAGTTTAAAAATAAACGCATTTCACATTTCGATCTTACACATTTATATGAAATTTTTACACAGACAGACCACACATAGAAAAAACAAATATTATACGGAAGCACTTGACACGAGCGTATTTAAGAGCCACTCAAACAAGAAACAAATACTACCTTTATAAATAACAAAAACAAAACAAAAAATACCCTTTCATCCCTACGCTGGGATGGCATTAAAATAACAGAATTCTAATGACAACTACAATAAAAACTGGAACAATAACTCACTAGTGATGGCATTGACATACAAAACAATACAATTTATGTATTCGAAATGGAAAAAGTTGTTGAGCAATACAATAAATTTCAATTTTTTTTTTTAGTATTGCGAATATATTTTTAAATACTTTGTCCAACATAATAGCAATGGCGATTGTATGGGTTTGAACAATGGTGTCGTCGAAACCTTAATAAAACAAAAGAAGAACTTCTTTCGCAGGAATTTCCCTCAATTTGAAGGAAATTAATTGAAAACAAAACTTAAACGTAGAGTCCCTCTCTTTCTATCTTCTTTATTTCCTTTCAAATGATATGAAAGAAATTAAATCTACATAGGTTTTAATATGTGTTTCAGAGTTCAGAAAAAGGGAGACTTGAAAGAGATAATCGTAACTTTTACAAATCGAGAAAGAGAAATAATTCTAATTAAAACGTACAGCATAATTTCACTCAACAGAAGCAACAGAAGAAGAAAGCTGAAGCATGCACCATAAAGTATAAGAAAGAGATCTTAATTATATTAGAAATAGGGCCCCAAGGATAGTACATTCTAAATGGTTCTCGCAACTTCAAAGTGTCCGAAAATGGACTGAATGTGTAATAGTAGTAGTAAAAAGCAAGATTACTTTTCCATCATTTTACCACAAAATTGATGAGGTAACAATAAGCCGTTAAGTAGGATGATTTACTTTCTCACAATTAATCGAAAGCGTTGGAGATTCTTACAAAAAAGTGTCGTATATTTTGCTTAAAACTGGATTACTATGAAATAAATCGTTTTGGTATACTTGAATGTGTTAGGATAATATAGTTTTATGCACACTGGAAGCTCGTTTGCGTCTTCCTCCTTTTTTTAAAAGTCCAACGTAGCACATGAGTTCAAATACCACCTAAAAAGCTCCCGTGCTGTGTCTCTCATTCTGATTTGAACCACCATTCTACAAGGAGCAAAATTTATTATTTTGAAGCCTCTTCTAACCGTTATAAAATTCAGTCTAGTCATTTGTCCAGAGGGAATGTTAGATTTACGTAATTTTCTTTTGTGCAACCAGAATTGTCGATAATGACTTATTTTTACCAAGAGATGACAAAAGTACATATTTAGGCTGCATTTTCTGCATTGGAGGAATCGTTGTCATCTCAATTGCTCTCATAATATTAACCTCAGTGAGTTAACGCTACTTAGGGGCTTAAGACTTAATTAGGAAGAATTTTATCAATTAAGACTTACGTACTTTCAACTTTTAGTTTCGAGGTTCTATTCAGTTCAATGCATTCCTTTCCATTATTTCTATGGATAAGCTTTTTTAAGCTGAAATGGAACATAGTAGGTCATTTCCATCTATATTTTATTATATTATACATTTCATTACAGCTTTCAAATATGGTCAGATGGAAAAAAAAATTCATAACGTTATATTTTTAAGCAAAAATTTTGAATTTCCATTCTTATTTAAAATCCGCAATCACTTCGTTGCCAATCCAATATTCTATTATAAATATAAGGGCGTGACTTATACAGTTCCTATCATATTCCCAACACTATACTTTAAAGAAAACCATTCCTTTAAATTACCTTCAATGGCATACTGCGGTTTCCAAACGTACAATAGCTGGTGTCTATTTGTTGGCAAAAAAGAAGGAGAGGGGGAAGGGGATACCCTTATATATAGATTCACATAATTACCCTCAATATTATTCTGCTGATATTTGTTCTAAATATGGTATTGAAATTAACTTTCAGAAATATGATTATTACCACCGCAGTATATAGTCGTTATTTTGCCAGATTTTTTTAAGAAAAGTTAAGCAAAATAATTGCAATCAAATGAATTTTTCCCTGACTGGCCATGAAAGAAGTTATTAAACAAAACAAATGCACACAAGTGATTGACAGAAGTATACAGACTTATACACACACATCTACACGAAGTAAATATATGATACGACACATTGTCAAAATGAAGACGCGTGCCAAAAGTGTTTTTTAAGCTTACAAAACACACGTAACGCATTAACAAAAAGTAAAACAAAACAAAAAAAATTTAATAAACGCATATACATATTAACAAATAAAGAAAAGAAATGTCGAATGTTGTGAAATGGAAACAAATTGGGAACAATATCAGCATGAAAAGGAAATAGAAACAATACCAAAACCATCGAAATAACTATTGTATGTATTTGTAACAGTTGAAATGCAAATGTACGATTGCGAAGATTGCGCCGCACGCATTAACAAGTACGTACATGCGTACACATTTAATATTGCATTTCACAATAAACGGAATATTGGGCCCAAAATTATGTTCAAGAGTTCGCAAGCTGGTTGGTCTCATTGCTGATTAGAAAAGCAAATAACAAGCAAACAACAAATGAAATACGAACGAATCAAGAAAGTACAACTTTTTGTAGATCACCCAGGTACAAACATTTGCATATACATCGTTTTCAAATATATTCACACACGTTGTTTATACTTTTGTGCACAATTATAAACGCACTCAAGTACACATAGTTGCGCCACATACACCCGACATGTGTGTGTTCCTTTATTTATTTATTATACTTTACCCATAATGAGGTATTGGTTTGTATATGCATCACACAAATGCAATAGAAAAAAGAAATTTAATAAAGCACAATAAGAATAAAAAAATTGCAAGTATTTATTTTCTGGTGCGGCCCTCTTATTGTGCCCGTATTTTACAACAATGTCATTGTTAGCGTATGTAGTGGGTAAGGATTTAATGCATATGAAAAAAATACATGTAACAACAATAACGAGCATGATATGTTTAAGTATAAACACACATGTACACATTTGTTGTTGTTAAGGATTGTTAAAACTAACGGAAGATTCGCCATAAATACACTTAGCAACAATTCCATATATTGAGTGAAGTACCCATGCTCCAAGAGCTCTTAACAGAATATATACAATTTGTATTTTTCGTTAACATTTATAAAATATTTGGTACTTTGGCCAAACACTTGTACCCACTATACTCGGATGCTATGCAAAATAAAATCCATTAGAAATGTTCCTGAACATAAACGTACTTAGTTATGGAAACGCAAGATTTCTGTACATATGACCAGTATACTGGTAGCGTATAAAGCTTGTTAGTCAACCAGGCAGCACACTTCACTGCCTACCTTCCATTCGTGTGCCTCATCGCATAATAGGTACACGCTGTACAGGCGTTTTTTAGCTAAACGTACTTATGGTCACATTTACAATTTGTGGTTTTTATCAACTCCAAGTATAGTACGAATTGAAATATTTCTCTTGTGGTTAAGTGTATAAAAGATTTTTTTAAACATTAATAACACCCTCCTAATTGCACTTCTGTTGAAATGCATACTTATATATAAAATACGAGGATGTCATTTATCTTCCCCCAAATATGAGTAGAATATTAAGTTAATGATTTCTATTGCAAGATGAAGGCTTCAGGAACTCCACAAAATATCAAATCCGTAAAGTTTGAGATCTTGAGCTGATACCTTTTAAGTTAAAATTTATGTGCGTTGGTTCTATTTAAATTAAACAAAAATGATCAAGTGTCTTAGCAAAAACAAGTAAGAAAACTAAATTTGGCTTAGGCCACATTTTTAATACCCTCCACCACCACAACGGAGGGCGTGGCAAATATATATGCGCCCTCTAATAGTGTAATGCTTACGTATCAGCATGCAATCCTACTTTTACATTGAATATGGTTTTTTATAAATTGTGGGCATGTCTATAATCCCACCACGCCCATTTTTGCATATCGATGAAGTTAATAATTATACTACTACGTACTAAATTTCAAGTTCATAGCTCAAAATTTCAATATTATAATATATAATAATATTATACATGTCTAAATCGACTCAGTTTTTGACACTGATCAAGAATATATACACCTTATAGAGCCTTTGATGCCTCATTCTGGGTGTTGCAAACGGAAGAACAAACTTAGTATACCCTTATCACTGAGGTGGAAGGTGTAATAAATACAAAAACTTTACTTCAAAAATTGTCCTTTTTAAGTTTTTGTTGCATTGTGGGTGTGACGCTAGACCAATTTTATCCAATCTCAATACCAACCAGTGTAAAACGAAATCTGGGAAAATCTAAGCATAGGCGTGGATTATATTGTAAATAATACATGAGATACAAAAGTTGTTAGCTCTTGGAAATGCAGATTAGGGTACTAGGACTCGGATATAAGACAGAAGCATTATTGAGGAAGATGTATAAGTTATATGTTCTTTCTTAAGTAAATGGCCTAATATGCGTAAATCTGATATTCTCTGAAATAATCTTGTTTTTCCGAATACGTGGTAATATATTTATTTAACATGAATATTTTTTTAAATCATTTGTGATATACATGATTTTCTATTTCGATTCTACTAATAGAACTGTGAAACTTTTCAAAGACTAGTATATGGTATTATTTGTCGTACACTTTAGCATTATAACCATATAACCACAACGAATGAATCTACCTCGAGTATGTATAATTTTTTTTTTTTTTGGTTTATTAGTTAAGCACACAAAACTTTTAAATTTCAATTTATTAAAATAATTTTCATGTTTCTTTTATATGCATTGCAGATCCATATCAAATGTTTGGACCCACCAGCAGTCGCTTGGCTAGTTCGGGTACGTACATAATAGTCTACAAAGAGTATTTCTAAAAAATCCCTTATTACCTTTATATAAAAATGTGCAAATTACTTTGGTAAAATACAAGGTGCAGGTGCAATGATTACAAAACATTATGAAAGTAGATAATGGGTATGGTGCCCAACTACTCCCACTGCTGTGTGCGAGGTGCGTGGCAAGTTGAAAAGTTAAAAACTAAAAAATTGTTTCGAATTAACTTTGAGTTTATTTTTTTATGTAATAATTAGCATATCTAAATCAACACCCTTGAACAAAACAACATACATACTCACACAAACACGTGAAATAAATTTTGCGCACGTCAAAGTAAATCAAAAAAAAGGGGAGGATCTGTGATTTCATTTTTACTTTATTTTACTTTTGTTGTAGCTAGTAATTCATGATCTATTCTTAACCTGAAAAACTTAATTCAAAGGGTGAACAAACCACCTTTGGTTTTTGGCGGCTTACAGCTAAAAAGAAAACTTAGTGCTTTAAACAAAAGCTTTTAATTAAATTATTGCCCCGTTTGCTGTAAAATAGTTGTTATTTCTTCGTGTTTAACGGAAAGGTGTTTTCACATACTCGCACATATATGCATATGTTTATGGTGCCATTGAATTATGACCATTACACATTTGCATTGTGTGTGGTGTTCGTGGGGTGTGTCCAAACGTACCATTTGTCTGGCTTTACGGTATTTGGATACTTTAAAAAAAGGTTACACATATTCGTATAAACAGGGATGATGTACATATTTTTCATGTCATCAATTAAATTTTATGATTTGAAAGGAATGATTGGCCCTTTTTAGATTTATATTTAAAGCTCATTTAAAAAGGGTTGAGTAATAAGTACGCCCTATGCAGGGCGTAACATATTTACATTAATCATAAAATGATTGCAAAAAAAATGTTCATTCACAAAAATTTTCCCAAAGAAGCCAACTAAGAAGTACGTTATAATTTTTTTTAACGTATCGTATTCTTTGGTCAGAAAAGTCTCGTTTCTACACTGGGAGGGACACATTTCATTTAATCACAATCGGCGTAATATGCTACAATAGATTTAGTTGTATCAGTAAACACGAGGTATTGCCATATGGAAAGGGTTCAAATTTAGCACCAATTTTCCTTTGTCAAAAAATATTGAGAATTGCGACTTTTTGCTATATAAAGATTTCCATTATAACAGGACCTTATATGAGGAGGGGTTCGAAAAAATGGTTTGATTCGATCTATTTGTAACAGGATTCTTCGTTAGACCAATGCATGTCCTTGTACCAAATTTTATCAAAATATATCAAAAAATGCGAAATGTAGTTCTATCTCAAATATACATGGGCAGGCAGACGGATAGGCGGACACACGGAGATGGTTAAATCGATTCGGAATTTGATTCTGAATCGATCCGTATAATTGAATGCGGGTGCGCCATTTACCGCTTAGGTGTTAAAAACATCCCCACAAACTTAATATATATTTTGCCACAATTTGGGCAGGGTACCTAGGTACATAGATAACACATAAATATAAAAGCAGAATGTATTCAAGAATCTTTTAAACTCTTGCTTTTAGTAATAAATAAAAGTCTCAGTTTCTAGTCGTTCCTTGTCTAGGAGAGTCTATTAATACACGTTTAAACAATTACGCTGAGACTTCTTTTTTATTCTACTGGCAATTAAGTTAATATTCATGATGATCTCACACACATGAATGGTGTTAAAATGCCATAAAAGCTCAGTTTTTTGGTCTCGTGCTCACTTTATGTCTATTCTCTACTATTCAATCCACCCCTAATTGTGGACATACACATAAGTTATCACGGATGTATATTGCTTTTGTACCCTTTTTTCCTTTGTGTATGTATCATACACCCTTACACACACATTTCATGTGGTGTTTTAAAGGTCTCTTAATTGCCAAATGATTAAGCGATTTATGATGTTCTTTCGTTTGCTTTGAAGTGCGTAACAAATTCGTTGCTCACATACATACGATAATAGATGTTAGAGAAAGGTAGTCAATCTCTAACAATACTTATCGCTGCTGTTTATTAGCTGCGCCCTTAAATCAAGTTTTATGCGGTTGTCCTAAAATTTATTGAGAATGAAAAGAAAAATATTTATAGAGATTTTTTTCTGGTTATTTTTTTAAATGTTAATGTGTTAGGCTTGCAACAACAACCTTGATTACATTCGTAAAGAGAAAAAATATATAAGAGTTGTAACGTGTGATTTTTAAAATATATAAAAGGCAAGTAAGAAAACTAAATGTGACTTAGGCCAAACCTCAAATACACTCCACACCTACACGCCCATAATTTGCAAAAGGCAAAACACATACCATAAGAGCCGTTAAAAAATAAAATTGTCACGCCTACTGCCTACTGCGAATTTATGGAGGGTAATATATGCTTAGTCTAGACGAATTAAGCTATTTTACTTGTTAATTTAATTGGGGCTTAAGGTTCTACTTAATTATCGATCAGCCGCACCCATAATAGACACATATTTGTCTAATAGCTATACTAATTGACTTCCAATTTTGATGGACATATTTGTATTGAGGCTTATAAAAAATGGACGGTATCGAATAAGGGGTACGCTCACAATTAACCAAAAACCTTTTTCTGTGTAGAATTCACTAGATACATATAACAATCACTATTAAAAGGCGTAATCAGATGCCTACCATGCCCACTATTGTACATAAATATGAAGGCTATTTAAGGAAACTTTTTTAAGAGTCGTAAAATTTTGAAATGTAAAAACTTGCTTCTTTTTAAAAGTAATCCGCCTTGATTCTTTTTCACAAGCAATAGCCTTTGGTCCAAAATTGTATTAAATTTTCAATTTATAAATTGTATTTATTTGTAAATAAAATGTATCAAAATTGTTACCTGTACGTTGCAGAACACAACTTTACATAAAAGGAAGGACATGGTCGAATCGGTTTAGAATTAAGTTTTATACGTAATACATATTCGAATTTTGATATTGACCACTTCCACAGAACGTAAGTGAACTGTTTTTTATGGATGTTGTGACGAAGATTTCAATTTTTTATATATTTTTGGTTTATTTTAATGCAGAGTGTGTCCCAACAAATTGACAAATTTTTAAAAATTACATTTTGAACCATATAACTAATTATTACCTACATTTCAAACATTTCTATTAATGCAAATATTCAAAAAAGTATTTTTACTTGAAGCCAATTTCCCCATACCACACCCAACTCATTTGCGGCCATTTACAAAGTCCGCACATTAACGGGGTAAACGGAAAATAATTTTACTGGAATAAACGCATGTTGGCTATATTTTAATTACTAACATGCAATAATAAGCAGCAGCAGCGATATTTTCACTAACAATGTTTTATAATATTTCAAAAAATAATAATTCGAAAAAATGGAAATACACAAAAATTTTACCATTAAGAAAATGACGGCCATATTTTCTAACGTAGGATGACCAGGCGGGCATAACTTTACAACACAGTGCACACAGAAGAAAAAGAAGAGAAGAAGGAATGAACAAATTCTTTTTTATTATATTGTAAAATGGTGGGGCTGCAATCGCCATTTTGTTTTTGTTGTTATCTTTCTGCCAACTAATTTGCATATGCGATTAATACATACAATAAACATTCATACATAGTGTTAGGGGTACAAGAAAAACTGAACACAACAAAAAAAATTGTATATGAAAAAGAAAGTAAAACAAAAGAAGCCGAAAACTAAAAGTTATGGTTTTTAATGTGGTATGAGCTGAGAAAAGAAAACAAGAAACTGTTAATTTAATTTTAGTCAACTAGAACCTACCCACATCCACATACGTACACACGTGAACAATAATGAAACAATGTAGCGGAAATAATTAGTTGTGTTAATGTGGCTTTTTATTCATGGCAATTTTATATGTCAGCCTTGGAGATGGTTAGGGTCTTATAATAATCCTCAAGCGAATTCATGTTTTAACTTTCTTTAATAACTGTAAACTTAAGACTCACGTTAAATTATCAACGAATAAGGTCAAATCTATACATTTGACAATAATGAGGGTACTCCTAACATACTTTATTGCATGAGTATATTATCCGTAAACACGTACAAACAAAATGAACAACAAACAAGCATAGACACTAAATTTGTCTTAGACTGAACCCGTGGATGTGCCAGGAACCTGATACTAGCTTTTCCGCTTTTAAATAGGCAATCCATTTTTTAACATGTTTATTTTTAAGTTACCCGACATTTTAAAAACACAAACAAATACACTTTTACAGACAGACTTAACTGGAATGATTCACATTTTTGCTGACCAAGAATACAGACTTAGGCTTTGACTAGATCAAATTCGGGCACGATTGCACCATTTCTAGAATCAAACCAAAGGTGGGGGGTCTACTAAATATGTCATTCTGCTGACAACTGATTCGATGTAGCCCCATCCGCACGTATGCTCATGTATTTAGTATTGTTGTTGTTCGTACGTTCGCGTTGAAATTTTCTAAAGAAATTTTCAGTTATATTTAAATATTACAAAATCGGTTGAAATACCCTCACAATAGATAAAAATGAACATATCTACACATATTATTATAGATGGGCTAACAGACAGGTCTACAGTTTAATAAAACGTTTATTTTTTGCTAAATTCGATGCATAAGTTGAAACGTGTTACAAACACTGTTAAGGGACGTAATCATTTACATGCTATGTCCACTATTGGTATGTATATGTTATGGCCTATAAGGAAAATTTAGTTTTTTATTAGAATTTAAATTAACTTATCCTGATTGAAATTCCAATAGGATAGAAAACTGTTTAGAACCTTCTTTCATGGAATAATTTTTCAATTTTCCTTTTTTTATATTGTGTAATAATTTATGGTTTGGATTGTCGTTTTATGTAGGGCATTTTATAAACCTAGCTTGACCTAGCTTTAAAATTACACGTACGTGTCTTCCATGAAAAAATACAAAGTAAAAAATAAGAAATCACTTGAATTGTCCAAAACCTTACATAATTTCTTTATTATAGCCCATTTCCACAGAGACACCGACACATGCCCATGACTATTGTGCTTATGCTTATGAGTATTATGTTGGCAAACATTTCAATGTAATGTTAAAAATATTTCTTCTCAGTTTTTGGCCTTCTGAGTCGGGCATTACGTCCTACTGGTTGCATGTTGGAAACATTTAAATTTTCAGTGAACCTTTAGAATGTGAAAGCTACTTGCACCGGACCTGAAGTAACAAAGCGGTTCCGTGTTTTAAGGAAACTATAATTAATCAAAAACAGCATTTTTGCCACCATCTTGCCCGACTACCATCCATAAAATATACTGACTTATTACAGCTCCTAAAGCAAACACTGCACACCATCTTGCGTTCCCGTTGCCTTAACCACTTTAATCATTCCCGTCTGTCTATACAGATTGGTGCAGGTATTTTGTGTGTGAGTGTGTGTGTGCATGCGGGTGTATGGGTAAAAGGTCGAGGAGTTTACGTTGCTTTTCTTTTAAAGAAAATCATGTTCTTAAAGTATGTGTGTGTATTTGTGTGTGAGGCATACATTATTTTTTTTCCTTTGTTACCCATTCAGGCCTTTCATGTTTGCTTGTGTTTGTTTGTATATATCGAATAAATAGAAAGTAAGAACTTACGTTATGTGAAATTCTTATTGTTGTTAATGTTGCTTGTACTGTTTTTACATACACTTAAATTATTCTCGTGGGTGCAACATTTAAATGTTACGTCGTGCAATTGAGTTTTCATGCTAAGGTAGCATAAATAAAGAATGTTTCTGTGTGTGAATTTAAATTTAAAGGAATTTTTTTGGGTGCTACAACCACCATCTTGAAAAGAATAAATTGAAACACTTAGAGAAAGTCTCACAAGTTGTCCGGTAAAAGTCTTATGCTAAGAAAGAATTCAGAATATTGTGTCATGTCCATAATTCGATTTTTCTCAAAACATAAAACTTTTCAAAATTATAAAATTGTGTAATTGTAACCAGGAATTATATATTATTGCCAACTGGGTTGTTGGCAACACCAATAACCTGTTTCGTACAATTTAAATGGGAAACCACAACAACTATAAATTATTGTTTGTACGAAATTTCAGCTCAGTATCTCAATTATTGCGATTATGAGGGTCTACAACAAACAGACGGACAGACGTATATGGCTAAATTTATACAGCATTTGTTGCTCAACAAAAATAGAGGTATATATACATACTTTGTGCAAAACTTCCCAAACTTATTTCTGGGTGTTTCAAATTTTATACTCTAAATAATATTATGATCTCTTGTGTAACACAATTCAAATACGAGTAAAGAAAACTTATCAATCTCAATAGAAAACTTAATCAAAAATTTTCAAGTCGAACATTAGAATTGTCATTTAAGTTCCCTCAACCAAATTAATCAAATGTTACCAGTTACGTCAACTAAATTAATTGTATTCAGTTTTCTTTGCCTGAGAAAATATTGATAGTTTTTATAATTCTTATTTCAATAAATTTATATTTTCATATAAATCTATATTTTTATTATTTTTAATTCCATACCATATACCTGGTGTTTCAATAACAGGTTCGGGTCAAATACAATTGTGGCAGTTTTTATTGGAACTCTTATCGGATTCAGGTAATGCTGGTTGCATTACATGGGAAGGTACAAATGGTGAATTTAAATTAACTGATCCTGATGAAGTGGCTCGACGTTGGGGTGAACGTAAATCCAAACCGAATATGAATTACGATAAACTCAGTCGGGCTTTAAGGTAAGTGTAAATAAGGTAGATTATAAGTTTCAGACGAAATTTTTGTTGAAGGCCTGCTTTCCAGAAAATATTTCAAACATTATGCCTCTGTACAGTGGATAAACACCATGCAATATAGTACATCTTATTGCATGTTAGTAACACTGTTTCCATATGTATTGTACAGTTTACATGACAAGTCTTGCAGGTTATGTTTCAGTGTATTGTACGCTATGTTCTGCGACTTTTAGACTTCGAAAGAGGGCAAATCGTTAGTGCTCGGTTAACGGGAGCATCTGTATCGTCTGAATTGTTTAACGTTTCATGAACAACATTATCCAAGGTAATGACAGCATATACAAAACATGGCGAAGAGTTGGTGAAACTCAGAGTTAACTGACATAGTCCGACGAATATTAAAAAGAATTTTGGTCAGACAGTATAAAACTACCACGGCAAACAGCAGAACTCTACACTCACTTGAGTTTTGGTAAAACCAGTTCAGCGGGAGCTCCGCAAAGCTAAGATTCATTAAAGGGCTGCAATTTCGAAACCTAGTATGTCAGGTGTTCATATTATTTGTCCATCTCCTGTATATTAAAAAATTTTACTTTTAAACGCTGAGTAAACATTATTAATTTGTTGTATAAATTAATCATTTCGATTCTTAAATTCTTTGCAAATCTTAAAAATATATTATAAACTATCTATAGCTCCCTACACCTAGTCAATTAAAGAATACATAGCAAATAAAGTTCTAATATTTAAGACAGCTAATTGCGACTTAATCGGAGAGAGTACAATAATTGATTTATATAAATTAGTTCAACAGCAAAATGCGTGATTGTTTTCATGAATGTTTACGACTATTAATAGATCATTGATTGCTGCAACCAAAATATGAGCACATGTTTTGTTAGAGATTTTCTGCTTAATTGATTTCATTCATTGATTGGCATTTTGGGTAACCCATATCTAAAGACGACATTTACGACAAAAATAAAGAACATCATAGACAGATTTAAAGAAGCAAGTGAAGTTGAATTTCTTGTACTCTATCGATATTTACAGAGAGATGAGGTAAATGTGTATTTATAAAATTTTGTATAAAAACTATAAAAATAGTTGCCATAACAGTTCATAATGGTTGTAGAAGATTTTGGTTCTAACATCATCATCAAATTGCATCAAATTTTCGCGTAAATTGGTACAATGGGAAAGAAGTTTAGGAGGAATTTACATCGTAAATATCCTAATTTTCAATTTTAATAACTAATCTTTACATTTTTATATAAACAGACGCAGCTCAAGGAAATCGGAATTCTTTAAAGTTTTTCAATCATTTTTCTTCTAATTGCCGCAAATGTCTATGAATAACTTAATATACGGCAAACCTTAGTAAAGAAAGTGTAAGATATGTACCAAAAATGATAATTCCGACTAATGTGGTGGTTGAAACTCAATGTAGTTGTACTACTCTCGTACAAGGCATATGTCACTTGTCACTGTATTTACTTTCAACAATAGTTAATGATAACAAATGTCTAAACTGTGCTGAAACGCCGTATTTTGATTTAGATGAAATCAAATTATTCATTCGTTATTGGTCTGTAATAATTGCGAACGAGTACACTACGCATTATAAGCATAGTAAGTAGTGTAGTGTAATCTTTATTGTATGAAATGGGAATGCTGCACAAACAATTTGCAACCAAACATTACAGCTACAAGCAATAAATTGAATTTCTCTCCTTTATATCCAATGCAATGGTGGTAGTTTGCTATAAACTTTGGGAACACAAAATTTTTTTTATATATGACCACCTATGGCTTACATTGAGAAAACATATAACATGTTGCGATTAAAATAGAAATTGTTTTGGGATAATTGAAAACGAAATGATCAACACCCATCTTTTCTATGGAAGAATTTCAATCAAAACCACGAAAATAAAAGGGCTGCTTCATAAATTTATAAATTAATATAAAATACATTTAGTTCAACAATTTTTATCATCAATGATTAAAAACAAGATGGGCGCAATGGTAAAGATAGGGCCTGGTCCCGATACATGCACTTCTCCTATCTATTACCAGCTTTCTGATCCGAATTCTAGCCGCTTTGCTGAGAGTAGCAATTAGTTATGATTCGAATTATAATATTTCTCATTATGTTCTAATTAAAATTTTATGCCCTTGGCCCTTAAAACAATACACATTTGAATAGTTGATGTACAATAATTTTCTGGTGATAACATTTCCTATGAAAAAGTGTAATTTCCATTTAATTATATTTTAATAAGCTTCATTTTCACAATCGATGAACACTTAATAGCTGCAGTATTGAATGAAATTTGTACCTATGAATGTAAGCCTTTGTTTGAAACGAGCAATGAAATAAAACAAAGAGAAGAATTTTATATTGTTGTGTGTATTGTTGTAAAACTGAAACAAATAACAATTATTGTCACTGATGGCACTGATGAAAATCATGCCAATTTTATTGACTACACACATACAAATACGTAAAGGCTGCACCACTATATTGTATGCACATCTACAAGTCAGGCCAGGCAGGCAAGCAGAGTTACACAGACGATGTTGTAGAATTTTTTTAAAGTTTGTCCTTTTTTTCGAATGTAGGTGTGTGCTTTTTTAAGTTTGTATTTCATTCAACAATGTCTACTTTTTCTGTCCTCTGTGTAGTTGTATATGTAATATAGTTGCTGTTGATGCTGTTCAAAACATTTATTCAATCGTTCTTTCGTTCATTCATTTGGACCGGAAATAACTCCAACAACAAGCTCATTGCATGGCGAATGAATGAGCTTTGGAGTAAAAAAAATCACATCATTCATTCACTTTTGTTGTTCAGACTGACTACACATGCATGCGTTGTTATGTATGCAGTTTTTACACTTTTATCGACATAAATAAATAGTTGAACTTTTATTCCAATCTCTAGGAAGCAATCTTTTCAAAAAAGCATTTAAGACTGTCTTACTTAAAAAAATTATTTTAATTATTCATATTTATATATATTATTACAGTCATATTAAATCTCAATGTTCATTATTGGCAATCAAAAAAGCCATAATTGAGTCACTGACTATGAGTGAAATTGAATTTATATAAAGAGCTGTTTTTCTCATTAAACTAAAATGATAACGTTCTTTAAATAGAGACTTTTTTTGGTTAATACCAACATTTAATCAGTTATATATATATGCAAATTGGGTAAAAATTATCAAAAGACATTCCTACAGCTAGTGTATTTAAGTATTTTTCACTAATATTTGTCAAATAATATGGAGACTTGGGAGTTTCCTGCATATAAAATATTCTTTTGAAATAGAAAGTCCAAAGTATCCCTATGCCAAATTTTTTCAAAAAAGTGCAACATTCCGACCTGTTGAGTGATACTAAGATATACATGATCGCAACTACGGGCATGGTTAAATCGCCTTAGATTTTGATTTTGTTTCGATCAGTATTCTTAAAAGTGCGTGTGGCGTTACCCGTTTAGTACAAATACAATGAATCATAAAATGAAATATCCCAGATGCCAAAGTTTTCTCTTTATCCCGACCTTTAAAATTTTTTTTGGAAACCAGTTTAAAAACTCTTAAGATGGGCGCTTAGGAAAAAACTTCTTAAAGTGTATGCATCATCCCGAACCCAAATTTTCTCTTTAATTATTTAAATCAGAAAACATTTTTTTTTCATCAATCACATTAACTAAATTTTTTCCAACTATTTAAATATATATCAATATTAGATGAAGAAAAAAAATAATAAACAAAATTTATTTAACTTATAATACAAAAAAAGGAAATATTTGCTCAATCCAACAAACATAACGAATATAATAATACCCTGCAAAAAAATTTGATACGGAAAACCAAAAAGGATTAAAAGTAAACTTTACAAAATCGTATCGCATGTGACATACCCCCAACAACATGTGTAAGTGTCCACAACATTATCCATAACAACAACAACAACAACAAGAATATAAAGCATTAAATGGAATCTCTTGACTGCAGCAGCTAAAGAAGGATTGTACAAACCAAACAATGACACAACAAATGAAGCATTAAAGTGTTAATTCGTATAATAGCAGAATGGCAGAATGGTTGTTGAAAGCAGCGAAGCATCAAAGCAAAAGAAATAGCCAATATTCATCTCCCTTTACGTTGTAAAAAGAAACTTAACACTTTCACTCCACACCACACACCAGAAATTAAATACATCTGAAAAAGAAAAGGCTAAAGCAGCACAAGTCAACGCATAGTATGTACATATAATGTGCATAAATCCTTCTCAAAGTCACACTTGTGTTTGTTGGCATTTGCTTAAAATTAAGTCATCTTCAAGGGACGCTTCTTATATTTTCCTAAACACACAGCCACACATGATTTCTTTGCTTATTTCCTTGCGTATGTTTTGGAGATGATGAAGTGTGTGTAGTTAGTGGTGTTATCTTTGTGATTTTACAATCCTTTACAAGTATTTGTTATTACTTTACTTTGTGTCGAATGCAAACACACAAATATTATCAGAGGTAGAAATCATGCTGTTGATGATGGAAAAAAAGTGTAGCAAAATTGCCTTTAAAAGCATTTCTTTTCCAAACATTCTTCTGTTTCAATGCATTTGATAAAAAAAAAAAAAAAAAACATAAACGTGGTATTGGGATGCATGTTTACACATATATAACCCTTTAGTATCTCTGTATTTGGCTTATTTGCTTATTTGTTCAATTGCTAGCAATTGCTTGAATGATTCCTTGCTAGAGTGTTTCTTATTGTTTAATGTCATTGTGAAACCTACAATGTGTGGGAGTGGGTATTGCAGTAATAAGTTTTGTAGCGAGTTCAAGTTAAACGTAAGAGAATAACTGATTGCGAAAACATATGAAAAGTGTAATAAAAAACAAAGAAAGGGCTTGAAGTTTACCTAAAAATTATTGTTAAGAAATTGACCGTAACTGGAAGTTTATTTCTTAAATAAATGTTTAACTTATCAAATAAAGACGCAAACACTGCACAAAGCCAATACCGGCTTTTATATAAAACAAGTAAAAAAGCTATATTTGGCTGAGGTCAAATCTTGAATACCCACAATCGTGCATACATCAAATAATATGGAAATGTACTTCAAAACCTGAAAAACGCTTTGTTGCATTGTGGACATGTCGTTTAACCGATTTTTCCCAATTTCAATACTGCCTAGTGCATGAACTCTGCCAAGTTTGGAATCGATATCTCAGACAGGCTGACGGACAGAAAAAAAAGACATGGCTAGATCGTCTCAATATTTGCTGCTGATTCATTCTATTCTTCTTCTATATTCTTTAGAAGCTATCGGATGCCTCCATCTCGGTTTTGCAAAAGTTTTGACAAAGTGATAATATACACCCCCAAAGCAATACACAATTCAACTTTGATTTTTATTTTCCATACTACCAAAGCATCTCACATTATGTAAATAAGTTTTTTCTTTCCTTTTCTTTCCCTGAATAAACCATGACTTGTTGTTTTTTTTAATTGCCGTCATTAAGTTGACACTAATTAATAATTTTAATACGCATAACACAAATAAATTTATTCGTTTCTTCTGTTCACATTTTCTCTAACAGTAATTAAAAGTTTCGTTGAATACCACATCGTGAAGTGAGAGAGCAAAAGGCATCATTACCCCCCCTCACTTAATTTATACAAGGCACAAAACACTAATTCAGCTTTCTTCTCTTGTATAGTGTTGTGGTCTGACTGTTTGTATATTCATATTTTGGTAATACATGCATAGGTACAATCTATTTGTATAATAAAATATCATGTTTGTGATTTATAGGCATTTTAATTATTTTACAAATATCCAAGTGTCTATACATGCTGGGCAAGCTTGAAAAGCTAAATTCATTAATTTGGAACTTAAAAGTAATAGCAAAAATGGCTAAAACGGATCCCTCTTTTCTTATACCGATTGAATACATAGGCTTTTGAGATATGTTCGATCGTATTTTGGGCCCACTCTATTGATTCCGTCCTAATGAGAAATATATTTTTATTTTTATTTAAGGACATTACACGTAAGAAATACCCTCCACCTCTGCAAAATAAGGAATTTCTCCAATTTTTGGTATATCGATAGATGCCCTAATACATCACTACGAAGAAGCGTATAAAAATCGATTTTTAATAAAATGATTAGAATTGATTTCTAACTGAACTGATTTAATTTTCGGTCTAAGGGACATGATAGGCCATTTTGTACTCTCCCTACAAAATAGGGCGAATACTAAATAATCAAACAACATTTCTGCGACTTTATAAATAGTTATAACACTTAAAGTCCATCTGAGGTTTATATTATAATAATTGATTATAATTTCAATTTTTTCTTCGTATTTTGCTAATGTTTCCTTTCCATTGATTACAGATATTATTATGACAAGAACATAATGACCAAAGTTCATGGTAAACGGTATGCGTATAAATTTGATTTTCAAGGTTTAGCTGCTGCCACCCAGCCAGCTGCCAGTGATCCAACATATAAATATCAAAGCGATCTTTTTATGACACCATATCATCATAGCGCTAAATTAAGTTCTTTTATGAGTCCCCATCACGGTATGGCCTCCTCATCAGGTACTAAATGTTTTTGTTTCTATTTTCTATTTCATAATAATTTATTTTCTTTGTGTATATTTTTAAGCGTCAATTTTTCCGTCGGCAGCTTCATGGGGTAATTGGGGTAATCATGCCACGAATTTATATCAACCGCATTCAATGAGTCACGTAACACCCACCCATGTGGCACCACATTTGAGCTCCTATCCCCATTACGCATGACCATCATCGTCCGGTGGTGGTTTCTAATATGAGAGTAATGCTATCGCTGGCGCTAGTGGGGCACATCATGGCATGCATTCGGCTGGCATGGGTGTAGGGGTAGGAGTGGGTGTGGGAGTAGGCGTTGGTGTTGGCAGTGCCAGTGGCAGCAGTTCAAGTGCTGCTGCCGCCGCCATCAATGCAGCCACTCTACACAACCTCAGTTCAGCTGTAAGTCCCAGCAGCAACATGTCGTCCGGCTTGGTAAATAACAGTACCACCAGTTTAAATGGTAGCCTCAATCCCGGCGGTAGTCTTAACCATCACAACAGTCTCGGTTTGGCCAACAATACAAACAGCGGTAGCAGTAATTCTCTCATCAATGGAAATCACCTCAATTTAGCAACAGCTTCACTAACAGCCAGTCATTCGCATGGTGTAGGCATGGGAATGGGTACTAGCGGCGGCTTTGGTAGTATCGGTGGTTTAGGTGGTAGTCTCGGTGTGGGTATGGGTGGCAGCAATTTAAATTCCTTGGTAGTGGGCAACCGTTTGATGAATACCGGTCTGACCACCATATTGAAATGATAACAAATGGCTGAATATGGTTTTAATATGTACAATACCACGGACACCCCCACACCACCTCTACCAATCGATTTTGAAACTACAGCAAATATAAATCCCTCCACCTGTAAACCCTATTTTGGCTGAGTGTTAAGCACATATCTACATAAGTTCCCCTACTATCTCTGTGTGGAATACGTTAATTTTGGATTATTAGGAAAAAGTCGAAACGAAACCACCAGCAAGCGTATACCAAGCAAAAAACTAAAAAATCAAAATTATACTAGCAAGTATATGAAAAACTAAAACAACAATTTATTGTGTGTGAGTAAAAGTGTAAATGTTGAATTTTTTTTGAAGTGTCAAGTTCATTGCTAGTCTTGTATTGTAACTTATGTACTCAGTTATGATTCTACCTCCATTTTTGCATATAAACAAGTCACGAGTAAACATCAGTCAAGCAGTAGTAGCGTGCAACTTAATTGTAAATTATTGAAAATGTTAAAATTTAACAAAAATTCGAATTTAAAGTGCAACTATTTCTTATTCTACCCCATCCCCAACATTCCTTCCCCGCTCTGTATAGTAGATATTATTACAATATAAACATTTGTGTAACTTTTCAATCTCTGAATATCTGTAGTACTTAGCCATACACACGGAATAATAAAAAAAACATTAAAAAAAAAATACAACAAAATAACATAAAATTCAAGAAACTATTGTTCTGCTCTTACATAAAAAAATCTCATTAGTAATCGTTGTTGGTACGATTTTGTCAAAAAAAAAAAAAGAAATTCGTTTTGTTTTTATCTTATGTGTAAACTGGAGGACTGTGATAGCGCTTGTACAGTTTATCAAATGCAAAAAGAAAAAACTTTGTAACTTTTTAATATGTATGTATGTATAATTTATATAAAATAAAATTAATCCCATTTCACAAGTAGTTTTAATCGTTCTGAAAAAAAAAGCATTAAATAAGAAGAAGAACATTAAAGCAGCAACAACAACAACAATATTATACCATTCCTTCGCACATAATATTTGTGCGTGTAATTGAACGCGTAGATACTTTATATTCTTCTCTGTAAAATGTACCGAAATAAACGATAAAAACGAAAACAACAAATGTTAATTATATATGTATTTGTATGTAAATTGTTTAATATACACCCAACAAAAACTTATGTGTAAAAATAAAGTAAAAGTAATAAAAATCAATTTTAATCTCAATGTGTAAATTTATACAGTTCTTGTTTACCTTGGGTTTGCCAAATGTCTTTTTCTTCAGTGGAATGCATTTATCCATCACAATGCGGCAGTTTTTATGCAAAGAGTTCTTTTTTTTTGGAATTACATGTAATTAATTAGCATAAAATATTAATACAGAGCATGGACTCATGATGTAAGGAAGAAGCGTCACTCTAGCAATTTGTTCACAGGAATTGCAGACCATGTTCATATGGTAATATATACAAGTATATATAAAAGTGTAAAAACTGATTTAAAAAACATTCAAACCCCAGTTGAAATATTATGAAAATAGCGCTTCATCTATATTTTGTAAATCTCTGGTAAGGAGAGGATAAATTTAAGAACCACCCTAGAAAATATTTTACTGATTTTTAAAAAAATTTGGAATCTATATTTTCTTTTTAATTCACTTTAATTTATGACAATAATTTAATATAAATTTAACAAAAAAGAAAAAACAACCAGATATATACACTAACTTAAAACGAAATCGCGAAACTAATTTCTAAACCAAACGAACTCGTATTCTTTTAAAGAATTTTCTTTGGCCTTTGATTTGATTTCGTTCATGTCCAGTTTACGCCAACGAACACGCGGTTGGAAACCATTTTCATTGGCCACATATTCAATGGTGCGTTCAACATCATCATCCCCAACAGAGAAATAATTGCCTACTTTATTGCCATTACGTGATCCTGTCTCAGCATGGCCATGGTAGTCCAAAATATATTTGAAACGATACAAATCACCATCACCCGAGACAGTGTTATCCGAAAATTCTGAACCTTTATTTTCGCGAGGGCTGGTAAAAGTAGGTTTACTACCACTTTGAGCCAAACCACTAGGTAAGGAAGATTGTATAGAAGGCTTTCCCTTATTAGAAATTGTTCCTCCTACTGCAGCTATAATTATAGTAATGGAATAAAAAATTTTCTTTAGAGTAATGTATTGAATTATTAAACGAACTTTCCGCTAAAGAATTGGTGCTGCTGGTGCTAGTCGATGGTCCCATAATAGTAGGTAAAACTTTTCCTATAATTATATCCATTAAAGGTGGATTGTCCAAAACTTTGCCGGCAGAATTTTTAGCGGCAGGACCTAAGTACAATATGAGCACAAATTATAAAAGATATAAAATATTTCATTTTATTTCTCAATTACTTGCTATAGAATGTGTGGTACGGTTTGTGTATTGACTAGAGTCAGGACTCGAGTTAAATTTTTGGTGTTTAGCAGTTAATATATCATTATTTTGGTGTTTATTCAATGTTTGGGCATTAGTTTTGTGTTTTGAAAAGTGCAATGTTGGTAATGTCTCAGATCCATCGGCATCATTTTGGAATTTAATGTGTGAATTATTCAAATTTTGGCCAGTAGAAATATGTCTTGTATTGAAAGATGGATTTGTTGTGATATTCTTATACCTTATGTGAACGCCATGTTCGTGCACTAAATTATTTGATGTTGTAATAGTAGTTGCTCCACCATTTACAAGGACTGTGGAACTAGAAAACTTATTAGATGTATTATTCTTATTGTTATTCCATGTGGAAGAGCCAAATTTATTGCCTGATGATG
The DNA here is from genome assembly GCA_949710015.1 of Crataerina pallida. NCBI lineage: Eukaryota > Metazoa > Arthropoda > Insecta > Diptera > Hippoboscidae > Crataerina > Crataerina pallida. Next base: position 10,282,427 of record OX453292.1, on the reverse strand, counting down.
CACTTGAAGTTGTTCCACTATTAACATGGCCTGTAGTATCAAATATTTGGTATTTGTCATTGTTGTTATCCCAAGTGTAAGCACCAGATTCGTTGTCTAGTAATGAACTTGTAGCTGTCCCACTACTTACGTGGGCCGTGTACCTTGAAGACTTATCATATGTTTGGTGTTCGTTTTTGTTTTTATCCCAAATGTAAGAACCATATTCGTTGCCTGATGATGTATTTACACCTCTTCCACTAGTACTCGAAGAATTATTAGAAGTAGTATTCTTATTGTTATTCCATGTGTAGGTGCCAGATTTATTGCCCGATGAAACAATTAAAGCTGCTCCTTTATTACTTTGGCCTGTAGTACTCGGAGACTTATCAGATATTCGGTAATTGTCATTGTTGTTATCCCAAGTGTATGCGCCAGATTTGTTCCCTGATGATGCATTTGTAGCTGCTCCACTATTAACATGGCCTGTAGTACTCGAAAATTTATCAGATGTTTGGTATTTGTTTCTGTTGTTATACCAAGTATAAGCTTCAGATTTGTGGCCTAGTAATGAACTTGTAGCTGTTCCACTACTTGCATGGCCCATGGAACTCGAAGACTTCTCAGATGTTTTATCTTTTTTGTTGTCCCAAGTATAAGATCCAAATTCGTAGCCTAGTGATGAACTTGTAGCTGTTCCACTACTTGCATGGCCCGTGGAACTTAAAGACTTATCATATGTTCCGTATTTGTCTTTGTCGTTGTCCCAAGTGTAAGAACCAGATTCGTTTCCTGATGATGTCCTTTTACCTTTTCCACCAGTTTCATTACTTTTAACACTCGAAGATTTATTAGATGTATTATCCTTATTGTTACCCCAAGTGTATGCGCCAGATTTATTGCCTGATGATGCACTTGTTGTTGCTCCACTACTTGCATGGCCTGTAGTACTCGAAAATTTATCAGATGTTTGGTATTTGTCTCTGTTGTTATCCCAAGTATAAGCTTCAGATTTGTGGCCTAGTAATGAACTTGTAGCTGTTCCACTTGCATGGCCCATGGAACTTGATGACTTATCAGATGTTTTGTATTTATTGATAGCGTAAGTATAAGCACCAGAATCGTGGCCAAGTAATAAACTTGTAGCGGTATTACTACTTGCATGGCCCGTGGAACTTGAAGACTTATCATGTGTTTGGTATTTGTCTTTGTTGTTGTCCCAAGTGTAAGCCCCAGAATCATGGCCTAGTAATAAACTTGTAGCTGTTCCACTACTTGCATAGCCTGTGTAACTTGAAGACTTATTATGTGTTTGGTATTTGTCTTTGTTGTTTTCCCAAATGGAAAAACCAGATTCGTTGCTTGATGATGTACTTACACCTGTTCCACTAGTTACATGGCCGTTGGAACTCGAAGATTTATTAGATGTACTATCGTTATTGTCATTCCATATGTAGGTGCCAGCTTTATTGCCTGATGCACTAGTAGCTTTTCCACTATTAACATGGCCTGTAGTACTCGAAAATTTATCAAATGTTTTGTATTTGTCATTGTTGTTATCCCAAGTATAAGCTTCAGATTCGTGGCCTAGTGATGAACTTGTAACTGTTCCACTACTTACATGACCCATGGAACTATATGACTTATCAAATGTTTTGTCATTGTTGTTGTCCCAAGTGTAAGAAGTAGATTCGTTTCCTGATGATGTCCTTTTACCTGTTCCACTAGTTTCATTATGTTTAACACTCGAAGATTTATTAGATGTACTATCCTTATTGTTATCCCAAGTGTATGCGCCAGATTTATTGCCTGATGATGCACTTGTTGTTGCTCCACTACTTGCATGGCCTGTAGTACTCGAAAATTTATCAGATGTTTGGTATTTGTCTCTGTTGTTATCCCAAGTATAAGCTCCAGATTCGTGGCCTAGTGACGAACTTTTAGCTGTTCCACTACTTGAAGACTTATCATATGTTCCGTATTTGTCTTTGTTGTTGTCCCAAGTGTAAGAACCAGATTCGTTTCCTGATGATGTCTTTTTACCTGTTCCACTAGTTTCATTACTTTTAACACTCGAAGATTTATTAGATGTACTATCCCTTTTGTTATCCCAAGTGTATGCGCCAGATTTATTTCCTGATGATGCATTTGTAGCTGCTCCACTATTAACATGGCCTGTAGTACTCGAAAATTTATCAGATGTTTGGTATTTGTCTCTGTTGTTATCCCAAGTATAAGCTCCAGATTCGTGGCCTAGTGACGAACTTTTAGCTGTTCCACTATTTGAAGACTTATCATATGTTCCGTATTTGTCTTTGTTATTATCCCAAGTGTAAGAACGAGATTCGTTTTCTGATAATTTTCTTTCACCTGATTCACTAGATTCATTAGTTTTAACACTCGAAGATTTATTAGGTGTACTATCTTTTTTGTTATCCCAAGTGTATGCGCCAAATTTATTGACTGATGATGCACTTGTTGTTACTCCACTACTTGCATGGCCTGTAGTACTCAAAAAATTATCAGATTTTTGGTATTTATTTCTGTTGTTATTCCAGTTATAAGCTCCAGATTCGTGGCCTAGTGATGAACTTGTAGCTGTTCCACTACTTGCATGGCCCGTGGAACTTAAAGACTTATCATATGTTTCGTATTTGTCTTTGTTGTTGTCCCAAGTGTAAGAACCAGATTCGTTTTCTGATGATGTTCTTTTACCTGTTCCACTAGTTTTATTACTTTTAACACTCGAAGATTTATTAGATGTACTATCCTTATTGTTATCCCAAGTGTATGCGCCAGATTTATTGCCTGATGATGCATTTGTAGCTGTTCCACTATTAATATGGCCTGTAGTACTCGAAAATTTATCAGATACTTGGTGTTTGTCTCTGTTGTTATTCCAGGTATAAGCCCCAGATTCGTGACCTAGTAATGAACTTGAAGCTGTTCCACTACGTGCATGGCCCGTGAAACTTAAAGACTTATCATATGTTCCGTATTTGTCTTTGTTGTTGTCCCAAGTGTAAGAACTAGATTCGTTTCCTGATGATGTCCTTCTACTTGTTCCACTAGTTTCATTACTTTTAACACTCGAAGATTTATTAGATGTACTATCCTTATTGTTATCCCAAGTGTATGCGCCAGATTTATTGCCTGATGATGCACTTGTTGTTGCTCCACTACTTGCATGGCCTATAGTACTCGAAAATTTATCAGATGCTTGGTATTTGTCTCTGTTGTTATCCCAAATAAAAGATTCAGATTTGGGGCCTTGTAATGAATTTGTAGCTGTTCCACTACTTGCATGGCCCATGGAAATTGATGACTTATCATGTGTTTGGTATTTGTCTTTGTTTTTGTCCCAAGTGTAAGCCCATGAATCATGGCCTAGTAATGAACTTGTAGCTGTTCCACTACTTGCATGGCCTGTGATACTTGCAGACTTATCATGTGTTTGGTATTTTTCTTTGGGTTTGTCCCAAGTGTAAGCCCCAGAATCATGGCCTTGTATTGAACTTATAGCTTTTCCACTACTTGCATGGCCCATGGAAATTGATGACTTATCAGATGTTTTGTATTTATTGTTAGCGTAAGTGTAAGCACCAGAATAGTGGCCAAGTAATAAACTTGTAGCGGTATTACTACTTGCATGGCCCGTGGAACTTGAAGTCTTATCATGTGTTAGGTATTTGTCTTTGTTGTTGTCCCAAATGTAAGCCCCAGAATCATGGCCTAGTAATAAACTTGTAGCTGTTCCACTACTTGCATAGCCTGTGTAACTTGAAGACTTATCATGTGTTTGGTATTTGTCTTTGTTGTTTTCCCAAATGGAAAAACCAGATTCGTTGCTTGATGGTGTACTTACACCTGTTCCACTAGTTACATGGCCGTTGGAACTCGAAGATTTATTAGATGTACTATCGTTATTATCATTCCATATGTAGGTGCCAGCTTTTTTGCCTGATGCACTAGTAGCTTTTCCATTATTAACATGGCCTGTAGTACTCGAAAATTTATCAAATGTTTTGTATTTGTCATTGTTGTTGTCCCAAGTATTAGCTCCAGATTCGTGGCCTAGTGATAAACTTGTATCTGTTCCACTACTTGCATGGCCCGTGGAATTTGAAGACTTATCATATGTTCCGTATTTGTCTTTTTTGTTGTTCCAAGTGTAAGAACCAGATTCGTTTCCTGATGATGTCCTTTTACCTTTTCCACCAGTTTCATTACTTTTAACACTCGAAGATTTATTAGATGTATTATCCTTATTGTTACCCCAAGTGTATACGCCAGATTTATTGCCTGATGATGCACTTTTTGTTGCTCCACTATTAACATGGCCTGTAGTACTCGAAAATTTATCAGATATTTGGTATTTGTCTCTGTTGTTATCCCAAATAAAAGATTCAAATTTTTGGCTTTGTAATGAACTTGTAACTGTTTCACTACTTGCATGGCCAATGGAACTTGATAACTTATCAGATATTTTGTATTTATTGTTAGCGTAAGAATAAGCACCAGAATCGTGGCCTAGTAGTGAAATTGTAGCTGTTTTACTACTTGCATGGCCCGTGGAACTTGAAGACTTATCATGTGTTTGGTATTTGTCTCTGTTTTTGTCCCAAGTGTAAGCCCCAGAATCATGACCTAGTAAAGAACTAGTAGCCGTCCCACTACTTGCATGGCCTGTGATACTTGAAGACTTATTATGTGTTTGGTATTTGTCTTTGTTGTTGTCCCAAATGGAAAAACCAGATTCGTTGCTTGATGATATACCTACACCTGTTCCACTATGAACATGGCCTGTAGTACTCGAAAATTTTTCAGATATTTGGTATTTGTCTCTGTTGTTATTCCAGGTATAAACTCCAGATTCGTGGCCTAGTGATGAACTTGAAGCTATTCCACTACTGGCATGGCCCGCGGAACTTGAAGACTTATCATGTGTTTGGTATTTGTCTTTGTTGTTGTCCAAAGTGTAAGCCCCGGAATCATGACCTAGTAATGAATTTGTAACTGTTTTACTACTTGCATGGCCCGTGGAACTGGAAAACTTTTCATGTGTTTGGTATTTGTGTTTGTTGTTGTCCAAAGTGTAAGCCCCAGAATCATGGCCTAGTAACAAACTTGTAGCTGTTCTACTACTTGCATGGACCATGGAACTTGAAGACTTATCATATGTTCCGTATTTGTCTTTGTTATTATCGCAAGTGTAAGAACGAGATTCGTTTTCTGATAATTTTCTTTCACCTGATTCACTAGATTCATTAGTTTTAGCACTCGAAGATTTATTATATGTACTATCCTTATTGTTATCCCAAGTGTATGCGCCAGATTTATTGCCTGATGATGCACTTGTTGCTGCTCCACTATTAACATGGCCTGTAGTACTCGAAAATTTATCAAATGTTTGGTATTTGTCTCTGTTTTTATCCCAAGTATAAGCTCCAGATTCGTGGCCTAGTGATGAACTTGTAACTGTTCCGCTACTTACATGACCCATGGAACTATATGGTTTATCAGATGTTGTGTCATTGTTGTTGTCCCAAGTGTAAGCTCCAGATTCGTGGCCTAGTGATAAACTTGTATCTGTTCCACTACTTGCATGGCCCGTGGAATTTGACGACTTATCATATGTTCCGTATTTGTCTTTTTTGTTGTCCCAATTGTAAGAACCAGATTTGTTTTCTGATGATGTCCTTTCACCTGATCCACTAGATTCATTAGTTTTAGCACTCGAAGATTTATTAGATGTACTATCCTTATTGTTATCCCAAGTGTATGCGCCAGATTTATTGCCTGATGATGCATTTGTAACTGCTCCGCTATTAACATGGCCTGTAGTACTCGAAAATTTATCAGATGTTTGGTATTTGTCTCTGTTGTTATCCAAAATAAAAGATTCCGATTTGTGGCCTTGTAATGAACTTATAGCTGTTCCACTACTTGCATGGCCAATGGAACTTGATAACTTATCAGATATTTTGTATTTATTGTTAGCGTAAGTATAAGCACCAGAATCGTGGCCTAGTAGTGAAATTGTAGCTGTTTTACTACTTGCATGGCCCGTGGAACTTGAAGACTTATCATGTGTTTGGTATTTGTCTTTGTTTTTGTCCCAAATGTAAGCTCCGGAATCATGGCCTAGTAATGAACTTGTAGGTGTTCCACTACTTGCATGGCCTGTGATACTTGAAGACTTATCATGTGTTTGGTATTTCTCTTTGTTGTTGTCCCAAATGGATAAACCAGATTCGTTGCTTGATGATGTACTTACATCTGTTCCACTATTAACATGGCCTGTAGTACTCGAAAATTTATCAGATATTTGGTATTTGTCTCTGTTGTTATTCCAGGTATAAACTCCAGATTCGTGGCCTAGTGATGAACTTGAAGCTGTTCCAATACTTGCATGGCCCATGGAACTTGTAGCTATTCCTCTACTGGCATGGCCCATGGAACTTGAAGACTTATCATGTGTCTGGTATTTGTCTTTGTTGTTGTCCAAAGTGTAAGCCCCAGAATCATGACCTAGTAATGAACTTGTAGCTGTTTTACTACTTGCATGGCCTGTGGAACTTAAAGGCTTTTTATGTGTTTGGTATTTGTCTTTGTTGTTGTCCAAAGTGTAAGCCCCAGAATCATGCCCTAGTAACAAACTGGTATCTATTCTACTACTTGCATGGCCCATGGAACTTGAAGACTTATCAGATGTTTTGTCATTGTTGTTGTCCCAAGTGTAAACTCCAAATTCGTGGCCTAGTGATGAACTTTTAGCTGTTCCACTACTTGGAGGCTTATCATATGTTCCGTATTTGTCTTTGTTATTATCCCAAGTGTAAGAACCAGATTCGTTTTCTGATAATTTTCTTTCACCTGATCCACTAGATTCATTAATTTTAGTACTCGAAGATTTATTAGATGTACTATCCTTATTGTTATCCCAAGTGTATGCGCCAGATTTATTGCCTGATGATGCATTTGTAGCTGCTCCACTATTAACATGGCCTGTAATACTCGAAATTTTATCAAATGTTTGGTATTTGTCTCTGTTTTTATCCCAAGTATAAGCTCCAGATTCGTGGCCTAGTGATGAACTTGTAACTGTTCCGCTACTTACATGACCCATGGAACTATATGGCTTATCAGATGTTGTGTCATTGTTGTTGTCCCAAGTGTAAGCTCCAGATTCGTGGCCTAGTGATAAACTTGTATCTGTTCCACTACTTGCATGGCCCGTGGAATTTGAAAACTTATCATATGTTCCGTATTTGTCTTTTTTGTTGTCCCAAGTGTAAGAACCAGATTTGTTTTCTGATGATGTCCTTTCACCTGATCCACTAGATTCATTAGTTTTAGCACTCGAAGATTTATTAGATGTACTATCCTTTTTGTTATCCCAAGTGTATGCGCCAGATTTATTGCCTGATGATGCACTTGTTTTTGCTCTACTACTTGCATGGTCTGTAGTACTCGAAAATTTATCAGATGTTTGGTATTTGTCTCTGTTGTTATCCCAGGTGTAAACTCCAAATTCGTGGCCTAGTGACGAACTTTTAGCTGTTCCACTACTTGAAGACTTATCATATGTTCCGTATTTGTCTTTGTTGTTGTCCCAAGTGTAAGAACCAGATTCGTTTCCTGATAATTTTGTTTCATCTGATCCACTAGATTCATTAGTTTTAGCACTCGAAGATTTATTAGATGTACTATCCTTATTGTTATCCCAAGTGTATGCGCCAGATTTATTGCCTGATGATGCCCTTGTTGTTGCTCCACTACTTGCATGGCCTATAGTACTCGAAAATTTATCAGATGCTTGATATTTGTCTCTGTTGTTATCCCAAATAAAAGATTCAGATTTGTGACCTTGTAATGAACTTGTAGCTGTTCCACTACTTGCATGGCCAATGGAACTTGATAACTTATCAGATATTTTGTATTTATTGTTAGCGTAAGTATAAGCACCAGAATCGTGGCCTAGTAGTGAAATTGTAGCTGTTTTACTACTTGCATGGCCCGTGGAACTTGAAGACTTATCATGTGTTTGGTATTTGTCTTTGTTTTTGTCCCAAGTGTAAGCCCCAGAATCATGGCCTAGTAATGAACTAGTAGCCCTCCCAATACTTGCATGGCCTGTGATACTTGAAGACTTATCATGTGTTTGGTATTTGTCTTTGTTTTTGTCCCAAATGGAAAAACCCGATTCGTTGCTTGATGATGTACTTACACCTGCTCCACTATTAACATGGCCTGTAGTACTCGAAAATTTATCAGATGTTTGGTATTTGTCTCTGTTGTTATCCCAAATATAAGCTCCAGATTCGTGGTCTAGTGATGAACTTGTAACTGTTCCACTACTTACATGACCCATGGAACTATATGACTTATCAGATGTTGTGTCATTGTTGTTGTCCCAAGTGTAAGCTCCAGATTCGTGGCCTAGTGATAAACTTGTATCTGTTCCACTACTTGCTTGGCCCGTGGAATTTGAAGACATATCATATGTTCCGTATTTGTCTTTTTTGTTGTCCCAAGTGTAAGAACCAGATTTGTTTTCTGATGATGTCCTTTCACCTGATCCACTAGATTCATTAGTTTTAGCACTCGAAGATTTATTAGATGTACTGTCTTTATTGTTATCCCAAGTGTATGCGCCAGATTTATTGCCTGATGATGCATTTGTAGCTGCTCCACTATTAACATGGCCTGTAGTACTCGAAAATTTATCAGATGTTTGGTATTTGTCTCTGTTGTTATACCAAGTATAAGCTCCAGATTCGTGGCCTAGTGATGAACTTGTAACTGTTCCACTACTTACATGAGCCATGGAACTATATGACTTATCAGATGTTGTGTCATTGTTGTTGTCCCAAGTGTAAGCTCCAGATTCGTGGCCTAGTGATAAACTTGTATCTGTTCCACTACTTGCATGGCCCGTGGAATTTGAAGACTTATCATATGTTCCGTATTTGTCTTTTTTGTTGTCCCAAGTGTAAGAACCAGATTTGTTTTCTGATGATGTCCTTTTACCTGATCCACTAGATTCATTAGTTTTAGCACTCGAAGATTTATTAGATGTACTATCCTTATTGTTATCCCAAGTGTATGCGCCAGATTTATTGCCTGATGATGCATTTGTAGCTGCTCCACTATTAACATGGCCTGTAGTACTCGAAAATTTATCAGATGTTTGGTATTTGTCTCTGTTGTTATCCCAAGTATAAGCTCCAGATTCGTGGCCTAGTGATGAACTTGTACCTGTTCCGCTACTTACATGACCCATGGAACTATATGGCTTATCAGATGTTGTGTCATTGTTGTTGTCCCAAGTGTAAGCTCCAGATTCGTGGCCTAGTGATAAACTTGTATCTGTTCCACTACTTGCATGGCCCGTGGAATTTGAAGACTTATCATATGTTCCGTATTTGTCTTTTTTGTTGTCCCAAGCGTAAGAACCAGATTTGTTTTCTGATGATGTCCTTTCACCTGATCCACTAGATTCATTAGTTTTAGCACTCGAAGATTTATTAGATGTACTATCCTTATTGTTATCCCAAGTGTATGCGCCAGATTTATTGCCTGATGATGCATTTGTAGCTGCTCCACTATTAACATGGCCTGTAGTACTCGAAAATTTATCAGATGTTTGGTATTTGTCTCTGTTGTTATCCCAAGTATAAGCTCCAGATTCGTGGCCTAGTGATGAACTTGTAACTGTTCCACTACTTACATGACCCATGGAACTATATGACTTATCAGATGTTGTGTCATTGTTGTTGTCCCAAGTGTAAGCTCCAGATTCGTGGCCTAGTGATAAACTTGTATCTGTTCCACTACTTGCATGGCCCGTGAAATTTGAAGACTTATCATATGTTCCGTATTTGTCTTTTTTGTTGTCCCAAGTGTAAGAACCAGATTTGTTTTCTGATGATGTCCTTTCACCTGATCCACTAGATTCATTAGTTTTAGCACTCGAAGATTTATTAGATGTACTATCCTTATTGTTATCCCAAGTGTATGCGCCAGATTTATTGCCTGATGATGCATTTTTAGCTGCTCCACTATTAACATGGCCTGTAGTACTCGAAAATTTATCAGATGTTTGGTATTTGTCTCTGTTGTTATCCCAAGTATAAGCTCCGGATTCGTGGCCTAGTGATGAACTTGTAACTGTTCCACTACTTACATGAGCCATGGAACTATATGACTTATCAGATGTTGTGTCATTGTTGTTGTCCCAAGTGTAAGCTCCAGATTCGTGGCCTAGTGATAAACTTGTATCTGTTCCACTACTTGCATGGCCCGTGGAATTTGAAGACTTATCATATGTTCCGTATTTGTCTTTTTTGTTGTCCCAAGTGTAAGAACCAGATTTGTTTTCTGATGATGTCCTTTCACCTGATGCACTAGTTTCATTAGTTTTAGCTCTCGAAGATTTATTAGATGTACTATCCTTATTGTTATCCCAAGTGCATGCGCCAGATTTATTGCCTGATGATGCATTTGTAGCTGCTCCACTATTAACATGGCCTGTAGTACTCGAAAATTTATCAGATGTTTGGTATTTGTCTCTGTTGTTATCCCAAGTATAAGCTCCAGATTCGTGGCCTAGTGATGAACTTGTAACTGTTCCACTACTTACATGACCCATGGAACTATATGACTTATCAGATGTTGTGTCATTATTGTTGTCCCAAGTGTAAGCTCCAGATTCGTGGCCTAGTGATAAACTTATAGCTGTTCCACTACTTGCATGGCCCGTAGAACTTGAAGACTTATCATAAATTTCGTATTTGTCTTTGTTGTTATCCCAAGTGTAAGCACCAGATTCGTTGTCTGATGATGTGTTTACAGCTATTCCACTACCTTCATGGACTGTGAAACTGGAAAACTTATTAGATATTTGATATTTGTCTATTGTTTTTATTGTAGATATTTCACTATTTACATATTCCCTGGAATTTGAAGATCTATCGTAAAATAGATTTTCCCTCTGATTGTTATTTAAATTTTGGGTAGAAGATGTTTGTTCTGAATAATATTCTGTTGGCTTTTTTCCCACTACGGCAGAGTTCTTCAAACTAAGATATTTACCATAGTTTTGCTGACTGTTTATATTATTATTGGTTTCTTGTATATTAAGATCGTGTTTCGTATGTTTAGTGGTTATATTCCTGATTATATGTTTTATCGATTGCATAAATTTTGTACTTAATATGGGATTAATCAATTTAACAGAAGTGTTTGTGTGTTGAATGTTTCTGTTTCCTTCATAGTTTCTTGAAGGTTGTTTCCCGCTAGTGTAATTTTGTTCTGATATATGTTTGGTGTATATACCTAAATAAGGAATTGATGTGATTTTTGCGTGTTTTCTATCTGAAAATATTTCTGTTAACTATTACTTACCTTTTTGAGAAGTACTAGCAGCCACCAAGGGCGGCTGAAATGGTTGTTGAGACAATGTTTTTGATAAAGGTCTGATTTCTGTTTTGGGTTTAATATCCACACCATTGGGTTCTTCATTACTATTAGGCACGAAACAGCCACCACAAGCATCTAGACCATGATTATATTTACGTAATGCTGGCTGTGCTGTGGTAGTAGTTGTAGTAGTTGCGGTTTTTGGCCTTACTATCATTTCCACCATTTCTTAAAAACAATAAAAAAAGGATTATCTTATAAGTTTTTTTACTTTATATTTGTTTGGACTTACTGGGTGGCGATTCATAAGGGTAGCTTTTCATTGCAAGAATCCTGAATTTACCTTCCTCATCTGTGGCATAGACAGTCACATGGTAAATACCATCGGCTGTGATGAAACCGAATTCACCCATCACAATACCACGTTCATCTGAAATTGACATTAAAAGAAATCTTATTATAATAAATTTTTGTTAATATAAAAACCAGATCACATTCTTATTATCTGTTTTAAATTTAGAATATGATTTTAAAAATGTACGCAATAAAACAGAACTAGTTTCAGAACTAAATGACTTTCTCTCTAATCTAATTAGGATCTTGTTTATAGGTCACTTTATATTTATGATTTTTAGATTTCGTTTTTAATTTAAAAAACTGAAAATAAGAACCTACTGCAGAGTAAATGTGTGGAGAACTTGTAACACGCAACTACGTAATTTATAACATAAATAGAATTATGATTTCAACTCATTCTTGGATGAATATTACATTGTGAATATTAAGATTTTAAGCTGATTTGTATGATTTTTATTTATTGTTCGGTGGATAATGATTGCATTCTAATGAATGCATTGTAAAATATTTTATAATTTTTAATATATATTGCGAACAATAGCATTAAAGTAGCACCTTTTAATGGTTATTTGCATAATATGCAAATCTTTTCTATCATCATCACCATTTGCAACCATTGTAACTGCCCGTAACACCTGTGTCGGCCTTAAGCGAGCTATGTTATGTTATTATAAAAGGATATCATTCATATATCTTTGAAGATCGAGAGTTTTTGTGGCGTTACATACATAATGTTGAGACTTTCTCAAGCAACCTACATAAAACTATTCACAATCTCTTTAAATCTTAGAGATGTCAGTTTATTTGTTTTCAAATAATTAGTTAGTCACGCTTAATGTAAGACTTGCATTAAAAAAATGTTTGTGAATCATAATCTAATCAATGGTGATATATTGTTGGTACTGCGGTATGGTCCGTATGTTTTCAATAGCCCAGAACAACACAAATAAATCAATATGTATTAGCGCGTTAATTCTATAAATTGGACAAGATAAGAAGACAACTAATACAACAACAACAACAACAACACTTATTTAAGTTAATCTCCCCATTTATATAAATGTTTACAGCGATATATCAAGATTATAAATAATGCAGTTATTATTTGACCCAATGACTTTTAAATTATTAGCTCCGTCGGATATGATGCATTTCAAAAACACTTTCAAACGAGAAATAAAAAAAAAACACAACAACAATACATAAGTAAAAAAATATGTAGTATTTTATAAATAATATCTTGATTTCACACCATTTTGTTGAAATTATTTAAAAGATAATTTTTTTATACCCTCCACCTTAGGAAAGAGGGTATATTTATTTTTATCATTCGTTTATAATACATCGAAGGAAGCCTCGGAGACCCTACAAACCATATATTCTTAATCATCATGAAAAGAGAAATCGTTTGAGTCATGTCCGTCCATGCGTCCGTGTACGGTCATAATTTTGGAGGTATCAAATAGAAAATTTGCATACGTATTTTTAGTTCAATTACGCTGTTCCGTATTGATAATGGACGAAATCGGTTAATCGACACGTCCACAATAAACGAAAATCTCAACATACCTCGAAAAAATTGTATCGTAGTTTTAATACAAGTACAAGTACTAATAAAATATATTTCGTAGATCAAGTAGCAGATGTTAGTATAAAATTACTGAAACTTAATATGATTGGAAATAGCCTCCACAACATAATGCCTGTAGGAGTCAACTCTTTAGAATGTACTCCAAAAAGTTGATTTCTTTTGTATATATATAATTCATTGCTAGAATAAATTCTTGAATAATCAAAAAATGTCACTGGTTTAATTATAATTTGTGAGCGTCGTCTTAATGCAATTTTCACGAGAAAGAAATAAAAAAACTAAATTTGACTTAAACTAAACCTTAAATACTCTCAAGATTTATATAAATATAGTGAGCTTGGAGTGTACCTGATACCCAAGTGGCTATTCTTTAATAATAATAGAGTTACATACTAACTTGCAAGTTGGAGTCTTCGTCAAGTAAGTTTTTTGTAAATTGTGGGATTTTTTGTTATTTGTTCATTTGCTTATAGATAAATTTCTATTGATAATGGGCATGGCACTTGACCTCTAAGGCTTTGCTACATCAACAATCTAGGTACAAAGTACAAGTAAACAATTTGTCACAATATCTTAATTTTTGCGATAAACGAACGTACAGACGAACATGCCTAAAACAAAATGAACTCTTCGTATAATCGTATGAAAAGGACATGCAAGTACATATGAATTATGCGTGTGGCTTATGTGGAATTATGTATTTTTTTTAATCACTAACGAATGTTCTCTTAACGGTGGACTCCTGCAGTAAATTTTTTTATTTTGTGGGCGTGCCTATTATCTTACCATGCGCATTTTTGCCCTCTAATGGAATAAGAAATTTTAACTTCAACTTTGCAGTTTCTTTTTGTACTTGTGAGGGGTCTTTGTCAGGTGTGGGTGTAGCCCTTGCGTACACAAAGTAAAAGTATATGTGTCTATACGTAAGAACGTGTCTATGTTAGTCTTTTTCATGCATTTAATAAAACTGCTATAATTGCAAAAATTAAGTTATTAATTTTGAAGACGTTTAGTTTGTATTAAAAGTGATATCAATGGCACAAAGTACACGACAAATAAGGGGCCAAAATATTCCTGAAATGCAATTAAAAACTGTTCTTTTTTTATCTGATAATAAGTGAGTGAAAATTTTAGCCGCGCCCACAAAATGAACTAATTAATACAAAATGCACGCCCACAGTCAACAGATATTTAACAAAAAGACCGAAAAAGGGTGGGGGGTTGGGTTTAAAAGTGTAAACATTATCAACATAGTTAATTTTTATCACTTTTTGTTATTGTTAAAAGAGGAGGTAAATTATATTAAAATTAGCATTTGAAAGCTCGATTAAGTCCATGTCCGCACTATCAAAGTATCAAATTTTATTTTAATGTACATATTAACCAAGTTAAGATTAGATCTTAAGCAAAATATGTGTATGGCTTTGTAACTTATTTATCATTAGTTCTTAATGACAGACATACCGACAGTTACTTTTTTTGTATGTTACAAATGTTATAATTAAGTAAATAGACTTTTTTCCTTAAAATTATCTTAAACTAAAAATGTTGTAAATTTTTTTATATGTTGGGAATAAACCAGTTTTCCTGCCATCCCACGTATATGTACTTGTGCACACATTTGAACATTTATACGTTTTATTATATTTGTATATAGAATGTCAACAAATGTTGCTTGACCTGTAGGTTGATGTACTGATGTTGTTTTTTTTTGTGAATGTCAGCATGCAAAACGTGACGAGATAAAAGTATACGACATTTAACATACGCACAAATGCTGCTGACTACTACTTGTTTTGGGGATTGTTTACATATACATTAACACGACACCATGTTAACATGTTTCAAGTGCATCTATGTATAACATAAACCTGGCTAGCAACATATGTGGGGTAAATGAAAACCATGGAGTGGAAAAAAAAAATTTTCTACATAGAATTATTACTCATCCCAACATGAGTTTGTTTGTAGGTGTAATATATTTATAAAAAAACATATAACTATATTTCAAAGTTAATGTATTGATGTATTGGACTATATGTATACTACAAAATAATTAATCGACTAAAGTAGAATCACTTGCCTCGCTTTTCGTAACGATGTTGCTGCTCATCTATAGTAAATCCAAACTCATAAGGACGCACTGTAGAGCTTTGAGCCCATAATGTAACACACAAATAACTCAAAACTGTCAACCACTTAAAATAAAAATTTTACGAAATTTATAAAATTTATAATTTTTATTTTTTTATTTTTTTTGCAACACTTACAATACTAAAACGTAACATTTTTAGTATTTTATAAAGAAGAGAAAAGGATCGCTGTGTTTTTTTTTATGTCGCTTTTGCACTTGTTTTTGGAATATTTCGTTTCGTTTAATCCAACAAGTACTTAAAAGTCTGCCAGCAAAGCTTTTTCTTTATAGATAAAATATGTTTTCTTTTCTCTATAAATCCATTTTAAAATATTTTTAATTTTTTTTTTTTTTAGTAAAGTAATCTCTCTAAATAATTGTTTTTTATGTTTATTAAATGCCGGAGAGCGCTTAAACTGTGGCTGGCCACTTGTGAAACACACCTTGCGACGTTCTCTACTGTATTGACTGGATCGATTGTATTGGGTAAACATTATAAAACATTAGAATCTTTTTAAGAAAACAATATATTTAGATTTTAAAATCTGTTTTTCTACCTATTCATGTGTATACGTTTATATATTAGCTGAGACACATGTATTGTGTGTGTGTGTGTGTGTGATTATATTAAGATGCGTTTTTTGCTGTAGTCAATACTTGTCTTTTTTTTTATTGGGCTGGTTACTCATTCAGCTCTAACATAAACATACGCTCATCACAATCCACACGGCACACTTATAATCCATTTACCATTTTTAAGCATTTTTTCTGATAAATTCAGTTATTAATGTAAATTATGAAGTGTTACATAAAATTTTATAAAATCAAATACTCCCTAAGGCATTCCTTTGTTTTATATAAGGAATGAATTTGTATGCTTAATAAGAGTTTCTGGAATGTTGATGAACTGTAGTAGGTAACCTGATTTTTTACTCTCATTTATTTATATTGTTAAATGTGATTAAATTGTTGATAACAGATCAACTCAATAAAAAAAAAAAATAAGAAAAGAAACATTTGGCTTATGCCAAATCTTGAATACATTCCACTTTTGCAACGATGGGCGCAGCAAATATACATATAGTGCGCCCTCTAATGGTGTATGTATTACGTATCAGCTTGCAAATCTAGTTTTACGTTGAGTATGGTTTTATGTAAATTGTGGGCGTGTCTGTTATCCGACCAAACCCATTTTTTGCACATCGATGAATGGGCTAACCCTAAATAAGTGCAAGATTATATATCAATTTTTAAGGCAGATAAATAGATTTGTTTATTGTAGGCGATTAATCGATTTAGCCCATTTTAAACAGTGATCAGCGTGCAAAAATTAAAGGAGCCTGTACAAAATTTCAGCTCGATATCTCAAATTTTACGCCCATGAGAATGCCAAGTACACACAGGTACATGGATATACGGACATACATGTCTAAATCGACTCAGTTTTCGACACTGATCAAGAATATATACACTTTGTTTGGTCTTTGATGCCTCCTTCTGGGTGTTGCAAGCGAAAAAACAAACTTAGTATAATCTCATCACTAAGGTGGGTATAAAAAACATATATATATAAAATACCGTTAGTTATCTAATTTGAAAGAGGAAAAGTGAAACGATTCTAAAAAAAAAACACATGCAAATATAGTAAATGTTGAATAATTTTGGCATTCATTCATAATTATTAGAATTGAAGGTTGGGGGTTCATATCACTTTGTTGAAAGTGAAGTGAAGGATCCATTGAGCACTTAATAAAGTACATTAAATTGAAAGCCGTTCTAACCATTTGTCGGAAATCATTCTCGTGTTCGCAAAAATTATGATATTACTTGCCCAGAGTATTGATCATCCATAAAGCAAAAAGAAAATGTAAAAGGAGTAATTTCATATGACCTATTCCACGTTACTCATACAGTGGGCATGGGAGGTAAAAGTGTTTGTAATATCAACTTACAAGTTTTTATACAAAAAAGTTTCGTAAATTGTGGGCGTGGCTGTCCTATTTTTGGCACATCAATGGATGGCATAATTATAAACGGGTATACCAATTTCTAATTTCATAGCTCATAGCTTTTTGTGAATTGTAAGCGTGGCTCCAATTGAAATGGGAGCCAATGTATGGAAATTATAAATATTTGTACAAAATTCCAACTCAATATATTGAGCTTGGATACATGGACAGGCACTCATCTTTTGATACCGAATAAATATACTTGTGGCGTTTCTGACACATCTTTTTAAGTGTTCCAAACGATGCAACATTATGGGGACAACATAAATTGTATTGTATAACACTTAATAACTTCTATTTTATCTTAAGACGCCTTTTAAAGCATTTTTAATTTTTGTATCCCAAAAAATTCTGTAAAAATTTGCCACTTTTTGTAAAGAATAAAACATTGTTTCTACCAACTCCTAAGAGTGATTTATATGCATGCTTTGCAGTTAGATTTTTAATCATAAAACTAATTAATTACATTTTGAGACAAAATGTTTAAACATTTATCATCGATCACACTGTCTATGTGGTATAGATGAGGTATCATAATTCTTATTGATTAGCAATTTATACAATTAACGCTATAACACATCTAAGTCACAATTTGAAAATTAATTGATTAATAAACTGAATGCGCGTTAGTTGTGTGCATTAGATGTTGAATAACATTTTTAGAGTAAAAATGTCAATCATAAGTTATTATTGTGTGTTTTTCTTCAAGCTTTTTATACCCTCTGCCTTAGTGATGAGGGTGTTCTAAGTTTATTATTCTGTTTGCAACACTCAGAAGGAAACGTCACTGACACCAAAAAATTTCACATATTCTTGGTCCATATCCATCACATATGCTTAAAATGGGAGGAATCAAAATTTACACATAAACTCTCTTTGAAGCAACATTCGATCAAATCAATTTATACCTTATTATTTGTACCTTATTAAAAGTGAGCACAGTTGTATGCATGCCGTGCTCACCTATAATTGTCCAAGGGTATCCAAGATTTGCCTTAAGCCAAATATATTTTTTTTTTATATTTTCCATATTTTTCTTAAAATATTTGCTAACTTAAGAAACCATTATTTTTTAATGCATGGGGCGGATACACACGATCAATTGTTGCTAAATTAACTTTGCTTGTAAGTTTATACAAAATTTTTCAATACGGGTGTACATCCTTGAGTGTCGATTATAAGTATTTGAAAATGAAATGTTTATCAAAAGAGTTGCTATTTAATGGAGAAACAATTGGCCTTAGAAAAAACTTCGCTTCACTCTTAAAAATGCTAAATTTTAGAATTAGTTAGATAAAATTTGACTAATACTTGAGTAAATAAACGTTTGCAACTTTTAAGAATGATAATCTTTAAAGCCATTGTTTCTACTTAATAAGTGATTTTATTTCAATCCAAGCTAAAATCTCAACCAAGAAAATGATTTATTAAAGCCGGAATTAAATATTATCCAAGTGTTGAAAATATCATAGCAACAATACCGTAAGTACTACAATATTACTATTGACATTTCGTATAAAAATGAATAATTCCGCTCAGCAGTACACGTAGAGCACTGCGACTTTAAGTCTGTGCGGCTGCTTTAAAATTTCATATGTTATGTGACAGTTATCGGTAATTTTTATATTTATTTATTATCTTAAGCTTTACAAAATTCACTCAAGTGCTTGATGCCGCATAATGCTATAACATCTTTAAAATTAACAACATATATAATCATACTATATACTAACTAACCAACCAACCAACCAACCAGTTGTTGTCACCTTTTGGGTGTGTGTATGGTTATTGTTTTTGTTTTGTTATTTTTTTTTTGTACTATTATTATTAGGTATTAAAATGTTTGTTTAAGGTCCGCATCTCAAGAAATACTCACTTACATAATGTTTCTTTTCTATATTCTATGTTCTTTTGTTCTTTTGTTTTTATTTGAAACTGATTGAATTAAACATGAATTTCCTGATTACAGTTAACTGACGAACTTGCTAACTAGCTAACTCAACATGTAGCATTTCGTTTAGTATAGTTTATAAACTTAAATGGAAATTATCTTCTTTATAAAGAGCCAATCGACACCTTCACACATATGTCAGCATTATACAATATGTACTAACAATGATTTGTGTGTTTCTCTTTTTCTTATTTTATATATTGTATAATAAACGGTATTGCTTCAATGAAATATTTATCATTATTGTTAAAACAATTGATCGTGATGATCGATTATTTTTTGTACAAAGTTGGTATGCGTAAGTTTAGGAAGTGCATAAACCGCCAAACATAATGAACATGGGAACTAATATATTATATATCGATGTGTTAGCACGGCTTGCTTTAAGCATGATTTGTATGTTTATTAAATTCATATAATAATGAAAACAAAAGGTCATTTAAATAAAAGTTATGCGTTGAGTTTAATATATTTGGGAGCTTTTTAAGCTTAACAATACAACTGTAAAGTTGATTTACACGCTTTTTGCTTCTTATGAAGGTTTAAAGCCTGAAATATTATAGCGATTATAATTTCGAAATTAGCCTAAAGTGAGGCAATATTTTTTTGTGCAAATACAGTACAAGCAGTTGAAAAAATCGAAAATGTTTTTAAGTTATGAAATAAAAAAAATAAACCCGTATCAATAAGACGATTTAAAGCATGCAAGTAAATTTTAAACCTTTAAAGTTTATATGAAATACACTATTAAGTGAATGGTTTGAAATGGCAACATTAAAGCACTTTAAACTGGAAGCGTACATTGGGGCTTATTATAAGTAATTTTTTGTATAATTATTTTTGCTTTATTTTCATGCATATTTGCATAATCCTTAAATCTTTGGCTAACTAACTTATTTAAAACATATATGAACACTACACGCCGTGCGTAGAGCATAGAATGTTGCTTTTCTAAGCATGGACTGGATTGATGGTTTCTGTGAGGCTTTGAAGCTAACATTTAGTACATGAAAATATCTTTTAAAAGTATTACTGAGAAATTGATTCAAATATAAAGCAGTTATAAAAAAATCGTAATTCTTAAAAATGTAAAGGAGGTCCTAAATGCAAAGTTTATTATGCAGATGCATTCTCAGTGCATTACCTTTCATATAATGTAACAATTTCCTGACACAGTTGTAACAATCCAAACCTTTGCCATAATACAAAACTTTATTCCATTTGGATGATTTTTATTTTTATTTTTTTTTTATTTCTTGAAAACGTAAAAAAATTGGTGAAATTCTTGAATTTTTTTTACAAAAATTTTAATTCCATGTAATAGTGATTGATTGTACCTATTGAATGATGCAATTTTAAGTTTGTTTGAACCACTCTAGCGGCTTCGTTGAGGCATATACTACATGAAACGTTCTCTCCGAAATTAATATCGTTCCAACTAAATACAGGGCATAAGTACAAAATTCAGATTTCCCAGTAGTACCTTTTACATGATGTACAGAAAAGTTGTGCTATGAAATTCAAATTTGATGCGTATTTTTGTAATTAGTCCATTCATAAGTAGGAGGCATCAAATATGTTAATGCCCACAATATAGAAAAATTAAAACCTTTTTAGCTTAAAATACTACTTCAAAGTTGATACGTAATACATTACAATCGTAAGCAGACATCTAGCACGTCAAGTGTTTGCATATGTAGTGGGCTTGGCTAAAGTCGAATTTAGTGTTTCTTACTTGTTTTTATAATATTGTGTATCCTGTTAAAAAGTTTACTTCTTTTGCAAGTTTTCTCGTTTATCAAACTTTCAGTTCATATTTATTTACTAAAAAATAAACCTTAAAAACTACCGTAACACTAGATAATAAATTGGAATGAAAACGAAAATAAAAATTGTGAACTCACAAAAAAAGGTTAAAAATTAAAACTTGTACTTTTAAGTAATATTACACACACACGCACACGTTCCACACCAAATATTGTATGGTAATTTAAGCTACAGGTATGTGAGCGCCTTGAGGTTGAAAACCATTCTCATCAGCTATATACGATATAGAATAAGTTTCACCATCGTCACCTAGAAATTTATAAGCACCACGTACAACAATAGCTTCATGCTCATCGTCAATTCTTTTCAATTGACCTTCCGCTTCAGCTTCCACACCATCACTAGTGGCATAACTATGAATAAAAAAATTGTTAAAAAAATTGCCAAGAACAAAAAGTAAGCAGACTCATTTAAAGACTAGATTAAGAGCTCTTTCAAAAGCTTTGATTACAGCGTTAAATTCTTTATTTTTGGTATTTGCCCGTGGTATGGGACCTTTAATTTCCAACTTACTTGTACTTGAAGGATTCGGGACCTACATCCGAATCTTGACGTAATATTTCTGCTTCCTGTGGTGTTGGTAACGCGCAACTCACTGCCACCATAACAGCCACAATAGTGAACAAAATGACGAATTTCATTTTTAAAGAGTGCAAGCCGCAAAAGCGATGTATAAGGATGTCTTGTTCAAATGTTTATGATAACTCCAGGCCTTGGTTGTAACAATTTATAGTAAATTTCCAAAAAAAAAAAAAAATCATTTGCATAATTTTAAAAAAACTGGGAACGTCAAGAATTTACACCAAAATCAAAACAACAGAAACGAAAATAACTCAGATACCATACGAAAGCATAACACGCATTATTATTAGCTTTGGTACATACATATGTGTGCGTGCGATTGTAAATGTGAGCATAAAATGTGAAGATCTACAACAACTCAAAAACTCATTCTGTAATTAGTTGATCCGACCAAAAAAATTAAAAACATAATAAAGCCGATCAATGTCATTGTTATGAAATCTTTGGCTCTACAATGTAGCGCTCATAAAATATACATGATATTTTTTATGAGTAATTTTATTGGACTTTTAGAATTGTAAGCAATATGAAGATTGTTAAGGTTATATGCAAATTACATACGATTCATCATTTAGTTGGTTTAGCTTGATTACAAACACACCTGAGTTGTGATGACGCTTTAAACGCATGGTAATCTGATTTAAATTGATTTAGTAAACTAGTTAAGATTTGCTTTTTTCCTCTTATAAAAATTTTCATCCAAATGTAAATTTAATGTACACTAAAAAACACTTGTAATGATCCAACAAAAATGTATGAGAAAACACGGTAAAATAATAATGGTCAGCAAACCTCAATCATTCTGAAAAGTTTCCATTATATTTATAGCCTGTTAACTCAGTCTACTAAATGTTATAAAAATTTTAGGATGGACTAAGTTTGTCATTCCATTTGCAACACCCAGAAGAAAGTGTCAGAGACCCTACAAGTATATATATTCTTGATCAGCATCAAAAACTGAGTCGATCTAGACATGTTTGTCCGTTTGTCTGTTGTTAGCATTCTCACGGGCATAGATTTTGTGATATTGAATTGAAGTTTTGTACAGACACTTTTAGTTTTTCTACACAGATCCCTATTTATAATGGGCAAAATAGGGTAAGAGTCACGCTCATAATCGGAAAATTTAATTTTTCTGCCACAAAATTAAGTAATGAAGTTTGCATACACATATCTATAATTATCCCAAACATTGATCGAGCGTGGTTGGATAACAGGCACGCCTACATTTTACAAAGCACCATACTCAGCGTAAAACCTGACTTGGTAGCTGATATTTAGTATTTACACTTGCCACGCCCACTGTTTGTATTCAGATGTGGAGGGTATTTAAAATTTGAGCTCACCCAAATTTAGTTCTCTTGTTTGTTTTAAATAACATTATAATAGTGTCTTACTGTATTTTATAATTAATGGATTGTGATTGTAAAACTTGACCTCTAAATATATTCCCAGCTATAAAAATGACCTTTAACATTGAATTGATGCCTACAGCAAACCTTATAAACTGTTTGTTTTTTTCCATTAATTATTGATTGGATATTGGTTTACATAATTAACGTTTTGTTGTATTCTGATTTTATTAAATATTTATTGTATAATAATATAGCAAATGATCGGGAAGAAGGGGTAGTTTCGCCTTAACTCACGTAAAAAGCACATTTGTGTACATGTACCTTCATTTTTGATGAGAAAAATTTTTTGGAATTTTTATAAATAGTGCAAAGATAAATGAAGAACATGTACTACAAAAATTATTCAAAAATTATTTGTTTGCTGAAGTATAAATTAAAAACCAGACGTGGATCACGCTAAACGAATTTAGTTGGTAGTGGGAGTTTTCCTAAAATTCTACTAAGTCCCTTATGTGTATAATTTCTCATTTTTTGGTATCAATTGAAAAGGATTTGTCTACTTCAACTACACTTTCATACCATTTGCAGAAGATACAGCTTGTTATTCCGTTTACGTCAAGGCGTTAGAATCCCCTAAAAGTCATCTGCAGTAAAATTTGAGTCGATTTACCCATGTCTGTCCCTACTTTCATCTGTAAATGTAAATTTTTGAGATATTGAGCTAAAATTTTAGGCAAATATTTCTAATTTCTGTAAAATATGTTCAAGAGCCGCGGCCACTTTCGACAAAAATGTACCCAAAAATGGGCTTAATCAAATATAGGACACCTCCAGATTTTACAAAAAATAAAATTTGTAACGGAATCCGACGTCTTAGTTGATAAAGACCCATCAAGAATCTGTACCACCCACTGTTTGTATTTGGATGTGTAAGACAATTAAGAATACAATTAAATTTTGTATCGATCTTCGCAGTCTTCGCATTGAACCATTTCGATCATCAACTTTTATTCAAACATTTATTCTATAATTCACATAATCACAATTCACATTCATTTAAATCATTTAAGAACATTAAACGGCTAATTTGAAAATTGGATGATAACCTGTCTCGTCGGCATTAAATGAGAATTCATAGCGTCGGCCATCTGGTGCTATCCAAGAGGTGGCTCCTTGTACTACAATGGCGGAACCTTCCTCGGTTTCTTTGAGAGTGCCCTCCTCAGTGCGGGAAATACCATTGGTGGTGTCATAACTGTAATAACATTGAATTGAAATTACAACAATTGTAACAAGCTCTCTAACGATTGATGATTTATGAAAAACTTACGCAAACGAATATTTATCTACACCGTTATTTTCAGATTCAGAACGTAAAATTTCGGCATGAGCATCTTCCCCCTCGAAAACTGCCACTTGTTGTACAGGTTTATCCTCTTCAGGTTCAGGCACCGATACTGGTAAAGGGGCAGAACGAGCAGCGCGCAATACAGCAAAACAAACTAATAACACAATTGATAATTTCATTTCGTTTTTTCGTTGTTATCCTTTAAAGGACAATTTTGTTTTGATTAAGTTGTTGATTAATCCTGTATGTATAACAATAGTAACAATAATACGTTGTGTTGCAGCTAGATACTTGTGAACTCGACTGATTTTCTGCATTTGCTTGATCATATATTTATACTGATATACTGAATAAATCCTCGCTAATATAGAAAAAAGAAATATCGGTCAACAATGCAGTTAATATGTCTTTAACAAGATTATTATCTTTACGATCTGGCTGGCTGCTTGGCTGGCTGGCGTATGTCCTCCTCACACCTACATACATCCGCACAAACGAACATATAACCCTCACCAGCCTTAGTGACTTTGACAATAAAATATATGATTATGAACGTCATAAAAAAGCAGCAACAACACATTTAAGCTTGCACACATATCTGGGGATATATGGTATATAAGAGCTTAACTCTTCTTAATTGCATGTTAACAATTTTTATTGTTTTTATACCAACAGACAGAAAGGGTGTATATATATCTATGCGTGTGTGTGTTTGTATGTGTACATCTGTCAGGCACAGTCTGTAGTGTTATAAGCAAAAAACTATATGGTGCAAATATTAGTCAAATAAATTATAATATATAGACGGACAACTACAACTACTGTTATCCGAACGATGACATTTAATAATTAGATAAATATCAATTAATTATTATTAATTACCCTACAATTAATATCTTCACTAATATGGCTTGACATAGATAAGATGAGAGATGCTTTTGCGGCCTCTCTTTCCAAATTATGGAGAATTTATTAATTGGTTTATATGATAAATGATTTAAAAAATTCTGCTTTCCGAATGACTTCATTATCACCCAAGTCTAACTATTATTAAAATGAATGCATAAAATCACTTAATCACAAATTTATTGAATGTACGTGTCTGTGTGTTGCGCATTTTTATATAAAAGTCTTGATCATTGAACTGATCAACTTTACGATCGTTTGCGGTTAGGTTGTAGATAGTTGGAATTCAAAAGTGGTACAAGTAGTAAAATAATAAAACAATTATGACAAGGTTAAGGTTTTCCAAACTAAGAAATGGAATAGTAACAATGAAAAGAAGCCGAAATTTAAAACTTATTAACGGAGGGACGCCTTTGATTGTTTACAGCTTGTCAATAATACAACAATAAAGAAACCAATGAGTGTGTGTTTTTCAAAACTATACTTTTATATAAAATTTAACTTAATAATTTTATAATCAAAAGAAAAAAGATTGCTATTTAAAATGGGCAAAATTCGTAAAGAGCCACGCTTACAATTGACCTATGAAGTAGTGTTGTAAATTCGGTGTGTCAAAAATGTATGTGGTCGGATAACAAACACGCCCACAATTCACAAAAAACCGTACTCAGTGTAAGATAAGTAACACTATTAGAAGGCATTATCAAATACCTGACACGCCCCCAATTGTAAGTACATGTGGATACCGTCCACATTTTGGTCTAAATCAAATTTAGTTTTTTACTTATCTTGCACCACATAAGCTATAGTCCGACGCCTCCCACTTTTAACACATCGATAGATGAACTAATTATAATTGTGTGTAGGTGAAATTTTGTGGCTAATAGATTTTTGACTGGGGACATGGTAATTGACCGATGGCCCGAATTCAATAGAAATCTGCCCGCAGAAACTATAAATGTTTATATAAAATTTTAATATCTCAAAATTTGCGACCATAAGCGTTTCAACAGCAGAAAGATGCACGGACATCATATCGGGTTTTGATGCTAATGAAAATGTATGTACTTTCTAGTGTCTGACGAGCTACTTCGACCACTTTTTATATGTTTGCACGTATAAACATAATATGGGCGGGGCGGGTAATTGATTAAGCCTTATAGTACTTATTAGGCGTGCTCTACAGAGGCAACTGGAGTTATGAGCATATCTGTTAACGTAGTCTAGTTACTTTTTGCACATTCATGGGACGGACTAATTAGAATTTTTAAGCTCAAATTTTATTGTTGAAAATTCGTTCGTAGAGACAAAAATCTCTAATAATGATCACTAAAAGTTGAACTTATGTGTCACTTAATAAAATACACATTTTAATGAATTATTCATTTTGTTCAGGAACATAAAGTGCTTCTGGAAAATGATTAGCTTCTGGTTGAAAGCCATTCTTATCTGCCAAATAATTTAAAGAATATTGTACACTTTTCGGTCCCACCCAAGTGACAGTACCTTGAACTTAAACCGAGTCATTTTCAGTGCCAACATTTTCAAAGCAGCTGCCTCCTTACGGCATACACCGTCACTGGTTTTAAAACTAAAAGAATCAAATGCAATTTTCTTCTTATTGGTTTTATGAGTCACACCATTCTTACCAGCTCACGAGAAATTACATCCGGCTACACCAATAGCCAGCTCATCATACTTCAAAATATTAGCGTTTCGTGTGGATGGTGCTGATGAAAATGATTCTCTTTGGTGGTGGTGTTGTTGCTGCTGCTATTTCCGCGTCTAATGTAGGGGCAGTCGATACTATTTGACATTGATAGGTAACGACCACAATTAATAGCATAGTGACGGTAAATCTATGAAAACAAAACCGCATTATTGTGAAGCTGCTTCAAGTCTAACACGTTTTTTTGTTGTTGTGTCGAACTTATTACTCAACCAGTATGTATGTAAGTGTGTGTGAGTGTGTGAAAATGTTTATGCACCTAATTGAGTTTTTTCGTTACTAATCAGCCTCAACAACTGTACTCAACATACCATCTTACGTATATAAAACATCAAAAGCACAAGGCTACCTTGCAATGTAATATAAGCATAAACATCGGTCATTATATTACAGTACTACTACAGACAATCCTGAGTATAATGATCGTCCTTTCTATTTACTGTGATAACTAATTATTCTTCACACTGACTGACATAAATTGACACACTAGTGATTTTTTTGCCCTTATGATCAAGAAGAAATAAAACCTAGATTTTATAATGTTTATAACCTTTACATAAGGTTAAGTTTGTCATTCTATTTGCAACACCGAGAAGAAGGCGCCAGAGAATTATATTTATCTACCACAAAAATTGAGCTTTCAAGTTAAAATTCGCTACTTATATTTATAGTTATCCCATCCATCAATGCGCCAAAATAGGAACGGACACGCCTACGAAACCATACCCATCCTACTACTCGATTTGCAAACTGATACATAATTCGACACTATTAGAGGACGTAATGAAATACCTGACACGCCCACCATTTGAATGAATATGTGGAGGTTATTTAATATTTGGTCTAAGTAAAATTTAGTTTTCTTACTTGTTAACATACATACAATAAAAATACAAGGAATCTGAGCGGCTATTCATATGTATACGTGAATTTGGGGCGTGGCAAATGTTTTCTTTATTGATATTTATGCAAATAAATTCAGGTCTTATATATTGCAATCCTATTAAAAAATACTTAGCTAGTCAAAAATATGTATTAACTCCTGAAAAAACTGATTTAAAATTCTACTCATTGACTTCATTTGTATACGCAATCATATAATATATAGCGTATGAACCAAATCAAAATTACATTAATATTAGGGTTAAGGTTGTAGTTCTGAACCCTTCACTTAAATGTCATAAATTGCAAATGAATGGATTTTCTCTTCCAACTTAATGAACTGTATAGTCCTTGCATTCACTTTTTTGAAACATTTTATCTATAATTTATTGAAAGCAAAATGTAAAAAAGTTATTAAACTGACACACTACATGCAAGAGTGTAGTATCCTGAAAATTTTGCTTATCATTGGAACTATATACATACTTATCATATATCCATCAAACTGATCAGTGTTCAAGCACGTAAGATTCTCCAGCTTTTTTGAGAGCACAAATGTTTGACCTACAAACCCTGTGCGCTTAAACAATTTAGCTTGTTAAGGTGAAACAATCCAGTCAGATGAACAAGGAACGGGTTTGTTACCTAAGTCTTCTATGAAATCAATCATTATCGTTATTGCGGAAGTTTGTTTCTTAAGTTTTTCAATATTAATATAATTTACTTTGATTGAAAAGTTTAACACCATCTATTTTTATAGATTATTTTAAAATCTCCATGGATGACCGTCTTGCACAAAATTGATAAAATAGAAATGAACAAATTTGTTACTTAAATCTTCTTAATTCTTTGGATAACAATAATTATTGTGAGAGTTTGTGTTTTAAGTCTTTTAATTAATTTATCCGTGTTTTTTATAACTCATTTAAGTTAGTTCGTCTTAAGTCTTAAGTCTTTGATGAGTTTCTATTTCTTGTGAGAAAGCAAAGCAAGACATCGCACATATACATTATTTTTAAAGGAAACAATAGTTGAATAAGAACGGAGGCGTAATATTATTTGTAAAATGTTTGATTGAAACTTGTTGACATTGAAAATGTCAAAAACACAATTTCAATAGGATTGAAACAACCGTTTTTTACAATAGTCATCATTTTGGCATAAACGATAAAAAAATCTGTGAATAAAATTAGGTGAACAATTATGAATATTTTGTTGTTACTGTTGGGTACATATGTATATAACAAAATAAATCAAATGTGTTGAATTTTATGGCAAAACAAACAACCAGCATTTGGCAAGTTTATCTTCTCAAAATCAACCGTATAAACATCATAAATATCATCATGCGTATTTACGTATACAAACGCAACACATGTTGCGTGTAAAGACCCTTTTACTAGCATTCACGCTGTTTACAATATGTTGAATAAAGCGGCCAGCTTAAAAAACACATACAAAAGTCTTCGTGTTCGTGTTCATATATATATGCATGTGTTCGTGTGTGTATTCATATGTAAGTTGGAAGTACAGATTACATGACGAGTTATTCTTCTTCTTGCTTAATTTCGCTAAATTATAGTGTACTGGTTTGGTGTACGAGTTATTTACGGTTTTATGTTTTTTTGTTGTTGTTGTTATTATTATTATTATTTTTTGCAAGATAAATGTATATACTACTCCTCCCAGAAATAAAGTCAAACACAGAAGATAATACAAAGAAAAAAATCCAAGTGTCAGATGTTGTGTATAAATGGCTGGTATTGTAACGTTGTAGACAACATTAATTGTTGAGTATTTGGCTGGACAACAAGCGCATCCAAAGTTAATTTTTTCCATATTTAGAAGAATCACCAAAAAACAAATCGATTCCAGTCAATCAAATGAAGTACACGGCAGTTATATTATTTGCTGTACTGTTTGTCGGCTACGCTGTGGCGGTGCCTGTACAAATTGCGCCACAAGATGCGCAAGTGTTGCGTTTCGATTCGGATGTACACCCCGAAGGATACAAGTTTTTGTAAGTTTACACCTAAACATACATGAACACACATGCAACCACAACACGCAATACCTCAAACAAAAAGTGTGTCACGTGGTCAAGGTTTATTGATAATGTGTCTATCTCGTTATTATCAATTTTTTCTCGCTTGGCTCAGGATTTCTTGCATGAAATAAATATTGTTAATTTTTATTTTTTTTTTCGTTTTTTCTTTAACTGGTTTTAGTGTAGAGACTAGTGATGGCAAGGTACATCAAGAGGAGGGCCAACTAAAGGATGTTGGCACTGATCATGAAGCTATTGTGGTGCGCGGTTCATTTTCATATGTTGGCGATGATGGTCAAACCTATACAGTGACATATTTAGCTGATGAGAATGGTTTTCAACCTGAAGGAGCTCACTTACCCCACAATTAATTGGCATTGGCAATCGAATAAACTTGGTATAACTTGGCATGGCATTCCACATTCTACGTACATACAAAAAACCTAAAGCTAACACATTTTTATATATTTGGGTGTCACTAGTGTTGATTAGTTTTGTTTTTTAAGAGTGACTTGTGTGATTCTTTCGTTACTTTGTAAATGAAATTTTTTTTATTACTGTTAATGTTTATAATTGTTTGTTTTCGCCTTTCCAAATGATTGTTCCTTCTCTCAAATGTATTGTATAGAATAATATTTGTTTATAATAAAGATATAAGTAATGTCTTGAGCATGTTACATGTACTTAAAGAGTGCGTAAAAAACAAAGGAATGATTTTTCTTTATAAATAAGAATTAGGTGCAATATATGAGCTTGAGCTGAGCTTGATTTCACCCCAACGTAATGTACCTTTGGTGGAACTTTTATGAATTAGAAACTGCCATTGTTATATTTATTATTGCATAAATCTAAAATGAATTTCATTCTTTATAGTTTTTAAAGGATTTGAAAACGAGAAAAAATTATAAAATTTGGTTTAAAACAAACTTTAGAAAACTACGTATTGCGAATTTTCGCCATATAAAGATTTACTTTATTATAGTACTTTATATAAGAGGTCTTGTAAAAATGGTATAATTTGGTCCATTTTGAAAAGACTTCCTCTTTAAGTAAATTCTTGAGTAAATTTCATTAAAATATCTCAAAAATACAACTTGTACAAATTTACATGGACGCGCAGGCGGATTCAGGATCACATTGTGATCCGCTCAATTCAATGTACCCTTCGCTACCATTGGTGCAAGGTATAACTTCAATACTACCAGTGCTCAAACGAAAGCAAAGTTGAAATGCAGTACAACTAAAATTGTTTAGTATCGTAACTTGCTAAGTAAGAATGGTGTACAAGTATATAGTTAAGAAAGGAAATTTTAAAATAGGAAATTTATTTATTTTTATTTCGAAGGGTACAAGTGTTACAAGAACCATTATTTTATAATTCAACTTTTCAAAGACCATACTTTTGTTTATTTACTATCCAAATATAATTTTTTTAATCATAGTAAAAAAATTTTCATCTTAAAAAATTTAAATAAATTTTTTGTTTTTTATTATGATTACACTAAATAACTACAAAACTCAAGCCACTGGCAGATGAGTGCCTTGTGCTTGGAAACCGTTTTCATCGGCAATATAATACACTTGATAAGTGTTACCGTCGTCGCCAATATAATGATAAGAACCGCGTACGGATAAGGCTGCATCATTGGTGCCGGGGTGTTTTAGTACGCCCTAAATGCCTTGCCATCACTGGTTTCCACATCGAATTGATAATTTTCCGGTTCCACATTGGACACGTAACGCAATGTTTCGGCATGTCTGTTGGGTGCAGCAGCCACCATAGTGACAATTATTATACAAATTGCAATCGCGGATTTCATGTTTAAAGCGAAAATAATTCTGTGGTTGATTATTGTTGTTACGCCGTCAATTTGTGCTCAGTTAATAGGTAATTGGGCTAAAGGCTGAATGGTTTATATACCTACCAGCGTTAATGTGGTGCGATGCTGCGTCACATCATCGTCAGTTATGTTGTGACAAAAAGGAGTAAAACATTGTGGGACACAGCATAATAGGAAACTTGTTTTCTTTTGGGTTTTTTCTGATTTTTAATTTACAACTTTTATGGTTTTATTACTTTTAGGTCTTAAATCGTATAATTATCCTATAATGTGATTATTTCGTTAATTATTTAAAGTATGCAATGGTACAAAATGGTTGAAGTGCCATTAATATCTTTTATAAAAGATTTTTTAATAAATTGTTGCATAAGTGCCCTAAATAACATATATGTACACTTTACAAACATTCATGAATTACACAAATTATTAAGTGACTTAGGTTCTATTAGAAAAGCACAAACATTTAAACGAGTTGCAAAAATGTTTGTTTTTGCTTCTTCTCTAAATTCTTAATACTATTAAATCATGCGAGTGAGGAAAATTAAAACCATTAAAACGATCTTAAGCTAAATCCTCTTATGAACCAATGACATTGATCATCACAAACTATATAAAGCCAGTTTAATATTTCAACACCGTCCATAAAGTTTTTGCATCTCTAACGTACAACACTCTTGACTCGATCGATATGAACTTTATTGTTATTTTGATGGCTCTTGTAGCCGTGATCCTGGCCGCTCCTAATGATGTGGAAATAATAAAATCACAGTCTGACGTTGGACCCGAAGGTTATACCTTCGAGTGAGTTATTAAATGAAGGAATTTGTAAAATATTTTGATTTGGTTTTTCGTTGTTTTCAGTTTAGAGACTAGTGATGGTACCGCCCGTCATGAAGAAGGTAAACTTACTGATGTTGGCAGTGAACATCCCGCTGTTATAGTGAAGGGTTCATTCACCTGGAAAGACGATGACGGTAAAGTATTTACCGTTGATTACATAGCCGATGAAAATGGCTTCCATCCTGTTGGTGATCATTTGCCTCCCTTGCCTCATATACCAGAATTACATCCATAATGTGACACTCCTGTATCTAGTATTCTACTTTAAACGATGTTTTACTTTCTATACAGAAATTTATTTGTTAAGGAAAGAAACAAAAACAATTTTTGAAACTTTAGTTAAATACATTTAATACATTTATCAGAGCATATTAAAATGCAAAAACTGTTGTTTCAATTTACTTTTTTTAGGAAAATAAAAACAAATAAAAAAGCTGTAATTTCTCATTGTATTGTATATTAAAGGAAGATGTTGTTGAATTATTCTTTTTTTCTTCCTAGATTTAGTCTTGGTAGCCTTTAAGAAACCCAAGTAACACTATCAGAAGTTTGACCAAATCCTAAATACGAAGTAACAGTAGCCACATTCTTACAAATGTGGTTGTGGTTCGTATCTCTCTAGTGAAATCTGCGTAAAATATATTATTCTAAATTCCGACTATTTTTTTTCATATCCATTAAAACCTTCACTGAATTTATATAGCACTTAAATTTCATTGAAAATTACATGACCACTCCAACGAAGCAACAATTTTTTCAAATCAATTTTCCACTTCGATACCACTCCACCTCCTTCACGAATCAATATATATGTGTATATAATGAAACAACATAAACATTTACACTTAATTAATTTTATTATTACGATTAGTTAGTCTTTAAAATTTCCCTAGTCACAAAGTCATGTCCAACACCGCATATATCTACTTAATGGGGTAAATGGCTAGCTTCTGGTTGATAACCGTGTTCATCAGCAACATAGTTAACAGTGAATTTGTGACCTTCCTTGTCCACCCACGAGAAAGAACCATGCACAACGATAGCATGATGATCCTTCTCAATGTTCTTCAAATGACCTTCAGCATCATGTTGGATATGATCGGAAGTTTCGAAACCGAATTTGAAGCCTTCAGGATGAACATCTTGATCGTAACGGAGGATTTCAGCATGATGGTGATCATCACCATGGTGACCGTGTTGAGGAGCAGCCAAAGCAACGGCAACCAAAGCGGCGAAAACAATGAAGAATTTCATTTTGATTTGTGTTTGTTTCAAGTGTGCTGCAAACTGATACCATTCACTGAGCATGTGAAGGTTTTTATACACGAAATTCAAAGTGATGAACAAAAGAAACCCTGCAAAATAAATGTTGAATACATAGTCTACTATATTGCAAAATGCAAATTGATAACCTTTAATTATAACTAAATTAAGTTAACCAACGAGTTATATCGAAATGTTTTCATAAATCATAATAAAATAAATATTTTTTATGTATCATCAGAACTTTTCCGCATCTTTTAGTCATTTTAAAATTTAATAGTTCAAACGATTGTTAAACTTAATAATTAAAAGCATCGCTTTATTCGGTTTTAACAAGGAAATGTATTGTATATGGCTTAAAACGAATAGTGCACAGTTTCTATCGCAAAACAATTTTTAATAAAATTATAAACGAAGGTTGTCCGGCCATCATAGAAAACGAAGTCAATTATTATTTTAAGTACTCTTGCGTATATTTATTGTATCCAACACTTTAAAGTGGACAGAAGAATACCATTAATATTCAATTTTAGATATCTGATGTAACCGTACGTGTTCATTTTTGTATTCGTCCGGCTATACGAAAGTTTGTGGTGAGCATACATCGGCTTAATATATCATTTCAAATGTATTTATACCACTTCAAGTAAATGGCTTTGTTTGTACTCGTCAAGAATAAATATGGACCCACCACGAATAAATAATTTACCCATCTCTTTAGAATCATTTTCCAAATTATTTTAACTAACTCCGTCTAACTGTACATTTCTTCCTCATGTAATATTGTGCGCAAGCTAACAGTTTTTAAGGCATTTGAATGAAATTCGACACCAAAGAAAGCTTTATTGAAATTGGTCCATATTGGGCCACTTCTAAGGCTCTTTTCCACATAACGTGTTAATTCGAGACGAAAAATTCAAAGACAAGACAAGACAAGAAACATTATTTAATAAACCATGGTGAAGAATATGTATATAGCTTAATAGTGGACTGTACCCAGTTAAGGTCTAGTTCTCACTACGCAATTCTTAAAATATTTTATTAATAAAAAAGTAGGAAAACTAAATTTGGCTTAGACAAATTCTTAAATACCCTCCACATCTACAATGGTGGGCGTGACATGATGATTGGATATGATTACGTCCTATAATAGTGTATGACGTATCAACTAGCAAGTCTAGTGTTACGTTAAGTATGGTTTTATGTAAATTATTTGTCTCTTTGTTATCTGAACACTCTCATTTTTGACACATCAATGGATAGAATAATTATAAATATTTTTACCAAATCTCAACTTAATAGCCCATTTTTTGTTGCATATAATTATACTTTTTAATTGTGGGCGTAGCTCTTCACTGACTTTGTCATGGCGACATTTCAAATGGGGACCTGTTTGAAAATTTACGTACGTGAGAATGCCAACAAAAGACAGACACATGAACATACATGTTTAGATCGACCCAGTTTTTGATGCTGGCCGAGAATATATATACTTTGTAGGGTCTCTGACGCCTCGTTCTGGATGTTGCAAATAGATTGACAAACTTAGTATACCCCACATATTTTGTCTAGGGTATAATTTAGCCTACAAATTGAATATTTAATTTTACAAATGGAGCCGATCATTATTGGAGTCTGTCTTATTCTCTAATTGACTTTTGCAAGACAATGATTCGCATTCACTCATATTGTACTAAAAAGGATTATAAATAATGTTACTTGTATAAATATACAGTTGAAACTAAGTGTTGTAAGGTTGAGTCGATGCGCTATCCCATCAAAAAGTATTTATAATTTCCAATTAATTTCACATACAAACAAAGTTATCCAAACGACAGCAACTACGAAAATGTAGCTAATTTATTAGTATGCTATATAAACTCTTTATTTCAAAACAAGTTTTAGTGCATTTTCCAAAACATCGGTTTGGCTATTTTCATAGTTTTATAATATTTTTTCATCTCTCTAAAATTGATGCTTTTACGAAATCTTAGGCACTTTTTATACAAATGCTGACTATTGAAGTAGTTTTCAAACCTTTTAAAGGTTACAACCGCTTTTGCAGATTCTAATTTCCGTTCCTATTAATATAACTTGAAAAAAGAGTCAAAATTATGGTTTTCTTCTACCTGCCTCCTTAATAACCAAAAAAAAAAGACAATGCACTATTATATATTTTACTCAATTTTATTTTACTTAAACTTATAATCATAACCTAAAACATATCACCAAAAATTATTGCATAAACTTAAGCACGGCCGGGGGAAACATCGGGTTGGTAACCGTGTTCATCAGCAACATAGTTAACAGTGAATTTGTGACCTTCCTTGTCCACCCACGAGAAGGTGCCGTGCACAACGATAGCATCGTGATCCTTATCAATGTTCTTCAAATGACCTTCAGCATCATGTTGGATATGATCGGAAGTTTCGAAACCGAATTTGAAGCCTTCAGGATGAACATCTTGATCGTAACGGAGGATTTCAGCATGATGGTGATCATCACCATGGTGACCGTGTTGAGGAGCAGCCAAAGCAACGGCAACCAAAGCGGCGAAAACAATGAAGAATTTCATTTTTTTGATTTAGTTTGGTAATGTGTTTGTCTTGTGTGTGATACAAAAATGCAAACTGATGCTGCTATTTGGCACTGTTACCGTTTTTATACCTCTCGTAACGGTTATATGTGACAATGAATATTTTATTTATCCTCCATTAAACATAAATATTCATAAAAAAGAATAAATAAAAATTAAATAAAAATATATTTTTTTGCGAATATAAATAAATTAAATAAAACATTATGAGCAAACTGGTTAAAGACTATTTTTATGATTTTTTATAGGTTTTTGCCATGAAATTATAATATGGCATAAAACACATTCATTTATTATTTATATGTCATGTATGTATTGTATTTGCAAAAATATTGAACTTAATAATTAGTGTTAAAACACTTCATTCACATTTACGATGGTTTCATGGAGGCGTTGAAGCAAGGAAAAATAATAAACTTCCTCGCAATTTGAGCCCCTTAAGTAAGTCACTGAACTAGCCAGTGTTTTTGTTTTTGCTATATTGACTTTGAAAATAGTTATAAACATAAAAAGTCATAGTCATTCACTTAGAGAGTAAGTAGTATTTGTCTACAAGGAATATAAACTTGTTATTACGTCAATGTTTGAGTCCGCTTAAAATCGAAATACATATAATATATAATAACATTCCATAACAGATGATTGAACCCATTGCGCGAGGAGTTACTTTCAAAGTGTATTTTTATGCCCTTCACATAATGTGAGGATATAATAAGTTTGTTTTTCTGTTTGCAACACATTGAAGGAAAAGTCAGAGACCCTACAAAATATATATATTCTTGATGAGCATCAAAAACTGAGTTGACCTAAATATATTGTGCCTGTCTGTTATTAGCATTCTCTTGGTCATAAATTTTGTGTTGAAATTTAGTATGCATACTTAAAAGTTACCTCTCCATCTATGTGCTAAAAATCAATAAAGATCAAAATATCTGCCACAAAAATTTACCTACAAACTTTAAATTTGGTGCACTTATTTAAAGTTATCCCATCCATTAGTGTGCCAAAAATGGGCGTGGTGTAATAACAGACGCATCCACAATTTACAAATAACTATACTCTAAAATTTTTAATTTCAAGCTGTTATGTAATACATACACTATGTCACACCCACTATTGTAGATGTGAAGCGTATTTAAGATTTCGCCTAAGCTAAATTTAGTTGTTTTACTTATTAATATTTCAACCATTACTCTATCTTGTATAGACTCATGGCATCTATAATATCTCAGCAAAAAACTTTTAGCGATTTTTGGAAAAGCTTCTGGATAATAATCTCAATAACAATAGTAAAAATAAATGTCCAGTCAAACAATTACATTTGCATTTTATGTATTGCAACTATATGCGTTTAGATCGGACCATACGTTAAGTATCCTATATTTTCAGGACAATAATTTACACACATACACAAATTACATCCACTCAATATTCGATTCTGGTTCAGAATATAAGCTTAGATGTTCGCCTTTGTGCAGTCTCTGTAGGGTCAACTTTTAAAGTATTTTTGTCAACTATGCGTGGATTATCAGCCCAATGTAACAGTCGAATTTAAATTCCAGCTGAAAAAAGCTCTCTTACTTTGCTTTTTAGTATTTTGTACTTACTATGTTCCTATTATCCAACATGCAGAAAATTTTTCCCAACTTGGCCACCAAAAGGCTCGTCAATGCAATTTCTCAACTTTTGCTCTTCAGTTATATGCGAATTAAAAATACATATATTTATATTCCTTATAACAATTTATATGAATTAGAGTGGAATCCTCTTCATATTCTTGAATAGCAAATGTAGACTTCAATTGTCCGTTAAGGCCTTCTAAATATTCTACAACATTACTTATTTATACTTAAATTATAAATGCTTAAATAAGAGCTTATTCAAAACACATATGTTTTCCCAATTTTCTATACTTTTACTTTCATCGAAATGAACTGTTAGAATAAATTTATTTTGGTTTCATTTCGGAACAGAAACATTTCATAGTAGTTAATTTTAATCCGATTTCAAATTTAGAATTCAATCAATCGCAAACCTCTTCCAACAAGTGAAACTTCTTTCATTCACTTCAATGTAAATGGAAAATGTACTTTTAATTCGCGATTTACGACTTAAAGTGCCCCTCTTGAATAAAAATACTGACAAAGAACATTTCCAATACTTACTCTACGTCATCCATAAAATTACAAAAAAAATTAAATGCAAGAGCACGAATTCTAAAATCGTTGCCTTTTTATTATTTGGTCTATTTGATCACAAAAGCTCTTTGAACATGTATTCCAGTCAACCATTTACAAATGAGGAATATGATCACCTTTAGGTTGGAAACCATTTTCATCAGCTACGTAGTCAACGGTGTAGGGTTTGCCATCCTTGGCAATGAAGGTGAATGAACCATGGACAATGACAGCGGCGTGTTCCTTATCGGTAACTTTCAAATGTCCTTCAGCGTCATGTTTGGTACCATCACTGGTTTCAACACCAAATTTAAATCCCTCTGGATGAACATCAGCATCCTGACGTACAGTATGCACGTCATTGGGACGAGCCAAAGCCACAGCGAAGAGAGCAATGAAAACGATCAAGAATTTCATGGTGATAAGTGCGTTATTTTGTTGCAGTGTCAAACTGAATAAGATGCTTTACTAACGTTTGATTGAAGTTTATATAACGAAATTTCAACCACCCGCAATATGCCAAAAATATATTGAGAGTAATAAAACGCTTTAACAAGTGATTTTCTACTCGTTTTATGAAATACTGGTTTCAAAATGTGCTTTTTTGGGTTGATTTGAAATGTTTTAGAATATGAATGAAGATAAAAAGATATATGAAATCATATTTAGCTACTAGTGATCACGTGCCTATAGAGTGTTTGGCGAATGATATAATAAAAGCAACAATTGAACTGGTTCAATTGTAGAGAATTTTGAAACGAAATAAATAAAATAACGTAAATTTTTGATAAAAATGAAAAATGGTTTAATAGATAATGGAGCAAATGTAATATACTTCAATTTTAGTTCAATTCTATTTTTATTAAACTACTTATGTTAGGGACCACGACTTACGTAGAAAAGCTGCTATCCAACACATTAGTTTTATTAACTTATTTAATATTAGAATAAGATTACAAATAACATTTACCGTTATAGCATTATAAATAACCAATTAAGAAGAGCACTATTAAACCGTATTATTATACGTTTACTACTTAATATTTCTAAACTTTGTAATGTTTTTGGTAAAGGCACCTTTTGCTATTAAATAAAAAAAAAGGTCTTTATTAATATAAATTTGTCCAATCTTTAAAAGTTTCTCTCTAATAGGCTTCTGAGCGGATTTCAATATAATTAACCGACACTTTAACTGCCGGTTAAATACGGTTTTGAATAAGTGGAAGCTCTTTATTATAAGACAACAAAAATAACAAGAATAAATTTTTTCTTCCATATATATGGGTTGTGTATATTAAGTT
The DNA here is from genome assembly GCA_949710015.1 of Crataerina pallida. NCBI lineage: Eukaryota > Metazoa > Arthropoda > Insecta > Diptera > Hippoboscidae > Crataerina > Crataerina pallida. The sequence goes on along the minus strand of OX453292.1, from coordinate 10,242,288 downwards.
TATCATACCGTATGTAAACACCTTACAAACTACGAGTATATATATTTTAGATCAGCATTCTAATCTGAGTCGATTTAACGATGTGAGTGCTTCCATCTATTAATAAAACATTGAGATATTAATATGAAATTTTGGTGCAGATAATCTAAATATAGGTAAGTGGTAAAAACCTTGCCCACAATTATATTTGTTGCACCTATTTAAAATGAGCCCATCCATTGACACTCTAAAAATGAGCGGGTAATAATAACAGATATCGCCATGATTTATAAAAAAACCTGCTCCTACTACCATAGCAGGCCCTAAGTTTGAAATTCTCAAAGTATTAATTATGATATTTATGATATATATTTTGAGAAGCTGTAAAAATGCACCTAGATATAATACATTATTCTTGAAGGTTACAAAGTAAATAAAAATTCGAATTTCTCTAAAAGCTTTCATAATATTTTACCAAAACTACATTTTTGATGATAATGGTAAAATTCTATTCAGTGCCTCAAGGTTTACGCTCTGCAGGCTCGAACCTATGACTTTATGTGTTAGAAACTCGAGTGTTATAGTAAACAGTAAAAAGACACTAAAGTAAAAATTGAGAAACTGTTAATCATTTTCAAAAATATATATTTAACGCTTTATAATGTGACTAGATAAACACACAACATTTAATTCAGCAACAATATATTTTTTTATTTATTAGATTTGAATTGGTTTGAACATTTACAAATGGGGAATATGAGCGCCTTTAGGTTGGAAACCGTTTTCATCAGCAACGTAATCCACAGTATAGTGTTCGCCATTCTTATCAACAAAAGTGAAGGAACCGTGCATGATAACGGCGGCATGTTCATGATCGAATACCTTTAGTTGACCTTCAGCATCATGGCTGGAACCATCACTAGTCTCAACACCGAATTTGAAGCCTTCAGGATGGACATCGGAATCTTGGCGTACGGTATGCACATCATTAGGACGAGCCAAGGCTACAGCGAAGAGAGCAGCGCAAACAATTAGGAATTTCATGTTGACTTGTATGCGGTTGATGATTCAGGTGCGCAATGATTTCAATTCACAACATATTGCACTTTTTATACCAAAAAAAGGAATGATGCAATTATCTTTTTGGGACACAAAACTAAATAAATAATACAGTTTCTTATCATTCTCTCTCTCTCTCTCTTTCTCTCTCCCTCTTTGGTTAGAGAATATAGAGAAAAGGGTAATTATTTATGAAATCGTGTGAATTGAATTTAAATAAACCAGATTATTTATCATGTCACATCCGAAAAAAATCCGATTAGTATTTGCATAGCAACCACAAAAATAATTATTCAAGTACGTTTTTTTAAACACATAAGCACAAAATAAGTTTAAATAGATATTATACTTATTATTAGGATTCTTTCGACCAAACCATTTTTGGTAACTGACGAGGTAACAACGAGTTTCCAAATATAAGAACAAACACCCCATTCATTAATTCCCTTTAGAGATTCAAATAAAATTTTGCTGTGTTTACATTATATCATGCGTTATAAATTTTTCAATAAACATCTAGGATCCCTGGGCTTTAAGCTGTTCATTTATAATTCTAACACCTTAATTGCCCCTTATTATTATGATTAAATTCAAACTCAAATGATAACATTTTCCGGTTAGTTTTGACCCTGAAACCGGTCATTGTTACTTATGCAAAATGTTCCAATTATACGAAGAAATAATATTGTTGCTTTTTTGCATAAACATAATTATATGCAACATCTCGAAAATTTCCTATATAAAACATCTTTCATCAGCGTAACCGATCACACAGTATTTGGCATAGAATCTTGAAAGATCTTATTAAACACAAAACTACTTAATCAAAATGAAATTAATCATTGTTTTTGCTGCTCTCTTCGCTGTTGGACTGGCTGACCATCATGACGTGAAAACTTTACGTCAAGATTCCTTCGTTCATCCTGATGGTTTCAAATTCGGCGTTGAGACCAGTGATGGTGCCAAACATGATGCTGAAGGTGTTTTAAATGACGCTGGCACTGAACATGAATCCATCGCTGTTCATGGTTCATACACTTTTGTTGATAAGAACGGTGAACACTACACTGTTGAGTATGTGGCCGATAAAAATGGTTTCCAACCCAAAGGTACTCACATTCCCCACATATAAGAAGGCGGCATAATCCTTGTTTATTATTGTAATGTTGGTTAGTTATTAAGAAAATAAATTTTGTAAATAGTATTTGTGTAAAAAAAGTTGTTTTTAATTCATGAATGGGTGCTTGTTCAGGTTCCAGTGTGATTTTTACAGTTTCTAAATTTTGGGCATAAATTGTGAAATGAAGATATGATAGACCGTATTATAAGATTTCAAAGGTTTTGATGTTTCAGTTGAACAACTTAAAAAATGTCATATACCTCCACATCCACGGTAGCATCTTAAATTGTACATTTCTTCTTCTTGGGTGGCATATGAAATGCTTTGCTTTCAGTTGGATAATAATAGGAAGAAATGAATATACAAAGATTTGAAAGTAAAGGTCAACTGAAAAAAATTGGGAGAATGAAATTTTTAACGGTTATGAAATAAAATAGTGAACTATTAAAGAAAAGACTTCAGGTAAAAAGATCTCAACTTGTTATGTTAATTTCTTAACCGTGGCCAAGTTACCGCTACAATTCAGTTAATTACAATTCAATGAAGTTTAAACTAAGATTACAAAGAGAAGTTTACCTTGACAGCTCCTAAATTTATTAAGACAACGTTTTGGTAATTATTTTATATTTGTAGTAAAAAGTTAGGCATTTTCCAAACTCAAAGAGAAAGATGAATATCTTTTTGAAAGGAACATCTTTACAAGAAGTTACTTGTTAACGTCTGTATGTATTCCAATTTAAATAAGTTTTCTTTTGAGTGCTAAAGTAAAACACATAATATTATCATAACTCTTCTCTTTTAGATAAGATTTAGCGAAATTCTTTAAAGAGATTCTGGGTTCTTTTGATTTCGTAATGTCTGATATTACCAAAGTTGTGAGACTGTAAAATCAACTATTACGAAAAAATGCCGAGAACTTTTTCCTTCACCAAATGTACGTGTGTGATGAAAATTAATATAAACCTTATATTTGGGCAAATATGGGAAATCTTCCACATTTACTGTAGGTGTGGCATTTATACAATTTTCTTTTAATAATACATTCTGCAGAAAAGACAGTTTTTAAATAATTGAGTACCATTTCTGTTATTTGACGACGTTTAACGACTTGAATAAAATATTCACCTTATAGCTAAATTTTATGACTTATAATTGTTTTTTATTTATTGTGGTCTTGGCAATTGACCGATTTTTCTTAATTCAAGTTTTCGTTCAATAGCGCAATTTTTGCAACCGCAGGGCGTTACAACAACATCGTCAGATTTAGATGATGATTAAGAAATCGGAAGTCTTATCGCTTCTTTCTGGGTGTTGCAAATGGTAATCATAAATTTTAATTATACCCACTTTATGTGGAGATTACAATAAAGGGACACATTTTATAAATATGTCTTCATTTGATTTTGATGATAATTCATTAAGTAATAATAAATATGTGGTTTAAAAAAAAGTCTATATATTTGTCTTTCGGGTACTTACACAACATGAAGTAAAACTATGTGCCTGGTTCAACACAACCACTAGATAGCGCATTTAGACCTTAGTAACTCTTTATTTAAATGTACTAAAAGCACAAGAAAAATTTAATTCTAAGCATAAATATTCATATATGTTATGTTTATAGGAGATAATTAGCAAAACGTTCAATTATTATTATTGTTATTGAACTCGTTTAAATACTTAACAATTAAATGCCGTTCGCCGTTATAAGCTTTAAGGCAGAATTTCAGAACACATATAAGAAGGAGAACTTTCACTACAGACATGTGCAGTTATCATCAAGTAGCCTATTCACTAACAAGATAACATGAAATTCTTGATCGTTTTCATTGCTCTCTTCGCTGTGGCTTTGGCTCGTCCCAATGACGTGCATACTGTACGTCAGGATGCTGATGTTCATCCAGAGGGATTTAAATTTGGTGTTGAAACCAGTGATGGTACCAAACATGACGCTGAAGGTCATTTGAAAGTTACCGATAAGGAACACGCCGCTGTCATTGTCCATGGTTCATTCACCTTCATTGCCAACGATGGCAAACCCTACACCGTTGACTACGTAGCTGATGAAAATGGTTTCCAACCTAAAGGCCATCACATTCCTACACTATAAATAGTTAAATGTTTAAAAAATAGCCAAAATAAATAACAGTTTAACAATTACATATGCATGCAGCTACAGCGGTTACATAACGACTCAGGGACCTAAATATTTTACATAAATAAAGCCAATTATAAAATAATTTAAGGGACTTGGAAATTATAATAAATCTCAAATACTTTATAGTTCGAAAGAAAAAATGTTGTGCGTTTTATTAATATAGAAAAATATTTTGCGCCAATCTATTTATGTTAATAAATATAATTCAATTTGAACTTTTTTTTTGGCATTAAGTTAATGTATTCGAACTTGAATCTTAAACTTGTTATAATTTTCTCAAATCCAATATAAACTGGTTTCCTATGACTATTTATAAATTATATTATTTTCGTGGATATCGGTAACCAAACACAATTGAAATGAACGTTAACAATCATTGGTGCACCATTCGATCGTTCCAGTAAAATAATACAAACTTGGTATTACTAACTAAGTATATACAGAATTAGCTAAATAATAACACATGCTGAATGGCAGCACTTTTTCATAAGTAAAACTTCTTTAAGTAAAACTGTGTAAAAAAAAATTAATACCTGCACTCATATCATATTACATTCATTGAGAAACTCATAATAATCTTTTAAATGCAGACTATGGTATTACATGACTATGGAATAGCTTAAGAACCTTTAACCCTTTCGCTCCGAAGGGCGTATATATGCGCCCTCGAAGAATGACCATTTTTTACGAAGAACGTATATATACGCTCTGGAAAAGTAGGCACGCAAGTACTAAGAGCTTACATATATACGTGTATACCATATATACTTTTATTTCATACGTTACATGAGATACTTTTGTTAGTTTTTAGCTTTTTGTAACTTTCTTAATTTTTATATTTTAGAAAGTAAGATGATAATACTGAATATAATATGTATCATTGTAACATTTAGAGAGCAAAAAAGACTTCTAATTACTTCGTAGCATTCCGTACCTAAGTGTCGGTTACTCAGTAATGCGCTCCGTTCACAGCGATCATATTTTGACTCAAGCGCTTCGTAGCGAAAGGATTAACTGAGGGCACAGGCTTTCGCAAAAGACCCAAGAAGATTGACGCTTAGGAGAAAGACTCGACGAATAAAATTTAATTTGAAAAACATGTATTTAAGCATGTCTTAGCCCCAAATTTTATACTCTATCTAGCTCCAGTATTGGACACTTGAGTACTATGACAACTCTAGCAGTACTTACCCAGGTTTTAGCTTAAACTATAAAAGTTTCAATATATATGGAAAAACCTACATAAATTTCGACCAAATATATCTAACAATGCCCTTGAAAGAATATTCTACTTGTTAAATTAAAAGCTATATATGGGGTAGATATATATTCTAGAAATCGCTTACTTACTGCATTTATAATATATTGAACTTAAGAAGCGGATTGAACACGGAAGCTTCTTCTGACACCTATATATATAGCGCACCTAAGCAGGTACTAAAGCTAACAAACATGAAATGGTAATGAAACCTGAATTTATACGAATTGTGCTAAACATTCTAAGTTTATGTTATCTTCGTTTAAAGAGTTTTTCTAAACTAAATTTTTAATGACATTTGATTTTAGGATTTATTATTAGCCTGTCCGGCGTTGTCAGATCACATACACGCCCACAATTTACAAAAAGTTTTATTTTTCCGACTCTTCTAACTATAAGGGCGTTATCAAGTACCTGACACGCTTACTATTCTATATGTAAACATAAATGGATACTTAAGATTTGGCCTCGGCCATATTTAGTTCTTTTTTGGTTATTTGTTCCCAAATCTTTTTGCAATATCCAATAAATTTGTGCAATGAAAATATTACAACACTTTTAGAATTTTTTTTCAAACACTGACTGAAGACATTCACTCTTCAATTATTTCAACATTTATTCTCACTCGTTCATATGACACACACTTGTTGTTGTTGTTTTGTTTCTCCTAATTATAATGACAATGTAATGAAACTTTATAAAAAATCCAAGGTAATTTGGTTGTGGTTGTTGTTTTTGTTATTGTAACAGAAAGCACATTAAAAAGGAAATGGTTGATTGATTGAAAGCCGCGTAAAGAAGAAAAAAGTTCTTATTTGGGTATGTGGGCACCTTCCGGTTGGAAACCATTCTCATCGGCTACAAAGTTAACGGTATATGTTTGGCCATCGGGTGCTACCCAGGAAACCGAACCACGTACCGACAATGATTCATTGTCAGTGCCAGCATTATTAACCACAGCTTCCTCAGTACGGGTGGTGCCATCGCTTAGTTTGTAACTGCAAAATAAATTGAATTTTTTTCTCTTCACATTATAAAGAAATACACAAGAAATATTTATCAATTGAGTAATACCTGAATTTATAACCATTCAAACCAATGTTATCGCTTTCGTATTCCAAAATTTCAACATCTTTTTGAGGAGCGGCATACGCGCAAGCCACCAAAGCCAAAGCAGCAACAAAGACTAGCATCTGCATTCCACAAAAAATAAACATAAAAACAAAAAAAACACAAATGAAAATTAGATAAAAATCTATCAGTAATCAGCTGACAAGGTAATCCTTTGTGATGGAAGCGATCAGGTCACCTACCAATTTCATTTTGTATGAATTTATTTATGTTTTCAATTTGAAAAGTTGTTACACGGTGCGTATGGTAGTTGGCAATGTTGCAATTAGTGGCTTCTTCTACCTAATCAGTGGTTTTTATACTGACACGTTAAGATCTTATACCAGAGTAATGCCAGACATTGCATTACACATGCAATTTATACGATTTGCTAATGGCTGCGGAAAAAAAACAATATTGTAAAAGTCATAAAAATTTCAAATTCGTTGACTAAAGTAACCCATCAAACAACTACAAATATGTATGCAATGGCCAGCTAAATAGTTGTTGGTTCGTTATCTTGTTGGCTGGTTAGCTGATCGACTGCAGCATCTTTACTTCACGTGCTGGATGCCTAAATGTACATTACATTCATTAATATATGTGTTATATAGTACGCACGCGTGTGTGTGTGTGTGTGTGTTACCTACATCTATTTAATAATATGTTAATAATATAAATGCAATACATTCAATAATGAAAAAGACGCGCTTCCACAATTTCAATATATCAGCTTACCTCTGCACCTTCTTCTTATCTTCACGACGTATGTATATATGTACGTATATGGACATGTGCGCGCTAGTCTAACTCTAATGATAAATACTGTAAATATTGGCGTTAAGCCAACGTGTGCGCATGCCAGTATAACAAGTAACCTTTAAAGTGCTGACTGATCTTTTAAATGACAAAAAACATAGAATGTAATGCCATCACATATATATATGTGTAAGCATGTTTGCAAGTTATGTACAGTGTGCGATATATTATGTAGAGACGCTGCTTCCCCAGAATGGTCCATCCGTTAATGGCCAACAGTAGCCGAAAACAAACGCTTTTTTTTTGGCATTCTGTCTTCACACTGTACTAGTATTATAAGTTCAATCTCAGCTCAGTTTACTATACAACCAAGTAAAAAATTTATATTTAGTCAAATATTTAACACTCATCATTTTTGAAACCTTGCAAATATAACGCAATTGTAAAGAAGATGTCTTCTTCCCGTTACATATTGATATACCTTTTGGAACGGGTGACTGCACATTATGACATTCTACATTCTAAGTTCGTCATTTCATTTACAAATATCAGGACGGATGAATGAATCAAAATGAAAATCTAAGTCGATTTAAACAAGTCCGTCCAGGAAAAATCGGTTAAGAACCACGTCCACAATTGGCAAAAACTTTCATCAAATTACGTACTTTTTGCATAGATAGGTGGCGAAATCGAATAAAGATCATGTACATTCTAAGCAAAAACCCGTTTTCCACTCAGAATTCCACCCACAAGTTAAACTATAATTAACATTAAGCATATCTGCAAACATGTCACGCCTACATTCTCCTATCAAAATGTTTAGAAAATGCCAAAATCAGTCGTGGACATACGGACACAAGGAAAGGCTAAATCAACTTTATTAAAACTCCTTCAAAGTGTGACCAACGCTTAGACGATATCATTTATACTTTCATGCATACAAAGTTTCGTATTGAAAAAAAAAATTGTCGAATAACTTGCAATGACTTTTGTTAAACATAAAACAATTTCTTGAATTGTTATTGTTGGTTCTGTTAACATTTTACAACATATTAGTTTATGAGCCATTTTTATTTATTTTTATATGTACGCATATTTATATACATGCCAAATACATATAAGATACAGATCTAGAGGTCCATAGCATATTATTACGTTGGGGGTATTATAAAATGCTAAATTATTGCTGCCTTTTGCATATGGAAAGTGTTTTAAAATTTGAGCTTGAAAATGTATGCTGCAACGCTTCATTCATAAAAGAATGGAAACGAAGAAATTAGTCGATATGTATTGTACTACAGAGATACTTGACATCAAACTTTTTGTCCGGTTGTCTCCAATTGTACGTTTTCTCTTTCTAAACAAAATAATCACATTAGGTGCATTTATTGTTGAACTGTATATTTAAATACTTACGAATTGCAATATTCATTCTATTACTTAGAATACAACGTTTTTTTGGCTAAAGGCATATCCGGTGTACCCTTGCAATCGTATTAAAAAAACGGGCGTAGCACGAACTTTCTTTATTTTAACAACTCTTAAATTTTTCCCCCTATTACATTATATCTGGTACAATCTAGCCACAGGTAGAACTTTTAGGATGTCACAGACATGTTTATTATAAGATCCCCTTCATTTTCACATTACAGCATACATTAGGGGCGTGGCATAAAAGTGGGCGTAATATTTGTAAATTGCACCCTCTTTTAGCGACTATTAAGGTATTTAATCACGATATACGTTTTTGAATAGTAGGCGTGGCTCATCGATGTATAGAGTATAAATAAGTAAACGTACAAAATTAAATTATTGAATCTCCCTTTTCATGATTCTAATAAAGTTTGGCTAAGTTTGGTAACTGTGTTATTGACGTGTTTGGCTTTGTCTCTGATTATATTGCAAATTTTAATTGTTTCTCTATAACGTAGTGGACAATTATTGATGAAATTGTTTAATTAAAGTGGTGATTTGATCGTTAAGTGAAGTGGACATAATTGGCGAATCGTATTTTCGTCTAATTTGTGGAAATTTTTTACTTTGGCTGGTCATTTCTTTGTGCTTTTGGTTTTTTCTTTAATTGAGGTGATTATAATTGTCTCTTTCCTTATTTACATATTTTTTCTTGTTTTGTTCGTTGCAGAGTGCTTACCTAATTAATTCTGTTAACGAAACTGTTTTTTTAACAGGATCTCAGTTGCTTTGTAGTACACTTTCAGGCTACCCTGGTTGAACTTCTATACTTAATTTATTATGGATTGTTGTTATCCCAAGTGTAAAATAACGCAACATGAACATTTTCTTTTATGTTGGCTATGTGATCGTCAACCGCAACCAAATTGTGCTGGATGTAGTGGTCGTGATTTTGACCACATCGCTAACAGAAATAAGGGTTTGCGTTGCCCTGATTGCAGAAAAGCCGATATAGAATTCTTCAAACGTTTATTGAGATAGAAAAGGAGTTGAAAAATCAATGGACAAGCTGGTAAAATATCAATCACTATTTAACAATTGTAAGTTGTTGGATGGTGGTGATATTGTTTCTAATACTTGTCGACCGTAAACTCTACAAGTTTCACCAATTCCTGACTTTTCATCTCCTTTTTTGTCTGTTGATCCATCATCCTCTATGTCATGTATTTCAGATGAATCTTCTATTTTTACATCGAGTAAGGTCCCTGTCGTAACAGTTAATCCACCATCTGATTCTCCATCTGTTTCTCTCTCTGTGCCTCAGGCTATAATTTCAGCCGTTCTTTCATCTAGCCCCAGAGCCGATGCTCCATCTCATCCACTGACGTTCCGTTGGAACCGCCGGTTTCCCAAAATGTGGTCACGCTGGTTTCACTAAACTCTAAATCTAATGGAACTACTACCATTTCTAATACCTGTGCTGATGTTCCTCTGGTATCATCTGCTGGGTCGGCGGCAGCAGAGGCATTACCACAGGATAATGAACTGGTAGTGATTTCTGCGCGCAAATCTATCTTTGTTTCGAGATTTGTATCAAATACCACAATTGATATGATCAAGAACCATATTGTCCATAGTAAATTAATTTCTGATATTTCTAAAATATCTATAATTAAATTCAATCCTCCTCATAATATTGAAATCTGTTCCTTTAAAATCTTAGTTTCATCGTTAGCATTTGATATTATTCTCGATAAGAAGTCCTGGCCTAATGGTGCACTTGTTAAGGAGTTTATTCCTCTCAGAAAGTTAAATCGTCCGGTTACGCTAAATCAATCAGTCGCAGTGTCAAAAAACTAAGTAATAAGCCATATATTCTGTATCAAAATGTCCGTGGGCTTAATACCAAGCTTCGTGATACATTTTTGGCCTCTATTAGTTGTGTACATCATATTGTGGTATTTACAGAAACTTGGCTGAAGCCAAAGCTTAACGATTTTGAAATTTTTTCTGCTGAGTATTCGGTTTTTGAACTGATAGAAAGCTTAAGAAGGGTGGTGGTGTGCTGGTAGCTGTACATAGTTCTTTACTTGCAAGGTTAGTTGCGTCCTCTGATATTGAGTTTATTTGTGTAAGTGTGTCTTATGGTGAGATTAAGTTATATATAGTGTGTTCATATATTCCACCTTTGTTTGATGTGTCAATCTATTTAGAACATCTTAGAATGGTACAAGTCATACTCCACAGTCTGAGGAATATCGACAAATTAATTGTTCTAGGAGATTTTAACCTACCCAATGTCATGTGGTATTTTAACGAAGACCTTGGATATTTTACACCTACTTCGTATCCGTTTAATCTTAATGATCATTTTGATTTGATTTGTGAACTTTCTCTGTTTCAACTTAATTCAATTTATAATAGTAATGATAAATTATTGGATTTGATTTTTTCAAGTGACACTAATATAAAGGTTTCACGTTCGTTACCCTTTGTGGAGCCTGAGGATCATTACCACCCTACATTATTATTAAACTTAGGTGAGTTTGGTAGTGGTTTTATCAATAGACAACGAGATACAATACATTACCTTCAATATTGCAAAACGGACTATATTAAACTATGTAATGTTTTATCTACTTTTGCGTGGGACCTTGACTACAATAGTATCGACGAGTCCTTAAATTATGTTTACAATGCTTTATCTTGCGCTATTTCCGTGTCCGTTCCGATCAGACGTTTCAATTTCAACTATAACCCCCTTTGTCCAGTTTGGTTTAATGCTAATCTTAAATATGTCCGTAATAAAAAAGGTGGATTCTTTAAAAAGTTTAAGCGTAGTGGTTCACTTGTGGATTATACTAGATACTCTTCTATGAGAAGATATTTTAGTGCTTTGAAAAATAAATGCTACTCGAAATATATTAGTTCAATAAAGTATAAACTGTATTCTGACATTTTTCCGCTTTGTTGATTCTAAAAGAAAAGTTAGGAACTTTCCGTCCGTAATGTGCTACGAAAATTTTGAATCATCAGACGTATCTGTGATTGCTAATTTATTTACTGACTTTTTTGAAAAGAATTATTCTCGTTCTTATATTTCATCTGATAATTACCCATTTCCGATAAGTTCGTTTGATATTTTTCCGCAAATCATATTATCTGAGGATGATGTATTTGCCTCCCTTTCTGCCCTAAAATTCTCCGTAATACCTGGTCCTGATGGACTCCCCTCTTGTGTTCTTCGGAACTGTGTTGCTTTTCTGTATATTCCGCTAACGCATATATTTAATAGTAGTCTGAGTCAAGGATATTTTCCCTCCATCTGGAAAACCAGCCATATTTTATCATTGTATAAAAATAGCTCGAGTGAGAATGTCGAGAACGACAGAGACATTGCTAAACTTAGCGTGATGCCAAAATTATTTGAATCATTAATAGCTAAGAGTCTTAAGTCAGCGATTAGATCAGTACTCTCACCTTGCCAACGTGGTTTTACACAGGGTAAATCAACCTCGACAAATTTGTTGGAATTTACACATTATATATGCGTTCTCTGATTTTAAACAAACGGACGTAATTTTTACGGATTTTTCAAAAGCATTTGATACAGTGGATTACAATCATTTAACGTTTAAACTTCGACGTTTTTGCTTTCCGGACAACTTTGTTCTTACCTTACCAACAGAACTCAATGTGTGTCATTTAATCGTTGCCTGTAGAGGAAAATCATAGTTAACTCAGGAGTACCATAAGGTAGTCACTTGGGGCCACTTTTATTTGCGCTGTTTGTTAATGACCTTCCCACGTCCGTTCGTAGCTCTAAAGTCTTGATGTTTGCTGACGATGTTAAACTTTGTTATGGGATTAATTCTCCGGATTCTATTGTTACTCTTCAGTCTGACCTTTCGAACTTGGCTAATTGGTGCGTTGTTAACGGAATGTTTTTGAATTTAAATAAGTGTAAAAAGGTGTCATTTACCTGGGTTACTACCATTCCGTCCGATTACTATATCTATAATAACTTGCTTGCTAATGTTGATTCTTTTAAAGATTTAGGTGTTCTACTTGATTCAAGACTGAAGTTTAATTTACACATTGAAGCCTCGGTGAATAAGGCTAAGTCGTTATTAGGGTTCGTGAAAAGGTGGTCTAAGAAATTTACCGATCCGATGAATGACAATATTGTATCATATTTTATTTTATTGTTTTAAGAAAAAAACAGTTCCTCCAAGTAGAAATTGAATGGATTATTTTAAAAGTGGTACAAGTCCACTAACTGGACATATTGACTTACCTCCCTAGATCGAAATCTCACACATTTACAATAATGTATGTATATGTAATTATATATGTAAATGTAAAGTATTTATTAATATAAATTTATGTAGTAACAGTCTGAATCGATAATGATTACAAGTAACATTTAACAAAAAAAAAAATGTACACAGAAAGAAAATAGAGGGCACTAGTGAACTGTCAAGTGGCCCAAGCGAGTAATTTGACAATATTAATAGAGAAATCATTACTTTAATTAATAAATATTTGTGCAGCCAGCTTTTCTATTAAAATATGTTGGATATAAATATTTATGAAATAACATTTAGGCTGAATAAAACATTTTTTTATACGCAAGGAAACTATTGCAGTTACTTTAGTATTATTTTTTTCAGTGATAATTTTAAAATATTTATATTACAAAACATTTCATCGCTTAACATATTGCATTACCTTGAGAAGTATGTGTACATGTATATATGTGTGAGGAAGAGGTGGGTGGGAGTGTATAATTTTGTCAATAAGTCACTGTGTTAATCATTTGGTTAAATATTTCTTTAAAGATAGATTTTAACGCTTTCAATTTTGTACGAATGATTGTTTAAGAATTAAAATAATATAATAATTATATGTTAAGTAAAAACATTAAAAACAGAAAACTAAATTTGGCTTAAACCAAATCTTAAGTACCCTTGACATCTACACACAAATGGTAGGCGCGACAGGTACAGGAGTACGCCTACTACGTAATACCTTGCAAGTGGAATTTTACATTGAATACGTTTTTTTTTTAATTGTGGGCGTGGCGGTTATCCATTTAAAGCGCATCGATTAATGCGGTAATTATACATGTACATATGAATTTGACTCAATTTTTGTGGAAAATAAAAAAATTTGGTCGATTGTGTGCATGGTTCTTCACCCATTTGACACAATTTAAATAGTGATCTGCGTGCAGAAACTAAAAGTGTTTGTACAAAATTTCAGCTAAATATGTCAAAATTTTCGATTGAGAAAATGCCAAATCGAATCAGTTTTTGTAGGGCCTCTGGTGGTTCTTTTTCTTTGTATTGAAAATGTAGTGACAAACTAAGTATACCTCCCATCTTATGTGCAACGTATAAAAACAATTTAATATATAATTAATTAATTTGTACATAATTAAATTTAAAAAAAAAACAAAATATGTAAACATGTCATACTAGGTCAACCCTACATAAATTATTTACAAATCCAAAGAAGCCATTGTCCGAATCATATGGTCCACATCTAGAATACAAGAATGGATACTAATCGTTAAGGAATATAGAATATTACAAATTTTTTTCATAATTTTACTCATTTTGGAAGAAACTATTTTCGAGGGTATAAGAAAAGTATTCGAAATGGGTCCTCATTCGGCATATTAAACTTTTAAACTAATTAAGTATTTTTTTTTAATTTTAGTTAACTTCTTAATAGTTGCTTTTTTTCTTCGTATATTTTTTTTCAATATAAGGCCTTATGGCGAGACCCCTTATAACCCATTTTAAAAATGGTTTGACATTTGTACCCAGAGGTGCTTAAGACTGTGTCTCTCAGGCTGGTGCGTAAATTTACGTGAGCGGACAGTGAAGTGTGTGTTTTACGTCTATACCCGTCGTGGAGACTCAATTAGACGTTTATAGGGATTTAAGCGTCCCTGCGCCCCCCCCGAAGGAGGTCCCAATTTTAGAACTTACATCATAGGCTATGTAAGTTCACCCCTTGGTGGCAGGGGTTTTTGCCTTGCACCAATAGCGATTTTACAGCCCCCGCGAAGCTCCCACAAGGGGGCCTACCCAAGAGTACGTACTGGCAAGAACCTTAGTTCTTGGGGCTCCAGTACCCCGCGGTACCAAACTTAGTCTTTGGTAGGACTGTCGATCATTTGATCTCCCAACTTTGGACAGCCTATTGCCCATGGGTTGGTATCCCATTATATTATGTTTGCTAAAAGGTAGATTATTGATCCAAGGAATTTTTCCAAGGTATCTTATATAATATGCTTTTTGCATTTTTGTTCTGGCCCCGTGATCCTTGGACGAAGTACCTATGCCGGTACTCCGTTTCAGGGCGGGGCCCAAACGTGAGCGGACAGACGCACATAAGTTAATTGAATTAGATTAATCATTTAAACATTATAAATATTCTCATAAACTAAATATTCTCTCCACCACAAACAGCATGAGGTTTAGGAAGAACATAAAAAAGGTAACGAATTATACAAATGAATGATTGCACAACATGTGCACTTTTTACATTTTCAATAGTTTATATTATGTGTGTACGAGCACATTATTTGATTAATGAATTAGAAAAAGTTAAATGCTTCTGTAAAGAATAAAAGTGCTTCTACATAGAATGGTTTATTGTACCATACAGGGACTATACTCAGTTTGTTGGTCCCCTTGCATTTACTTGAATGAGGTTGCCGATATCCGATATTAATGTATTCCGATTGAAAAAATTGAGATATTGAGCTTGAAATTTCATATTTCTCAAATAAAAAATAATTATCATTAAATGATTTACACAAGACGTGGAACGGACCAAGCAGCTGATAGTTTGTACGACAATGCGTTAGTTTTATAGGAATATAATGGCGAGTTGAATATTCTCTAACAAGAGAGGAGACGATATAGTGCCACGAATTAACTTAACCATGAATATAACGCTCAACATGGTACGCCTTTTTTCAAGCGAAATTATAAGTAACAGCCTACTTTCATAAAGAGGGAGAGAGCGACGAGTGTCCCAGCCCGTAGTCCACGAAGGGCAAAAATTAGAAAATTTCTTTGTTCTGACTCCAACAAATCAATCTGATATCTATAACTTGGGGTCCAGACAACCGATGCATATTCCAAAACTGGTCTCACTAGAGCAGTGTAAAGCCTTTTACAAATATAAAGATCGGTAAATTTCTTAGATCACCTTTTCACGAACCCTAATAACGACTTAGCCTTATTCACCGAGGCTTCAATGTGTAAATTAAACTTAAGTCTTGAATCAAGTAGAACACCTAAATCTTTAAAAGAATCAACATTAGCAAGCAAGTTATTATAGATATAGTAATCGGACGGAATGGCAGTAACCCAGTTAAATGACATCTTTTTAGACTTATTTAAATTCAAAAATATTCCGTTAACAACGCACCAATTAGCCAAGCTCGAAAGGTCAGACTGAAGAGTAATAATAGAATTCGGAGAATCAATCCGATTAATTGTCAATCAGGACGAGCCTTGTTATTACCATAACTAGCGCTTATGTTGATTGTTCACTGTCAAGTTGTGATGCCATGTATAGTGTTTGTTAAAAGTCAATAACCGACTTTGATTAAAAAAATGTGTTTAATTTTAAAAAATGTATGTATATATAAACACTTAAGCTGCGTTGACATTTTGTGTTTATTATTATCAAAGTTCACACATTGGTATGTTCTGTTGTCCTGTTGTATATAATGCCGCCTTCTTATACTATCCACACAAGATGAGGGGTATGCTAAATTGTCATTCCGTTTCCATGAGACCCTACAAAGTATACACATTCTTGACTGGCAAAAACTGAGTTGATCTAGACATGTATGTCCGTCCGTCCGTCTGTTATTGGCCTGTCGCGGAGGAAAATTTTAAGTTAAGAAGATAAAATTTTGTTCATTCAGTACTAATTTCTGCACGCAATCTGCCATTTAGAATGGGCAAAATCGTTCAAGAGCCACACCCAAAACAATAAAATATTTATCTGCCACAAAAATGACCTTTAAACTTGAAATTTTGTACACATATTTATAGTTATCCCAATCATCTATGTGCTAAAAATAGACGTGTCGGATAATAGATACGCCCACAATTTAGAAAAAACTGATTCACCATAAAACTAAGCTTACATGTTGATATTTAATACAAACACTACCAGGGGGCGTAATATATATATCTGCCGCACCCACCATTGTAAATGTGGAGGGTATTTAAGATTTGGCCTAAGCCAAATTTAGTTTTGAATTACTATAGTTCAGCCAAAATCTATTCTACTTGTCTTATATTTTAAGGCACTCGCATTTTATCGTCAGAAACATTTAAATTTAATCTTATTCTATAATTTTTTTTTTTCTTGTAAAATCATAAACTGAATATTTTATTGCACAAATTAACATTTGTTGATAAAGTATTGGATAAAATATTTCATTGGTTTACCATACAGAAACCCCATGCAAATGCTTAGTAACAAAATCTGACTTAGCCCAAATCTAAATCCTCCTAACTGCATAACTTGTAGACGTGGCATTTATGTGCTAATGACTATTAAAGTAAATGTTTCTTTTTTGTCTCCAAAATCAACCTCTACACAAAAGAAATTTATATAAAAACACGCGCACAGTTTTTATCTCGTCACAAGGATTAAATAAAATAGATTTTTATTTATTAAATTTTAAGCCCCATTTTAGTAGCCCTGAGAGATTTTTGTTAAATTGTAGGCATGGTTTTTGCTCAATTCTTCTTACTTAAAAGTAAGAAAAACTTCACCAAATTTCAGCTTTCTGCCTTAATTTTTGGAACCATAAGCGATACGATATATATATATATATATATATATATATACATAAATATGTGTATATGTATATGTGTTCATTAACCGTCCTTTTGATATTTACGTATGGCATGACAAATTAAGGTGGATTTTAATAGTTGCCGTCGACATGAGTGTACTCGTATGTGTTTGTTTAAGGTATAATAATTTGATAATTCTAGCGAGAACACATTAAATAATATTAAATAAATTCGTTCATTATTTCAAATAAAAAACTTAAACTTAATTTATATTAAATATCTTCGAGTTCGAATCGAATCGATATTACACCAAAAATTATATATTGAACGGCATCAAAAGCTGTCACGATTTAAACACCTCCGTCCGTGTACATTTGTTTTATTTGTTGTAGCTAAAGTTCTGATTGAAATTGAAATCTCTCACTGTTATACAAATTAAGCTACACAGTTAAAATTTTATACAAAAGTTAATATTTCTTTATGAATCTATGTGCTAAAAATGGATGCGGCCACAATAAAGGCGCACTTATATATATATAATTTACAAAAACAATATCTCTTTTTCGCCTCTTTAGGTGTTTTACAGTATAATGGATTCTCAAAGAAAAACGATTACTCCTACAAATTTCTTAGTAGCGTATATAGAAATTTACCTTAACCAAATAATATATTTCTTGTTTCTTAAGCATATTTAACTTAAATACAGTGAACAGGAGACGGAAGGACGAACTTGACTAGATTGACCCAAAACTTGATACATTTGTGTACATTTACCGAAGTGTCTCTTTTATATTGTCAAATCGATAAATTTGAAACTTGATACATATTTATAAGTGGAATGTCACCTACACACAGCATTTTGGTTAATAGTATTGGCCACATTGTTTTTGGCTTGTTCTTACCTTTCTTGTTTTTGCTACAAACAAGAACTGATCTTAACTTAACGAAAATGAAGTCGTGTTACGCTAAACCTTGACATTCAATACTCACTATTAACTAAGAAAAGTTATCTCTTATTTTTATATGTTGTGGAAATTGAAGACTTTTTACAAATTAACATATTCAAGGTTGTTAAAAGAAGCACAATTATCGCCATATACAATCAGGAACACGATAAGGTAAAAATCTTCAATCATTTAGTTATTACACTTAAATATTATTTGTAATGCAATCTTAGTTAATTAACCCTTAATATATATATATATGTTACGTATCAATGTATGTGTGTTCGTTGGGATACTTATAATTAAACTTATTTCAAAATTCTCATATGTACCCTAGATGTCATATACTATTGTATTTATTACATGTGTACGTTACTAGAGTGTAGTGTTGTATTGGTTTGATTTTGGTGTCGGTGTAACATTTGATGCGCATTTTGCGTACGAATATTTTTATACTCTCCACAAAAGGTGGGGAGTATACTAAGTGTGTCATTTTACTTGCAATATCTATAAGGTTTCGTTAAAGTGTACACATTCATTATTAGCATTAAAATCTTAGTCGAAATTGGGCCAATTCAGTTAAGAGCCACGTCCACAATCGATTTATTCGCCTTAATTTATTAAAAGAGAGCTACAAAGTTGGAATTTGATATACATATATATAATTACGCCTCTAATTGATGTGGGCGTGGCCCAAAATTTACAAAAACCTTTTTCTCGCTAGTTCATGCCTAACACAAACACCTTTAGAGGCCTAATTAGGCACCTGCCATGCCCACTCCTAATATGAACATATGGAAGGTGTGTAAGGTTCGGCCCAAGCCAAATTTACTATTTTTATTTTTATTATTATTTGTTATTTTTTCATTTTCAATGCTTACATTCGATTTAATTTTTTTCTTCTTTGTGGTTTCAGGTTTTAGAGTTTGTGTGTCGCGATTGTACACTCAAGGTCGACGCGTGCTCATCTCAAAACACATGCGTATGCGCACATAAATGTACACATACACTTAAACATTTACTCTGTAGTTTAATATGAACAGCATCAAAAACGTGTTTTTTCTATTTTTTTTTATATTGCGATGGGAGTAGTGTTGATTTAGTCATAAGGTATGTAAATCATGGTAGTAACAAGAATCATTGTCCGCAGTTTTTATTGAAGAACAAATATGTGTATAGTCAAGTCCATGGATGAACAACAAACTTCTTTTTTTTTTCATCATGGTTATTAAACTTGATGGAAGCATCCTTATCTACATTATTACCTAGTTTGATATTAAAAAACGTTGGGCATTCAACATTCAGCTTAAGCTTAATAACGTTTATTGTACTGTCGCCATCTCTATAGGTCTTCATGTAGTGACAATGTTTGCTATTGCCTTTGTTGTTATTTTCTTAACAACTTGTTTATATTGATCGGTTTAAGCAAAGACCGCCTCATTTAATTATTTTACTTTCCAGCAAAATTATCACTTAAACCAAATCACTGAGATGAACTCTTTATAGCATATCTTCCCTTTGTACTATTTTTGTTTTATTATCATATATTTTTTTGTACTGGCTAAATGTGTTTTATTTACCACTAAGTAGATGTTTTTCATGAGTCGCTGTTTAGTTTAAGGTTAAGCTTTCGAATATTTATGAATGGCGCGAAAAAAACTTCTCTATAAATATTTGGTATTTCCAAGTAACACAGACATACATTTTTGATTCTTTATTTTAAAGCAACATTAAATTCGACCGCTTCGATAAACGACATGGTTATGTTGAAACACTCTAATGAATGATGAATGAAGCCTTCCTGAGAAAGGAGAAATACTACTGTTAGATTGTATGGGCAAGTGTTATAAACAACCTCCAGGATAATTAAAAAATTAAATTTAAGTTATTTGAAGGCTATTCAAAGTAATTATTTATAGCATTCAATAAATTTAAAACGTTTTAATTTTTGCCCCTAATTATGAATGTGATTCAAATCAACTTTTGTTCAATTTTTAAAATTATGAAAAAATATTACCCATGAAATCGTTAAAATCGATATGTTCGAGAATGTGTTAAAGTGGAAATTGAATTCACTATACTTAATAATATTATCAAGCAGTTTTGTTATAATTATGTACTTTTACTTTTCTAAGTGATAAGTCATTAATAAAATTTTACCTTTTTTTTTCTCTGCGCTCATGAGGTTGCTTGCTTCTATAATTTAAAAAATAAATTAAAAATTTTATAAATTGAAAACTTTAAAATGTCATCGAACAACAACACCATTGAAAAGCTGCGAGGCAGCGAAAACTTTGAGGATTGGAAATTTTCTGCCGAAGCTTATCTTCAGATGAAGGACTTGTGGAAAGCCGTTGAAGGGACTGAGGACAAAGCAAATAAGCTTACCCAGGCGAAAGCGGAGCTGATCTTGATGGTAGATAAGACAATATATCCACATATGCGTGAATGCCTTAGTGCACAAAAAATCTGGAGGACCTTGGGCAGCTTGTATGAAGATTCAGGTTTGATGAGACGCGTGAGCCTCATTCAAAGGTTCTGTTCAGCAAAGCTGAAGGATTTTGCTTCAGTTGACGCATATGTCAATGAAATCCTTACAACAGCACACAAACTGAGAAGTGCTGGGCTCAAGCTGGATGAAGAATGGGTGGGTTCGATGATGTTAGCTGGACTGCCGCACACATAAAGCCGATGATTATGGGAATTCAAAGTTCCGGCGTAAAAATAACTGGTGACACAATTAAACTTAAGCTGTTGCAAGATGTGAAGGAAGATAATACTTCAGATACTGCATTCTCAGTAAAAAAGAAGAAATCGTTTTCGAAGGGGCCAAAGTGTTACAAGTGTCAAAAATTTGACCATATTGCTGCTAAGTGCCCAAATAAATTATCTGAAAAAGGGAACGGTAAAGCTATGCTTGGCATATATATGGTAAATGACGTCAAAAAGAACAAGTGGTTCTTTGACTCCGGTGCATCTGCCCACATGTGCAATGACAAGTCTTGTTTTATCAGCACACCTCAGCCTAAAAGCTTAGATGTCGTCATCGCTAACAACTCCAAAATTCATGCCGAGGGTGTTGGTCGCGTCGAAATGTCAGTGGAAGTTGGTTTCAAAAGGGAAAAAGTATCCTTTAATGAAGTGTTATTCGTTCCAGAACTTTGCATTAATCTATTGTCAGTTTCAAAGATTGTTCAAAAAGGCCACAAAGTGATTTTCACAAACAAAGGATGCACCGTAATCAATCCTGCTGGAAATACCATAGCCACTGGTCGTCATGACAACGGCATGTTCCAACTAAATGTTGCGAAAGAGTTCGCAAAAGCAATCAAAACAAAAATAAGCGATTTTCAACTATGGCATAAGCGTAGTGGACACCCAAACAATGATATTTTAAAGAAGATGATTTCGGGGGCTCATGGAAACGTCAAATGTGACATTACAACTGAGGGCTGTGTAAGTTGCCTGAAAGGAAAATTTTCAAGATTACCGTTTAATGCAATGGGGAATCGAGCGACGCAACTATTACAACTGGTTCATTCAGACCTTCGTGGTCCTATGGAGACGGCGTCACTGGGAGGTTCTCGTTACATGCTAACCTTCATCGAAGACTACTCCCATAAGACATTTGTACATTTCATCAAAAGCAAAGATGAGGTCGCCAACAAATTCGCCGAGTTTAAAAATTATGCAGAAAATCAATTAGGTAAGGTCATCAAAGCTTTAAGAAGTGACAATGGCACCGAGTATTGCAATTCCAAAATGAGGAAAATAATGGTAGACAGTGGCATCCATCACCAAGTTACGGTCCCATACACACCACAGCAAAATGGCGCATCAGAAAGGATGAACCGAACCATTATAGAGAAAGCAAGGTGTCTATTGATAGATTCAAATCTGCCAAAGCAGTTTTGGGCGGAAGCTGTTTACGCTGCTATGTACTCGTTAAATAGAACACTGTGTAAAAACACCAAAGAAGTCACTCCTGAAGAGATATGGTGCGGAAAAAAACCGAATTTAGATCATTTGAAGATATTCGGTGGCAAGGCGGTAATTGGCATACCAAAACAGAAGAGACAAAAGTTGGATCCAAAAGGCAAAGAAGCAATATTCGTCGGTTATACTGAACATCCACGAACTTATCGTTTTTACGATCCAGTAAAACGAGTGGTGTTTACGAGTAGAGATGTAAAATTTCTTGAAGATAGTTTTTCCAATGATGATGCTAAAAATGCATGGAATTTCTACAAAATAACACCAGGATGTGATTCAGTGGGGGATTTAAGTGAATCCATTGGTACTGAACAGCAAGTGGATGAATTAAGAAGCATCAATGAAGAGCATGAAGAAGAGGAGTACTTTAGAAACACTTATGAAGCTCCTACAGCTGATGAAAGAGACGACACTACATGTGAAGATATTGAGCAAAATAGAACTGAGAAGTCACGCAGTGATTCACTGGAAAATGGAATCACATCCTCAGAGAATGCCAGGAGGTCCACTCGCAAGATAAATCCAACCGAAAGATATGGCTATGTAGGTTTCGTTGAAACTGATGATGAACCAAAGACAATGAAGGAGGCTTTGCAAAGTCCAGCAAGAGAGTGTTGGCAAAAAGCAATAAATGAAGAATTGAGGTCTCTTAATGAAAGCGGCACATGGGAAATTGTTAATTTACCTCCTGGAAAGAAGACAATCAGTAACAAATGGACTTTTAAGATAAAGTGGAACTCGGCTGGGGAAATAGAGCGCTACAAAGCTAGATTAGTGGCACGAGGTTACTCGCAACACTACGGAATAGACTATGAGGAAACCTTTTCCCCGGTAGTGAGATATTCATCAATACGATTACTTCTCAGTCTAGCAGTACGATTTGACCTTGATATTAATCAAATGAATGTAGTAACAGCGTTTCTACAAGGTGAACTCGAAGAGGAAATTTACATGAAAATACCAGAAGGTCTTGATGATCATGACGGTAAAGTTTGCAGGCTTAAAAAATCTTTATACGGTCTTAAGCAAGCAAGTAGAGTCTAGAATAAGAAACTGGACAGTGTATTAAAGAAAATAGGCCTGAAGCAATGTAAGAGTGAACCGTGCATCTACCATAAGAGGTCACAAAAGGACATTATATACGTGGCAATATATGTGGATGATATCCTCATATTTAGCAACAACAAGAAGGACAAGCAGTTTATTAAGAAAAGTCTGTACGACAACTTCAAAATAAAGGACATTGGAGAAGCACACTACATTTTAGGTATGAAGCTGACAAGAAACCGCACAGAAGGACTACTGTGGTTAGATCAGGAGTTGTACATCAAGAATATGTTGAAAAAATATAACATGGATGAGTGTAACGCAGTATGTACTCCACTAGACTACAATCAAAAGCTAACAAAAAACATAGGTGAAGAAAAGCTGGATGTGCCTTATCAAGAAGCCATTTGTAGCATTCTGTACGCTGCACAAATAAGTCGCCCAGACATAGCACATGCAGTGGGGGCTCTATCAAGGTACTACAGCAATCCTAAAAAGGCACATTGGGAAGCTGTCAAGAGGATCTTTAGATACCTAAAAGGCACAAGCCACTATAAGTTACAATTCAGCAAAGCACAAAGTAAGTACCTAGAAGGTTTTTCTGACGCGGATTGGGCTGGGGATCAGGACGATCGAAAGTCCACTACTGGTTACGTTTTCAAGCTTCAAGGTGGTCCATTATCATGGATGTCGAAAAAGCAGCAAACGGTGGCCTTGTCTACTACCGAGGCAGAATATATGGCATTGGCAGCTGCCGCCCAAGAATCCCTATGGTTAAGCACCCTGATGAACGAACTATGCTGCAAACAAACTGTAGTAATCAAATGCGACAACAAAAGCGCTTTAAATCTAACGGAAAATGCCATTTACCACGCTCGCTCAAAACATATCGACATACATCATCACTTCGTAAGAGAATTGTTGGAGTCTAAGAAAATCAAGGTCGAGTACTTAAAAACCGACGATATGGTTGCGGACATAATGACAAAAGCGTTACCATTGAAAAAACACTTGCGTTGTTGTAAATCTTTAGGTTTATACGCTGATTCAATTTGGTGGGGGTGTTAAAGTGGAAATTGAATTCACTATACTTAATAATATTATCAAGCAGTTTTGTTATAATTATGTACTTTTACTTTTCTGTCTTTTACGATAAGTCATTAATAAAATTTTACCTTTTTTTCCCTGCGCTCATGAAAATGGACTTAGACCACTTTCATAAATATGGGCACATGCGTTTGTAAATAGGGAAAATCAACTATATGTATAAAACATGGAATGGGTACCTTTTTGTTGTTATTATAAATAGTTTTTTATAAAAAAATTTAGTTTAAAATAAAATTTTATTAGTAGAAGGGTTTGAATAGTCAATATTTGGATGAAGTTATTATATTTAGTCTTGCATTCTACCAATATTAATTGTGTACCGTCTAATTTTATGTGTAAAACATCATTTCCGTTTCTCTCTTATTTTAATATTAAATAAAATAAAAATGATGAAAAGTTATGATGTGTGGCAAGCACTCTCTGTTTTAGGCCGTTTTTAGGTTGTTTATATCCTCATGTATCATTGAATTGTAATCGCTTTCAAGCATTGTCCATTTTCAATATAAATGCGTTTTCAAATAACTACAATTCCATATTAGTTTAATTTTTATTTATTTGAAAGAACCTTTACCAAAAAAAAAAACAGAAAGGCAGACAAATATGGTCAAGCCGATTTATAATATCATGGTAATACAAATTACTCCGAAGGAAATAAATTTCAGGGAAACTTCATGTGAATGTTTCGACACTAAACATAAAAATAAAAGATAGATTGCCTATCTCGAAACTTTGTATATAGTTAAAAAAACGTACTAAATTAGATTTTTTATTATTATTGAAATTAAAGAAAGATAAATACAATATGGAATTATTTCTTAAATTTTTCTTAAACTCAAATCGGAGAGATTTTTTAATAAATTTCTACTTATTTAAAAAAAAATTATATTTGAAATTGTTGTTATTCTGAAACCGTGTAAAAATAGAAAACGTAAAATTAGACTGAAAAACTTAGAAAAGCTTTATCGAGTACACAAACCAAAAAATCATCAAAATCAAAAATCTATTTCATATTTAAACAAATTTATCATAGACCAATTTTAGGATGAGAAATTTTATACGACAGCATGGGTTATAACACTCTAGTTATTTTATTATTGTAAATATTAACAAATTTGAGTTCAGTACAAAACCCGAAAATGCTAAAAAAGTAAAAATATTTCGTTTAATAAAATTTATTTAAACTTGAAAAAATTATATAAAAATTTTTGGCAGAAAAGGAACTTTTCCCTTTACCAATTTAATATATTATGTTATAGAGTTTGTGTGAATGACGTAAAGTTAAAACAAAAACCTTGTATCAGGCATTTTCGGAAAATATATGAAATCATTTACACAATTTTTTACTGCGGCGCACAACATTAAAGAAATGCATATAAACTTGACCTTGACCAACTTTAGCCTCTTTAAAATTACATATATGTATATAAGATATATATACATGGTGTAGCAAGCTAAAAACCAATAACAACCAAGCAAATCAACAACAACTGTTGAAATAAAATAAAAGCTTGACTAAATCAATAAAAAAAATCGTAATTAAGTTTAATTATTACCTATTATGAATTAATTTGTGTAAAGTTTGTAAAAAAAAGTATATGTAGTTGATTGAAACTTTCAACATATTTAGAAAAGAATCTCGAACGTGCTTAGAAGCTCTAGTACAGCCGAGATATTCTTTAGTCTGAACTTATGATTCCAAGGAATACTGACATCTAACAAATCTTTTTCTCTCTTGCAATTTTTCTTAATCAATATTTTGAAGAATTCTTAATTCTTTATTCTGGTCAAGGTGCTTATAGCTCATGGGAATAAAAATGAATTTTTTATTAATTTTTGCCATTTTTTTTTTAATCAGTAAAGAAAACATGAAAATTTCTCATACATAACAGATACATACATAAAAAAATTAATTATTAAAGAAAAAATTACATGTATTCAAAGTATTATGAAGGCACATATGTATGTGTTGGGTTGACGACTACGTGATTGCGGGTTTTGCCGACAGATGGATTTTACACTTTCTTCTGTTTCGTTCATTTGTTCAAAGTACTTAACCTATGTTTTTATACCCTCCACCTTAGGGAAAAGATTATATTCATTTTGATCATCCGTTTACAACACATCGAAGGAAGCCTCGGAGACCCCACAAACCATATATATTCTTAATGAGCATGAAAAGAGAAATCGTTTGAGACATGTCCATCCGTGTGTCCGTTTGTTGTTGGCACTCTCACGGTCATAGTTCTCGAGATATCAAATCGAAACTTGCTGTTTCATATTGAAATTGGGCAAAATCGGTTAAGAGACACAATAAACGAAAATCTCAACATACCTCGAAAAAATTATATCTTTAAAAAATTATATTTCGCACAATACTACGCCTATCAAGTTGAAATTTAATATTTACATAAGTGGTAACGCAAACGCCTATAATTTAAAAAAGACATTATTTTCGTAAGTACTTGAAATAGTTATATACATAAATATGGCAATAGGAACTTATTTTTTAGAGGATTATAAAAGATGGAGGGTATTTAAGCTTCGGACTTACCCGAACTTCTTTATCTTGTTAGAATATTGTTTCAATTAAAAAAAAAATATATCGTTTGGTTCTTTAGTTTTGTTTTTATCCAAATTTAAAAATGGATGAATAAGACGTGCACTTCGATCATATGTTATTGTATTATTTCCGAAAAGTAAGCAATGACATCAAATCACCCTTAATTCAGTTTTTTGGCAGCAAAGATTAGAAATTTTATGAACGTGCAATTATTATACTCCCTGGACAATGATAAAAACGGATAGTTGGCCAATTGAATAAAGTTGTATTTTAAGCAAAAATTTTGTATGTAAATTTTTATTTAAAATCCGCAATCACTTAGTTGCCAATTTATTAGTATATATGTAAATTAAATATTATTTACTTTCTTCTTTAAAAAAATATTAAATATTTAACATTTAACATTTAAAAAATATTTGTAAAGGGCACATCTACCACAAAATGCTAAATAACTTTTTGCACCGTAACATAGGGTAGATAACCTTTTTTATTAGCTCTGTATATCACTGTATAACGATAACCATCAGCTGATATGAAACTATAATCACCGCGAAACTCTAAAGATTTATTGGGACCATCTTGTTGGGAGACATCATTGTCCACAACATTGGTATTATAATGTATTGCCTCGGAGCGTTGTTGACCGTTCTCTGTTTGAAAACTACGAGAGATGAATATTTGAAAAACATTTGCTTGAATGTTCTTAATGAGTACACATGGAAAACTTACCGAAACTGTAACGAGGGATCGACTTTCACTTCCTTATTATATATTATAGCCGATGTTACTGTATCAATGGCCAACAACGGGAGTGCCAATAAAGTCTATTATATAGTATGTGGAAATGTTATTTTGAATTTATACTACTGTAGGTAGGTACTTACAAGTGCCAGAGAATTTTTCATATTTTACAAAAAAAACAATATCATTCACTTCAATTGGTTTTCATGTACGAACTCTTGCGTATGTCGGACTCAACTGAATGCATTGCAAGTTATGCATTTTCTATACATAACTTGAAGATGGGTGGAAATGAACTCTAAAAAAATTGAATGCACTAGTCTCACTTCGTGTGGCATTTGAAAAATTGACTATTCATTAAGAATTTTTATGGTTGGGTAGAACCTTGTTAGAAATGTTGTCACAATCCGCTTTAAAAGTTTCTTATTGTTATTGTGTTAACACATAAGATGGTCTTATTTATGATAATTTTTTATGACATCATATTCACTACAAACAAGGTTTTATGTGAGTATAAGTATAAACTGCAAGAAAAAGTTATTTTTAAAACAAAATTTATTTTATTATTAAATTTTTTATCACTTATTACGAATAACTTAATAATATAGCAACAAATATATTTAAAACTTACACAATGCAATATATTTAACATACTTGGAACTATATTTTTCACTTTAATAAACGTAACCACCATTCGCACCAATTTCGCCATTGCCGCCGCCTACACTATTAGGATATGGACCACCACTACTGGGACACCCACCATCGCAGCCACCACCACCACCACAATCGGGCCCGTCACAATCATGACCGTTGGCAGCTAATTGATCCAAGGCCTCTTGAATCGCTGGATGTGGTGTTGGTAAATGGTCACCCATTGGCCGAAAGCCTCTCTCATCGGCTATATATGTTACAACGATATTTTCACCCTCGGGACTTGTATACGAAAAGGAACCTTCCGCTGTAATACCATCACAATCGTCTTTGCCTTGCAGTGAACCCATTTCGTTTACATTGATGCCATCGCCAGTTTCATACATGTACTGTAATTAGAAGAGAACTTACTGTAAAAAATGGGCATCGAAAATTTTTATTGTCTTTAACACTGATGATGGGTAGAAAATTATCGAATTTAGTCATTTATATTTTACTCTACTAAATTCAGCATTCCATTCGCAAATTCTAGAAGCAAGTAACAGTAATCTCTATCGTAGATTTTCAGATATAAACAAATATTTCTGGTTTCTGCACGTAAGCCCTTATTTAAAATGGGCGGATTCATAATTAAACCAACATATAACAGTTTGCGCAAAAAATTTATTTATCGCAGACGAGTATTTTAGATTTGTCTTAGGCCAACTCTACTTGCTTTTATTTGTTTTACAACAAATATATACAAAAAAATAACAAATCTCTCTCTCTCTCTCTCTCCCTTTCCTTAACTCTAAAGAATTTTTTTACTTACCGTATAGGAACCATCTAAACGAACTGTAGCATCCAATGTTATAATGGGTATATCAGAACCAGCACCAGCTAGGGCGTCAACACCACCACCATTGTCGTTACCATTGCCCCCACCTCCATTTGGAGCTCCATATAAACCGTTAGGAGTAGCTCCATTGCCACCACCATTGCCATTTGACGGTGCACCATATGAACTGCTCGGTCTACCGCCATTTCCTCCGCCATTGCCCTTTGAACCCCCACCATTAGAAGGCGCTCCATAGCTACTACTGGGCCTTCCATTACCATTCCCATTTCCATTTCCATTTCCATTTCCATTTGAAGGAGCCCCATAGGTACTGCTAGGTTTTCCGCCACCATTACCGCCATTGCCACCATTTAAGGGCGCTCCATAACTACTGCTAGGTTTTCCGCCACCATTACCGCCATTGCCACCATTTGAGGGCGCTCCATAGCTACTGCTAGGTTTTCCGCCACCATTACCGCTATTGGAAGGTGCACCATATGAACTGCTGGGTTTTCCATTTCCTTTATTTCCATTGCTCCTTTTTCCATTGCCATTACCATTACCACCATTTATTGGCGTCCCATACGAATCAATAAGTTTACCACCACCGTTACCGCCACCGCCATTACCACCGCCGCCACCATTGCCACCTCTAGAATAGCCATCAGGAAATGCACTCACCCATGTTACACCCAAAATATATACCAAAATCTGGCAACAAATCATAGATAACTTCCATTAAATTTAAATTACACTCAACTATCAACGTCCTGCTTACCAATTTCATTCTTAAAACGAAAAAAGAAACTAAACTAACAGTAAACGCGAATTTTATATAAATACTGAGCCGATTTTTTCCTTCCATTGTCTTTTTATAAAGCCAAATTATATTTTTCCTTTATGCAAATAAGTAGAGTTATCACCTCACATGCACGAGTTCAATGACAATAAGTTTTTACACATTGCAATAAATACATTACCAAAGAATCTATCATCAATAAGTACACTTGAAAAAATTGTTGATGATATAAAGAAAACAAGCACAAAACTTGTTAAATTGTAAACATGTCAAATTCTTAAATGTCCCACTTCTACATTGGCTTCTATACAAAACATTTTTTTTAGAAATCGTAGGCGTTTCTATTAATGGAATCTACTCTTTTTTAGCATATCGATGGAAGGAATCATTGTAAAAATATGCACAGGTTGGTAGATAGATTTCTGTCGAATGTAGGCGTGGCATTTAATCGATTTTATCCGATTTAAGTAGACACCTGCATGCTGAAACTAAAACAGACTCTCAGATGATAGGGACTGGATTGATTCAGCGTTTATGATTGGGGGGATCTGGAACAAAAAAATTGGTGCACTTATCGTCTTATGCGGAGGGTATAAAACAGTTTAACAGTTTCGGTGTAAAGTTGAAATTTAATTAACGCGGCATAGCATAACGTAACGTTACTTAGTGTAGCTTAGCAAAACCGAAATTACCAGGGCGAAACATAATTTAACTAAGATAGCATAACGTAACATAACTTAGTATAATACTTAAGTAAGCATATTATGTTTCTATTCTATTCTTTCTAAACTATTGAAACGCTTTGGAATATTTTACCGTGTATTACGCATTTGTGCATACATGTCTTGGCAATGTTAATTACGTTTTCCCAACTTCATGATGAAACAAAATTTTGCGTACGAAAATCTATTTTTCTGCTTTACGGCATTTTTCTTTGTTTTTTGAATTTTTTTTTTTAATACGGTAAAAACATATCTCTTAACTGTTAACTGATTACAATAGTAACACAAATCAAACATCAGCATCAACAATATTGATGGGTACGTGAGCGTTACTAATGTCTTGGCCTACCTCTCGATTTTTACAACTTCTCTCTCTCTCTCTCTCTCTCTTTCTCCCATTCTTTAACTCATACATTGCATTTCGTACAAGAAGCTTACAGTATCACCCTGAGAATGTATCAGCTGTATATGGGGATTAAAATACAACGCACAATGTTGTACGCGCACTAGCAAGACAAGTTTCTAATGTCGTTATTAGTGCGGCTGGCTGGAGTTAACAACACTTGGAGATTATGTGCGTAATGTGCTCATCCTTTCACAGGCATTTAAAACATGTTAACACACACAGTCTCTTTCTTTCACTTTATACCTCTGCGTAAGACAAAGAAAAAATTTACGTTATTTGGGCGGCTTGAGCAATTTGTATGCTTTTGTACTAGCAATAGCAGCATAGCACTATTTAGGTTGGCACTTGCTGAGGCAAAAAGTTAATAGACACCAGAGATAACTGAAGTAAAGTTTGTTGTTCTACAATTGTTTCATCACCCATCTTCTCTCATTGCCTCTTCATTTCATTACGTACTTACCCATTTTTTATGTATAAGTAGAGTGGTAAGCAAAAAAATGGGCAAAATGCTGTAACAACATTCTTTCTACATTAACAGCAGCAATAACAATTGTTGGGCTATGGTAAATTTCCTCTGAGTTTAAGTCATTTACAATGTTGCCATTATTACCATATTGTTAGTTTTGTTGTTGTTTGTACCTTTATTTTACTTTGTTTTTTTTATACCTTCCACAGAAGATGGGACACTAAGTTTATTTTGCCGAATACATTTACCCAGAAGCAGGCGCAAATCCCCTATATAAATAAATTTTGAGATTTTGAGCTGAAATTTCACAAAAGTATTTGTAGTTTCCTATTTAAATTGGGCGGAATCGATTAAGTGCCACACCCACAGTCGACAAAATTGTATCTGTTAGGTACATAAATTTGTATCTATCCATGTGCCAAAAATGGGCGTGGTCGTGTAACATATACACCCGCATTTTGAATACACCTTACTTGGTGCAGAATTCCATTTTTACGTTTTCACACATTTTTTGAGATATTTCGATAAAATTTGGACTCAAGAGAAACCCTATGGCCAAAAATCGAAATTCTTAATCTTTTTTAACAATATTTACTGAGGAATAGTTAATGATATAAAAATAGATTGAGTCATATTTGAACCCCATCGAACCATTTTGAGAAATTTGTGGAAGTGTTGTAGGATATTAAATGGTCGGGCTCGACCAACTACAACATTTTCTCTTGCTTTAATTAGCAAATGTGTAATGTAAAGTATGTACCACCAGGTGCTAGTTGAGTTGTTTTTACCCAGTAATGTCATCAAAACTTAAATGCGAAAATGAATTCTTGGCCTGCATTAGCGATAGATTGCTGCACAGTGATAAATGAGGAGTATTTAAAATTCGTTTTAATAGAAAGGTCAGTCTCTCTCTGTCTCTCTCAGCTCATATCTCCATAAATTTGTAACAAGCACGATATTGTGGTGTTTACTAGTGATACAGCGGATTTGTTGTTTTAAATGATTAACACTCTCAGGGGGTTGATGTCACTTTTTATTAACAAATTTATCTTGCTTTAATAATTTGTTAGCATTAGACATGCATTTTTTATTGTTTTATTTTTTTAAATTGAATGCTTAAATTTTAAAAATAGCCACATCATCAATCAGTTTTAAATCTTTAATTTAGAAACAGTAAATTCTATAAAATGATTTAATGTGCATTTGAGTATGGTTGTGTATTTGAATGAACATGGTTGGATACATCGATGAAATGAATCAGTTTTTGATATGTTTTGATTTTACTGCATTTATGAAGTTAATGAAAGGCGAACAACAACTGCGCTGGACAAATGTTAAGATCAACAATATAATTGAGAAATAACACTTGAAACTCATGCTTAAGGCCCACAGGGGTTTGTTCATTTTTTGTTCCATGCTATATTTAGAATTAGATCCGTAATATATTCTACTTTTGAATGACAAAAGTAAACACCTACTGATACTTTTAAATGAATATTTTTACAATTTATATATGTATATGTCCAGGTATTCTAGGGTGAAAGGACCAGCTTAACAGACTATACATTTTTTAATTGTTTATCATGTTCATCATTGAGGATCACTTGTAGTTGAAAAAAATTAATTTTAATCTAGATTTGTTTTCGTTTGAACAACAACAACAATGTTAAGCCTTTATTCTAAACTCTATGCCGGCACTCAATTGATGCATAAATAATGCGAACATGGAATCGAACCAACTGACGCCGTAACAAAAGACCGCATAAAATTTAGCTTATCCACTTGTACCATTTGGATGGTAGCAAACCAAACAACCACCAACATAATTAAAAACATACGCACACAGATATACTACTTGCGTGAATGTGGCACAGGTTGTATACCAAACGTCAAACACCAACCACACACCAAATGGGCACATCATCCCTAAAACCTTCAATAACACGTGCTTGGATTCCGGCTTAAAATTGAAGTACATTAGTTACCAACACTCAGCCTACACTTGCTGAGCACACCAAAAAGTTAAATGGTATATAGAAATCTGTACACACACTCCCACATGCACAACCATGACCCATTTCCCTATAAACACCTTAATATTAAAACATTGCCCGCATGAAAATGTTTTATGAAAATGTTGTTTCGCATATTTGCACGCATTTCATAAAATAAATTTCTGCTAAATGCATTTCCAAAATTCTGCAGTTGTTGTACAAAAGGTCCATGCATACGTGTACATATATACAAGGTATGAAAAGATGATCAGAAAGGAAAAATGATTTTGAGGGTGTGTTCAGGGCTGGCCATATACATTTAATTTAGTGGTTAAACCGAAAATTAAGTTGTTGCAAAATAAACATTGAACGAGGAAACAAGCGGGAGAGATAGTTAAAGAACGAACAGATTTGCTAGTATGCACTTGTATACATACATATATGTATGAGTTAGTACTGCGTGAGTGTGTTTTGTGCCCGCTGTTGTATGATAAATTAGCCTGGTGACACTTCATGTCCTGATGACATAAACAATCTTTGCAGTTATTTGCGTGCGAATTGTAGCAAATGCTGGTTATGGTTGTGGTGGCGGCAGTTACAGCTGTAGCGGTTGTATGTAACATCAACAGTGCAGTAAATGCTTTAAAAAACCAGGAAAAAAACGAAATTTGTATAAACATTGGGTGTGGCAAGTACTTGATTATTTTTACACTGGCATGCGTATCACCTTAAAGTCCCGAAATATGTCTTTTTGTACATTACGGACGTGTCTGTCATCAACTATGCCTACTTTGAGTTTGTAGGCGTATGCGGTATTATATATAAATTTTGAATTATTATTTAAAAATATATGATAAATGTACCAAATGTTAACTTTGTGTAAAAAGAAATTTGTAGCTGATAGTAGGTTTTTTATGGATTGTAGGCATGTCTAGCAATATCTCAAAATTTACGATCGTAACCACTTTAGTACATATATGAAGTTAATTAACTATTATTTTCCAAATTTTGTCAAAATATATAAAGAGTTGAAACGTTTCCATTATAATAAGACTTTATATGGAGAGGGCTTAAAAAAATGGTCTGACTCGGTCTTTTTCAATAAGATTCCTTTTTGGGCTAATATATATTTTTATTGTAAATTTCATCAAAATAATGCGACCTTCAGTTTGTGCACAAATTTACATGGATAGACAGACGGACATGATTAAAACGATTCAGATTTTGATTTTAAATCCATCGGTATTATTGAAGGTGAGTGTGGCATTTACCGTTTAGGAGTTACAAACATCCTCACAAACTTAATATTCTCTTTACCACAGGGTGGTGCAGGGTATAATAATTGGCAAGAATCATTTTAAATCAACTAACAATCAAGCTTCGTATATATGTATTCATTTTCACTTATTTCTAGTATTATCGTCATAAATATTTGTCACATATTTAAATGTCACTGCTCCACTGTGCCTGTTTAACTTTTATTGTATTCGAAGTTTTGGGATTAATGTATTTGCAGCAGCATTTATTATTAGATTAAGATCGAATTGATAACCTTTCTATAAATGATTAAATACAGATGTTGTACTGTACGGTACATTGAGCAGCTACTTAGTGTAGTGTAACAATTCTGTTATAGGGGTATTTATGATAATATTTCATTAATGCTTTTAATATAATAATCAAACGGTAACATAATACATATGCGTTATGGTCAGCTAGGATATGGATTGCGGTAAGTGAAATCATTATTTAATAAACACATTTTGTGAAAACTATACTGGCTTTTGTACATTCATTTAAATATTTTATACATAAAACAATTAATCAGTATTGAAAATTGTTAAGTTCATAAGTGGTTTCAATGACACTTCAGTACTAAGAACCCAAGGGCATGCCCAACACGTGCCTTGCGACTTAAAACACATGTTTTCTAATATATAAATACAATTGTAGACAACCCTAGCTCTGCAACGTTATTATTTCTAATATCAGATACAATAACACAACGGTTGTAATAAGAAAAGCATAATGTCACTGCCAATCAATCTTTTCATCACTAAAAAATAATACCGCTGCATTGTATTGTTTGCATTGATTGATATAATAAAACTGAAGAGGCGGAAAAGTTCTCTGTTAACCAATCTGGCTTCTGAAATGATCTAATATTGTTCTTTATCTCTCTTTACCAAAACGATTCGTTTGCATAATGTTGTTATCTATTTATTTCCAAATTAAAATTATTTTCAATTATTTAATGTCGAAGGGTAGAAAGAGGGTTTAAGTCGAACCCGGTGACTTATTCTGTTCATTTATTTCTCTGGTACTCTTTAATAGTTTCAATACAGAGGATATTTGCATACTTACGTGGGCAGAAATCTATTTATATTTGTATTATAGGCATATAGGTTATAAATGTATAATAAGTAAGAAAACTTAATTTGACTTTGACCAAATCTTTTAAACCCTTCAACTCCATTTACGAACAGTAGACGTGGCAAATAGCAAAGTAAGGAATATGTATTTTATATAACGGTTTCTGCATACAAGAAAGGGATGTGGGCGTTTCTGCTATTTATCTTCATTCACCTTATTTACATTAATATCATAAGATCATTTTTATGGCTATATGTACAAGGTTTCTGTCGGTTGTGGGCGTGGTACTTGACCAATTTTTCTCAATTTAAATAAGAATATATGTTCAGATACTAAAAGTATTTGTACAAAATGTCAGAATTGTATCTCATTTGTACGAAACTGAGAGACCCTTGGACATACATGTACAGATCGACACTTTTTTTTTCTGTGTATTGTAAACGGAATAAAAAACTTAGTGTACCCTCCGAATACATATAAGAATATGGGGATATGACCTTATAGCTCTCTAAACTATTACACGGAAAGAACTTAAGTTTCAACGCATAGATAAGTATCAAGAATATTATGCGATATAAACGCCAGTTTGGGGATGAACTTATATAGAATATAACGAAATAAAGAAAATTAAAATTTAAAAATTTTTAATTAATATATATATCATTTGAGAATAAATGTTTATATCGTTTCAAGGGTATAATTATTTTTTGAAATATTTAAGAAAACTATTAATATTAGTTGATTGAATGTGGGTCTCTCTCGTATCTTTGAAGACCCCCTCCTACCTATGTTTTTAGTTAAGCTCAAAATATCAACGAAATCGGGAATTATCCCTTTTAAGGTACTTAAGACAACATATTAATGAAGTTTACAAAGATATAAAACTATAAGGAAGCATGAACATCAAAACATGTGGCTCTTTCTAAAAGTATAACGACACGAGTTGATAAGAATTTTGTGTTATAAGAATAAGAAAGAAGAAGAAGAGGAAAATTTCACCCACACCGCCGTTGAGAAAACATATTGAAATTTTAGCGACACAAAGACCGGATGGACAAACCAGTTTTTAATAACATACATAATATAACTATATGCGATTTTCAAAAAAAAATTTTAATAATAATAAACCAATAACTAACCCTAAACCACAACTTACGACCAATAATTAAAGCATTAAATAGTACAAACACACAACACGAAAGCAAAGAGGGATGGAAGGATAACAGACAACAGTAATGGCAAGTAATTATAAACAACACGATCGTTTAATTTCAATTAGATGAAATATTAATGTATGTATAACTAAGAACTAGCCACACACATACAATTGAACATGAGTGCATGATGATTGTAAACATAATCACACAAACATGTAAGCAAAGGTCATGGATATTGAATTGATTGAAAATCTGAACATGATGTTGCACTTGCTGTATGAAACTAAAGCGAAAAGGCACCCATCTCGAATAACCACCCCTTACCATCGCACGTAATTCCGTGCTGCTGCTGTTTCTGTTGCTGCCGGTAATTGTGACAAAATTGGTGTTAGAAATTTGCGAGTCTAACAGACGCTGCAAATCTTGGGAATTGAAACACTTGTTAGCATATGTTGTAGTTGTGCTGTAGATGCCGATTTGGTTGTTGTTTTGACACTGCAAGCCATAACAAATTGTTTTGTGTTTTTCTCCTTTCGATTTTATTTAAGGGTTTTTTCACCAACACGTGGTTATTGCAGAGATTTTCAGGTTAGATGACAGACATTGTGGCATATAAAAGCACAGGACTCTTCTAATTAGACTCTCACAATCAAGTTAGATCGCGTAGAGGCCACATTAAAATCTCCAGTAGGCTCTTTATAATGAAACGAAATATGTTTCCTTCATCTAATAAAACGATAAATATAGCAAATCGAACAACTAGTACTAAACACCAACGTCCTAACACCAACTTCAGCACGAGAAGCAACCAAAGTGATAACAGCTCAAAGCCTGCATCACCTCCCACTACCTCAACGGATAATTTACAATTTCAACCGAGTCCCAGTAAGAGTCCGTCCAGTACAACTTTTCACATAGACCACCTCATACCACCAAGCAGCAGTTCCGGAATAATTATTAAACGTGAATCACCCAAACCACAAAGACCTGGCGTTTATGTGATGCAATTTACACCGAAACATACCAAAACACAATCAATTACCACCGAAGCTCTCATCTCAGTCGCTAATCGACAAGAGATTATGGCACGTGCCCATTGTACGCTGGCTGAAAATGGACAAATTTTAATGATTACCCAAGAAATAATGCGTAAAATTAAACTAGCAGAGGACATACACAGTCACAATGCTCTCTTTGAATGGCACAACGGCTTAACACATTTACGTATCGTACGTGATTTACAGAAAGATGAAGAAATTGTTGCCTGGTTTAGTGAAGATGTTACGCTTCTCATGGGTATACCATTTCTAATACCCTTAAACATACAAGGTAATAATAACAAAGTGAAAATACACAATTGGCTTGGATCACTTAGAATTTTTCATTAGTGGGGGGCGTATCCATTATAGGCACATCAATGAAAACAAGTATATAAACTGTATTTGATTTAAGCGTAAAATGTGGGCATGACATGTACACAATTACTCTATCTTTTAACAACTTTTAACTTCAATTCGAAGGTCGAATTTGATGTAGTCTCTCAGAGATTCCCTTTTTCTATTGTGGTCGTGTAATTATTTGCCAATCGATGGAACGACCACCTCTGTATACCACAACTTTGACTTTTTAGCTTCATTTTTGCGCCCGTGCGAGGATGTTCTTTCCTTTATTATTTCATTAGCAACAATTGTATTTACAGGCAATAATCGTTACACTTGTCATATATGCCGGCTCACGTTTGAAACGCCCAACCCATTAAAAATACATTTAGCTTTAAATTGTGGCCATCATACTATCGATATTCTATGGTTACGCCTGCATTATGCCACCAAAGCGAGACAGCATAGTAACGTGTATCCTTTCTCGAGTGTAATACGACCCGCGGAATCCATCTCATTAAGTGCCATTAATCAAATACCATCCGTTCGAGCCATTGAACAAGTGCCACGTTTATCAGCTTTTAAGCCTGTAACAAATTCGACAACTACTGCCACAACCGCTATACCTGTTACTACCTCTAGCACTGCTGCCTCTGCTCTACTAACACCTCAACTAACCTCCCACATATCAAGCAATCTGCCATTCATTTCAAACATTTTACCTCATATGCAATTTTTACAACCAACCTCTAGCAACGCCTTGAATGCAGCTGCTCAAATTGAGGCTATAGTCTCGAATATGGGTGCCTCAAAACAAGGTCACCTTTGCATCTATTGCGGTAAAATGTATTCACGTAAATATGGTCTTAAAATACATATACGCACTCATACTGGTTTTAAGCCATTAAAATGTAAATATTGTTTAAGACCTTTTGGGGATCCCAGTAATTTGAATAAACATGTACGTTTGCATATGCAAACGAATGTCCCCGATTCAATGGTAGAGAGTTACGAATGTCATTTATGTCACAAAATTACCGCCAGACGACGTGACTTGCAGCGTCATTTGGAAACACGTCATGGCACGAGAACGGAACCTTCTTCAAGTGATGCAACGCCAGAATAGTTGAGAGAGCGCTATAGGATATAAGTAATAACATGTGATATTAATTATAAGTAGATATTTTTTTACAGCAATTTGAAGCATTTCTAGTACTTTATCGGATATAATAAAGGAGCAAAATTGTGGTTAACATATGCAAAATAATTCTTCTTTTACATAATTTCAAACGTCCCTGTTAAAAATCTTACATAAAAAGCCGCTTCCTGGAAATAAATTTCTCCGCAAAATCCAGCTGAGGAATAAACATAAAAAAAGTTTTTCAAATAAAATTTAAACTCTTTTTGCTGCTTTGGTTTGGTAACACGTGTACGGTTAAGAATATTACCAAGAAATTATCGTGCCTCTTATCAGAGTACGCCCAATTTTAGCACATCGAGAAAGGGATAATTATAACCATATGTTCCAATTTAAACTTCACAGCCTCAGATAAATATATTTTTGTTGATTTTGGTCATCGCTTTAGCCCGTTTTGCGTAATTTAAGTAGTGATCTGTAGCCAGAAGTGCATAAACTCAATGTCTCAAATTTTACAACAGTGAGAGTGCCGGCAATAGATGGACACACGGACATATTTGTTTTTCATAAATAGTACAACATTTTTTGGTGTGCCCAAGCCTCTATTAATAAAAAATAAAATGAAAATAAAATGAAAACATCCATCTAATTATAGAATATGGCCACGGTCATCTATTATCACAATTTAAAAAAAAATTTCAAAATTTCATGCTTTTTTTCAGGTATGCTTCACAAAAATGTTTACTAATGAGCAAAAAGTGAAATTGATTAAATTTAAATTTTTATTTATTTTACTGAATTTTATTGTTATTTAATTTATCATAATATATGTACGTATTTGTTTGTATGTATAATATATAATATATGTGTATGAGGAATCTCATAACTTTAGTGTTCATTTGGTTGGTTGGTTGCTTTTTGTTTTACTTTTTATTAATTACTTGTAAATTCTCGCAAAATCTAACACAATACTTTTTTGGCGGAATTACCATCATTGCCCCTTGAATTCATTATAAACTAAATCTACGTATATGCTATAGATTGTATATTATAAACACACAGACATTTTAATAAGTTTTCATTTTATACTTAATTACACAATAATAATTGTATTTTGTAATTGTTGTAAAGAGAGAAAGAATCTAATTTTAATCAAATCTAAATGATTTTCGTTTCGTTTTATGGTATACAACAAATCCTTTCAACACATTACGCCCCACATAAATAATGAAAATGCTCCAAAAAACAATAAAAATGATCACAATTATTATGTTTACTGGTTTTGATCATACACTATACATATGTTTATAAATCTTTTATTTCATGTTTTTGTAACGTCTTTTGCTAAATTTCTCTTTTTCGTATTTTATGTTAAGTAACATAAAATCACAAAAGCTTTCTGTTATGTTTTTGCTTAAATTCAAATTCAGTTATTGTTAACTTATGTCTAATAATCAATGCACACCTAAGAAATTGCACTACAATTTCTACTAAGAGCAGCGAACGACATCATATGAGAGGCAGTCATTACAACTAATCGTCTAACTATTGTACACGTACTCACTTATCGCTTAAATGCTCTCGTTTCACGTTCGGAAAGTAGCTTAAATGAACGTTTAAGTAATACATAATTGAGCAAAGTATTGTAATAGAGTACCAAAGTAAGAGCATAGCATTTCATTCTTTCATTATCTTGCTTGACTTGAAAAAGTGCAAAGCTATTTCCCTTTAATGTGAAGTGCCAGTGACTCATTCTGATTTATTTGGCCTTGTTAATTTGATTACAAATGCTCATTTGTAGATGTATGTGTGTTTAATGAAAATAATGTAGTAACCTAACAATACTTGGATACTTTGATATAACATTTTGCAAATATGTCTTCTTTTCTATATTGCAGAATAAGGCACTGTACTCAAATATAATTGCGTTCATTAAATGAATAAAGTATAAATTCCAGCAACAATAACAATTAGTTATAGGAAAAAAAAAATTAAAAAATTTTTTACTAACAGGCAGACGGACATGATGAATTTATTCAATGTTAATTTGCATGATTTCATAATAACAGCACATGATCTCAGGCAGAGACCGAATATAAATCATGATGGAAATAGTTAAGAGAAAATAGAGAAATTGAAAAAATATCTTTAAAAAAGGCAGAATAAATAAGTAAAGTCAAAAAATAAAACGGGACATGCGCTAAAACCAGGATACCCATCATCGCCCTTCCAAATTTGTAATAGATAATATCTCAATACCTTAATTTTATTTTATATGTATGGATATGTACGTATATGTGTTATGTATAAGTACTAAGCAATTGAACTAAAAACTATTGCGTAGTACTGTTGTAGAGTGAGGGATTTGAAAACGGTATGTTGTTGGTTCGCTTCCTGTCGTAGTCCCTTGATGTTTGGTCCAGTTGATTTTTATGATTTATTTTTATTATAATATGGTGTTGCGGGTCAGTCATTAAGCCAATTTTGCCCATTTTCAAAATTCACTTCTGCTATTTACAAACGTCCGAACAAAAACAATATACACTAGCATCATTTTTATGATGGGTATAAAAATACAAAATAAAAAATGTAAAAAAAAATGTTAAATAAAAAAAATAAAAATAAAAGGAAAGCATTTTTAATAAAAATAAGAATAAATCAAAAATAAGGTTAAAAAGTGAAAAAACTAAATTTGGCTTTAACAAATCTTATGATAAATACCCTCATTGCTTTCTATGAGTTCCAAAGGAACAAAAAGTATACCCAATAAAGGCCCTTTTACCACATTATCCTTTAGTATTTATTATGGCAGCGAATCGTTCAGAGTCTTGGCCCGATTTTGATTTTGACAAACAAAACTAAATTTCAGCTCAATGCCCGTGAATGTAGCAACAACAAACAACAAACAGACGGACTGACATTTTATTATCAATGATATATATATTTATATACATTTATCATATTGTACAAACAAGTAACAAAACTAAATGTAAATAGATATTGTAGGGTCTCTGAGGCCTTCTTTCAGGTGCTTCAGGTGCGGAATGACAAACTCATGTGTAAGATAAAGAGAATCAAAAGCGTACTAATCATGACAAATCATATTTTTTTATAAAACATGTTGATTATGAATTATTACTGAATTATACTGATATTTTTTGGACTTTGTTAATATTTAATAATAATAATAATCTTTTCGATACTTTTCGGTTCCATATTTAATACCTAATAAAATTAAAAATGTGTTTTCGCATTAAAAATGCACATCTGTTAAAATTTGCTCTTGAACACAAAACACATACATTGTACATTTAATTTTAGTTGATTTGATTTTATTCTGACACTTGACTTGTTTATCACTTATTTTCCATCACCCTCTTTCTCTGCCTTCATAAGATTTATAACTTCTAAATTTAGCTAAATTTAGACTCTGAATGATGTGATTTTATATAATTACGTATTTGTGTTAGTGTTTGGTATGGTATGGTATGGTATGGTTTTATTGTTATAAATAGACACCAAGAGCATTTTGTATTATGACATACATATATATATAAGTATATATACATATAACTATATCAAAATGTAAGAGTTTAACATTCATTCAACATGTTCGTCCACTAAGTGGTAGTATTGCCGAAACAAAAATATGACTTTTTTCTGTTTCAACATTATTGTGATTTTTATTGTGTCTTTTAACTTTGCTTTCTTGATTTTTGTTTTGTTTTTCCTCTAATAAGTGAGTAATTGTTGAACATAAATTCATACTTGAAGCACACTTGGGATTGTATGTATGTATATATTTATAT
This sequence comes from Crataerina pallida, assembly GCA_949710015.1. NCBI lineage: Eukaryota > Metazoa > Arthropoda > Insecta > Diptera > Hippoboscidae > Crataerina > Crataerina pallida. The sequence continues at coordinate 10,198,483 of OX453292.1, read as the reverse complement.
GTATGCGTTGATTCAATTTTTATTATTTTTTGCCAACTCTTACTAAAATAATGTTTTTTGTTTTTGTTTTTTTTTTTTTTGCGCTTTTTCTTATAATTTTAATATTACATTTTTTGTTGCACCCGTTAACAATGCAGGTTTTATTTGTATATGTATAACTATGTAGTTGGATTTTGTTTCATTTCTACGTTTCCTCTACTCTGTTTTAGATTTCGAATTAAAAATTATATCAATCGTTGTTGTTCCCAATAAGTTGTGGTTTCATTATCCATAGAAACTATAACTGTATATGTATATATAGTAAGTGTGAGTTTGTACGTGTGTACGTGTATGGCTATACATTTATGTATGATGTGTACTAATATTAGATATAGAAAATGTGTATATGTGCGTTACTTATAAATGAAGCCATAAAGCTTTACAAATCAACCGCTTTTTTGTTTTTTTTTTTTTTGTTTTTGTTTTTATACACCCCACCACATTATTATAGAAAAATGCTATGTTCGTCATTGCGCTTGCAATCTCCCTAAAGAAGTTTTCCTAACACCATCTGATTGGATTTAGCAATGTCTGCAACAAGTTACACATTGAAGTAAAATTTAAAAAAATGCACTTCATTCAGGTCTAAGAGTGATTGATAACATTTGAAATGGGTAAACTTGGTTAACAATCCCTCTCAACACACATTTGTGATCTTTACACATATTATGTATACTTACTCCATACATCGAAAGGCGTGATCTTGCGAACAAGCACGCCCACAATTTACATTAAAAAAAATATTTGTTTAAATGTTTATCAAAAATTTAACATATACAAAACTTCAGAAGTCGTTAAATGCCGCATTGACACACACATGGCACGACCATCGTTTCCCCATACATGTGAAGGGTATTTCACATTTTGTCTGAGCCAAATAAACTTATTTTTTATATTGTAGAAAGAAAGTGGAAGCGAATTAAATTTATTTGTTCACATAAACACACACACATACACACATGCATTGACTTTTTAGCCTTCATTGCATACACACAACATTTCTATTTAATTAAGTTTAACAACCTGTTGTTCATAAAAATTTACAAAATCACTACAAATATTAATTGAAATGGACGTACATTGTTGTTGTTGTTGTTGTTGTTGTTAAGCATATTCATTCATTCATTCAGTGCTTTATTTATTTATAGAATTTTGAACTGATTTATATAATGGTTTCTCTCAGAATATGTTCTCATAATATTGCACCACATCTTCTATGCATGCATGTGTATATGCTACGCGCTTATATGTTGTTTGTAATGCTTCTTCTTGTTGTTACAATTAATGATTCTATGTGTGAAGTCGTGCTCTTCATTTCTATTTCTATTTACTTATTAAATACAAGACACTATATATTACAAATCTGTTTATTTTGCATTTGTTCTTGCCTCTAAATAAATTGGTTAACATGTAGCTGCATAAAATGTATGTGTATTTACAATAATAAGTACAAATATTTTTCTTACTTACTTTTCTAAATTTAGAATAGAGAATCATTTGCAAGTGCGTGGGTGGATGTATTCAAAATGCTTAGAAAATTAAGAAGATACCCAAGTCCTAATGAATTATGAATAATGACATGACAGATAATATAAAATAATTCCGAATAGTATATAAAATTGAAACCAATTTAAATGATTTACTTAGCCTCAAATTTATATGATCCAAATTTTGACCAGATTGGTCTATATTTAGACACGTGCTCCTTGTATTATATTTGCTTTGGAAAACTCTTTGCTCGGAGAATGATTCTAAATATGGCCCGTTCGGATTCAAATTTGCAACAACAATTACATTATAAAATGCTATAACATATTAAGAATATTGGAATTTCACCTTATAAAGGTTCATTCGAAATAAAACGTGATATGAAGCGGGATTGTACAAGTGGTCTGATTTAATCGATTCAATAATTTTTGGAATAAACCAGAAGGCAAATTTCATGGAAACATGTCACAAACAGCGGCCTGTGTTTTGAGCACAAATTTACATGGACACCACACCATGGTGATGGAGAAAGTAATTACGAATCGTTCGGTGTAACAGAAGGAGAGCTTTTCTTTAACTACTTGGGAATAAAAAACATTAGTGAATGAAGGTCGTTGTCGGTAGAGGCCTGTGGCTGACATATTTTACCCATATAGAGCAATTAGTGAAAACTTATGCGTATGACCGAGAATCATTAAATTGCACAAACAAACGCTCTCTCTCTCTGTCTCTCTTTCCATGTATAAATATTTTAATTTATTTTAATACATTTTGCTTATGATTGCAAATCGATTGCTATGTAGATGTAACACAAAAACACTAATTAAAGAGTAAAACATGGATTGAAATCTCACAGTATGGAAAACTGACATCTTACAGTTGAACTCTGAAGTCTGAATTCAACTTCTAGGTGGCACATATTTTCCGTGGAATGGTTAACGTATCGACTGCTAGTTTTTTGAGCATAAATCGGTAGAAATTTGCGTTAGTACCAGTGTCTCAACAGTGTTTTCTGCTCATTAAATGAAAACGATTCAAACTGGACAAATATTTTATATGACCGACATTACTACATATGTATATTTTGTACAGTCGTACATATGTTGTGTATGGTACATGTGAGCATTATATGTACATTTTTTCATTGTGTTGTAACAATTTCATTGCATTTACCTAGTATTGCTTTCATTGCTAAACGTATTTATGTGTTCAAATATATTTTTGTATATTTTTTAACTTTGTTTTTGTTTTTTCATTTTTGCAACTTAAGATTATTCTACAGTTAAATTTCTTATTAAAATAATTGTCGTTTCTACTATTATTTGTGGTTTTACTTTGTTTTGTTGAAATTTATTTTAGTAACTATTGCTGCGGTTTTGTTAGGAGCTCATCTGTTCTGTTTGTTTGCGGTGTGTTTCAATTACATAATTTACAAATTGAAGACTGAAATGAAATGAAATTGTTTGACTGTCACTGTTGGAGTTTGGTTTACAGTCCTCATGTAATGCATTCTTAGGTACTCGCATTCATTTTTGGTGGTGGATACAAATATTTGTTTTAAAAATTATGCATTAAATTAACCATAGTTTGATAATATGTTACTGCTACAGCTAGAGAGGTCGACATTTTTAATAGTCTAAGGTTCGCATATTTTTCAGGTCTATGAAATTTCTATCCCTCTCGGGGATAGTTTTAGTATTTTACCCTCAAGAGTAACTGTTCGGTATAAAGAATGTGTCGAATTAAACTAAAGATCTGAAATTTCTTAACGGATCCGTAGAACACATGCGGTGTCATGGCAAACGTTCAATTTTTGTAATAAATTTTATGTTAAATGGAAAATCAAAAAAAAACCAAAAATATTTTTTAAAACATTTTGTATTTGTTTATTTTGAAATAACATTTCATTGTCATTGTATTGAAGTTGTAGTAGCAGTAGTAGTGGTAGTAGTGGTAGTAGTGGTAGTAATAGTTATAATAGTAGTACTTTTTTGCTTTATTTTTACCCAAAAATATAAAGCTCTGTCATCCAAGTTGTTTTTTGAAAAATTTCATATTTTCTGTAAACTCAGTTTAATTTGGGATAACAATGCTCCCACCGAACGTGTTCACGAACTATTCGTGTACATTTATACGATTTTTGTTTCGTCATTGTTGCCTTTTCTTTCACTATCTTATACGTGTATGTATATAAATTTGATTTAATTTTTGTTTTGTCTTTTAAAAAAACACCATTAAATTGCAATATGTTTCAAAATATATTTGGAAGCAGCACATGGCATTCATTCATTGTTTGTGTTGTGGTTGTTGCGGTTTAATTACGAACTATTATGATGATGATAGTGATGATGATGCTTATTTTATATATGTATATATACGATATGTGTGTGTGATTAATATAAAATTATAGCTTTTTTTGTGTTTGGCGTGTTGTGCATATGTTTGTGGGCAATATTTGAAGGACGAAATCTTAAATATTTTATTAGTTCTAACATAAACTATGTTTAACTCAGAAAAATCTATAATCGTGTATATGTTGGGTAAAAAATGAGTCTGTTTTATTACAGCTTAAATTATGTCGTTTTTATCTTTTATTTATGAATACACTCCACTCCTGGGTACCGAGAAAGTTTATCGTCTGCAACCAATCTACTTTAAACTATAGAGGAGTCAATCTCATATGGATCCATAATTATAAAGAGGTCCAAGTCACTTTCTGGAACCCCTTGATTTAACTATTTCAAGAGTTAATTAATATTTCTTCATAGAAAATGTTATGTTTCAGAACATTCAGTTGTCTGGGTAGCAATTCTTTTGTAAGTACATACTTTTATTGACACTTCAGCGTATTAAGTACTAATTTTTATCGGAATATTTTGAATTTTGGCTTCGTTGCTAAAAATTGATTACGAAAGTACTAAACACATCCTGCACCACTTGTGGCACACTGTATAACATATGTTTATAATTCCATAGCCCCCTTCAATTATATCACTTTCTTCTTCGATTTCACCATGTTTGCCAGCGTGTCCATGTGAATTTTTGAGATATTTTGATGAAATTGAGTAAAAAAAAACATGTTTTGTCCCAAAAAGGAATCATATTGCAAATGCACCGAATTGGACCGTTTTTAGAAGCCCTCCCTATGTAACGTCCTATTGCGTAGGAAGTCTTTATGTAGCAAAAATTTGCAGTTCTTTAGTTTTTTTTTGACAAAATTTAGTGAAGGACAGTTAATTGGTTTAATAATTGACTGCGCTAAGTTTGGAGCCGGATCCGACATTTTAAAAACCCATTTCACCCCTTCTTAAAGCATATTTCATAGTTTTTTCAAATCGATGGCGTAGGGTATTAAATGTTTGGATATAATTGACTGCTTGACTTTTTGGTAGTCGAGTGCTCAATTTTAGCATTTCAATATCAAGTTTTGGTACTAGAAGGCGTTTAAGTTATTATTTGAAAGTTCTGAAGTTGCAATACTTGGTTGATCGTACTTTAGCACCGTAGTTCTAATTTCCGCATATAGAGGCATAAGTTTCACTACGGTACGGGAGTATTACTATTCGGTACTTGAGTACCGCAAGTACTTCATACAAATATTAAAATTTTTTCTCATTACATTGTACCGAATTCGTAATGGAATTAACGCTATTTTCTCAACTTGTACCGGGGTGGATGGTGGATCCAAGATCAATTAGATTAAACCAATATGAATTATTTTTGCATGTATTTTGAAATTAATTTTATTTTTGTTTTACCATTTACATTTTTCTATTTATTTTTTTTTTCCTTTCAATTATTATTTTTATATTTATATTAATTTTTAGTTTCATTTTTACATTAATATTATTTTTGGTTTATTTAATTTGAACTTTTTAATTGTATTAATTAAATTTTTATCTTAAATGTTATATTAATTTTTTTATATTAAAAATATTTTATTTCGTTTATTTCGTATTTAATTAATAAAAAATGCGTGTGAATGTGTGAAATTTTGTACTTTTTTTGAAGAGGTTATTTAATTTTTTTATGTTGTGTTCAAACCAATTATTGTTGTTTTGTTTTTAATATATGAATGTAAAATTTTTCTCACATACCAGTTTATAGACAAAATTTAATTAGATAAGGCGGGGTTTTTTGCTCGTTTTAGGAAATATGTACGTTTTTACATTTAGATTTTTATACTTATTATACGAGAAAAAACAAATAAAGTCACTTAAATAGTATGAGTTGTTTTGGACGAACACTTGGTGATAATAAAATGCTGGCTGGGTTTTTTCTTTATTATATTTCGTAAAATATTTGAATCTATTATTTTCCAACTTTTAGTGATTTTACATTTGTAACAAAAAACAAAGAAACGTGTTTTGGTTCGTAATTAATATTTTTCTGGCAATCACTTTTTTTATATATATATTTTTTCTATAATTATGTTTTTATAGCATTTAAGTATAAAAAATTATTTTAAGTGAGCAGCACATCGTTCGCTTCAAGTGCATAAAACATAATTTAATATAAAAAAAAACTGAGGCAGAACGGAAAGTTCGCTAAAAAAAATACTAAATAAAATAAAAAGAAACATCCTTAGTACAAATAATTGGCAATATGAGCGAGGATTTTTAGAAACAACAATTAACTCAGTTGGATTTTCTCTCACACATCACACATCATCAATCCAGCTCCAGCGGATTGGCGATGTTTCTTTGCTTTGTTTACGTTTTATATGCTTTGGGCGGGTTGCTTAATTTTATTGACACTAGCTTACTAATATAATTCCCTCCACATAAGAGCGAACGCAACGTTAAATTTGTCGTTCCGTTTGCAACACTCGGAAGGAAGCGCCAGAGGCACTACAAAGTTCTTGATCAGCATTAAAAGTCGATGCAGACATGTCCGCCCGTTTCCACAAAATTCAAAAAAATATTATGAACCACAAAAATTGTTTATAATTAGCCCTTCCATCGATCTTGCGAAAATGGGCGGTGATGCGGTAACTGGCACGCCCACACTCTACAAAACCAGAATCCTATATGCAAGTTGAAATGCGTTACATGAGAGTTTAAAGGGCGTCATAAGGTACCTACCACGCCCGCAATTTGCATATAGATGTGGAGGGTATTTAAAATTTGGTCTAAGCCAAATTTAGTTTTTTTCTTGTTGTGTTCTTGCTTTCGTTTTATTTTGTTACTACACAAGTGTCCTAATGCATGTATTATTATAATTTTTATAATTTTATATAATTAATTATCAATATAACGGTAGTATATTCTACACATACAATTAATGCTTCTGTTGTTGCTATTATTTTGTTTTCGAGTGTTGTCTCAGTATTAGTGGTGGTGGTAGTGGTGCTTGTGGTGGTAAGGAGGGCAAAGAAGTACACAAAATATAGAAACAAGACCAATCGATCGTTCTAAGACGTCTTAAATATTATATAAATTTTCGTATTTTGTTTATCTATGCTTTGGATTTTCTTCAAGCTGGTTTTTTTTTTTTGACTATTATTATTATTATTTTAATTTTAATTTTAATTTTAATTTTCTTTATACGTATAGTAGTAATTGATTCGTTTTTCTAAAATGATATTCAAGGTTTTTTATTTGTTGTTTTGCTTAATAAACCTTTATAATATGTTTGTATTAGTGCGATAGTGACATATTGCGATTGTGTGTTTGTGAATGTGTATGTGCACGTGTGCGATTATGCATTTATATATATGTATGCTTGTTTTTCATGTTTGTTTGTAGTTTTTTTGTTTTTTTTTTTTTTAATGCTGTTTTTGTTGGATGCCATTTATGTTAACGTTGTTGTTGGTGTTGTAGTCGTCAGGGTATTAGTACTATCAATAGCATTGCTACCACTGCCTACGCTTTCAATTGGCGGGCTAATATTTCTTAATTTACATTCACTTTCTAAATCATTTAACTTGTGCATAGAGGGCTTCACCTCCAAATTAATCTCATTCCCATCTTCTTCATCATTATTAACCCCGGCTTCAATGGTAATGGCATCGAATACGGAATTGATTAATGTATTATCCTCCACTGAATTATTCCTATAAAAAACACGTGATTTCTTAGTTAATAAAATTCCATCAAATCAAATAAAAAATAAAATTATTTATTATAGTGGATACTGAAGATGACGATCACAGAGCAAAAAGATTTAGTAAAAAATTAAAAAGATAAATATGTTTAGGCCCACACGAAACATCAGTGCATTCTTTATAGAAGACCTTTCCTCTTTTCCTTCTTGTTTTGGGGAATCGCAATCGTGTCGCAAGATTGCCAAGGCTCCCAGTAGATCATGTGAATTACATTTGTTAGCATCAAAATCTGCTTGAATTTAAACATGTCCGTCTGTTCAGGTTATGTGTCATACAATTACATTGTGACGCCTAACACAATATATGTAAAATTCTAAACGGCGTTTCAAAGCGTTAAGCGTTAATCTCTAATATTGGGAACTTGAGTTGGCACAATTGATCTCGCTTAAATCGCAGATTGACCGCGTAATAATGATAATGATAATAACAAGCTAAAAATCAGTGGCAAATACAAACACATTTAATAAATATAAATAAATTATAAATATTAATAATGAAGTGACTTCAACTAGTATCGATTTTATTGATAAGCGTGCGGCAGGGTAGCACTTGTTTTAGGAAAATCGGATTTGTTAAGAATGCTGAAAGAGAGCAAAAATGTAATAGAAAGATGTTTGCTTACAGTAGTTCATTGTCAGAATTCGATTCCTGTTCATCAATTCCCAGTTCCCCCAATTCTGCTCCAGCATTGTCAACATCATCTGTTGCCTCTAGATGTGATGGACCATTTGTTGTGACAATGGCGTCTGTGCTGTTTGTTTTTATTGAATCTGTCGGCAATCCTTCTTCTCCTTTCGTTACCTGCATTTTCGTTGCATGCAATGATGGTTGTTGAGTAGTTGCAGCTGCAGCTGCTACTGCTACACCCAATGGTCTCGTCCACATACCTTCATCATTTTCATAATCATCTACAAAATTACGCCCAACAAACGGAGCACTGTCTTTTTTCAATGGGAATGCTGTAAATTCGACCGGCCATGCGGATTTCTCTACATTGGCATTATTATCATATTCCTCGACACTCTTAGATGTTATCATGTAATTGGAGGTTCGTTCATTTGGGTTTAAGGCGCCATTATTAAAGTTATTAGTACCAGATGAGTATGCAGGGGTAATAGGTGCATTACCGGCTGATGTGTGTGTGGCCGATGTAAAGGTACCACCTAAATCACTACTAAAGGAACTGAAATGTGCATCGAAATCGGCAAAATTGTCCGTACCAAAATCAGATGTCCATGGCGTAGCTGTATTAGAAGAATTTGTTGTTGTTTTAAGCACATTAAAATCATCATTCATTTCCCATGGATTGTTGGTAACAGTAAATGGTGGTAACAATGATGATGTTTTACCATAAATAGAAAGTCCTTCACCGCCCGCCACCGTACGGTCTTCATCATCATCGTCGTCATCATCCATATTGCTGCCGGCAGCACCACCAAACTGTAACAAATTCAGAGTGTTGTTGATGAGCTCCTGCTCATCAGGAACATCATTATCATCGTGACTATCTTGTTGAGTATTATAATCAAGTGCAAATATTACATCCTTTCATTTTTAATTTCATGTCGTGTCGTTTCGTTTCACATATCAAGATAAATTTTGGAAGGCAAGTGAGATTCGTGTACGCGTTTGATATTAAGAACGATCAGATAGTGAGAAAGAGAGAGAGAGAGAGACAGAGAGAAAGATACATGAAAAAGAGTGGGAGAGGGGTAAGTCAAACAATAACAACAACAACACTAATAACTCTTTTAAAACCCAATAACAAATATTACAACAATCGCTTTCCAATACTGTCCCCCATGTAAGAGAAAGCATTACATGTTATCACTGTAAGTTGGGTAAGGAAGTGTCCTTTCTTTCTATGGGCATTCTGGTATGTTTTTATTTAGGCGGAAATATTAATAGGATGCCATTGCAATTTTCGTTACACACTCAAGCAAATAAGATTTAAGAAGTACTACTTACTGCATCTGAGGGATCTGTATAAGCGCACAAATTATTGCTAGAAAAAAAGAAATAACACCAAAACACAATTAAAAGCCATTCCCAATGTAGACAAATACACAATTTACGTACAAGGCATCCGATAAATCTGTATCAGTTAAAAATTCTAGAGATATATTATAGTCGAAGGCCTCATGAGCATTGCAATTGGCCAGCAATTGATTTTGAGTCTTTAGAGCTTTGGTTAAATCGCCAGTCTCGCTGTGTATAATCGATTGCCACAATTCACGTTCAGCATCGGTTTGAAAATTGTTCTCGATTAAGGCACCGATATGTTCCGTTTCTGATATACAATTAATAATATGCTTAAATATTTGTATTAAATGACCCATATAACCAAGCCGTCGACGCTTCTCACTCTCTCTAAATTATTGGAAAAATGATATGAGAAATGAAAAATTGTACAAGTGCGGTGTGCATGAATACTAACTCCGCTGCTCGATTGTGTTGCCAACAGTCAATAAGTTTGCTTACGATCTTACAGTTAACAATAACCTAACGAGAGAGAATGAATAAGTTATAAAAAGTATCTCTGACGGCAGCAATATTTTCATTTTTAAACATACATGAGTCTGCAATTTGGACGGTCCCATATCCCCGGGTACTTTGGTTACATCCTGTTCATTGTTATCACCCAAGACATTTTCAATTTCTTTGGGTTCTACGTTTTCCGATGAACTGACATTATCTAAGTTAATATCCACCTCTCCTGAACTATCGCCGGCCGATTGCTCTTTATTAGTGTTGTTTTCATTTTTACTTATCGAATGGTTGTTCAAATCGTCACTTTCACAGTTATCACCTTCCAAAGGTAATATTTTAGTTTCGCATGGTGCTGCTGCAGTTGCGTTCTTTTCGTCTTCTACGTTCGCATTGATTGTATTTGTTGAGAGGTTATTGGTGGTATCTGCGGTGGCTAATTGTTGTGGTTGTTGTCGCTGCTGCTGCTGTTGCTGTTGTTTTGTATTGAAGATATTGTCGCAGATGTTGTCAAAGATATTATCACCCAGAGTGCTGTGTTTACTTTGTGAGCCATTGCTCACCTGCGTTGAGATATTCGAATTGTTATTGGTTAGTGATGTATAAAATATTGTTTGAAAACACTTTTCTACTTCGCTATGCAAAAAATTATTCCAACAATATTGTCTGAATAAATGTAATAACGTTTCAAAGAAGTCTGTTTCACAGATACTGGAAAAAACCACAATGAGAACGCAATTAAAAACAATGTTAATAAGAACTTACGCTTTAGCCATTTCCTCGTTATTAGTCTGCAATAATACTGTAAATAAGCGACAAATTTGCAAACGTGTCATACCAAAAGGGGGCGATAGTTTAGCTGCTGATATAACAATATCGGGTTTCTATAACAAACACACAAACGTGAAAATTTTGAGATTGTGCTGAAATGATTGCCTCTTACTTTTGGCGGGTTTCTGAGTAACTCGTTAAAGTGCTTAAGATGAGGCTCTATGACAGAAATCACAGTGGTTAATAGCTCGTCGTGAATTTCCTTTTCACGATCTTGTATAAATTTTAAACGATCCGGATTACGTTCATCACTGGAATATAGAATTTCTATAAATTCTATTTTATATTATAAAGAACAAAGGGGTCATCTTACACAATAACTACGGGTTTAATAATTTTAAGTACAACCGTTATTCCTGATACGATAGTGCTCTCTTGAGCATTTGGTTGCAAAATCACATTAAACAAGGCTTCCAGAGTGGGGGCACTCTCGATATTCTTTAAAATGGGATTCGAACCCTCGAACACAGGCTCAAATGAATCATTGTCTTGTTCCGTTTGACGCATGGTGCGTCCTTGTTGTATAAGATCACAGAGAAATTCCGATATATTTGCATGCTTCTCACTCTCCTCCACATTGGCCAAAATGGTAATTAACTTTTCAATTAAACGCTCCTCGTTAAACCACTAAATAACGAAAACAAGAAATGGTTATGAATGAAAACAACAATAACAATGACGACATATCCTTACATCATATAGATTGCGCCTAAGTTGGCCGCCTTCAACGTTCCGCATCATTTGCAATATGAGATCAGGTATGACGGGTGTAGTGAAATGCTTACATATCAAATCCACAAAATTATTTTGCAATTTAAGGTATTCCAAAAGTTTTAGACACATTTGTTGATACAAAAACCAATCTTGATCAGTTTTTTTGGAGAAGAGCGTTCTAAACGTTTTGCTAAAAAATGACGCTAGCAAAGGATTTAACGGTGGTTCATTTCTTAGATATGAATACAACAATTGTAGCGTTTCCATATCAGCGAGTAACTTTTCATCCAAGGACGGCAAACCCCTAAAAATATGGATAATCCAAAAAAAAAAAATTTATTAGTATTTGAACTCTAAAGATTCATAGAAGCGCAACACTTACAGAGTTAGAATTTCGCAGGCAATATTAGCGTGGCGAAAGCGTTGGGCCACAGGCAAATCTTCTGATGGTTCTGTTATTATTAATTTCACAAGGTGCCGTATAACGTCAGGACGCGTAAAACTATAAGCATATCAAAATGAGTTGCCATAGCTCAATATTTTTCTAAAACGCAATAGACAAGCGACAATGTTTTCTTAAAGAAAGCAATTTATCACTTACTAGGTGAGTAATGGTTTCTTTTGGCTTTTGCATTCCTGTATGATGTCGTCCTCATCCAAAAACTCTTCAACAGTGACATTCTGCGCGAAATGTGCAATCAATGGGTTTAGCTTCTTATACACAATGAGATTTTTCATATATTACCTCTTTCTCCAATAGAACCTCTATATTTTGCGAGGGCGTATAGTTCTTATCCCAAAACATATTAAAGTCGTCTTTTGCGCTTACGTTGTCGATGTAATGATTCCGGCTACAGATTTAATGGAAAAAATAAAAATTATTACGTGACTGGCAAATGGTGCCTATTTCTGGATTATACCCGTTTTCGTTTTTTCTTTTTCGAAAAAAAGGTAATTGCAATATATTGCAGTTTCGCAAGAGTAGCTAGTCGAGTTTTTCGTGAATTTTACACATAGATTTGCACAACACTGCAAGCGAAGAAAAAGTAAATTTATTCTCTTTGCATTATTTTCTGAATGGAAAATAATTTATGCTTTTAATACTTTAGTTCTATTAATATGAACAAATGGAACTTTTTCTCGGGCACATTCTGCGAATAATGCATTAAAAGATTGGCACTGTGTAATAATCGCTTCTTTTAGGGGCACATATACATGCCATAAACACACTCAAACACACTTTGATTTGAATTTTAAGAATGAACTTTTGCAAACGGAGTGCCGTACATGATTTTCAAGTTTTCTAACAGGTAAGGGTCCGGCAAATATATTTCATTTCTACACTTTTTTTAAATGTGTTCCTCTGCGTTCCCTTTTTTCTACAAGAAATCGTAAGAAACTACTACACAATTTGCTACGAATGACATTTCTGTGTATTTTTATAGAACACACACAAACTCTCTTGTCCTCTTTTTCGTGTACAAACTGAGAGAGCAAAGTGCTCAACACTCGATTGTTAAATAATTGTAAACGTCAATTGCTTTCCAATATGCAGCAGACTTGTTGCGTTTTTTGTAGAAAAATTTCCACTAATTTATTTCAATATAGATTATCTGCAATTAATCATGAAAACCAAAAACAGTCGCACCATTGTAAAAAAAAAAAACAATTTATATATCACTATCACACATTAGCTGTTCAGATGCAAACTTCCGGGTAGACATCGAAATCTTTCGCAAATCTTTTTTGATTTGTTTCTTTAATTATTTATTATGTAGATTTTCTGTGGTGTTTTCTCACTGACACTCACCTTTTCTTCAAAAATTTTTATTAGGAAGTATTATTAAATATAATATAAATACTAAATATTATCATTCACATGCAAAAAGACGTGAAAAGTAACTTTTTACAAAATTCGAGATGGTATTAGTTTGTAATGCAGTGGTGGTCGTTCGACATTCGATAATAATGTAACGAAACTAAATGAATTATTACACTGCAATAACGAAGGGGAACGTTTGAATTTCGATATACTGGTTATATTTTTGCAATTATCCTTCCCACCATAATTATTATAACAATATACTTAGTTCAGATCTGATGATTCTTTTTCCTCTTCTCATATTAACCCAAACTATAGCCCTCGAAAAAGATTATAAAGATAAACGGTTATATATAAATGGTTAAAAATGATAGTAAAAAACTTGTCTCTTTAAATTTAGGTGGGAGATTTGGTTAAATCATTTAACTCATAAATAAGAAAAAAAAATTCCATTCGGTTAGTTAAGCGTTAATGGGCAAGTTTTCCGATTATGCTGTTTTTTTTACCAGTATATTTAATTTTATAATATTATTGTTTCTTTAATTTAAATATTTCATAATTAAAAAGAGTACTATTAGCTTTGCAAAGTAGTTTCAAAGGTACACCAATCAGTGAGGATTTAAAAATGGTTCACAAAAATTATTATTTGCAAAAACTTTTGAAATTGTTACACATTTATAAGTGCTAAGCAATACTATATAGGGTCTTATTTGTGAACTAAATCTTGTTATGAAGATATTTTAAATATTCTTTAATTTTCTTTGAATTTGTTTAAGTATAATGCTGATAACTGCACCACCCCTTCATATTTCTACTCATTCAATGCCAAAGTCACATAGTTGGAAAAAGTTTGTACTAAAATTTTACATTTTCAAGGAAGGAGTAGAACAATTTCAAGATCAAAACTTAAGACAAATGTAAATATAATATATGAAATAAAATATTTACGAAGGTCATGATTGTTAAGTGATTATATAAAAGTAAATACGGAAACAATTACAGAACGTGTAAAACAATGTTTACTGTAACATCAGAAATATATCAAGAGAAAAATGTGCAACCGATTAAACTAGATGACGGCAAAGTGATTTCAAAATTTAAATTCAAATATCCTAACGAACGTGATGACAACAATGCTAAATGCACAGTGGATGAGGATGGTGACTTGGTAGTGAAAAGGAAAAGAAAGGACTTCTGTGAAGATGGTGTCATCGAAGTCGAACATTCCATAGCAACTCAAATAGATTTGGTGGGTTTGCAAGTATGGCGTGGAGCCCTTTTATTAGCTGATTTCTGTTTTCATAAACGTTTCGAATTGCGTGATAAACAAATTCTTGAACTGGGCGCTGGTGTAGGTTTGACCAGCATAGCTGCTGCTATTTATGCACGCAAAGTCTTTTGTACTGATGTTAATATTGGCGGGATATTAGATTTAATTAAACACAACGTTCAACGCAATGCAGGGATCCTCAATAATGCGGCAAACAAAGTGGATGTATTGGAATATGATTTTAAAAAATGTTTACAGAATCATTCTGGACAACTACTAGATGCCATAGATGAGAGTGATATTGTGGTAGCTGCTGACGTAATTTATGATGATGATTTAACGGATGCCTTTATAGGCGTTATAGATGAAATATTTGTGCGCGAAAAGATATCGGGGCATCCGAAGCGTATTTTTGTGGCCTTGGAAAAACGCTATGTTTTCACCGTTTCGGAATTGGATGCCGTAGCTCCCATGTTTGAATATTTTGTGAAACAGACCTTGAACAAAAGTTGGCGTTTTGACTACATCAACATCGACTTCCCCCAATACTTCGAATATGAACGCAGTAAACACTTGGTGTTATTGCAATTAACTCGTCGCTGATTATCAGGGACGCATGGAAACTGTTCAGGAATTTGTTTGTTTGTATACAAGAGCAAATGTATTAAAAATAAATTAAATGTTAACGAAAATAATAATTTTCACATTTTATATAAACTATATATAACATTATGAAATCCACACCGACTCATTGCGCCTCAAGACCTTAGAGGTCTTGCATGGCAAGTATAATGTTCTCTAAAGCTGTGCGTGCATCAGTGGGTGGGAAGTTCTGCAACACTCTCATTGCAGCTGTTGTGTGTTTACGTTGTAATTGTTTCGTTTTCTCCAAAGCTGGACCTTGTATTATGGCTTTGTGTATTTTAACATAGTCCACCTCCTCTATGGACTTTTTACCTTTTTCGATTTCTTCGTACAACTTTGGATCATATTCCAAATGAAAAAGTACCGGAGCACTTACCAAACTAAATTTTGCATCTAATTTATAGAAAATATTAAAGAAATTTTTTATTTTTTTTTTAACCAATTAAAAGGCACTCACCCTGGGGTAGCGTATTGGACTGAAAGGGTTCTGCATCCAGACAAGCCTGCCAAGCCAATGATAAATGTTTACCAAACAAATACGCTTGTCGTTGCATTTCCTCGCTTTGACCAGCCAACTTTAAACTGCCCTTGCAAGATTTGCCCAATAAACTACCAGCACTTAATATATTGCGACATTCCCATTCCTTCTCAGGTATGCCCATCGCTCTATGTATAGCCAATGGCTTGGCGACATCGCCCTCATCAAAGTCTACTTCTTCACACGCTGCATTATTTTTGGAACTTGGTTTCGTAGGTAAGGGATTGTTTTGCTGATCCCGGTCTCCTATAAACTCAGATTCCGAAAAGTCACGTATAGCAGACGATATTAGTTCAACTACTTCTTGATTGCCTAATTTGGCCAATTCAAGGCTTGAGTGGCCTAATAAGTAGTCACCGGTAAGTAAACCGATTTTGTTGCCAAACGTCAGATCCTCTAAGGTAGCCAAATCTTTATTGTCCGCTGTAGATTTTTGCAAGTTAACTAAGCTCTGAGTAACAAACTTTACACTTTATCAAACATGCTTACATGGACATGCACATACAAATGTACTTACACTGTGCACTAGGTGGGAGATGCGTATCATTTCGGTAACTTCAGCTAAGCCACGTTGCGAATGTAAAACTCCGGCACTTTTATCTTGTTCCATATCCGGCACACTATCGGAATGTCCAGCCGCTTTTGATATCAATAAAACAATAAGACCCCAAGCCTGCATAGTATTTTTACCATTGTATAATAAATGTCTGCAAGTGCGCACAAAACAAAACGAAACTTTCATTCATCTAATTAATAACCACCAACACTCAAAGCTTACTTGGCAGTTTTTAATAGGGGATGAGTGCTGCCAACCAATTTACGCAAATGCAACGCAACGTTGGCTATTTCATCGCTTAAGAGCCAACGTAAACTTAGAAAAGAGGTGGGATAACCTACTATGCGTTCCGCTTCACTAACAGCACGATTCCAGTCATGTTTTGGTGGTGGTGTCGCTTTCGTGACCGGGGCGATTTTTTCATAGTTGTTTCTATAAACTAAGGTAGTTAACAAAGTGCGCTTTCGTTGTTGTTGTTGTTGTTTTTGTAAACTTTCACTTTTCATATTCATTACATCATTTTGTATGACATAGAAACTGGGCTTTATAAAATTTTTTTGTGACATTTGTCTAATAACTGCGGCGTGCAGGAATCCTCCTTTACTTAAAGGAGAACATAAAATTTTACCGTTATACATGATTAATGTTGAATTTTACGGTAGCCAAATAATTATTAATCCGCTACTATTAACAACTTAACTCCACCAACTGAAGTTTTACTCTGACTTTTGAGCTTATGGTTTGTTTACTCAACAATGGTCTCAATACATAATCCATGATTAATAGATAACAGAAAGTGTTTTGCTCCGAAAACTTGTTTTCCAACTTTTGCCTTTTCTTCTTTGCCTTTCTATTAACAGGTGTTGTTGAGATGCTGCCAGATTGTTTTCTTGTAAAATCATTAATAAATGTTTGTGGGGAACAAATTTATGAAAATAATTTAAACAATTGAAATTCATTATTTATTTATTTATTTATTTATCTTTGGTTAAGTAATTAATTTCCATGGAGATAGTTAAAATGATTAAAATCGTTAAACAGCCATGCCTATAATTAATTAAAACATTGCAAAGCAACATTAGTAGAACGGCAAGGTTTTGTTTTGTTTTTCCCATCGAAGAATGGGTGGTTTTAAGATCACCGAACATATAATTATATTAAAATATTTGGATTGATTTATGACATCTCTGTTTATTTTGCTCTTGTCATCCCTATTGTTTCATTTTTTTCATCCCTATTTACTTTTTATTATCGTTTAATTAAAGAGTAACATTCTTATAAGTAATTTGTTATGATTTAGTTGAGTTACTTACAACAGGTTATAGGCCCAGACTCATTGTATCAAACGATATAAAACGACGATGAGTTGCATATTTAATATCGAAAAACTTGATGATGGAAATTATGACTCATGGAGCATACAAGCGAAGAGTGTGATCATTCATCAAGAGCTTTGAGATGTTGCATTTGGTGTTATCCCTAAACCCGAACCCAGTGAAGCAAATTTAAATGAAAAAAATGTTTGGAAGGTTAAAGACAAAAAGCAATGGCAACAATTATACTAAGTATTACGTCTCTGCAAATTGCACATGTCAAAAATTGCAAAACTTCAGCAGAAGCGTGGACTGTTCTACAAGAAGTTCATAGACCAAAGGGACCAGTAAGTAAAGTAAGCCTTTTTAAAAAACTTATTTCGATAAAGATGAATGAAGGATATCAAACAAACTTTTGTGATAAATTTTTTATCAATTGCTGAAGAATTAAGTGAAATCGAAGTAATTTTACAAGATGATTTACTTGTAATTATGCTTCTAGCAAGTCTTCCCAAATCGTATGCAATTAAATGCAATAAAGTTAAAATTGGTTGGAGAAGGCAACGGGCGCTTATAGTTGCAAATAATGAGAATTCCGAGAATACTAGTCAAGCTTTTTTAGCACGAAATATAATGAATAGTCTTAACGAAATTCATCCAGGAAAGCTTAAAAAGATTGAAAATGCAGAAGTCTGTAAAAATTTAAACAATACGTGCTATAACTGCAGAAGCAAAGGTCTTATGCATCACAAAGCAAAGAAGTTAAAAATCTTATTATTGAGAACAGTGAGCTCTTAACGAGCAAATATACTTTGAGCGTTGTTAACACTGATTTGATATCAAAGGTTGATAAACTAACAGGCGAAATAGGTATTTTACGTGAAGAATTAAATGCTGTACAACAGTCGCGCAATAAACACATTAAAATGCAAGAATTGGAAGATGAACTGAAAAAAAACCAAAGAACAAGTTAAACAACAAAGTGATAATGAGCAAATTAAGAATGATGTGCCGCTTTCTCAACGTAAATGGTTTACTCCCATGGAAATGGCCATGGCGATAATGGAATGTAATCAATACAAATAACAGTTAATGAAGTTGCAAGAAGAGGTCCGTCTTGCCGAGCGGCGAGCTACGCGTACAGTGAAATTGAACTAAAATATTGCAATCCTGGGGACATGATTGCCGATTATTTATAAAAACCTTGGCAAAATCACGTCATGTGAAATTAGTAGAAATGTTAAATTTAACTTAAATATTATTTATTCAAAAAAGGTATATGTTCGTTGAGGGAGACTGTTGTAAGATCACCGAACATATAATTATATTAAAATATTTGTATTGATTTATGACATCTCTGTTTATTTAGCTCTTGTCCAAAAATCATGTCATCTCTAATATTTCTTTTTGCAGACGTAGAAATAAAACGTTTCCTTTTTCAACTTAATTTTTACTTTTGATCGTTCAATAAACGTAACATTCTTACAAATAATTTGTGATGATTTAGTTGAGATACTTACAACAATGGGTGTCATCGAATAAAAAAAAAATAACTCATTTTTGTGGAGAATTCTCTCCTGAACTTTAGTGGAAAGTTTTTTATGTTTTTCTTATTCTGTAGGTTATGAAATATTTGATATCTTGTTTTTTTTATTATGCCCTGCACCACCCTGTGGAACAGATATATTAAGTTTGTGCGCATGTTTGTAACTCCTAAACGGCAAGTGTCACACCCACCTTCACTTATACGGAACGATTCAGAAAGAAAATCTGAATCGATTTAACCATGTCCGTTTGTCTATCCATGTAAATTTGTGCGCAAGCTTCAGGTTGCATTTTTTGAAATATTTCGGTGAAATTTGGTACAAGAACATGTATTGTCCCAAAAAAGAACCCCTCCCCATATACATTTTTCCTTTTTATTTCATAAATAAAAAAAAAAATAAAAAAAAATTGTGACATATTTATAATTTTGAAATTTATTAAAACAAGTATGTATAGAAAAATAAAGTTTTTAATTTTTCAAAGAAAAATAAATAAATAAATAAATTGAATAATACATCAAGTGGTGTAGGGTGTTTGATGGTCAGGCTTGACCAACTATAATATTTTTACTTGTTTTGCGTAAAGTTTCTAGGTTTAAGTTTTAATGTTGCATATTGTAGCTAATTAAAAAAAATTAAAAAATTAAATATTAGGAATATTTATATTCAAATTTTGATTAATATGGAGGAGTCCCATCGCAAGAGTCGGCGACGTGGTGCCCGCGTTCAAATGTCGAAATTCTAAATAAACTTGTTTCAGTACGAATTTGCACTCAGTCTAATGTTTTACAGAAAAGTACTTGGGGCAAAGTCTTAGGATAAGAAAATCGACTTATATATCAAAGTACAATAAGTTGGTTGAAGATTTGCAACGTCACACAATTTTGCATCAAATTTATAGGCTTTAAATGCAATATGTTCGTGCTTAGCAAATTTACATTAATACATATTTTATTATTTGAATATATAAAAATGGTCCTTGAACCTGAAACTTTTATATTTCAGAAATACGCCCAATTACGAAAAAGTATAACCGGCCTCTGCGTTCTAGCGCGGTTTATAAAAATATTTGCACTAAACCGTAGTGAATAACTTATACGTTCCAAAGAAACATTTGTTTTCAGTTGGAGAGACGGATTGATGGACACGATAATAAGAATAAATTATAGAGGAGGGCTTCTGATAATAACTATAGTTTAAAACATTTTTATGAAATTTAAGGGGCAGTCAAGTTTCCTACAATGCACAACTGTTTCCATATGTCCATGTCCAAGTTTCTCTGCTTTTAATTAATTTCGAGTCTTTTATAATGCTCCTCCATCTAATCGTTTTGTAGAAGAGGTGACTGTAGTTGCTCAAACTGCTTTGATAATAAAATCATCAGAATTTCATTTGAAAGTTTGATAACAACAACGCATTGATTAAACCCACATTAAAAAGTTTGTTAGTGATATCATATCTTATCAAAATATTTTCAAAAAATAATTGATAAAGTTTTCAAAGTTTTATGAATAATTTCTATTCTTTTCTTTGAATTCTGAATTTAAAATAAACCTAAACGCAATGCGCATGCGATAAACTCCAACTAGTGAGTTATACTGTATTCGTTCCCGTGGTAGAATTTATGAATGAATATTACACTAACACATAGAAAAGTATGCTGTTATCTTAACGTGTAAACAGTACGTCTAACCCCCACGATAATTGACATTTACTGATTACACTGGAAAGTTACGCTCATGCCATGAAAAGTATGTTTGTGTGTGAGTACACTGCTCAAAATATAACTTGCATACCCACACACCCAATCAGTAGTCAGACTAGTGAATTTTTGTAAGAACCATAACCACAGAGAACGAAGAGCTGTGTACTGTGTGCTTAGAAGAAAAAAAATTTCACTTAACGTTTAGAAAAAAAATTATAAAAAAATCAATATAAGAAAAAAGAAAGAAGTGTGCTTAACGAATAAAATATTTAATAATCGATCGTAATCGAAAATGATTTAATCAAGTGGGGAGGAAAGCAAGGAGCAGGTTTTACTCGGGAAAAGAAAGAAATGTCTAAGAAAAGTGTTAGCTTGAAAAAAATCCTTTTCTTTCGTCATCCGCACCTACATTCACACATACTTATATGCTTGTGCTTATATGTTCGATTCATTTATGAAAAATGCTCAATATCGCTTGAATGAATAAACACAATTTTTTTTGGATTCAGTAGAAAAGTTTACATATATTTTTGTGTATTACATAATTTTATAACACAAACATTAGCTGACTCTGTACACACCTACATCCTATAAATTGATTGGTAATTGGTTTTTACTTTTAGGCAAGCACTGTATTCAACGCAGAGGAAAAAAGCTAATTTTAGTAAATTTTTAAAATCAAATTATACCAACAACGCTATCAAGTAGTGAGTGGCTAGAGATTATTATTAACATTTAAGACGATTCGGTCATTATTGACAGAGTTTTAACCGAAATTAGAATAAGGGAGCATCTACAACCGAGAGAGCACGGTTGTGACAATCGCGACTTCTTTGTATGAGTGTGTGTGTCTACTACTTGTCTGTTGGTCAGTCGGTCAGTCGGTCCGTTAATTAATTCTTTCTACAGTGTGTGCGTGCGTGTCCGCATAACTGGGAAAACTGAAGAAAGCAAGCATTAAAAAGATGCAGCCTCCACCGCGTAAGGTAAGTCTCCCGTTCAGCTCTCTGTAGAAAAAAAATGTTAAAATACTTTGACTTCACTTCTCACTTCAACTTCGTTATCTTAAACCTTATAATACTTTTTGAATTTTTAGGGTAATTATGTGAAATTTTTAAAAAATTTACATTCGGAACAAGTGGCAAAATTGCAACTGAAGAATCAGCATGAATGCGACTTATTGGAGGATATACGACAATTTACCATCAAGCGTTCCGCCATTGAGAAATCGTATAGTGAAGCATTGCTGAAGATATCATCGCAATATTTGAACAAAAAAATTCCGAATATACCCGATATTAAAATGGAGGGTATGGAGGAGAGATGGCAAGTGCAAACAAATCAATAAAAATAAATTAAATTATCAATTATTTCCTTTTACCGCTCTTTTATTTTAAGGAATATGTGGAGTGTTTGGCGTACTGTACTGGAGGAAAACGAGAAATTGGCTCGCGCTCGTTTGGCTGCCATCGAGGTATTTCAGCAACAAATAGCTGATGAAGCGAAAGTGTTGCGTGACTATAAAGTCGCCATCGCGAAGAAATCGTTGTCACAGATTGTTAATGTACAGAAGGAGCTGCACTTGAGTGTTGGTGATTTGGACAAAGCGAAAAAGCAATATTTCGATGAAGAGCACTGTGCCCATGATGTGCGCGACAAGGCCCGTGATATTGAGGAGAAGCTAAAGAAAAAAAAGGGCTCTTTCTTCCAGTCAATCACATCCTTACAAAAGAATAGTGCCCGTGTCACTTCGCGTAAGGAATTGCTTGAGGAGAAGTCTACGGGAGCACGCAACGACTATATTCTAAGTTTGGCGGCAGGCAATGCTCATCAGAATCGCTATTTTACGGTAGATTTACAAACTACCATGACAACCATGGAAAATTATGTGTTTGAACGAGTGGCCGAGTATTTGACTCTAATGGGTCGTACCGAATTGTTGACTTGCTCGGCCACACAAAATTCATTTGGCAAGATACGTGACCAGGCTCAACAGCTAACACGCGAATATAATTTGCAGTGTTGTTATCTATTTTATCCAGTTCTCAAGCAACACATACAATATGATTTTGAACCGTGCGATAACGATCCGGTACGCAAAGTTACGACAGAACATGAATCTGCTGTAGAGACGTTAACTAAAGAGGCCCGGAATCTGGCTGGACGTATCGTAAAAGAGAATGTTTCTGTACGTGAGAATGCTAAAAAGTTGGCCATTTGTGTGGCACTGCGAGACTCGGGGCAACGTAGTGACCCTAACGATCCAAATGGACCAGATTTGGATACCAAGATAGAAGATTATCGTGATTTGATACGACGTTCAGAGACGGAGAAGGCCAAGGCGGAAGCTTGCTTGCAGTGCTTACGCGAAGGTGGTATTAATGTCGATGAATGGGTTCAAGAAGCCGAGATTATAGGAGCCCAAGAATTAACACGTTCCGCTAGTTCGATATCAATGCGAACAGATGCTTCGGGACAAGGGGTATGGTATTGGAATATAGAAAAATTGTTGCTTTTTTCTTACGCATAACATAAATTCCTTTGCGTAGGAAAATCCCAGTTCTGATTCGTTCTATGACAGTGATAAAGAGGATACAGGGCCAGCTGCCACCCAAGCAATCGCTGGAAATGTTCAAGAGGAAACTCAATTAACACGTGATCAAACATTTAGTGACAGTGAAGATGGTTGGTGCGACACATTATTAATATCAATGAAAATATTGAAAATTTATTTTTTGTTACATATCAAAGAAACTGAAGAACAGATTCCTGAACCTAAAGCAGCTGCGCCCATGATGTCTACAGCTGTGGCTGGTTGGGATGATCCGACCGAAGTTAATTGGGGTGAAGAGGAGGACGCAGACAAAGAAGAATCATCCATGGCACCTGAAATCAAAGAGGCCATTTTCAAATGTACCGCTTTATACAGTTACACTGTAAGTAATTCAATTATACTGAAATGTAATGAATAATATCAATAAATTTTCCAATTTCTTGCAGGCACAAAATCCGGACGAACTAACTATAGTGGAGAATGAACAATTGGAGGTTATTGGTGAGGGTGATGGAGATGGATGGTTGCGAGCTCGCAATTATCGTGGAGAAGAAGGCTATGTACCACACAATTATCTGGACATTGAACAGGAGGCTGCAGTAAACGATGCAGCAGCCAATGTTTTACGCTCACAAATCTCCTTCTCATCTGTCGATTATACGGTTGACACTGAAGATCAAACTGGCGATTCGATGCAATCGCCTGATCAAGTCTCGGTTATAATGGCACCCGCTACTACTACAATATCAGCTGCTGCACCAATCACCCAAAAGAAACATTCCGATATACAATATTGTATTGCTTTATATGATTACGATGCTACCGCCGAAGATGAGTTGACTTTTGAAGAGGGACAGATTATAAAAATTGTAACTAAAACCGCTCATGGAGTGGACGACGGCTGGTGGGAGGGAGAGTTGGATGGAAAATTTGGTAATTTTCCGTCGCTAGTGGTGGAAGAATGTGACGAAAACGGCGACCCGTTGTCGGAGGAGGGAGAGGACATCTCACCACCAACATCAGCAGTACCCAGTATTGCCCTACCCCCCGCTCCAACTTTACCACCCGAATACGCTCATGAATTAAACGATGATATGTTTGGTTCCCAAGATACCGCGGGTAAGTAAAGCGAATGATGCCACGATGACCTAAAAAACCTTAATTGGGAACAAAATTATATTGATTTGCAGATGATGACAGCGGCTATATACCCAATGGCTCAGTTCCGAATATGCCGGCACCTGGTAATTTTGTTTTAACCAATATTATCTATCGGTTAAGTTGTAATGGTAAAGGCTTTACTTCCACGAAACAACTGTACCAGCAGTTGTTGTTTCCTATAAAACGGTCTCTCTTTTTTAAAATTCCTCCTCCAAACACATTCTCTTTATAAATGCATTATACACACATAATAGTTTTTGAACCTCTTCTGATTGAAATCACTTTTCAACAATCTTTATTTCTTTAGAGGTGTATACGTATAAAACGCGACAAGCAATCAACTCTTTACCTATCACAAGTAAAATTATTCTTATTTTTGAAAAACTTTACCTCCAGATGTGTGTGTATGTGTATATGGACAAACTAAGATAACAATTTGTTTAAATTAATTCTTCACTCTAATGTTTTAGCACAAAGAATTTGGCGTCTGTGATGTGATTGTTTTTAAGCCTTGTGTGAGTTTTTTGTTTTCGTTACAGCTTTAGTAATGGCACTGGTGTTTGTGTTTATATCCTTTACTTTGGTGGGAGAAGACTTTGGATCTGGGTGCTTATTATGCCGACCAAGGCATTATCGGTCCGTCCGGATGAACTGGGATGATCCAGGACTAATTCATAAAGTTTCAAAAATGGACATTTCAAGTTAAAGGTTAATACACGTTAGAAGACGGACTCATTCACATACCAGTTTGTCAAAGCGAAGGATATTTAAGTATTTGGTTTATACCAAACAAAGCTTTCACCCGCTTATTGAGTGATTTTTATGATTCTTATGTATCTCTTCTCAGTCTATTTTCCTAAGCAATAGTTGCATTGCTTTTTATATAATATTTTCATTTCAAGCTCTAAAATCAAAATCAACCGCCAAGAAGGGTAATTGTTTAAAATTTTTTAATTTTTTTTATATTAATAATGTTGAGTTGTTGTTGTTGAATGAGAAAGTTTACAAGAAGTTTATACCCTCCAACTTAGTGTTAAAAAGTTGAAACTTAGTACACTTCTTCGTCGATGCACTTAAAAGTAGTAGGATAACGCGAAGGCGCACAGTTTATAAAAAAAAACTCATAAAGCGTAAAACTAGACTTCCAAGTTGATGGTAATTACTGGGCGTAATTAGCTACTTTCCACGCCCAATCTTTGCATGTGGTGTTGGAGGGTATATAAGGTTTGGGCTATGATAAATTTAGCCTTCTTAATCGCTTTAACGTAACTTCAAATTTAAATCTTTTCGATGTTTATACCCTGCACCCCTTTTGGCAAAAAGCGTGTTAAATTTGTGCGAATGTTTTTAACATCAAAACGGGAAAAACCACATCCACCTTCAGTTATATCGATCGATTCAGAATCAAAAGCTAAATCTAACTATGTCCGTCTTATTGTCTGTCTCTCCATGTAAATTTATACGCAAGCTAGGGGTAAAATTTTTTGAGATATTTTGATAAAATTTGCTACAAGGACATGTATTGGCCCAAAGAAAAATCCTATTGAAAATGCACCGATTCGGATTAAAAGCTCTCCACGACGAATAACGGACACGCCCACAATTTACAAAAAAGCATATTAACAAAAAAACTAGACTTGCAAGCTGATACGCAATACACACACTATTAGAGGGCGCATTATATATATATATTTGCCACGCCCACCATTGTGAGTGTGGAGGGTATTTAAATTTAGTTTTTAATTTAAATTTGTATTGTTTTAATTTAAATATATAAAAGTAACTTATAAAATATAACAATTAGCATTAACCGTATTCGTAAACATTGATGGCATGTTGAGGCACTTGCATCATTTGGTGGATGTTTTTATCAGTTACAATCTCTTTTTATTTAATACCATGGACAGTAAGATGATTTTGCTCTTTCAAAAACTCAATTAAATTAACAACTCGTAACTTGTCTTAATGATGTACCGGATTTACAAAATTTTTAATAAAATCATTTTACATTTTTCCATGAGAGTATGTAGTGCACAAAAAAAAAAAATTCTTTCATAACTTCCTTGAAAAAAGTTGACTTTTGGTATTTGTGTTAAAATGTTCTCAGGTTATATAAATATTAAAATATATTATTACTTAGATGTGTGTTAATCTTAAATTATGAGAATATTTCACTTCTTATTATATTTTTAACCTAATCAGTGCACGTTGAGGAATCAGGGGAAGAGGTAAATTTATTTCGATTATCACAAAAAATATGTTTCCGAAATATTTTACGAAATTTTCTTTAATGAAAATATTTTATTATTTTGTAGAACGAAAGCGAAGACGGTGATCGTGCTGCACCACCAGCCCAAACACCACCGGCTTTGAACATTACAAGCAAAACGAATAAGTCGCAAGGTTTGGGTGATACTTTAAATTTAGGTATGGCACAAATTGTTGTTACCGCTGCAACCCCTATGATTGAAAATGGTAGAGATAAATCTTTCCCTCCGGCAGACGATACATCTACCAAAGACAAAGACAAAGACATGGTTAAAGGTAATGATGAGCAAGAAATAGGCGTTAAAACACCTGAAAAAGTTACGCAGAAGTCAATAGTTGAAACGGGCCACAAAACAAAGAAAATCCCGAAAACAACTGAAAATGTAAAAGCAAAAATTGAAGGTAGGCAAGATAATGAGGCGTGTGGTGTTACTGTAACCTTAACTACGGCTTCACCCAAATCAGATGATTCACATTCTTCATCATCGGATCAAGAAATCGATGGTACTGACGCGCAACCAATAGAAGAAGCTGAAGATCCTTTTAACGAAAAGACCACAGTTACTAAAAGTGATGAATGTAATGCTAATAGAGCGACATTTGAAGCAAACTTTGAGGCAAACTTTGAAGATGCCTTTGCTGATTCTGGCAATGTTGCCAAGGACAGTACAGAGATTGGTGAAGACGAGGAACAAACTCCCAAACAAGTGGTGGGAGGACGTGCTAGCATACCCGAGGAATTGGATTCCAATCAATTGGCTCGCCTACAAAATCTTAAAGAGTCAAATGCTTAAACGGAGCAGAGAAACTACAAGTTGAGTATTTATTTCTTCATCTCCATTTAACCTGTTACTTGATAAACTGTAAATTACCGTACCCTGTAATTAATACAGTATTTAAAAAAAAAATGGAGTAGTTTAAAGAGTTTACAATCATGTACGAAACGTTTTAAACTTTTTCAATTTTGCCATCTTTAAAGTTTTGTATAGCCGCGCAAGTTCTAAGAGAAGAGTAAAGTCAATTAACTCTTTTTTTCTTCCATGCAGTCTAGTTTAATATAAATCCTTTCAAGGTAAGAAGCGTTTGGACAAAATATTTCAAAACTGACTAACTTTAGGGCATTCCCTTTGAACCCAAAATATTTTCTTAATTGGACATTCACAACAACTCTTTAAGATGCTACGCATTTGCCTTAATTTACAAAATTTTAAAAACCAAATATTTTTAAAACTTATATGATAAATAAGGACAGGCACTCGGGCAAATATTGCTAAATGAATGAATTATATTTTTATTGTATTGTACATTAAGGCATCTCTTCATTCTGGGACTTCGACGATGCAATCTGGTGATGTAATATATATTCTCATAAATTATTTTTATTTAAAAGATATATTAAACAATAACTATATAGATAGTAGCGAATCATGTACGACCTTCGCCAAACTTCCTCTAATTTGGTCTCGACAACATTTTAAAATGTCAAGTACATGTCAACCATCTTATTAAGTGAAGGTGAACAATTACATATAATAAATAACTAAATATTGTTAAATTAATTAAATAAATAAATAATTAAATAGAATTTTAGTTTACGTAATATATATATATTCATGTAAAACTAGAGAAAACATTTCAAAATCCCATTTATAGAAAAATCAATACAAACGTCTTGAATAATTCCTCTTTGGTTTGGACATGAGCTCACTAACTAAAACTCTCTGAAACGAGAAAAAATAGGACAATTTATAAAAATTTCTCACACACATAAAACATGAGTATTCAACATGTCTATGAATTTTTATCCAACTAGGCACGCCGACAATTTGCTAAATCTTCATTTGATACCGAGTTGGAGGGTTGAGGAGTAGAATGTATCACCATTTAAAAGGGTGCTACCTTATAAATGCCACGCTTCCAATTTACGCATAAATTGTGTCTAAGTCAATATGTAACTTTTTCTCGATAAATCTTTTTCACTTATGTATAATCATCCTGGGGACCAGGTCATTGAAATATTTTTTTTTGTAAAATTTCTTAAGAAACCTTCGCCAGATTTTCAACTACACTAATAGAATAAAATTAGTTAAAAGTAAAAATTAGGAAATTACTTACCATGAGATTAAAAATTATAAAAATATAACGGAAATACTTTACCAACTTCATTTACTACACCCATACACACTGTATTACCAACAAATCTACGTAAAGTAAGTGAATGTATTTCAAAATGTGCTCAAATCTTTGACAAAAAATTATAATAAAAAGATTATTGAAATCGAAAACCGTGTAAACATTCCTAATAAAAAAATTAAAATTGGTCAATGTTTGTGTTTAAATATCAATATATAGGGGATGAACAAAATAATATGAACACCGTGCCTTATAGTACATCTTGTTGCATGTTGGCAACACTGCTTTCGTGTAAATAATGCGACGAGTATGTATTGCACAGTTTATGGGCCAAGTCCTGGAGGTTATATTTCAGTGTTTTACACGCTTTGTTCTGCGACGGTTATAACAAGCGATCGGTGGAAGGTGTGATCCCTCAGACTTCGAAAGAGGGCAAATTGCTGGTGTTCGGTTAGCGGAAGCGTCTGAATTGTTTAACGTTTCACGAGCGACAATAACACCGGTAATGAAATTCAAAGTTAACTAACAGAGTCCGACGAATATTAAAAAGGATTGTGGCCAGACAACATAAAACTACTATTAGCGACAAAAATGTTGCAATTGCGAAACTCATTATTTTAGGTGCTCATATTATTTTGCCCATCCCTTGTATATACTGAAGAACCAGTTTCTTTAAAGCTTATATACATGTACACATAAGTATTTACATCCATATCAATATGCAGGCAAGCGCAAGCATTCTTCTCTTTATTTTGTAATATTTCTTACAATTCTTAATTTAAAATGAATTATTTTTAGAAATCACTTTAAATAAGAAACAAAATAAAACAATATATATATATATTATAATAAAAGTGATTCATCAATTAATTGTAGTAATTCTTATAATGATACATTCATTACTTAAATTGACGTATTGGTGTACCATATGAATTATTAATATTAGATGTATTTTAAATTGAATATTTAGTGACAATGTATTTGTTTCTTGAGATACTGTATAAACTTTAATTTGTTCATATGTGCTATATAAAAATTTCCCAACCATTACTTTACAAGAGTGAGTGTCTCATTTGAAATATTGTTAAAATAAAAGAGAAAGCCGAAAACACGCTTCATTTCAATAAACTCTTATGCGTGTAAATACAGCATTGTGGAAGTTTTTTTATTTAATTGAAAATAAAAATGGTTTTTTTATTAAAGGTTTGTATTGCTGTTCCTTCATGCCTACCACTTTCCTCTTTGATTCAAGGATTCCTTCCATTAAAATGTACGTTTTTGAAAAGGAAGTCGCTGCAAAGTTGACTCCCTCAACAAAAACATCCTGCGGTGCAGAATTTTACTTTCACATATTTTAATAGCGATTAAAACAAAACGCTTTTATATATATATGTTCTATGCACAAGTTACGTAGCCAACTTTGCTTTTGCTGATCGTGACAATGTTGCTAAGGACATTACATAGATTGGTGAAGAAGAGGAACAAACTCCCAAACAAGTGGTAGAAGAATGAGTCCAAACATAACAAAATGTGAAATTTTGTTAATGAAATTACGAAATTTGTAGACACCACTTTCTCATTACAATTGTCATCGTAACTACTGTGAAAATCCGATAAAATTTGGAGTGCAAATCAATAGAGAAATTGTTGGACGTGTAGAATTCAAAGAAGTCGTTATGTGTTAATTTTGTGGCCGGCCCTCGTTCACATATTAGGTACGAACCTTTGTTGTTGATGTTGTTGATGATGATGATGCTCAACGTTTACCAACCACTTTATTTAATAAAACACTTTACAGTTTACACTTTTTTATATAATTTTTTTTTACATAATTTTTCCGTTTATTTATAATTTTTGTTTATATACTTATCAGATGTGTTTGCTGTGTATGTAATTACGTTTAGATTGTTTTTTACTTTTATAATTTTCATTCCATTGTGTTCTTCGTGTAGTTCTTATTATTTATATAATTGTATTCATTTCTGTATTCAACTTATAGTAGTGTTGTTTTTGCATTTTGTTTTTCATTATTTTTTAACATCTGGAATTAATTCTAATTTATATGCATTATATGTATGTACGGTTTTTTTAATGGATTTGACATTTTTCGAGTTTATCGTGTCATTGTTGTTTTTAATTGAAATTTGCTACTGTTAGGATTGAACGTGTATATAACTTAGTTGATATATTGTTGGTTTGCTTTTCACTT
The DNA here is from genome assembly GCA_949710015.1 of Crataerina pallida. Taxonomy (NCBI): domain Eukaryota; kingdom Metazoa; phylum Arthropoda; class Insecta; order Diptera; family Hippoboscidae; genus Crataerina; species Crataerina pallida. The sequence goes on along the minus strand of OX453292.1, from coordinate 10,167,100 downwards.
TTTTGCCTTCCTATATAAACTGTACGATAATGAGATATAGTAGAGAGTGGGTGTGGCGTTATTGTTCTGGGTGTAGGTACAATTTAAAAAAAAATGCGATTGTGTGTGTGTGTGTGTGTGTGTTATTTTTAACTTATACAAAACACACGTACACACGAAGTATTTTTAAAATGTATGTTGTTTTGTTATTTGAACCGTATCTCTGTCAGACACTCTTCCTTAAGTTAAGTTAATGCAATAATTCTCTAATTCAACACTTTTGCTTTATTTGTTGTTTTGATTATAATAATATTTGTGTTTTATTCTAAATAAATGCATTACAATTTTAGTTTGTGTGTGTGTGAATTAAGAATAAATGGTTTAAAACCACCAAAAAGATATTTCGATTAAAGCATTCCCGCCGGTACTTGCTTTTAATTTTGGATTGACTTATTTTGTTTTTAATTTTTTTTCATGTTTAATGGTGAAAACGCGTTTGAAGAAGTTAGGAACTTTTGTGATTTATAATTGTTGTTGTTGTAGTTTAGTGTGTTTATATTATATATATGTTATAATATGGACGGATAAAACTAAATTGTATTAAAATATATATCAAATTATTTGTGAAATTTCCTTTCTTAATAACAACGAAACAGTGAAGATGTTAGACGCTTCTAAGGGATTGTTTCATACCTTACCACTTAGTTCCATTAATTCTGCTAATTCTGCTAGTTTAGTCGGGGCATTGTCATATAAAAGTCACTTCGTTAAATATCAGTATTGGAAATGGATTCTAAGAAGATCCGATCGCGTGCGCATTTGTCAAAGTAAAAAGCCTTTTTTTTTTGTAAAAGTGCGTTATTTGTGGAAGGGTACCGATTCGGATCACATTCAATAGGCCTTCTCTTTGGTATAAAACAATACCAATAAAATATTTAATTTAAAATATAAATCTTTATGTATTTTTTTTTAATAAAAAATAAAATCTTTTTTTTACTGAAAATCAAACAAAATAATTACTGCTCAGTGAAATTCTGCATCGATCTAGGTACGTGCATCTGCCTGTTCGCGGGTATGTGTTTGCATAATGAAAAAAAAAATCTATGTTTAAACAAGATCTTCTACATTTATAAGTAAGAGTAAGGGCGTGCCATGCATAAAATTGCGCCCCCTTTTTAGCAACTATTGCAGTAAGTTTGAACTCATAGATCAATTTCTACACCTTTCTCTTTCATGGCGTGGAAATTGTAATTGCAATGGTAATTCTATACAAGTGTTCTTCATTGAATCAAGTACTGGGAATGCTTTAAACGCAATTAAATTGAAAAGAAAAACAGAATATTTAACAAGTAGCGTTGACAAACTAAGTTCCTACTTTTGTGGTGAAAACCTATGGACATGACATCTAGATTATTTGTTACAACACAGAACTATCGTGCAGACCTTTGCAATCGTAAATCGTTGCGCAGCAAGACTGCTTGCTTTAATCGGAATAGTACTGTTATCGGAGTTTATTTAGTCAGCATTGCGTTCTAAAATTAAGAGCTTTCTTCAATATAAGCCGCTTTTGCGAAACCTTAGTTCACTTTTTACACATTTTGTTGTAATAAAAGTGTTTTTTTAGAAAAAATATTAAAAATTTTGTTTAAAAAAATTTTTTAAATGTTACATTACAATATATTAAAAAATAATGAAATGACTTTGCATAAAAAATGTAAGTAGATTTGTTTTTACTAACAAATAATACAACCGTTAGGTGTGTTGCGCATAATAACAGTATTTTCTCTTCACTAATTATATATGTAAGTTTTTAGTGGTAGCTAGAATTTTACAATTTCTACCAACACTTGTGTTGTGTTGTGTTGTGTGTTTTCAATGACAAAAAACAGTAAAATTTTATTTATTTTGTTTATGTTTATACTCTACATGAAGGGCTTTTATAATTATTTATATTTATGTTTAACTATCGATAAAACGTTTTTATATCTCGAATGGTTCGAGAGTGATTTAACTTTTGTTATGTAATACCAATCGATATCAGAGTTATTTTCAGAATCCATTTTTCAGCATTGTTTGTCTGCTTCCCATTGAAATTTTGTAAATGGATTGAATCGAATCATTTGTACGATCACTCTCCATAGAATGGTTTATTTTGGAGAAAGTCTTCATTTAACAGAAATTAGAAATTATTGGTTTTCACGCTTGAAGCAGATCGGACTGTTTTGAACGCCTTCTCTTCAGATATAATGATTTTATAAGCTTAAACAATTCTCAAATAGAATAAAATAATTCCTCCTCGGGAAGAAAATTTAAAAGAAACATCCTGTGTGGGGTGCACAAGGCAAGGTGGTGCAGAGTAATAAACGGTCGGGCCTGTCCGATTTAAAATTATTAATTTTGTTTATTGTACAAAATATAACTGGTCAGTGGAGAATGCTAACGTAGAGAATGAAATTTTAAAACAGTTTTTCAACATATTGTAAATGTATAGTTGACATTTTTTAGGATTATTTTTGTATATATTGGACTAAATAAAATTATATGTATTTTTATACATTTTAAGGTGCGTTTTGGTTGTTTCTAGGATTCCTTATTTTACAAAAAAACAAAAAACAAAAATGGAAAGCTTTTTAGTTGTTGTTGTTAGTGTTGCTTGTTGGTTGTTTTTGTTTTCTATGCTAAAAATATTCTCCGAAACCATTGAGCTGTTTCACCTCAATTCTTCTAAATGTTGGGCTGTATGTGTGAGTTTCCTATTTTGCAATGCAAAGTTTTCTCATATCACTGTTTCTTTACCTCCACTATTTTGATTCATTATTTATGTGTTGATTTTTAATTATTCGGTTTTGTCTTAGTATGCACATTACTCAATAACAGTTAAAGAAAAAACCAAATATTTGTGACAAAAATTCTGGGCAATCATATTAGTTGTCGCAATGCAAGTAAGTATATCGTATGAACAATGTAAAGTTGGTGGTTAGATGTACAGTGCGGTATAAAAGTTCATTATAGGTATTGCTTAGATTTGCTTTTCTTTTTCTTTTAGTTGGATATCATTTACTTTCTTCGCTTATGTTAAAAATATTGTGAGTAAACTTGCGTGTTTATTTCTATATAAAGTAAGTTCTTCTGAGTCAGAAATTCTGGGGCATAGGTGTGAGACGCTTTTCGAAGTGTTTCATTAGCCGAAGAATAGGTTTATTGAACAATGAACGTGTGACATTGATACCAATTTTATTTCATACTCGGTTCTGGCTAATTTTTGAAATAACTCCCGTTTCTATTAAATTTCTCTAACTAGGTTCTTAAATGAATTGAAATATTTTATCCCCCAACCTTAGAATTAGAAATTGTCGCCTTGAAGTAGTAATCGGAAAAAATATTCAAAAAAGTTTTTTGAATAAATCTTTTTATTATAATTCTCTTACACAATTAAAATAATTGTAAAATATTGAAACACACAAAATTGGCACCTTCTGTATCATTGTCAATTATACTGAATGTCTTCCGTTAAGCTGTTTGATGCCTGTTCAGTTCTCCAATAATAATTACTTTGAAATATGTCCTTCTCTTAAAGACACTTTATGCATTTGATCATGAACTTATAGTATAGGGATTATTTGTATTTTAATTAATTTAGAATATATAACCTCAAATCACATAGAGTGTCTTTTCCAAAAAGGTTAACTTGAATGATGTTTCTTAATTTAGATGCCGATGTATGATTTTGGTTTTTTTATACGTAATATGTATATTTGTAAATTTCTATATATAAAGTAGATATTTTTTAATTCACTTGCTCTTAAAATTCCTAATTTTTTAAGTGGTGTCTTCTTTTTTCCGCCTCAGTTTGACTGCATTTTATTTACAAGAGAGTATCAAAAATGTGCTGATATTTAATTTAAAAACTGAGTGATTATCATCTTAGTAAAATGTGTTGAAAAAATTGTAAAATTTTTAATAATTCCTATTTAGAACTTCTTTTCTTTCCTTTATTATACACGATCCATTAATGTTTCCTTAAAATTATTTTCGAAAGTCAAGAGATTATGGCAAGGAAGGAGAAAGCTTCTTAAAATATAGAAAAACATTTTTTTACCTAAGGAACTAAATTGGCCTCAGACCAAATCTTAAACACCTTCCATATCTATATATAAACTGTAGGCGTGGTAGGCACCTTAAAATGCTTTCTACAGTTTATGTGTTACGAATCAACTAATAAGCTGCAAGCTCTTCCAAATAAGGTTTTTGTAAATTATGGGCGTGTATGTTATCTGCTTTCCCAATCATAAGGTGAGGTCGCTTCTGTCCGTCTGTCCTTCTGTCTGCCCATGTAATTTTATGCGCAAGATACAGGTCGCATTTTTCGAGATATTTCGATGAAATTTGGTACAAGAACCCAAAGGGAAACCCTATTGAAAATGAACTGGATGGGACCATTTTTAGAATCCCTTCCCATATGAGGTCCTATTATTTTTTGAGATATTTCGATGAAATTTGGTACAATGTTATGTATTGGCCCAAAAAGAAACCCTTTTGATGATGGATACGATCGGACCATTTTTAGAACCCCCCCTAAAAAACTTTTGTGTGGTTTTATATACAAACGAAAAATAAAAAACTGAAATTTTTCAAAGTATAATTAGGTATACAAAAATATAATTTTTACTATTTTTAAAGAAAAAATTAAATTGAATAATGTATCATAAAAGGTGTAGGGCATTTGATGGTCGGGTTTGACCGACTATAATATATTTCTTTTATTTTATATTATTTAAATATTTAATTCATAGAATGTAAAAAAATATTATTAGAAAAAATATAAATTTATTATTTAAGAATAAACAATTGTCCGTCCGTCTGTACTTTATATTTTGTCTACCGTATCTCCACATGATAATTAATTAATGTTTAACTTAAATAATTGCTTATAATATGTTTTTAACATACAATCACTAACTTAGCATTAGTATGTATGAAACGTATACGCACGCAGCAAGTCTTCGTATGGTTAGACACTATCATGAAGCGTGCTGCATGCTCACTTGACATTTCCTTTATGAATATAATTACATACACACATACATCGTATATTCATATACAACATGAACTTTTATATGTTTTTCTATATATATATATATACGTGTGAACGTATGTGTATGCGAAGTTTATTCCTACCATCTCAGATTCCACATGTTTTTATATTTAGTAAAATTTCACTTTACCAACTAATGCTAAAGACGTTTTGTTTGTTAATTTCTGCAAGTATTTACCGATATTTTTGTAAACTATGTGTGTAGGTGTGTGTTATTGAGTGTGGTTCACAAATGCCAATGTAAGGTGATTTTCGGTAATCGATTTGATTTATGTGAACAATCTGTTATATGTTCAGTAGTCTCACCTTACCTGCTGTCTCAACAATATTTGTGTGTATGTTTATTAGATTAGTTAGTACTATCTTAATCACTTGACGCCTTAACCAGTACGTAATTGTTTGTTGGCGTTTGCTTTATTCGTTTACTCTATTTTGAAGTACAATATATTTAACTATAAATTTATGCTAAATGTAACTTTTTAACTATTTGTTGGTTTCCTTCGTAACAAATTCAATTATGAATTGAATTAATTTGCTAGTTAGTTTTCAGCACATACGTTCATATCATATGTTTCACAGGTATGAAACTCTTATACTATTTATACTAAATTTAAATATAATTTATTTAGGCAGTATTTACTTTCTTTCTTTCATTGGGTTAACATTTTTAAAAATCTTCTATTTTCACTTAATTTAGAAACTAAAATTATTAACTGCTGGTATATTGTACGAGGCATGACAGATTATTGGATTTTAATTAGAATATATGAGAGAGATTTTACTTTACTTAACTTTTTCACTCACACACACTTTCCCAGTGAAAAGCCATTTCCGCCTTTTACTTTGGACTCCAACTTGAGAAATAATTTTTATGAATTGTGTTGATGACTTAAAACTCTATCTAACCGTGTGTATTATCTGACTAGATTATGAAAATCAATGTTCTTAGTGTTAGTGGTGCCGAATGCAGTGCAAAATATAACCTTTTAATGTATTCTGTAGAACACCCCGATGGTGAAGATTTGAATTTGTTGGTTTTTTTATAGTAGTAATTGTTGTTGTTGTTATTATTATTATTATTATTATTATTATTATTGTTGTTAAGTTAAAATATATACTTAAACATATAAATTTGGCAAATGGTATTGGAAGCGCTGTAATTCTGTTTATGTTTTTTATCATCATCTTTCAATAAATTTGACTTTCATTTATATATAAACAATCCGTAAGCGCTTTGAGTTAAGAACAACAATATAATAAGGTATGTACTTATGTACGTGCTAAGGAAATATAATGTTTTAGAGAAGCCTTCTATGACTCTACAGCTTGGTTACTAAAAAGTAACATTTACAAATGAAGGCAATGAGTGGATAAAGGATTTTTGTATAAAAGATAAAAAAAAAATCAAATAAAATGCAAGTAAAAACTAAAATTAAAAAATAATATATAAATAAAATAAAATTAAGTTCATGCTGTAGAAGGCTTCACTACCTCATTTACATATAATAATAATAATAAAAAAAAAATAAAATAAAACAAAAAAATTTAATTCTTAAGTATGAGGAAGACTGACTGTTGATTATAGAATTATTCATGAAAGAGGAAGCCTTTTGAATTTTTTCTTAAACAATGGAAACATAGATAAAGATTTTATAAGTTTTTAAAGACAAAAACAACACAAATAACAACATCGGGGTTTTTCGCTTTTTGTTATCTTTGGTGAAACGTTTGGTGCTTGTTGTGTTATTTTTTTTGTAACCGCAGTTACGTTACGTTACGATACGTTGAGTTAAATACTAAATTGAGCTTTGGATTGGGCTGTTTCTTGTATTGTTGCATTTTCTGTGCAATTTTTGTTTTCTTATTCGTTTTACAAGTAATTTTGATCTTTTTCCTTTTTTGTCTATTGGTCTTAAAACTAATAATTTATACATGTTTTAGTATTACTTTTCATATTACTATTGATTTCAATTTGTGGATATTTTTTGATTTTAGGCTATATTTGTTGTTGGGTTATGTTTTGTAGTTGATTGGTGTGATTGGTTGACTGTATGATGATAGCGGCGGCGGCGCCAACAATTTTACTTCTCTTCGCCTAGTAGCACCAAATCATCGGCCACCACGTCACTAACATGCAGATAGATGATCCAGTACATTAGATTGAAACATACAAAACAAACCGGAAACACTATGCGTGAATATTTGTCAATATCTGAAGGTGTTACACCCAATAATTTATTAACATCCTATAGAGACAAAGAGATTAAAGTACATATTAGAGAATAACAACCATCACTAAAAAATGTTTAATATATGCTTCTGTTATTGAGGTATAATCTCTATGCTTCCATTAAGTTGCAGACTTGTTTTTAAGTTATCAACGAACTAAAATCCCAATCGAACTACTTTCAAAATTTCGGTAGGATCTTACGATACTTAGGCAAAGTAGTGCAAGGGTATAATTTGTATTTGATCGAGTGTTTGTAACTTCTAATAGAAGATTTTGGGCAAACCCTATTGAAAATAAGTGTGACTTTGCGACCTCTCTCTAATGAATCAAAATCGGTTGGCCGTGACCTGTAAAAGCATTTTTACTTACTTGTTGTATACTCAAATGTATTACTTACACTTTTAGGTTTACTCTGCATTAGATGAGCGGGTACGGCGGCCTCAGCATCACCGCCCTCAGGAGGTCCACCGCCACCTGGCGGAGCACCACCGCCCGGAGGTCCTGCACCACCGGGACCGGCCGACGGTGGGGGACCGTGTGGTGGGCCTGGCGGTGGCCCACCGCGTCCTCCGTTGACCGTATTCTCGAGCGTCCCCCCTTTAGAATGGACTTTGGGATCGTGCACCTTGAATCTCACCTCCTGGAACAAGGGTCCCACTATCGAGCAACCGCGAGCACCAATATTTGGTTGGATATTTTGAAAGCCAATTGGGCGACTACTCACTGTTTGTTTGGGTGCATGAGGATGACCATGGCTATGGCCATGACCATGCCCATGTCCATGATCGCCCACGCTAGGATTGGGATTGGGCGGCTGTTGCACCCCATCGAGTTGTTGGCTTTTTTGCTCTTTCATCTTTTGGATCGTCATAAATCTTTGTTTTCGCATTTGAATTCGTTTTGCCATATAGCCGACGGTGGCATATTCTATTTTATTTAATATTATATTGTATATGGATACAACAACAATTCAAAAGAATATGGTGGGTGGGTGTTGGGATTTCAAAAATTCACATTGTTTCAATATTTAAATTTTTCGGGTAATCGAATTCGGATAGCATACGATTAGTAATCAAATCAGAGGATGAGTTTTTTATGATAAATTTTGTTTAGTGTTTTTGAAGGAGTTGAACATTTTTTTGGCAAGTAGAAAAAGTTGTAAGTGTTGCCATTACGGGAGCGGATTTTTTTATTTTGTTTTTATTTTTTTTCAAATTTCGGATTTAAGTATGTGCAGGTATTTGGCAGGAGGTTCGGTTATATATGTAAAAAAAAAGTAGGGGAAAAAGTAGAAAAATAATAGAAAAACAACTATAAGATAGTAAAGCCATTTTCGGTATACATTGATAAACTGACAAATGATAAAACTAAAGGAATAATTTCAGTAGAAGATCACAAGTGAATTGCATTACTGGTTATATACTATATGTAGAGTATACACTGAGAGAAATCATTCAGCTACATTAAAATGTTTTGTAATCTTACAAAAGCGCAAATAATTATAATTTTATTTAAAGGAAAACTAAAATAACACAAACAAATTTTTCTTAATGCATGTGAGCGAGATACACACACAGTGAGAGACAGACAGAAAGAAAGAATGAAAGAAAGAAAGATAGTTGGAAAGCGTGTAGTTATTGCCTCGTCTATGGCAGAGAATTAGCTAGGAATCAAAAATACCCAAAAATAGACTACAAATCATTTGAAGTAAATAAAAATATATTTCTTTTTTATATCACTACTACAAACAGTTGTAAAAGCAGAGGATTTGTACTGATTTGCTCTTATATTTATTTATTTATTTGTTGTTTTTCCTCTTACTGATCATTCAAAAGAAAATCAGGGGCCACCAGCACTGACGCTGAGTGAGCCAACAAATGCATAATCAAGGAACAAGCGCTGGGTATTGCGGAACGTTTTCAAAGACAAACAAATCTGCATTACTTTTTAAGAGAGTATAAGGGAAGGGGTGAAGAAGAGAACGCCTGAGATATAAAAAAATGTGGTGGAAGTTAAAACCAGCTTCTCATTCGGTACCAGCTTCGATTGTTACATGAGGATCCCGATGGTTCCGACAACCGGTTAAATGCTTAAATACTTTAAGGAAAGTGATTGATAGCGGCTTATGTATATGCGAAATAAACTTTCAATTATTTCCATACTTACCTCTTAGAGCAAGATTAAAAATATATTAAAATGTATTGGGTAAAGGAAACATGGCTTCAGAGTTTCATAATTTTGCGTGATTACAGTCCATCAAATACCAAAGAGAAAAAGAGAGCTACAATCTATTAATTCAACCATTATTTGTTCTAGATGTTGCCTCGTGTTAGCTCTAATCACGTATTTCAGTTTCTCTCCCAGATATCTCCTAAATTTCTACGATTATTGTAACATTTTGATCTTATTTGGTTTAATAAAATTTATTAAATTAATTATTATTAAATTATTTGAGAGCAGCGCCACAAATTTTTCCTTCACCCAATATTATAGTAAAATGAGTGTAATATAATTTTTAAATTAATTAATAAGCTTAAATATTAGATAGCAATGCTAAACAAATCGATCCAAAGAAATTATTTAATTTTTATGGATGCGGGCTTTTATTAAGGATAAAATAATAAGTAGTTAAACAATTATCTAAGGGCCACATCTTTGTTACTACCCTTCGGTAGCTGAGTCAACCTTAATGAACTCTTCATGCTGTTGAAACGTGCATTAAAGTCTAGATGAGAAGTAAAGCAAGAAATATTAGCAGCTTGAACTTGAGCTCGAAGAAAATGTACCGTTAAAGTTCAATAAGCGAGAGGGTTGCAAGGCATGTATAAAACCTAAGTTTTTTGGAATATTTTAGGTATAAAACTGAAACCAAAAAGAAATAGTCGGGGTGGCAAATACTTGATTACGCCTTCTATAATTTATGTATTGTGTACCAATGAAAAATTCAAGTTCTATACCAAAGAAGTTCTTTTTTTGTAAATTGTAGACGTTGACTATGCCACATCGATGGACGGACTTATTAAAAATATTTGTTTCAAATTTCAACTTTGTGGCTGACCCTTAGATTTGTTGATTGTGGGTGTGACTCCACAACGAACAGACGGATATGTAATATATTCATGTTCATAAAGTGAATGATAATGACAACAACAACAAACTTAACACATCTGCTATATTGGCCATGATGAACCATTGCTCTGATAGGCCGCATAACTAAACGTGTGATTTTAATCACAAATTATTAGGGATCCCGCTAGCCTTGTGTTGTTCATATCGGCTCTCTATCGATTTTCGAAATAATCTTTGGCTTAAAAGTGCCCTTGAGTATGTGGTATGTGTTATTCGGCTTTCTTCCGAATTATCAGTTGCTTGATTGTTCACAATTAAAATTGTTGTAATCAAAGCCGCTGCACTGACTAAATTCTTTTTACTTGTATACTCACTCTCAATTAAGCGATTGTTTCATGAATTTTGATTATATTAAGAAATGTTCATATATCACAGCTTTGACTTGAGACTTATTTGATCAATACGTACCTTTATTATGCTATTGTTGTTGCTATAACGCTTGTATGGTAAATAAGAGTTTTGTGGAATAATACATTTAAGCTGAAGGATGAAGGGGAGTCGCTGTGCTCTACACATGTGTTGCACACTCGTACAAACACATGTGTATGCTGTTGTTGTCGTTGATGATAGATTTAGGAAGCTGGGCGCATATGATATCTGGGTATCATTCTAGGTAAATCGTGTGAACTTTTCAGTTTCGTACCGTTTTGCTGCAGTTGTTTTGTTTGGCATACCATCGAGTATCTACGTATGATTGACTACGAATTGGGGTTTGTTTTTTGTTTTATTCAGTATCATTGTATTAAGGATTCGCTTGTCTTTAGAAATGTGTCACAACAATACGCCTCTGCAGCGCATATCTGTGGTTTTGCGTTTATTTTCTTTGAATGATGAGTGTATTAATCATGTTGCAAGTACATTTCAAAATTAACAAGAACATACAAATACGAAAAAAGAGATTTTTTGTTGTTGTTGTTGTTTTTCTTTTCTTTTCTTTTCTTTTCTTTTCTTTTCTTTTGCTTTTGGTTTAATCGTTTTTTCTGGTTTCCGGATTTAGTTTGAAAATGTGATCTGAAAAATTCCTGTGTTTTGCTCAAAAAAAGTTTAGGCAAGGTTTTATGTGGTTACTGTTGTTGTTGCATTGGATTCAACCACACACTTTTCCGAGCCATTGCATTAGTACTTTTGGTCAATTGATTTGTGCGTGTGTGTGTGTTTTTTTTGCTTTATGCATAGTTTTGTTTGGTGCTGTGTGTGTTTGAGTGTATTGTAGAAGTTTGATGTGTGTGTTATTATATAAAATTAGCAAAAAAACGGTATGGCGAGCGAATGAAAGAGATAACAAATGCGATAAATATTTTTGACGCAACACAATTGTACGTTTGTGTGCGTATGATAAAGAGTAAAAAAATGTGAGAGAGGTGACAAATTGTTCAAGTACCGTTATCAGAGAAGTACTTGATTTTTGTAGCTTTCAATTTACATGCAAACCATAAGGAAATCGAAGAGGGGGTATAGAAAACCTTCTTCTGCCTTCGCTAACTGTTGTGACGTCTCAATATGAACAACATCAATTATCAATTGCTATTTAGTCCTTAAGTAAGAGGAAGTGAGAGAGAGAGAGAGGGAGTAAATTTGTTCCCTCCCTAGACATCATGCCCTACCGCTTTACTGCTCAGTGATCTGAAGTCTGTCTAGAGTTTAAAAGTTTCTTCTTCTTCATAGACTCGGCCATGTTAGTTCATACGTAGTACTTACATTAAATAAAGAGTCCTTGCCAAGCCCACAGAGTGTATACATACATATGTGCGACAAGTATTTAAAATTTAGGCTAAGCCAAATTTATTTGTTTTAATTAATCTCTTCCTATGATCCTAGTGTACATTGAGTGCATTGAAGAGTTTACCATAAAACATTAATTTCCCAACCATATAAGCTTCATGATCTCAGCGGTTGTGTAATCGTGAGGAGAAAAATTGATTAGGCTTGCAAAAAGGTCAACTCTCTCATACGCACGTGTAGAATGCATACACATATTTCACACTCGCCATAACATATGTATGCATATGTGTTTAGAATAGCGAAAATGGAAGCGAGAGATTTTATAGAGAGATATAAACGACAAAATATTACCAACAACCTTGTAATAAAGGAGATTTAGATAAAAATGTCAACTTTTTTTAAACTGGAACACTCATTGGCATTACAAAAATGCTCAAATATATTTTTAAAGTGTGTTGTGTGAGGGAGAGAGAAGTAAAAAAGTGTGTTCAGTGTATGGAAATGTAAATGAAAGGTGATTTAAAACAGACACAGAGAGAGACACACAGAAAGAAAGAGAGAGAGAGAATGATAAAAAATGTGATTTAGACTTTGTTCGTTTACCCAATAGACTGGCAAAGACCATAACGAAGCACGTTCCCAAATATACATCAATCGATTTAACGTAGGAGATTTTTGGTAGGGCAGCATTTGTTGAGGACATCAGTGTGGTCATTGTTAGCACAGTGGTGACACCGAGCGCCACACGAGCCGGTGTAGCGTTGCGATTTAGCCAAAATGATACCCACGATATAATAACGATCAGTCCAGATGGTATATAAATTTGTATCAGATAATAACCCATCGAACGTACAAATTGTATCTCGCAGGCCAATCGTGAATAATTTCCTACGCATGGTAAGCAACCCATTCAGCAACCATTCGATATAACAATTTAGAAAAGGAAGAAAGAAACACATTCTTTATTACTACATGATAATTCTTCATATTTAAAATCGATAAAAAGAAATTCAAATTATTTTGAAACAAAACGAAAATTTGATAACATTTTTCATAATTTTTTTATGGATAAAAATACTTAATAGCCACAGATTGAAATATAAATAAATGATTAGAAAAAACATTTAACATATTTTTCAAGTAAATTTATTCACAAAAAAAAAAAAAAAATTATAAACAAGATATGGTGCCAAAGATTTATGTAAATCAAAGTTGCTTTTTGCAAAGGTCACAAAATGAATCAGAACATAATTAATGCAGAAAACTCTTCAAAATTTAAAAATATATCAAGTTGCTTCATGTATACATGAACAGCATAAAAACAATTGAGAACATAATGCTTTCAAATAAATTAAAAGTGATGAGTTTGGATTCTTATAATAGAGTAGAGCTTTTAATTAGTTTGTTTAAGGCACAGTTTAAACGGTAGTTTGAATTTTTTCCCGAGCTAAGTAACAAATACGCCCACAATTAAAAACAAAACTTTTTTTTAGCCTCCAGCATCAAGGTGTAAACGGATTCACCCGAAAATTGAATTTGAGACCAATGCCTCTGTCTGATATGGAGAGTGGATTTCTTAGACGGTTTCCTTTTTTATTTGTTTTGAACAAAGAACCATTCAAACTGTGTTTTTATTCATTTAAGTTTTCATATTATTGGAAAATTTAAAACATATGTGGTAAAATACTCTTCACTTTGGCTGCGTATTAGGCACATAGCTGACGGACACGGACCACCGTGCTTACAAACATGTGAGGTCAGAATTTTATTAGTATGAATCATACTGTTTCAAAAGGCGTTTTTCGTGATAGTTTGCAATCTTAATATTGGATTAACATAGTTGTCTGATTAAGCTCAAACTTGCACAATTCCATTCGTTTAGTCATTTTTCACCGATTGACATGAAAATTTTGATACAAAAGAAATTTCGATTGAAGATTGTTAAAAGCTTTTCGAAAAGTAACTCCAATCATCCGATTACACTCAAAATTAGCACGATTAAATAATTGGAAATAAAGATGTCAAAAATTGTGAGTTTTCTCATATAATGATTTTTTGTTGGTTGCGTTAAAAGACATCTTTCACTTCAATACAAAGTTTGAACTATAGTGTCATTGCAAAAAATGAACGTAGAGGAGAAATTAAAAACGCCGTTGGAAAGTTTACACTCTTATAACTTACCAGGTGCGTCATAATTCCTTTCTGGTTTTTGTACATGTCATGAAATGATTTGATACATATGTATGTCATTTTATTCTACTGACATTGACCTCAAAACTGCACAAGTTACGTTCCGCCAAAATAACAGCGTTAAAGATTTATAATTTTTTGAAAATGCCAAGTTTTGTGGCTGAAAACGTGCATTGGCGCACGTATTACTTTTACTGATTCATCAAAATTTCAAAGGAGAATCGTTTTTTTGGAATAGCATTCATAAATTGCCTTTAGCGAAAAAGCCGGAATGGAATTACCGACACACAAGATAAAATACACTGTCATTCATTTCTATCCGAATTGAGCCACATATGTATAACACTGTTGCAATAGCCAGCTACGTGCACGTGCCTACGTAAATTAGTTCGACTAAATAGTAGTGGAGGTAGGAGTAAATAATTTCTTAAGTAGAAATTATTTTTCGCGGTGTTATGATTAATAATTTGTAAGCGAAGGACATTTGAGGTTCGACCAAAGCCGAATCAATTTCTTTTTAGTTTCATTGATTTAGTGTTTCGTTACTTCTATTGTAATTGTAGACTACTCGTTTATATTTATGAAAGGAAGAAAACAAAATAATAATGACATGAGGCGCAATTGGAGCTCGTAGAGGCTTGCTTAGTCTAATCATAAGCCTAAAAAATCAAATTTTTTATTATTGTTTATTATTTATTAATATTGTTTGTTTTTATTTTTTTTTTAAATAAATTAAAGCATGCTTGGGAGGGCGTTTTCACTATTTTACAGTTAATTTTGTTGCATTTCTTTTTTACTAAAAGTTGATAGAAAAATAAATTGTAAATAAAAGCTATAGAGAGATAAAGAAAATTTCTAAATATGTAATATAGACATGTACAATACATATGTACGTATATATATATATTGAAAATATCGCTAAAATGCTTGAAACTAGATGAAGAGTAATAAAAAGTGTTCGTTGAAACTTTTTATGTATATTTATAAAAAGAATTATTAGAAAAAAAATATTATTAAAATTTCATATTACATAAGCATAAGTAATATTATAGGTATGGTTTTAATAAAGTGATGCTTTAGATATGACAGGGCTTGTTTGGTGAACCTAAAATTTTAATTTGGTGACAATTTTTCAATAGTAGAAGAACGAAATATGGAATAATGTGAATGTAATTAATATATTTTTCAGAAAATTACTATAATTTAGTACAAATTTAAATATGTGAGAAAGAAATAAGAAATACATATAAACGTCGCAGAACAAAGCATATAATACATTGAAATATAACCTCCAAGTCTTGGCACGTAAACGCGTCGCATTATTTACACGGAAGCACCGTTGTCAACATGCAACAAGATGTACTAAAACGCACGGTGTTCAAATTATTTTGTTCATCTCCTGTAATTGGATTATGTACGCGCCCACGCCCACGCCCAAAATTAAAAAAGGCGTATTCAACGTAAAACTTCACTTGCCAGTTAAAACATAAAACATTCACTTTTAGATGGCTTACCACACCAGTGTTTGTATGTGCATGTGGAAAGTTTTTAAGATTTAGTTTTTTTACTTGTTTGTGGGGAAATGTTTTTTTTTTATTGCGCACTCTAATTATACTATATAAACTGTTAATTTATATATTTTATAAATAACAATTTTGAGGTTATAGGGCCCAAAAAAAAACTTTGGTAATGAAGGCGTTTAATAAACAAATATATATGAGTGTGAGCAAATTTGATTCAGACTCAGTTCCAAAATGCAAAAACGAACAAAAGAGATGGTTTTAAAGATGATTCTGTGTTACCAAAAAACATGCCAAACTTAATACGTAGTTGGTTATTTATTTTATTGCAATTGTGTTTTATTTTAATCAATAACTATAGCTACTCTCTATGGAAGCCACATATTTATATAGAAAATCTATTAAATTGTTGAAAAAATATTTTAAATTACAAAAAATAATTTTGGTATTGTTTTTGGACCCAAAAAATTATAAATTATTTTTCTTAATTTTGATTTAGATTGTAATTTCTTCCGCTTAATGTTAAGATATATTAAATTGAATAAAAGACGCATAGATAAGTATAAACAAAAACGAAGGAAACAAAATATTGATGATAGAACGAAAGCTAAAATGAACCAAAAGAAGGAGAAGAAGAAGTTTCGGTAACCGTCTACAGGTACCTGTGGTTAGACTGATTTCCATAGCTCTTTGACGATGGCCCAAGACTTTAAATTGTGGTAGTGAAACCTCACTCGAGACACCAACCGAGTTTGGTCCTTCATTCCATTTATAACGAATGTCACGCATCGTATAGCCGACTTTATAGTATATAGTTTCATATACAAATTATTTGTTTATATATAAAGATATATATATGTATGTATGTATATATAGTTAGGTATATATGTATGTATGTAAATATTGTAGTTAAGGTTTTATATACATATGTAAGTGTATACAAAACAGATTTGAACTGATTTTATAAATGCTAACCAGTTTGATGTCTTTTTATTTTGTTATAATTTCTATATATTTTTTTTCGTTTTTCTGACACATTTATACTGTAAAAGTAAGAATTGAGAAATTGATCATGAATGAATTACTAATCGAACAGAACAATGGAATGACTTGAATTTATTATTTTCAAACTACACATAGTATGTATGTATATATATTGGATGATAAGTGGATGGATGGTAACTCTACATAAAGAATATCGTAAATTTTCAAATCACTGTCAAAAATCTATGATTTTATGGGCGATTATTTGTATCGTTTATCAACGATGATGATGATCGTCCATTTCATTCGATAAAATGTTGCTGCTGTTGTTGAGACAAAAACATAGATGTTTATGTAAAGTGCGTTTCATATATATATATATAGCATCAGTACGTGTACTTAATAAAATGTTTTTCCTTAAAGTCGAGAAACTTGTACTATACACGATGGCTTTATCCACAACCTATACGATATAGGTGTAAAATCAAAGGTGTGGAGGAGTGGAAAACCTTGAGCCAATACCTTAAGCATCATGATGGCCGGCTCAAAATATTAAATCTCTAATCTTCACAATCTATTCAATATACAATTCGGTGGCTGCCCAAAAGTGTTATTATATGATTTTTCACACTTTATTTGATATGGGAATCCAATGAAAAGACTCGTCGAGTAGAATGCAACTAGCGAAGTAGTAACTTTCTTGATAAAGAACCACCTTTGATGTTTTTCTCCTTTTTTTGGGTGATAATTGGAATGATCTTATATTTTATATATATGAAGCGCACCTTTCGTTTGTACTACATATAAGTGGTTTACTAAAATTCTTTATACCGGAAGAAACAAAGAATAATAATTTACTAAGAGGCTACTGTTGGCTCATGTAGACAGTAGTAGCAATAGCGACAAAGGCTTAGTTCTGAGTTAAGTTTCTTATTATGAGATTTACAGCAGAAAGCAGCTTAAGTGCCCTTGTGCTTCAACTACTTGATGTGTTGTTGTTGTTATAATCATGGCATTTACTATTAATGCTTTGGTTAATATATAAATTAGCATTGAAAATTGCATGACATATGCATGTGTGTGATTCTTAAAGGCAATCATCAAGATCGTTTTTGAAAAAACCCTCCTGAGCATTATTTCAATTCATTTTATTTATTTATTTATATTTGTTTGTACGTTGTTATATATAATTTTACACAAAAATAATCCTACACGCTTTGAGTGCCTGCTCAAGCAAAACTGAATTTAAAAATCTTTAAAAAAGATAAAGTAAATGAAGGATAATAACAAAATAGGGGGGAAATGGGTAAATGGGGCATTTACACAGTTGCGTTCATAAAATGTTTGGTGGCCAAATGACACCTTTTCCTAGTTGTACTTGAAACATTTCATTGCGTGTGTGTGGATGTGCCATTTCTCCAGTTTTGCTACAATTATTTTTACTTATAATATTATACAAAAAATAAATTTAGGTGCTCATCGAAAATAAAATAAATAAAATAATGTTTTTAAAAAATATTGAAATTTTTTTTTTCAAATAAAAATCTCACATACATTTGTACATACACAATGTAATAAATGAAATATTTGAACCAAAAAAATTAAACTTTGCTTAGGTAGGTAAGTTTGAACATAGACTGAAAATCGAACATGAAATGAAACGAATCTTTATGGATGTTGGTATAGAGTAGGGAGTGGGTAGAGAACTGTCAAACTTAACTAAAAAAACAAAAAAAGAAACACACGCACACAACGAAAAAAAGAGACAACAGCAGGACTTGAAGTTAATTGAAGCTTGTAATGGATGGGTGGGTACCTGTGGTTAGGTTTATTTCGGTCGCCCTCTGCCTGTGGCCCAATACGCGAAACTGCGGTAGTTCAACCTCACTGCTCATGCCAACACTACTCAGTCCATCTCTCCAGAAATAACGGATATCTCGCATCGTGTAACCAACTTTACATGAAATTTGATCGATTGATTGATTGATTGATTGATTGGTTCATTCATCATGATTGATTTTGCAGATTTTTTAAATGTTGTTTTGTTTTGTTTTTGTTTGATTCATGAATTATTTAATTATTGTATCATTTGTGAGTTAGTTTTGAATTCAATAAGAGAAGAACACAATTTATGAATATGTACAAATTGAAGCATTTATATGATAAAGAACGAAAATAAAAAGGAGAATTAAGCAAAAGTGTTAAATATACAAAATAAGGATGGAACTACTCTTCAAGTTCGTAATGCAGTTACGTGAAAAAGAAAAATTGTGTTTTTTGTTTTAAATTTTTGCTAATAACAACAGTAAGCAACAACTTGGTTATGCGATAAAGCATTCAGTTAAAATAAATTTCAGCTGCTTTTATAATTAGATAAAAATTGGTTCTTATCCATTATATTCATGTACATATGTGTGTTTCGTTTTGCTTGTTGCTACTAATGAAAATAATATTTAAGTTAAAATTTTATGCAGAAAATGACGAAGTAAGTGTAATAGACACGCCCACAATTTACAAAATTCTACTCACGCGAACACAATCTGCAGGTTTCTACATTATTCATGTGAACCCGCCATATCCATATTGTGCTTGTACTGTCTATGTGCACACAAGTAAGTTTTAAATGATTTTTATACCCCCTACATCAGATGAGACCCCAAGAAGTCTCAAATACTGAGTCGGTCTTGGCATGTATGTCCGTGTGTCTGTCTGTTGTTGATATTGAGCTGAAATTTTGTACACATCCTTTTAGTTTTGTACGCACGCAGATTATTATTAAAAATGGGCAAAACCAGTCAAAAGCCATCGATTCCATCGATGTGCAAAAAATAATTGGGGTCAAATAACAGACACGCTCACAATATATAAAGAACCATTTTCAACGCAGACTAGCAAGTTGATATGTAATACATACAATATTAGACGGCAAAATATATGTATCTGCCACGCCCACCATAGTGGATATAAAGGGTATTTAAGATTTGGCCTAAGCCAAATTTAGTTTCCTTACTTGTTAGATATAGTTCAAGTTAGTTTTAGTGTTTTACAAGTTTTGTAAATATTGTTGGTATTAAAAATATTAATGAAGAAGATTTGATGGTTGTTAAATACGAAAGAGTGAAAAGAAAATTTTAAATAAGATTTTTGCAATTAATTTGAATTCGTTATAATGTATAATATAAGGCAGCCGATTGAGGTGATTGGTGGTGGTGATGAATGGAATACAGTGCCTAATATTTATTCAAAAACGATTGCATCTTGAGTATTATTTGTAGTACATGTACTTATGGTAACTGATTTACTAATTAGAGTAAACGTGTTAGTTTCTGTAGTTTACACTTAATATAAGATATGATTAGTAAACGATTCATAATGAAAAAGAACTTTTCTTCTATTGTTAATCTCTTAACAGATAATTTTCTTAAAGTAAAACTTTTAAATGGATTTTTAATATTCTTTTTCACCTTCTGCGGTTGCTGTAAAAGAGAAGGCGACCGAAAACCAACCAAATTTTAATTAATCTTTTTCTTTTTATTTCTGATAGAACAAAATATTAGATTATATGTGTATATACGTATGTATTCAAGAATGTAAAATAAACGGCAATAAATCTCAGTAAGTTGACAGTATCAAGTAAAATAAGGATAAAATGTATGAACAGTATTTCATTATCGTGTTGAAATAATGTTAACTAATGAAACGGAAGTGAAGGCTCACTTTATAATATGATTGCGTCATAAAATAAGGCTCAAAAAATTTAATATGAATCTAACAATATAAGTTTCGGTATTGAAAATAAATGTCGCGAGCAATACTTTAAATCAAAAGTAATTAATTAATAAGTTGAAAAAATATTCAATATTCAATTTTATATCCCCTTAAAGTCTATATTTTTATTTTTCGCATTTCAAAATAGGTGTCGACGTTTCCTTAAAATTTTTTTTTTAATTTTCTAAAACACCAATTAATTAAGTCGGTACATACAACTTGGAGAAGAAGAAAAGCTGCAACATTTTCCACTTTAATCAATTAATATTATTCGCTTTATTAAACTAAATTAATATTTAAAAAACATGTACACTTACAAAATATAACTTGAAAGAAAAGAAGTTTTTATTCATTTATGTCGATGTATTTTAAGAAAACCGTACTTAATCAAATTTTCTATATTGAGCAAGTATATTCCTGCACCACTTATGGGAAAGGGTATATTAAGTTTTTAACACCTAAAGAGCAAATTTCACACCCACCTTCAACTCAATTCAGAATCGAAAATTAAATCGATTAAACTATGTCAAAATGTCCATTTATCTATCTATGTAAATATATGCGCAAGCTACAGGTCGCTTTTTCTAGATATTTTAATAATATTTGGCTCAAGGATATTCCCGGAATCTTATTGAAAATGGCCGAATTGGATCATTTTCAAAAACCCTCCCCATATAAGATCCTATTATAATGGAAGTCTTTATATGGAAAAACGCACATTTTATTATTTTTTGACAAAATTTGGTCAAGAGTAGTTAATTAGCTTTGTATTTGGCTGGGCCAAATGGGGGGTCAGATCAGACCATTTTTAGAACCTCTTTCCATATAATTATATTTCATAAATTATATGTATGCGTATGTATCAATATATCCAGATAAAACCAAACTAATTGTAACAAAATTTAAGGAGCTAATTGCTGTGGAGTCGATAACAAACCATATCTCAGACAGGGCGACAACCTTTGGTGCACCTTTTTCAACATCATCATGGAAAAGGTGTTGCGGAACGCTGAAGTTAACATTTAACAATCTTCAAAAAAATTGTCATGATTCTCACGTGTACCGATGATATTGAAAAGTACGGGATGTTACCTCAGCATTTGCAAGAATTGAAAAAGAGTCGGCGGAAATGGGTCTAGCGGAAAGTTAGGACACAATGGAGATTAGATTAGAATAGTTTGGGAAAAACAGTACTTTAAACATGCATATGTGCTTATGTGACCCTAAAAAGCCTTTAAAGCAAAAACAAGTATTCAGATATTCAATGTTCAGTATTCAATATTCTCTTAATAGTTTTTTCATTTGTTCTGATTCATAAAGACTGTTTTGTATATTTATTGGATTTCAGATTATTTCGGGGAAGATAAGTTTACACGCACTATTTTTGGCAGTTTACATTTTATTGTAACTATAGAAGTTTGCGTTTTTTTACAAGTCCTCATTTCTATATTAATTTTGATAAAATTTTACTTATTTGTCTATTTACCTATACTACATACTGCATAAATGGCCCTATGTCTACTTCAGCGTATTGACTTTTCCTGTTCAAAGCATACAATTCAATCAATTTTATAACACTTGCTCATTCAAATGTTATAAAACGTATAGAGATATGAAAAATTTTTATTTATAGTTATATATATTTCAGTTAAAAATAGGACGTGTTTGCAAATGATTGAGGGTGAGAGTTATATAATATGTGTGTTATGTATATATGTATGTGCTGACACATAGCTATGAACTGGAACATTTTGTTAAATTTTTTTTCTTTTATATATGTACACATTTATACCTAAAGAGTGTTATTAATTGTGTTGTGGTGTTGCGTGGTGGTTAGGGAGGTACTTACAGCTTTCTATTTCAATATGACACAATTGACGATCCATGGGGAAATATTGTAAGTTCATGGGACACGAGGCCGTTATTGTTAATCTGTAGTAACGGTAGAGTATACAAAAAATATAAACAAAACTGTACATTAATACAATAGCGTAGCGTTGAATTTAATACAAACATGTAAGTTGGAAGATAGGTAGTTAGAGAATGTTAGTGTGGAAACAATACTCAACAATAACTACACATTAATACAATATTTGAGTAATAGCGAGTATTTTGTTTAAGGACAGCGTAAATTGTTTAATATTGAAGTTATCAACAGTGAGAGAGAGAGAGAGAGAGAGAAAGTTTGGTTGTGATAATAATAAATTTAGTTAACCAGCGAGTTCAATTGGTTGAATCTTAAACATACCAAATGTAATACACTATTTTTAGGTGTGCTTGTTGCTTACGACGTTTTAGCTTAAACTTTTTAAATTAAAATATTTGCGGTTTCAAAATTAACTCCTTACAATAGCATTGACCCAACACAATGTTTCTTATAGTCTTCCCATTAGATGCGATATACTAAGTTTGTCATTCCGTTTGCAACTACCTAATGAAGGCTTTACGGACCCCGTAAGGTATGTCTGTCTGTGTTTGCGTACGGTTACAAAAATTGACAGCTTATGCGAACAGTTCTTTGGTTAGTAAATGAATAAGTCATGGCAGCTCTATTCTTTAAAAAGGACAGCCGACTTGTACGTTAGTATGTCTAGTTGGTTTGATGTAAAATTGATAAAGCGCGATACTTTTTATCACACATGCGTGGCACTAATTTGAAACAACCAACCCATTCGCAATGACAATACAAAATTATTCTTGAAGAAGAATGCCAGCCGATGCAGTACAGAAAGTCTTGTTAACTAATATGTTATGACAGTAAAATTTATTTATGTGAAAATTAATCCAAGTGGAAAAAATTATAGGCTAAAAATAGAAAATGATTGTACTTACTTTTTCCTTTTACTTTCAACTCTTTTATAGGAACATATGGGATACTACCTACTTGTTATTTAATTTTCGGTTCATGGTTCCTATTAGTAGCCATGTACCTGGCGATTATTTGCGCTTTGTGTTTTTTGGTTTTCTTTTATTTTTGGACAGATTCTTGTTTTAAGGTAATAGAAAATTGAAAGTGGAGAAATTTCTTCCTCTCTCTATGTTATGCGTACGGCACTTGATTTGATGATTGTTTTTTTGTTTTCAAAATTTATAATTGATTTGTTTTCTCGTATTATAGAAATTTCTCCATTGTGGTCAAACCTTTTTGTGGTGTAGCAAAACACATTTTGTCACCCAATACAAGCATTTTGGTTTTCAATAAAAAAAAAAAGAAGCAAAATGTACTAATGAACAATGTATTCGACTGTCTAAATGAATGTTCCATACATAGTAGTTGCAGCCAATTGAACTCACTTGTAGAGGATTTCTTGCTTTGTAACTTGGAGAATTTTTGGATGATATGATTTTTTTGATAATGAACAAAGAGATGCGAATAAATTATTTTATTATTTTATAAAGCACTCCATCGAAATGATATGAAAAAGGGTTTAACATTTATTTTAAGGCATATGTATATAAAAAGACACACATTACATACATTTATAGGAAAAAGAGTAAACACAGATTAGAACAGATGAAAATATCATAGTCGGTCAAGCTCGACTATTTTATACCCTACACCACTTAATTCCAATTATAGAGCTATATATGAGAGAAAAATTATTCAATATTTTTTTTGGTGCTATTTGGTGGTAAAGAGAAGGAGGGTCTAAAAAATTGTCCCATCCGGTTCAAATTGTAGAATATCGCAATCTCAATCGATTTATAAAGCGATTCTGAAGAGATTTCAAAATTGCCTTTTCTTGAGTCGTTATCATCAGTGGTGTGGGTGATATGTACAAAAAGAGAAGATTCATAGTTTTAAAGATAATAAATTTGCTATTGTTAGAGAGTCATTCCAACTTGTTCTGAGAGGGAATTCAGGTCAACGAACATTTCAATACCCAAAAAACGATCGGACACGAAATCTATGCGAGATTAATAAGAATTAAATAAAATAAATCACATATAACCGCCAAGTTAACTTAAAAGGTCCGAATAGGCAAACAAGTCAGGGTTTTTGGGGCGACGTAATAATGAAAAGCCAAAATATTTCACTTCAATAAAAAATCTATTCAATTCGACTCTGTTCCGCAAGCTTTTCAACACTTGAAGACTTATTTTTTAAAGATTGTTGGAATGACTAGGTAAAGGCTTTTTTCTCTAAATATTTGGTGCTGTTGGGTATATCAGGCTTAATATAAATGGTTTACATTTATACCAACTAGTAAGGGAAGGAGAGTCATTAACATAAAGGTGTATAAAGCATGATGCATAGAAAGATAGAGTCGAAGGAAATACAATGAAGGTGATGATGCTTTCGATTTTGTTTTTTGTATTTTTCAAAACAGAAAAGAAATTTTGAAGCACATATATACACACAAATATGTTGTTAATGTTTTACACGCTTTTGTCTTTTCTTGTTTTTTTACCTAATACTTCTGGTTATCGATCCGGAATGATGAACACGTATGAATTCGTTACTGGTTGTTGCTATATGAAAATATGATTGTTTTTCATTTACAAAAAAGGTGTCAGGTACCCAAATATTTTTTATAAATTCTGATCCAACCGACAGTGTTTCTACACCAGGTCGTTTTCTATACGCTAAACGAGGATCGGTCCAAAATTGGCGAAAGTAAAAATCCAATGTAAAATCCTATATTTTTGTTGGTTTTTTATATTTTTTTTATAAATATTTTGATTATTGTATATAAATATTTTTTCGATTTTTTATGCACAATTTGAAAGGGGTAAAAATATAAAAAAAAATAGAATAAAGTTATTGTTTAAGCTTCAATTTATTAATTTCAATATATAACAAATGCATTAAAGAGAATATTAAATAATATAAATGTCAAATAATAACTGGGAACAAATTAATTGCAATTAATTAAAAAAATGTAAGGTTTGCCACATTGGTTCATTGCATCAAAAACCAAACAATACAACTATAATAGTAGCAAAAACAAAGTTCACTAACGTTACTACATACATGGTACAAACAACACATACAAGCATGCTTAATAATTATAATAAAAGCAAAACAAAAGCGGAAACAATACTTTAAACATAACCCAGAGAAACCCATTTACATGCATATATAATATTCCTACTTGCAACAACAGCGATTAACAATTGAAACTGTGGTAGTTGCTGCTTACATGCTTATGCGTACATACATAATGAAATGAAATTAATTAAATGAAGAAAAGTTTTAAAACAAAACTCTCCGAAGAGTACAGGCGAAGGTAGTTGGCAACTTTTTTTTGTACGCTAGCAATTGCTGTTACTGCGCTTCTGCTTATAAAATAAATGTAAATAAGAAAAATCCTTTTATAAATCTTCTACTTTGTCACGTATTTGCACGTTTTTGCCTTTTGTTTATGGCTTGCTTTTGGTTTTTGTCGTCCTCACTTTACTGGTTTAATTGTAAGTATTATAACTAAAGGAGTCGGGCTTGCAATTTTACCAAGAAAAATTATTAATGAATGAAAAAACAGAAGAAAGCAAACCGAAATAGAGAACAATACTCGGCCTTGGCCGATATTTGGATTAGTCGTTACAATAAGAAATTATGTCGCATTTTGATTCTGTTAAAGCAATAAGAACTTTATTACTGAGACAATGGATTAGGGTGGGGTGGAATAGGACGCGAAGGGTTCAGATGAGACAAGAGTATAGGGTAGCATTGTTTGTTGTTTGTTTGTTTGTTTAGGAGAGGAGAGGATAGGTTAGCTTAGTTTAGATTAACTTAGATTACTAAGAAAAAAATACGTATTTTTATTGATTATTGAACTATAGTTTATAATAATTTTCCTACATTATTATGACAGAGGTTGCTCCCTTGAAGGTTTTTATAGTTTATACCAGTACTTTATATACTTACTGTAAAAATATGTAAAAATGTTATGGTCGGTCAAGTCCGACTGTTTAATACCCAACACCACTTAGCTCCCTAAATTATTCTATAATTAGTTTAGTTGTGCCTACTGCACTTGGTGATATGTAATTATAAGGAAAGGGGTTCTAAAAATGGTACGATCCGCTCCATTTCCAATAAAAATCCTTTTTGGGCCAATGCATGTTCTTGTACCAAATTTCACCGAAATATCCTAAAATGCGACCTGTAGCCTTCGCACAAATTGACATGGACAGACAGGCGGATATGCGGACTTGGTTAAATCAATTCAGACTGTGATTTTGAATTGATCGGTGGGTGTGGTATTTGCCGTTTAGAAGGTACAATCATCCGCACAAACTTAATATACCCTTTGCCGCAAGTGGTGCACGGTATAATTAGAATATTATAAAACAAAATAAAAAAATATTTTTCAACCCATCTATCTATATGTATAGATACATTCAAGCATCACATCTTAAAATGACTGTTTGCCAACTACTTAGGTTAGTGTTAGTAAAGTGGAACACTCTTCAAAGGAAGTATCCTTGAATCAATTATGCATATGTCTACATACCTATACATACTTGATTAACTAAAATTATTGAAAATCACAACAACAAAATGAACTAATTGATTGTTCACAACTTGATTTGATTTCCATTAGCGCCTAAAATTAAATTTCGTTTTTTGATGACATGATTTCATGTTAACATATTTATACCCTCCACATAAGAGGGTGTACTAAGTTTATTATTCCGTTTTCAATACCTAGGAGGATGCGCCAGAGACCCTACGAAGTACAAACGTCCTTGATCAGCATCAGCAGATGTCTATCCGTGAGTCTGTCTATAGATGGCATTAGTAAATTTTAAGATATTAAAGTTAAAATGTTGTAGAAATTGTTGAATTGAATAGTTGGTCACGAGTCACACCCACTATCGATGAAAATCAATGCATCGTCCACAAAAAATTATGAATAAAGTTGATAATTGTTGTACAAAAACAGACACGCCCACAATTTTCAAAAAATTTTTCAAAGCGCAAAACTCGACTTGTAAGTTAATGCGTAATACATACAAATTAGAGGGCGTAATCATGTACCTACTACACCCACTGCTTATGTGAACGTATGGAAGGTATTTATGTTTTTGATTATAGAAATTAAAAAACGAAACAACGCAAATAATTGCAACGGAATTGAATACGAAAGAATGCAATCTTATAAATAAATTAATATCAATATATACAAAAGCTAAACCAAATCTGTGTGTATATGTATATATATGTATAAGTGCATTACAACCAGACTTGTCGGCATTGTAAGGTTGGTGTGCAAACCACAATAAAGTATGTGTTCGCCACATATTAATTACAATATATATTGCTAATGAAGAATAAACAAACGAACAAAAAACAATGACAAAATCACATTTGTTTTTTATATCGGTTTTCTTTCTGTCCAGAAATGAGAAAAAGTAACTCAAACCTTGTTTAAACAAAAATTGAAAATTGAAGGCATGTGAATGTGTCGCCATAAACGTGGTTTTCTTTTGACTTTTTCATTTTTGCCCACATTATGTGATTTGTGGTTTTCTAAGACCTTTACTTGTGTAATAATATTCTTTTTAAACATTTAGATACATATGTATTAATATTGAAATATTAATGAATTTCGGAGTACAGTCGGAATAACAGGAACACCTGAACCAATTTAGGACTACAGACAGGCATTTACTTCTATTTCGGAGTAGGTCCGATGAAAATTTGTATTAAAATTATAGCTCTAATGTGGATGTAGATTCGGAATAATTATAGAAAGACGGAGATAAACGCATATTTCGGAATAGATTCGGAGAAAATAAAATGTGGCGGGCATTTAAAGTAATTTTGGAGTAGTTTAAATTTGTTAAAAAGTTTTTCATATACTTGCAAATGCCACGTTGACTATCACTCCGTCTGAAAATTTAAGTAATTCCAACTATGTCCAGGCATCTGTCTTTGGTTGAATTCAGTTTAAATTTTTAAATTTTCTAAATAAACTTCGGCTTTAAATGATTAGTACATATGTAAGAGGGTATTGTAAGTTTGTGCGGGTGTTTGTAATTGTAACTCCTAAACTCCAAACACCATACCCACAATCGATTTAGAATCAACCTCTGAATCGATGTCCATGTAAATTTGTGGGCAAGCTACAGGTCGCGTTATTTGAGATATTTCATTGAAATTTGGTGCAGAGACATGTATTGGCCCAAAGGGTAATTCTATTGGAAATGGACTAGATTGTACCATTTTTAGAACCCCTCCCCATATAGTGATATTTCACGAAGTAACTTATATGGAAGTGCCTGCAAATTCACATACAACTAAACTAATTTCAGCATAATTTAAGGAGGTGTTAAATAGAGGGGCGTTACCGACTATAACAATTTCACTTGTTAGTATTATGAAAATTTAAATCTTGTTCGACAACTCATTTAAAGACGTGTTGGCAGTCAAAATTCTTTGGGGCTCCTTATCGTGTCGTTTATATATTGGTTCGTTTTTAATAGATATATATCTATTGCTAAAGTGATTATAGAATAAACACACATATAGAGAAACACACACACGCACAAACATACATACAAGTTCAATGTATTTATGTAGTTTATACCGTCTTTTTCCGAAAATAAGACACTGTCCTATTATTTTTTAAAGTCCCAAATACTTTCAGGGGTAGACCAAAATATATGTATTTTTATATTATTTAACTTAATATAAATTTTACACAGCATACCGAATTTAAAATTTATTCAATTACAATTACAATTTATCTTCTTCATAAACATCGTCATAAAGTAAAGCCTGAATTATATTTTGATTTTTTAACAAGTTTATTTCCTGTTGAATCATTGGTACAAATCCCTCATGTCTTTTTATCTAAGGCTTATTTTCGGAAAAAGACGGTATTTGTAGATAAGAAGTAAAGGCAATAAAAGACACAGAAAGACAGAGTGAACAGTAGAGCTGTAGAGAGAGTGAGAAAGAGATAGAATGATTAGTATGTGCATAGACACCAATTTTATTAAAACAAAAACAAACCCACAATGACACCATTTAAATAAAATTATGAATTTAATGTTTTGCACATTTCGTTAGAAGCATTTTAAGTGACTCTGGCGGCTGTTGAATGTTGAAATGAAATGCAACCATATACACAAACATATAATCAAATTAATGCAGATGGCTACACACACTCATGTCAGAACCACATATGTGTCGCCTGTGCGAATGAATTTTATTGCACAAATGAATGGAAACAAACACAGAACAATGTCAATAAGCTGCATAAAAAATAAATAAAAGAACGATTGAACGAGAATAAAAATATTTGAAAGACAGGATAAACAAATTCTTGGAATTCAGTGGAGAGAGTTTTTTCTAATATTATATACAAGGCATCTAATAGCTGAATTCTTGATAAGCAAATAAATATGTTTGTTAGAAGGTGATAGGAGGGGCGCATATAAATTTTCTACGATTCTATTCCCACATTCTCACAGCAATTACTCTTACGTATTACTTAAGTTTATTCTCCTAAATTATATAACATTGATTTCAACGCAATATTAAAATTACTCCGGATATACCCCGAGATTAGATGGAAAGCCATCTAAGCTTTTTTACTACATAAACTATTCAACTATTGTTTACTGTAAATTTTCTTTAAATATACTCCGAAATATGCACAAAAGTCCGTTTGATCTTAACTACTTTGATTATATAGTCAAATTATTTCATGTCCTCCTCATTGATTCTGATTTTAGTTAAAAATTTACTCCGAATCCACTCCGAAATAAGGATAGCAGGCCTCTTGTACTAAGAGTTAAGAGTTAATTAGTTAAGTTCTATTAATTAAGTGTCATTTACAAGTTAAGATTTACATTAGGTTTCATCAAACAAAAGTCAAAGAAAACAAGTAAGAAAACTAAATTTGTCTCAGGCCAAATCTTAAAAACCCACCACTTCTACATAGGAACGGTGGGGGTGGCAGGCATTCCATTACGCCCTCTAATAGTGTACGCATTACGTAACAACTTTCAAGTTGAGTTTTATGATGGGTGTGGTCCTTTGTAAATTGTGGCCGTGTCTGCTAACGGACGCCGCCCATTTTTGACACATCGATGGATGGGAAAATTATAAATATTTCACGTTCACAGCTTAATTTTTGTGCCAGATAGATACATTTTGTCAATTTGGGTATGGCTGTTGACCGATTTTGCCCATCTGCGTGCCATAACTAAAAGTGTCTGAACGACCGTGAAAAAACCATCAATAAATAGGCACATGCATCCTTCTAGGTTTTGCAAACGGAATGGCAAACATAGTAAACCCCCCATTTTATGTGAAGGGTATAAAAATTAAAAAAATAAAAACAATAAGTATACGCCCAGCTGGTCACTTAGGGTGTTAATTGTGGTGTAGACCACGAAAATGTCAGCTACCACATGCCTTGAATCGGGTATTTATAAATGAGGGCAATATCATTGTAGGAATTTAGGGAGGGTGGGGCATATATATTCATCACTTTTAAAGCATAGAATAAACACATCCATTGTGTGTGTATAAAAACAATAAAAAGAATAAATAAATAAATAAATAATATGTGTATGAATTGTGGTTTACATTTGCCTATTTTCAAATAAACAATAATAAAAAAAATTACGCGTAACATTAACTTTATGTTGTTAAAGATTTGTGTTTTTATTAAAAACTGAATGAAATAAATTTCGTGGCAAGAAATAAGGAATTTTTTTGGAAAAGTAAAAAAATTATTTGTAATTTATTTTATGTTTGTTTTATGTACCATGAGCACTTCCGAAACTGAACTAATACTGAGCACATACATTGTGACGCCAACTTCCACGGGTGGACCTGCAACATATATATATTTATATCTATACACATACACACATTTGTTTTAAAATATATGCCTACGTATACATACTTATTGTGGGCCTTATATTACATACGGCTATTATATACATATATATTTAAGTTGTCATTATTAGAAAAAACAACAACAAGTAATTTCAATCATAAATACCCTCCATCAGCACATACAAAGAGTGTGCGTTGCAAGTAGCTGGTTACGTAAAAAAATATGAATCAACTGATTCGTCAGATTCTGCGTTAGATAAAGATTTTTGAAAATTGTGGGCGTATCCGTTATCCGAACGCGCCCACTTTTGGAACTTCAGTGGATGCTTTAATTATAAATGTGTGTACCAAATTTCAAATTTATAGTTACATTTTTATGAGAGACTTTTGTCGATTGCGGACGTGGAACTGGGTTGATTGTGCTTTATTTAAATAGAAAGCTTCGCACAAATAGACATTTGGTACACATATTTTTTAATTTAAGGAGATATCTTTAGGTAAAAAGTGGGCATGGTTCGGCAAAACGCCTACTATTTATCAAAAACTATACTTGGCGCTGGATTCGAATTGTAAGTTTATTACATATCAAATGTATAAAGAAATAAAGTGTGAAAAACTTTCCTTCTACCAATGTACCAACCTGTTAATTGTCTAATCGAATTGTAGCATGCATTTGGGAACCCTGCTACCTAAGCAAAATTAGAACATTTCTGTAATAACCTTTTAAACTCGACAATACAAGTTGATGAGCGTTTTTGCATTTGACTAAAAGCAAACGATGATATCAATATTATTGGAAACGATGTACGTTTACACAAAATAGTCTTTATGACAAGTAAAGCAAGTACTAAAATTTAAGTAAATTTTTAATTAAAAAAAAAAAGTTCTAGATTAAAAAATAATAAATTACACTTTTAAGGCCAATGACGGAGATGACGGAAGCCCATTGTAAAATTCCTCAAAGTAATAAATTAGTAATCTGGCCCCTTATATTTTCCCTTCCACCTAATTAAAGGTTTTCCGTTATTATTGAATAAATTATAATTAATTACAAAGGAAACATGGAACGAGAAATGATTGTAAAGATTAAAACAAGACAATTGCTATTATGAATCATACAACTTATACAAAAAATAAAAAAGAAAAATGCAAAAGACAAACCGTTAATCGTAAAAACATATTTATTTTGTGTACAAATATATCTATTAAAAAAATGTGGCGTATGTTATGCTACTTAATTGACAAGTATCAAAACAAAAAAAAAAAACAATAAAAACTAATGATAGAAAAATAAAAACAAGCCAAAGAGGTACATGAACTATTTTGTTTGGTCTTATGTACCATTTTCACTTCAGATAATGAACTGATCGACAGCACATACATGGTGACTCCGACTTCAACGGGAGGTCCTGAAATATTATCACAACTCAATCAATCATTTCAAATGTGCAGAAATATGAAAGAAAAATATTCCACACAAAGAAAAATATAAAAAATTACATTTTTATAAATATAAAAATTATATTTTTTATATTTTTTAATATTTTAAAGTTATAGGTTTTGGCTAACAAAACGAAAACTTTTTCATATTTTTAGAAAAAATATTAAAAATTTTAAAATTATAATTTAAAATAATAATTTATATATCATTTGTTTATATTAGACAAAAATATAAAAACAAATAAATGATTAATTAAAAATAAATTATTAAAATAAATGAATTAATTTTTTATTATCAACCCAAGACACCAAATAATGGTTTAATATGTTTTACTTTATATAGCGAAGATAATTTTTCACATTAGTTATTTAAAAAAAAATTTTAATTACTGGTACAAATATTGTTGTCCCTAAAGCCGACATTAATATTTTCTTAAATTTTTATATGTATTTTGTATTGTACTTACCGCCATAATTTGGTCTTACTCTCTTATCATAACTAATGCTAAATGAATCCAAAATGGCGGATATGTTTACATCACCCAACATACTACCGCCAGCAGTACTAAAAATAAAAAATAAAAAAAATTAATAATGAATCAGTTAATGTAGAAAATTTTAAATTTCATCAAGTAGTAAATATTACAATGCCCACCTCCCATATATATACATAACGTACAATGCAATATTTAGACGAATCCTGCTGTCATTCAATCTATAATATTATGTTTATAACCTTAGAGCATACAAGTAATGATATGGGAGAGAGGAGGTGAAGCCATATGGAAAACCGTAGAATGTATTTTTAATGTCAGCCTAGAGGCCAAACAAAACAGATATATAAAACAACGAACATAAGAAGTGAATAGAGAGACAAAGAGACAGTGAGGTGGAGGGACAGAGAGGGAAACGTACCGGAAAAGAGAGAGGGTGCCAAAATGTGTTGTACAACTTGGAACAGGTTGTCAAAATTTATTGACAAAATGTACCATTAGTGAACTGCAGCAACAGCAGCAGCAAAAGACGGACATCAGACAACAACTACTACATGATTTCAATGTTGCAAAACATATTTTGCTCGCACCATTTTTCCTTTTATCATATAGTCGTCGTGCCTTTTGACTGACAGCCACTAATAATAAGTTGAAAAGTGCAGAAGGGTA
This sequence comes from Crataerina pallida, assembly GCA_949710015.1. Lineage (NCBI taxonomy): Eukaryota > Metazoa > Arthropoda > Insecta > Diptera > Hippoboscidae > Crataerina > Crataerina pallida. The sequence goes on along the minus strand of OX453292.1, from coordinate 10,133,076 downwards.
TGGTGAATGGGTGGGCAGGTGTGAGTGAAATGTATATGTCTGCTGTTGTAACGCCAATGCCAATGTTTGCTAGTTTGCACGAAACAAACTTGTTATTATTATTACTGTTTTTGTTATTGCTGCTATCACGTTATAAAAAGGGAAATATTATGCAGGCCCATTACAACAACAACAACAAAAAACCATTCAACAAAAAAGAGCAGTAAAATAAAAATGAAGGCAACATCAAGTTTATTTATTTTTATTGCCTTGCATAATAACAACGATCAAAACAACAACACCACTAACAAAATTATAAACTGACGTGTTGAGACACCAAAAGTCTTAAATATTTTTAGCCATTACCTAGATTTTGTTTAATTTTTTCTTTTTTAATTTTTCTGCACCTGAATGGTAGTGCTACTGAACGAATGAATGAATGAATGTGAAGGAAATTACACAAAGGCCATCAACAAACAGAAATTGATAGAAAAAGAGAGAAAGGCTTTTGTGTTGTAAATTAAAAGTCAATTTAAAAGATATTTTCACCTCGATACCACAAGCAACGCTTCACATAAGGAGTTTTCATTGCACTTTTCAATGTTTTTCTTCATATCTGAACAACAATCTGCAAAACTTTTGGTTGGAGTTCTTAAATACTCAATAACTTATACTACCTTTTATAATACTTCTTCTTCAATTTATAGTATATTAGTTTTGTTATAAAGCTATGAAAAGCTTCATAAAGGTTTCATTTTCATGTATGTCTGTACGTCCTTGTCTTTATCTGTTATGAATTAAGAAAATAAACTATAACTTTTTCAAGAACACTCTTGCGACTAAGTCTTAAACTTTTTTTTATAATCACAGGAATTTCGCGGGACCTTGTTTGAAAGTTACTGCAGATATTTTCCATAATAAGACGGACAGATAGACATGACAATATTTTATTTAGTTTAGAATTAGAATAGAATCGTTTAGAAGCGGTTTAATAATATTAGGAAAAGATACTTAGTAGTGTCAGCACTAATTTTGTACAAACATACAAAATAATGAATTTTTTTCACAAAAGTTTCCTTTTTGAATTTTTTAGTGTTGAAATGTTGACTGTGTTAATATATTGCATGTAATATAAAAACACATAACATTTACGATTTAAAGACATCTTTTAATTTTTCATTAATTTGTGTTTATTTTTATTTTTGTAAATTTCGTTTGGCCTCTTTAATACGTCGTTTAAGTTTTAAGTGTTATTTAGCGATGTTTTTCGTTTTCTTAGCGAAGCTTTGCAGTTATGAATGATAGAACACAATGAATGTAAATGAATGTGTATATGAATGTGTGTGCGAGAGTGTGTTTTGTATGCAACTTGCAAAAGAGCCTGAAGGACACTTGACGCAAATGAGCTTCAAGTTGGAGGCAAGCAAGCAAGCATAGAAGCGTGGTAGCAAACGTTACTTGTGGAAGAAAAACTAATATTATATGCTCGAACTGTTAGAACAGCTACCACCTCACACAACATACCAAGTGTATAAGGTTGAAATTTATGCAGAATATACATTCACACACATACATAAATGCGTGCATAATTATGGTTAATATCAAGGGAGACAGATACCACCTAAAACGAAGAAGAAGAATCAAAATTTTATACAATGTTAAACTAGAAAACAAAATAAGAAAAAAAATTAATTGAAATAAAATTCAAAATTAGACGCCACACCCTTGTATCTACATATGTTGCTACTAAATTTTATCTAAATATTTATATAAATTATGGAGGTTAAAAAGAAATACACACACATAGGACAGCGGAATTTTATTTGCCTTAGGCTACGACACGAGCTTAACCCTCTAACATCGTGTATTGTATGTGTGGGTGATTTAACATATTAATAAGCACATAATGATAATATAGCGCATACATCTAAACACCTGAGATTACAATTTATTAATTAGGATTAAATTTTTCTATTTTATTTTTTTATTTATTTTTATCAAAGGCCATTGATAATGTTATTAAAGGTATCACGGGAGGTGCACTAAAGTATGAGTGAAAGAGAAAATTTAATTAGAATTGAAACGGATTAAAAATGGGAATATTTTGATTTTTCATAACCTTCGTCTTCGTGATAACGATATATTGAATTTATTATTGTGTGGATGTGCATTTATCAGAAAAGGGCTCTAGAGAAATATATTAAAAAAAAAAAAGAGTAAGAAAACAAAAAATATTTTAAGCCAAATCTTAAATACCCTCCACAACTACAATAGTGGGTGTAGCAGGTATACGATTACGCCCTATGAGCTTGCAAGTTGAAGAGTTGAATGCTAGATATAGTTTTTTGGAAATTGTGGTTGTGTCAATTATCTGACCATCAACACTTTTAGCACATCGATGAATGAGGTAACTATATTTACGCATAGCAAATCTCAAGTTCATGGGTCAATTGTGGCAGATATGAAGACACTACCGGGGCGTGCCTGCTATTCGACCTCGCCCATTTTTGCCACATCAATGGAAAAAAGAATTATAAATATTTGTATAAAATTTCAATTTCGTGGTTCAATTTTTATGGCAGATAACATGTATACAATAAGTATAAGATTGTGGGCGTAGCTCTTGACCGATTTTCCCACTTTAAATATGGACAATACACATATAAATATCGATTCAGCTTTAGGCGCTGATCAATAATATATATACTTTGTAGGGTCTCTGAAGCCTTCTTCTGGGTGTTGCAAACGGAACGACAAACTTGGTATAAAAATTTTTAAAAAATATAAGCGATCTAGATCTTTTCACGTGTGGGCATTTGTGCAGAACTTAAGATATTAAGCAGTAGCCTCTGCTAGTAGCATTACATCCATGTGTAGGGTATCTGCTATTTGGCCCAAGCCTAAATGTAGTTTTCTCATTTTTATTAAATAAATTTTGATTAGTGGTTTTTGGATGTAACCGTGTTGCAATTTGTAGCACATTTTTGGCATTTTTGAAGGCTAAATAACTAAAAAAATTATAAAAAAATTAGATTATAAACATATTGTATTTATCGACACTTTAACCCTACATGACATAAAAAATAAGCAGAAAAATGAAAACGACTTCCAACATCAGTTGGTGCTCTTCTAACAATCAAAAATTATATTGAACTCATTTTATTCCTACGTACAAACGTCTAATGTATGCATGTGGCATCTACAGATAAGTTGTCCTGACCGTTTTATGCTCAACAAATAATGTTTGAATGCTTTGAATTACAGTGCTTCCATGTCTCGCTTTTGCTTACTGTGATGCTGTTACAACTGCTGCTAGCCCATCATGTACATGTACTATAGCCGTCATGTCTTTGTATTTAAAATGTTTTAAATTTTGTCAGGAGAATCGTTACGTTCCGTTCAACTATACAATAACTGCACAGTGTTCAACTCTTACAACAATAAAAACACTTTCACCTCAGGGTACCAGTTAAGGTTTTTTGTATTTCGTTTTACGCTTTTTCTCCGTTACGCCTTGGTTCACATTTACCAAAATATCAAGTTATTCTTCTTAACAGTTACGTAGCAGAATTATGGCGATGCTGTTGTTAAGGGTAAAAGTGGGTGAAATTAAATACCATCAATTTTAAAGAATAGGAAGAAATTTCGGTAATAAAGTGAAAGTTGATCTAAAAGAATGTTAATAATTTTTTAATATTGTCTTTGCAAGGAAATATAAGAAGATGCTAAAAATTGTGTTAAACTGTGTTAATGATATTGAATGTTTTGAATTATTATGAAGCTTATAGAACATGGGAAAAAGTTTAGAAACATATTGAACTTTTGATTATTTTCAATTACATGTAATGTCTGTATGTCCATTGATTAATAAGGTACACCACAGATTTATCATTGACATTTACATGAATCCTTCTTATGTATGCATAAGTGTTATTCTTTTTCAATAGTTATTTATAAATGAATATGTATAGCTATATATAGAATAGAGAGTGTTTAATATAAACATTTCTATAAAATATTACAAAATTTCTTTTGCTTGCAAGAAAGCTTCTATTAGCATTTCTCAATGAAATGAAATTTTAGCACCATATGTAGTATATGTAGAAACACATAGTGTTGAGTACTAGTTGCCATGTTACTCTCTTATACTATATTGGTCTTAAATTGACAACTAATGGGAAATTGCATGAATTCAAATAAGGTAAAAATGATATATTTGGCTTTGATTAAATGTTTATATTTGGGCATTTCCTATTTTGGTGAGGGATTCCGCAAAGTATGTATACATACAGGAATAAAATCAGCATCGATATCCGTATTCGTATGTACGACTGTTTGTCGTTAGCACTCTCCAACATTATTAGTTCCTGTGCTTAGGTTGCTAACGAAATGAGTGAAATCTGTCAAAGGCCACGCCCACAATTGACAAGAATTCATTCTTGTTCTATAAAGTTGAAATTTGATATATTTATACATCACTGTAAATGCCAATGATGGGCGTGGTTATATAATAGACATGCTGACAATTTACGAAAAACATATTTTGGGCAGAATCGAACGTGTAAGTTGTTACATACTACATGCGCTTCTAGAAAACGTAATCACGGATCTGCCACGCCCTCAATTTGTACAACAATAAAGAGGGTTTAACCCTTGTTATGATAATTTTTTCAGTTTTCAATGCATTGTGGGCTCCAAAGATTAATAACCCAATTATTTATGTAGAGTCTTCATAATCATTCGCCACTAAGAAAACATCCCTTGTAATCCCTTTCGAAGTTTATCATTGTGACATCTCATCATAATTACTTTGTTATATAAATATTGTATGTATGTTTTAAACGTTAACTGAAAGCAATATGTAAGTATGCAAATAAACAAGAAAACACTCGTTTGCATACAAATTAAATTATTAGGGAAATAGTGTAAAAATTTAAGCAACACACACACGTATGCAAATAAAATAATGGCACAATTCTTGACATTTGTGTGTTTGCTCTCGTGAGTGCTTTCACTCGGTTGGTATCTCTCAGTAGGCCACTTAGGCTTACAAGATAATCCAACATCTTGAGTGTACCATATATACTATATTTGCATCTACAAACAGACGCATATACACTTTTTTCAATTATACTTCATGCACTTGCATGGTAATATCAAACAATTTTCACACAATAACACTTCAGATGTGAAGTGCACGTTTGAACTGATAGAGTGGAGGGATGATTGAAGTCAACTGAACAAACATCAGTCTGTGCAATTGCTTGTTTTGACCTATCATGTCCTGATTTATTTTATATCCTATTGATGTTATTGTTTTGTTGTACACGCCACACGTATATAAAACATTACAAATCAGTCCACATGGGATAAGAAAATGTTACTAAGTACGCAAATATTGGGAATATTTTGTTACGCATTTCACATAAGACAACTAAAATAAAAAAATAATATACCCGAAGGCAGTCGTGGGGAGACCCTCCACGAAGTCTTAGTTAACACAAAATATGGGTAAAGTACCACGCCCATTATATGCAACTACGAATATATAGCTATAGCTTAAGCGGCATGATCGTAACATATACGCCCACATTTAACTGTCCCATAATAATCATAATTATAATTTTTGAATTTTTAAACCCACCACTTAAGATGGGGGCTTACAACGCCCAGAAAAGGGCTTCAGAGACCCTACAAAGATTATAAATTCTTGATCAGCCTCTAAAACTGAGTCGATATAAACATATATGTCCGTGTGTGCGTGTGTCTATCCGTCTCATAGGTGCAAATTTTGAGATATTGAGCTGAAGTTTTGTACAAGCGCTTTTAGTTTTAGTTTCTTTAAGTAGATCTCTATTTAAAGAGGGTAAAATCGTTTAAGAGATACGTCCACAATAGTATAAATAGATAAAATAGCATAAATTGTGAAACTAAGGGGTTTTCAAAGGCTTGCAACTTCACTTTCCTTCCAAGTGATCCATTTTGCACTATGTAACGGCTATAGTCTGCAAGTTACATTAACAATGATTGTATTTAGAAATTGTATGGGCAGCGGTCATCATGACCTCTTGCGGTCGTTCTAGGTAGCACACAACCTTGGCTCCGTCTATGTAATGTTAAAATAAGTGCCATTTCTATTTATCCAAATGTATGTACTAGTATTTCTTCTCGCATTCTCATTAGCGTATAATATTTGGGGCACTTATGTTGTGGTTTAAAAATATATTGCACAAGTAGAAAAGCATAGAGCGAAAATATTTTACCACGGACAAAACTTGCGTGCTCGAAACGTATTGCGGACAAAAAAAATAATCAAAGGCAAAAATTCTTGCTTCCATGTAATTACTTTACTCACATATTGACATACATTGTTCTAAGAACGTGTATGCATTACCAATAAATTTGAAGCCTTGAAGTTTGAGGTTGGTGCAGTTGACCTCCTAAATAAGCCTAAAAAATTGTTTAAGAGAAAGTTAGTGCTTTAAACAAATCTATATTTCGGCAGAGGCAATATGTTTGTGATCTTTTGTTCACTTGACCAAAGGATATGTGTTGTAAGGAACTTCCCTCATAAGTGGCAATAAATATGTCAATAATTTAAAACATTCTAATGAACTTTCCAATTGTATAGCAAGAAGTTTATATTGTCAGCGTTAGCACTGGCATATCAGGCTTGGAAAGAAATTTGTCCCTAAACGTCAAATTTGTAATCTTAGGAGTTAGTTGTGCAATTGTTATAAAAAACGAAAGTGTACACAACGTGTTTTTGTTCCATGTGGGTTTTGGACAGATTACGCTGTGTTTGTACGTCCGCATGCTTTTTTACCTTTCCACAATAGTTAGTTAAAACATGTAAAGAAACTAACTTTCGTTTCGTCTAAATCTATATATCTCCATATTTATGCGTTAATTATGGCCGTGGCATATGTGTAAGTATGCCTTCTATGTGTGCAACAATTTATCCCAGGGATTGAAGTCTGCACTACATAGGGTTTTTTTAAATTGTGGGCGCACCTGCTATGTAATTATGACCATTTTTTTAACCTAATGGTTAATTAATAAAGTTTTACTTTTTAGCTCCAATTGTTGGTGGTCGCGGAAGAGCTTTGTCTATTGTCTATATACGCCCACAATCGACAAAAATCTATTTACCTGAACAAAAATTTAGATATAAACATAGATTTTGATATGTAAAAATATTTCGTGTATCGATATGTCGAAAATGGGCGTGATTGGATAACAGACATGCCCACAATTTACAAAAAATCATATTTACCATAAAACTAGACTTGTAAGATGATACGTAATGCAAACACTATTAGAAGGCGTGTTATATATATATTTGCCATACCCACCGTTGTGGGGGTGAAGAGTATTTAAGATTTGGCCTAAGCCAAATTTAGTTTTCTTTCTTTTCTTTCTTTCATTATTTTATCGATATTTTACATACAATATATTTTTATATATGTATGCGGGAGGGTCAAGGACGGGACAAAGACGTAGGACAGTATACAAAGGCTTCATTAATAAATACTTTACATTTTAATGTTTTTAAACATCAACATATTTTTTGTATAAATCAAATTTTAAATTTAATAAATTTTGAATTAAAACATTTAAAGTTTTCTTTTAGTTCATAAAACGCTCCACATTTATATGGCGGTTTACAAGCTTAAATGCTCATTCGCTTGTCGAACCAATTAAGTTCCAGGTGAAAAAACTCTTTCGTCTTTTTCCTTAGCTGGATTTGAACCTGTGTCTTACAGCGGGAAGAGTTTACTACATATATATATGTTTATCGATATATATTACTTTAGAATTGATTGTACCAAATTTAATCTTAATATATACAATTTTGCAACTACGGCCGTTTAAATAACATCAGTACAGACGGGCATCGTAAATGGACCCGGATTTTGAAATTTTAACGTAACTTTTGAGTCCCTCCTAGGTGATTGTATTCGGAATGACAAAGGTGGCATCTTTTATGGGTGGTGAGTTGGGGGCTTAACTGGTGTACTGGTGTACTGGTGTATGCTACTTATAAATGCCAAATTTTAATTTGGATTTTTTATCCTTTTTATATTCCGAGAAACCGAGTCCTGGTCTCAGCCATGTATAATTCTTTGATTTGTCTGGAAATGCATATATTTTATATTTATGTTATATATACTTACGCTGCTTGTACATTGGCGATATTACGCGTTATGGGCTCTTGCAGAATTAGAGCTAAATGTAGAGACAACCAAACACCTGCCAGCGAGGCTTTGGACATCATTGAATCGTAACGATGATAAAACATTGAAACACTCATTTCGAAATGTGTATGTGTGTGCTCGATGTATTACAACGCATGAGTTTATTCCGTTGATTTTTTATAAGCCTTGGAGGGGGAGGGGGTAAGGTGTTGTGCGATCTGTTGGTTGTAATAAAATTTATTGTGTGGCTTATGACAATACACAATCCCTGGAATTACAACTACAACAACAATACGATGAAAACACAAACAATATTTGAAACTTAACAAATAAATTGTTGATTAACCAATGTTGTTGCTATTGTTGTTGTTGTTGTTGTTGTTGTTGTTGTAGTTTATGATGATGGAGCCAGACTGAGCTGAGGAGAGAAGAGTAAGGAAGTTAAATAGTAAATGGCAGGCAGCAAACTGTTCATTCGCTTACACACCATACATGCACACGTTAAGTGATGGTGATGATGATATGTGCAATATAACCTCAAAATATGCACACAACACACACAGTAATAATATATTTATACACTATGGATGGGATGGAGGTACACGTTGACTAGTTGGTAGGTTGCTTGGTTGGTTAGTGTTGGCAGCTATTGTTTTTATTGATTTACATGGAAACAATCATATCAGCAAAGCATAATGCACACATGTAGTCTACCCGCGTTTGTTCTACTATTGTTGCTGCTGCTGTTGTTGATAATGTTGTTGAACGTGTGCCTCTTCTATGCGGTTGTAGATATAAATATAAAATATGTGTGCGCGTGAGCGCGTGTGTATGTGTTGTGTGGGCACATGTACTTGTCGCTGACTGGATGTGTTATTATTCTCTTCTGCTTGTTCTTGCTTTCTCCTCGCTTCGCTATCCTTTTACTGTTTGTCTGGTTTTGCACGATTAATAATTTGTAGTCGTGGTAGTGCCTTTTCCTCATATATGAAATGATTTGTTTTTGCTTTTTTCACAGACTTCCTTAAAAGAAAGCTTTATGTATGTAAATTTCACCTACTTTTGCCACAGAGAGTATAAATACATAGATGCACACATGTACATGTAATAATATTTTAGTTGAGAGGAAGAGACGGTTGCTTAGTTGATTAATTCATTTTCTTATTTTCGTTATAACACTGAATGGACTAGTTGATGTTTTTGTTGCTTTGTTTTTATAACAATAAATATTTTTAACCAAAAAACACAAAGATGAACTCACGCACATTTATATGAATCAAACTTTAATGCAATCAAGCGTTCACTCGTTCTCACTTTCTCACTGTAGCGCGCAATTTCGCCAAGTACGTGTCTACTGGGTGTTCAGGCCTTGAGAATTTTATTTATTGATAAGGTTTCGTCATATTTCTTTTCTCTGCTTCAAACTGCAAATAATAGCGGGTGTGTGTGTGTCTGTTTGTAATAATCCTTGAGTGTTGTGGCATTCACACGTTTACGATTTGTATTCACTGTTGTTTAGATTGTTAGACTTCACTTCATATTTTTTGTTTTTTTTTTTTTGCAAAAGGTTTCATAGATGGTTCATTTTGAACTTGAATAGTTAAGTTGTGTGTTATATGATGTAAATGTAGTCATCTGTTGCCTTAGAGCAGTGTTTCCCAAACTTTCAATATTTGTGTATCTCTTCTATAATTTTTGTAACACTATGCAGTTCAAAAAAATGTATCTTAATGACAATGTAGAAATGTAACAATAACAACAAAAATTAAAAAATAAGAGATCGATTAGGAGGACCATCAAAGTACTGCCGGTGAGTCACAGTCAGACAAAGGAACTTCCAATGGGAACTAATCGGCCGCTACAACAAGCCAGTTTAAAAATTGCGTTTATGTGCCCTTAATTATGAAAGTGGTCGAATTAACTGTTTTTGTGGTTATATTTCTTCATTAATGTTCAAATTTTGAGAATTTTGAAAAAATTGGCTTAGACCACATGCATAATAATAACCACCTCTATGTCAGTAGCTAAACTAAAAAAGAACTGAAGTAGACGCGATTAACATGTAAATCACTTGGACAAACCCATTTACGAGTACGTAGTTTTAGATTTTGTAGAAAATTAATAAAAATATTATGTTATTGTTGTTGCTATTGTTTTTGTTTCTGTTAATATTATAATTGTACGTTAGTTGTGTTCACATTGTTGCTGTTGTTAAAATTATTAAATTAGTTTAGGTCACACACGCACGCACTCTAATATTTTATCTCTTTCCTCTGCTGTCAAATTTAAAACGGGAGTCATTATAAAACCTATAAGTGATGTGTTGTTGTTGTTGTTATTGTTGCTGCTACCACTATATTATTAGATGTTTACAATAAAAAATTGTGTTTATGCTTATAGGTGTATGAGTGCATGGCATGTAAATTTGTTGTTCCAATAAAATAAAAAGAAAAACGTTTTTATAACCTAAGAGATTGTTGTAGGTTTTGTTGTTTTCACTGTTCACATGTACTATATTTTACTGTTTTAACTTTTATTATAAAGTTTAATCTACTTTTTCAACTGAAACTACTCCGGTTGGAATACCGTAGTTCGAGAGGAATTAAAAAAAATTTATTAGTAAGTATTTACACTTAATTAAATTCTTGATCAACATTAGAATCTAAATCGATCCAGTCATGTCCATTTTATGTAAATTTTATTCGGAATCAAATACAATAGAAAAAAATCTCCTAAATATATATAAAGGACCATGCCCAAACAACAGACGCGTCCATAATGTACAAAAAAGTGTGAGGAGGAATTTTCGAGTTAAAGTGTAACTAGGAATTTATGAGTAATTTAAAAGAAGACGTACTTGGACACACGCCCCGCCCACATTGTGTTTATTTTTTACTGTAACAACTGAAAAGGATCTAATGGTCAAAACCCATAGGAAAATTTCCAAGTTATTGTTATGATTAGAGAGGGCTGCAATCGATAGGTCATCGTACTGTAAAAGTAATTTAAGTCCTTCTGAGCTCCGAGTTTCACATTTCTAATAAGAATTATTAGAATTATTCTAAAAATATAATTATTTACCACACAATCCAAAACATAACGGTACTCTATACATAAATCATAAACATAAATGAGTTTAAACTGGCTAAGTGCCATGCCCACAGTCGACAAAAATACATCTATCAGTCCCAAGAATCCGTTTATTAAGGAGCCATTTGGTACTGAGAGTTATAATTACCAATTGTGCCCAAAAAGAAAGGGATCGGATAACGGACCTGCTCGCACTTTACCAAAAAAATACTTTGTTATTTGCAATTTAGCCACAGGTAATATTAGGAGCCGAATCCTTTTTTTTTCTTATTCAAACCTGTCCATCTTTAGCATATTTTAAAATGGCCTAATTATAAAACGTGTGAGAACGTGCGAAAATTTTCTCAATTTTGTAGATTTCGTGTAAGAAATTGTAACCCTTGAGGAATTTTTGCTTTATTAAAATAGAAAATAGTAGAAACAGAGATTAAAATGTAAAGTATCGTATTTGAAGTGTCCGTAAAAGTAAGACAGACAAGCGGACGTATAGACAAACTCGAATTTTAGCATGAATTAATGCTGATCAAGACAACATGTGACCACAACTCCTTCTAGGTATTGCATATAGACTTAATAATTAACTTTATATAACTTTTCAGCTATCCAGAAGGTCCAAAGTTGGTTAATTCTCAATTTATATTCATTGATTTAAATACAAAATGGATGCACTCGTGATAAAGCGTGGTTCACACACGTGTATTCACAAACACTGAGTGAGTTTTTTTTTAAACATAAAAACCGCGACCTAGTTGGATAATATTGCAAATATTTCTCACAATTGTACGAAATTTTTTTAAAAACATTTTTATAATATTTAAAAACTTTAATTACTTTTAAACGCATTAAACGTACAAGGATCGTAAATTTTACTAAAATTTGATTTTAATTTACATCACTTAAGCAGAAATCTTTGGTTTGTGATGATTTGTTTTTTTCATGTTATACCAGAAAAAATTAATAAACACGCTGAAAAGTAGGCTACTAACGTCACTTATTAAAGTGCTGGAGGCACTAAAAGGAGAATTGAAGCGCGGGTCCAAGCAAATCCAAGAATTTTACACCCAAAAACTCTTGCCTTTATTATTATTGCTGTTATTCTCTTAAATAACTCGTACATTGCTCTTCTGATTACATGCAAGGAGCTTTTAAGAGAAAAGGACCTCTGCCGTAAACAGTATTTTGACAGTTAACGGTTCGAGAGAGAGAGAAAGCGAGTTAAATTTAAAAAAGAAAAAGAGAGCCTCTTTGCGTATTAAATTAGTATAAAACATCAGCTGCCAACAGCTTTGGGTGTTTTTGTGTTCCACATCATAGTTTGGCTGCTACAGAGAATGTTTGTGCTCATGATTTTCAAAGTAACCTAAGTACGTACCAATGTAGCTGGTGTAAGTTGAGAACAGCGAAAAGAGTCAAACTAAAATTCTATATAAATACACTACACCATGATGAATTACTAAACACACATAGAATTGAAATACACCAACAAGCGTTGGAGTAGGTACCGAAATAAGTTCCCACATCAAAGAGCTTCGCTTGTATTCCTGCTCTCTAGGTAAATGTGAAACAACACGTATTTTTGTACTTCAACAACATCTACATTGGTACATAGTTGCAAACCATTTCTAATACACGTATTTGTGCAGGTGAATGTGTTGGCTGTTTGAAATGTCTCTGAACCTCTGGCCTTTGTGTATTTTGCTTTTGTTTGCAGACTATACTTGCATGTATTATATATGTGGGCATAGTTATGATATAAGTATTATATACAACACATACTTATGTGCGTTTTTATTATACACAATACTATAGTTTTGTTCATGCATTATGCACTCTTTATGAGCGAAGTTTTTCTTCCCTGCAGTCATCATCATCATCATCATCATCATCATCATCATTGTTTCTGTTGTTGTCATTATTGTATGATACCTTTTATAGATACCAGCAGTTCTTGATGGTTTTCAATGGTTACTGTTAGAAACAACAACAAGAATAAAAGTCAACTAAAAAACAACAACAACAACAATAATAATAATAATAACAATGACACCTAAATTATGTGTCTTTCGTAAATTTTTTTAATGCTTTGACTAAAACCGTATACCAGAACACGCTTGTGGAAGAGTGCGTAGTCAACTCTCAGAGGTTACTCTGCATAAAAGAGGTTACATTGAATTTAGCATAAAATATAAAACAACTCGATATGTATCAACACACACACCCATTGCCTTAGCACCTCTACACACAAAGGCACAGTTCGCTTTCTACACACGTTTACAATACAACTCGTTAAGGGGTTACAAACTTTATGGTATTTCTTTTCGTTTCATTTTGTTAAACCTTTCTCATTTTATACTATTTTAAGTTTTTTTCTTTACTCTGTACCATGCTGTTGTTGCTGTTGTTGTTGTTGTTATGTGTATACAATTTCGACCAAGTTTTATATCAGCAACTATGTATTCTGCTAATTGCTTCCACACAGCTTTTGTAGGTTTTTGGGTTCTCTACTTAAACCAAATGCACAACCGAACGTTTCATGAATAAGAAATAAAAAAAACTCTTTGTCAAGTAAATAATTTAATACTTAAATGCAGTTTTTTTCACATTGTGCGGCATGTAAAGAGGTCATTTTCTTTGACATCCTTATATCGTGAACTGTCCTTAGTGTATAAGGACATAATGAGAATTGTGCACGTATCATTAAAATTACAATTTCATGGTGGCTGTTTATTTTATTATATTCTTAAGTTTATTAAGTAAGTTTTCTGTTTTGCTAATTTGCAAATAAATGAACACTTGATATTTTGCCATTTACATAAAACTATAACTTAAGTATGCGGGAGTAGATAATAAACAGAAAATCAACAAAAAAATGTGACAGAAAATGATACGTTCTTTTTTACCCTGAACTAAGTTTATTTTCCGTTTGCAACATCCACAAAGCTTCGAAGACCCCATAAAATGGAATTCTCAGACATTTTTTCTAATTTGTGAATAAATAGTTACTGTTTTAAGTGAGCAAAAGAGACGTTACATAATCAGTGAAAATCTTCCCATCAAACACAAAAAAAGCATTCGTAAATATAGGGGCGAGACCAGATAACAGACACGCTCACAATTCACGAAAAAAAATTTTGGTAAAGTATCTGATTTGTAAGTACGCACACAGTACTGGAAGATGTAATCAGTTACTTGTCAAGTCCACGGTTTGTGTTATAAGACCATACCTTGGAGACTTTTCACTTTTATTCATATGCAGTGCGCCGGGCATATATATAAAAGAGCCTATTTTTAACGTTTTTTAAACATTTTAGGGAGATTTTTTCCTCCCTTATCTTATCTGAAGCCGGCCATTTTTAAAATTTTAACTTCATAACTAATTTTGCCGATTGAAAGAGAAGTGTTTTTAATATCGAGGCGTGCCTTTTAACTGTTTTCATTTATTTTAAACGCGACACCTATATAGATGAACAATGTCCATTCATCTCAGTTGAAGTCCACTCCTCAGTTCACACAAATGTTGCTTAATATCGGTACTTTGGAATGAGTCCTTTTTTAGAACCAAATAATTAATTATATTTTTTGTGGAAAGAAAGGGGGCGAGTTTTGTACCATTTTGAAATCTTGATTAAATGCGCAAGCTTCTGATATAACTTGTCAAATTTAAATTGTATATATTTTTTCAGGATGAGGTATCAAAATTAGTTGTAAAACTTTTTTAAATCATTACTCAATCAAACTTTATGTTACTTCAATAAACAAAGCAGTTTATTTTCCTTTGATTATAGTAAACGTGTTAACATTTTGAAATTCGTGGTTACAATAACCGACCAGGTTGTCTAAGGTGCCGATGTTCAACTTTTTTCATAAATTTTTAAGACTTTTAAGATAGTCTTCTAATCAACTATTAATTAAGTTATCAGCGGAAAGTTAATCGCGTATAATTGGGATCAATCTTACGATTTTTATTCCAATAAAGACAGAAATGTCTAAAGAAAAATCATTACTTATGGCTTAGAAAGTATTCAATTAAGCAACAATGTACGGACTGTCCATTTTTTATTAAACAAAACGATTTATAATAATCTTGATACATTTTTTATAGAAGAACACATTTATATTATTTTAAATATTTTAATTTAAATTTTAATGTTTATTTAATATTTCAGTGAAATTTTATAGAATAAAAAATTTTTTGTCTTGATACAGTTTTAGGAACCGACTGATAATTCGGATTAGGAAAGTCACCATAATTGTTGTGTTGACTTAATCGTATTCTAAATTAAATATTTCTATACATTTTATTAAAACGGTTGCAAACGAATGCACATTTTTTGTGCATTTTTTTAAAGATTTCTTAAAACGTTGTTTTAATATTTTATAAATGTACATGTAAGAACATGGAAAAGGGTCCAATCAACCCAAAAGCATTTTACCACAGATTACCACACGTCACTTTGAATGGTGAAATGTTTTTGTTAAAATAAAAGTGGGTGAAACACCACCCACTCATAGACACAATACAAGGTACAAAATACATACACTAAACGAAACGAGCGTTGCGCGGCTATTATAATGGGAGTAAGTGAATGAGTGAGTGTAGTGAACTTTTATGGTATACAAATTTTTTGTTATGTTGATAAACGCGATATATCTATTTTTAGCAGTTTTTAATTTAATTTTTTTAATTTTTATTATTTTTTAGTACTTCAACAATATGCTCCATCATATTATTAACAAAAATAAATATATATTTATATATAAAGAGAGAGAGAGAGAGAGAGAGAGAAAAAGGACTACCGAGTAATTTTTGTCACTTTTTTTCTTAAAGCAGTTTTATTTCAATCTTTTCTTGAACGAAGGATTTTAACATTTAAATTTTTCTTTTCTTTTGTTAAAAACTCATATATTTTAATGTTGGTTATCACTTTTTGTCATATATGTATATACTTTTTCAACACTTTTTTGAAGAAATTTGTTTTATTTGGAAGTTGCATTGCAGGGCACTAGTATTCTGCTGAAAAATTAAATGTTTTTCCTTCAACTTTCTCAACTTTTACAACATATCCGAAACAGTTGTATTTCCTTACTTAACATAAAATTCATCAAAATTTGCTTTTTGCTACATATAAGTTAATTTCATATATGATATAAAAATTTTCTTTCTTTCACACAATTAGAACACAAGCCATGGATGTAAAAAACAAGCGAATATACAGAGACCGACTGCCCCAGAGCTTACATCACGAAGAAAATTCGGGGTGCGACCAATAGTTGAATTCAGTTAGAAAAACCAGAAAATTTCGATATTCGTGTCTGTGGCTCTTATTAACCTACACATACATTCAACATTCACGTATATGTACAAGTAGAGCAGTAGACGAAGCTGCACGGAGTAAAAATGTGTTGTGTTGTTGAGTAGGGGCTGCGCTCTGATATAATTCAAATGAAAAGCTTTACAGGATAACGTTTATTATCCCCTTTCTCTCTTATCTTCTCTCTTAAACTATATCTGTGATCTTTTGTATTTATTTGGCAGCAATTGTACACGCAGATATTTAGATATGTATAAAAAAAGAACACACACAACAGCCTTCGCCTTCACATCTTTCACCTTTTTCATGTTTTGTTGTTATTGTTGGAACAAACATACTTTATATTGTAGTGTGTAGTGCAAGGTTTCTTAAGTATAAACACATTCAGAGAATGAACAATTGTACTCTGTATTCACCAAATCTATCAATCATAAGTATATGCCAATAAACTTAACGACAATGTTTTCAAACTTTTCGTAATAATAGTCGAAGTTTACTTAACAAAAACCACTCTAGTGATCTTGCGTCAAAAGACCGCTGACAGAATATTGTCTTGAAAACACCATTTCAAGGACCTGTATTTAAATCAATTATTAAAATATTTGACCAATATTGTTATTCAAAATTCAAAGTTTCAGAACCAAACTTTTAAAAACAGAATCTAAAAAATGTATAAAAAACAAATAAAACAAGTCAGAAAACTAAATTTGGCTACATTGCATAGAAACAGTGGGCGTGGCAGATCTCGAATAGCTGATATGAAATAAATACATAAAATCAAATCAGCTTCCAAGTCGAAATTTATGCTATCCATTGATAGTTGTAGATATGTGTATGTATATCAAAATTCAACTTCCTAGGTCAATATTTATGGCATATAAATGTTTCATATTTTTGTTGATTGTGGGCGTGGCTCTTGAACGATTCCGTCCATTTTAAATAGCGATTTACGTGTAGAAACTAAAAGTGTCGATATAAAATTTCATTTCAATATCTCAAAATTTACGATCATAAGAATTGCAACAAAGGCAGACATACTGTTAAAAATGTCTAGATCTGACCTTGCTTAATGTTGACAGCCATACTATCTTTGAAAGAAGCGGACGTAGTTCTATTGTGGACATTTTTTATTCAAGTAGTAGTTTAGCTCCTCAATGGCAACTATCCGACAGATTTACGTTTAGCGACCATAAAGCAATAATCATTGACATGCTTGAACGACTTAAGGCAATTATTCAATAGCCTGGTCGCAATTGGTTAGCATGGAGGATGAGTACCTTTGACGTTAAAGCATTCAAGGTTTGGCTAACTGACGTCGATACTAGTGGAAATGTAGAAGAAATGGCAGTGCAACTTATTCGCCATCTAATGTCGCCATGTGATGCGTCTACGTGTAGCAAACGCAACATTAATAGGCTTAAGCCAATCGACTGGTGGAATAATGAAATTTCTTAAAAAGCTAAAATGTTTCTCAGAGCCCCCGCTTTCTGATCCGGCAATCCTAAGAGCAATTGTCGAAACTCTATTTTCAGAGACTGGCGACTGATGATTGGCGCACAAGCATACAACCCAGCTGGTCCTGGTTTTGACGTGATCACAGAAAACGAAATTATTTCTACAGTAGAGTCTTTTGAATCAGCAAAGGCGCCTGGACCTGATGGGATTCTCAATGGGGCTCTAAAAATAGACGTTCAAGCTATATCACATGTCTTTGCAAAGGTTTTTTAACACCTATTTTTAAGCTGGTGTCTTTCCCTCAATATGGAACATACAAAAACTTGTTCTTGTTCCTAAGAAGCCCAACCGGGTGTAGACCCTTCAGCTTATAGTCCTATTTGCTTGATAAACTCAACTGGAAAGCTTTTAGAGAAGATTATAAAGTCTAGACTTGAATCTGAGATTGAGAATCGTGGAGTTATCTCTGATAATCAATTTAGTTTTAGGAAACAAAGATCCACAATAGATGCTATAGAGTGCGGCCAATGCGATTGAAAGTTGCAGATGGAGGCACGGCAGATGGAGACCTGTCGTAACCCTTGACGTTAAGAATGCATTCAATACGGCAAAATGGGACACAATATGTGAGGCCCTGAGCAGCTCATATTTGTTTGATTTGGATAGTTACTTAAGTCACATATTATGAATCTTTGATAAAGCTGTTGGTTAGAAGAAGAAGATTGGTGGCGTCACACGAGGACCTGTACTAGGACCAAAGCTCATCATCAGTTTTGCTGATGATGTCGTCCTTATAGTGGTAGGCAAACACATCAGAGAGATAGAAAATGTTGACTTAAGCTTAGCTGACCACAAGGCAAAGGCATTGTTAATATTTAGTCGTAAAAGAGTAGAAACGGCAACGAAAGGGGGGTAATGCTATTACGTCACTGGCAAGAATTATGCCTAATACCAAAGGTCCTAAGCAACTTAAGAGAAGAGTTCTTATGGAAGTAGTAAAAAGCATAATGTAAAGTAAAGTAAAAAAGCGTATGCGGGAAGTATATGTGCTGATACCATGAAATTCAAATCTTATATTGAACCAGTCTACAGACTGGCTTGCCTGAGAGTATGTTGCGCCTTCCGTACTGTCTTGTACGAAGCGGCGTGTGTTATCGTACTCTGTTGGTCAACGAGAAAAGGCAGATCCAATATTATCACTGTCCGAGACTTAGATCTACCTATGTCTCAGTTAGGCAGATATCTATATTGAATGGCTCAGATCGGTTAAGTAAAGTGTGTGTTAATATTTTTGTGTCAGTATCATCATCGCCATTCCGGATCGAACGAACGACTCTCCAACCCTATAAACGGGATTGGATAGATCTGCGATATGATATAGACAGAGACACTCAACTTAGTTTTTTGAATTTTGTTGGCTAGCAGAAGGTAAACGTACAACATCAGATAGTTTACGCTTTTCTTTATATGTATATTCCCGTACAAATGTTTTGGGAGGCCAAAAGTTACTGTTGACTATTGTGTCGAAATGATCATCAGGTACAACTATCTTGAATGATGATTTCGAACGATTATATGAAAAGTTAAATTTATAAGAATTGATATCGATGTCAGCATTGAATTTCGATTTAATATAAAAATTAATGTCCTCGACCGCCGTGTCCGGAGCAAACCGTGAAACGAATATTGATTTTTTAGGGGGAACAATGACAAGATTCTTCGGTTTGATTGTGACAGAAGGAACGATAGTAGTTGACGATGTGGAAGGCTTTACAGCGTTTATGATAGATTCATCAATTAAGTTGACAGGAACATTGTCACTAGATTGTTTACCAGTCTTTTGCACGGTATTGTCGCTGCCCGTGATTGGCGTAGATGGCTTTGCGGACGATTGCTTTTTAGTGTTAAGTATTTTATCGTTTCTCTAGCGAAGAGCTCTGGGTGATTTTTTCGGTGACGGCGACTTATCGGATGGAATTGAACTATTATTATACATGACTGATTCAAAACGAATTAGGCGCTCTGCAAGATTATTAAAATCGGCCTTAAATAAGCTGAATTCATTTCTTAATGATGAGACGGTATTATAAAACTCTAAATTATAGCCAACACAGCCATCACAGCACCATCGGAGGTTCCGAATGTCGTTAACAAAGTCAACGGCGCGTGCGGGAATACCTACACAAGAAGCATGAAATACTTCATTGCATATCCAGCAAATAATAGACCGAACATCATAATCATCGGTAACTTTACAATTGACAAAAGCACAAACCATGATGAGTAATGTTTATTTCTTCGTTACAATGTTAAGAGTAAATATTTAAAGAGAAGAGATATGAGTTTATATTTTGAACAATAAAAAGAGAAATACGCAATAAGTAAACGGAATGTAACTGATTCATTAAACAACAAATACACAGTCCACACAATGATGTTGTTGTACAAAAAGTAATTCAAATTATAAAAAGAAAAATTGTCTATTTTTGCAAAAGCACTTAAAATTGTTAAATATATTTTGAAAATAAATAAAGAATACTTAGCTTCGATATCACTCAATTATTTTGCAGAAAACAAAAACCAAGTTAGATAATTATTGCGAATCATTTTTAAAAGTTTACAACTTTACACGACTTGACGACTCGACAGCTCAGCGAATACTTTTTAAATGATTTCTTTTTTTTAATTGGAAAGGCAAAACAAGGGTACTACGAAAGAAGACCCTTACTGTTCACAATGTGATGTGATGGAAGACGCAGAGCATGTGTTCTTCGTCTGACCAAGATTTGCCAGACAGCGTTTGGTAAGTGATAACCTGTCGCCATCTAACATTACTAGCTTTATGTTACAATCTCCCTAAAAGTGGGAAACTATTAGCAAAATTGCCAACAGCGTAGTCAACTGCTTTAGGCCCTGTGAAGAAGGGCTGGATGTGAGAGAATCCGTTGAAATTCAAGTGTAGTTAGGGTTGGGCCCTCTTCCTCCCTGTGAAGTAATACTGTAAGGCGGTACCGTAGGGAGGATAGGAGGCAGCGGAGTGAGTTTTTTATGTGTTTTTATGTGAGTGGGTATGTCGCCCCACTAATAATGCCAGATATTGTAAAAAAAGTCATGCATATAAAAAAAGCATTTTTAAAAATCTTAAATATTTGATTGTAATTGCAGTTGTTGTTATTGTTATTGTATATCTTGTGCACCTATTCTTCCATAATAACAATAAATTATCCCAAAATAGTCCGTTCATCTTACAAAGAAAGTCAACTCAAGTAAATTTAGTTCAATACTTTTTGCCAGTGTTCCATGCACTTTAGGCAACAACATACTCAAGTACACATATCCACATACACACACACACCATCACATGAACGAGAATAATCAAAGCTAAGCAACTGAAAGAAGTAAAAGTTTATTGAGCTGTGCTGCATGGAAGTTCTTTTTTTTTCTTGTTTGCCATCGTTTCTTAAGTGTAACACAAAGCGAAATCCTTTTGTTTATTGTAAAAATCAATTGCAATAAAAATGTCACATACGCAAACGCCCAGATTTTGTCACATACACTCACATACATGCCCAGCATACCTAAACGGAAAAGTTGGCACAGAAAGAGAAGTCGGCTTTAGACAAGCAGATAAAACGAATAAAAACTTTTGTATTGACTTAGGCCAAAAATAATGGTATGGAATCCACCCATTCTTCGTTATAGAAATTTTTAAAAGGAAAAACAAGAAGAATTTATCAATTGTGGCCGTGGTTTTAATGTGATTCAGGCGATGGCTTGTTTTGTTCCAAACACAAAACTATATTTTCAATAATGTTGATGACATTTCTGTTCTCCTACACACGAATAGTACGGGGGTCACTTCGTCAGTTCTATGTGTATATGAAAACGTTCTTTTTTCAATGAAATCGATTTTTTCATCTGACTAACTTGAAAGTTGTATTGCTATTAGAAATTGTGAAAAATTAACACTTGGTGACTGAAGGGATCGGTTTCAAACTCACCCTTATCGAGTTCTTATCAGCAGGTATTTACCAGTAACACCAAATCCAAATGGTTTCTATCAATAATTCATATTTCAACGTTACAACCCTACACCATTTATTACACTTGACCGTATCAAATCTAACTAACTGGTATACTTTCATGGTCTGTAGACAAAGTAGCCGTTAGCTTATGTTTTGAATACTGTCAACCTATCATATTGATGTTAATTTAATTTTTCTCTACATATATACGCCGGGTCATGCGTGGTATATTAGTAAGTTTTTTTGTGTATATGTTATGAAAATTTCCAAATTCTTCATAAATTTTCATACTTTTTTAATGTTTGTTCGAGAAAAGCGAACAGATATAATGTTTTAAAAACAAGTTAAGAAGTTATATGTGCCTTTGTCCAATGAAGGACATTCTGCTTATTAATTTTTTTAAAATTGGGGGCGTGGCATGTATGTATTATATACACAAATTTTTCAAAAGAACTCTTTAAACTGAATCATAAGCTCTTAATTCATAAGCTTAGTCGGCTTGGCTCCGGAGAACTTATTGTCCCGGTTTTCAAATTACCTTCCTGATCGCTTACAAGGAGTGTCATTCAACTCCACCTGAACTTTTTAATCAAATTAAACGATTCTATCAACAAGATTAAAAACAAACATATTATCATAATGATTGTTGCCAAACGGTTCTTCTTTTTCAATTAAAGAATTATTTTTTCTCCATGGTTGTTGCATTACTGTCAAGCATTAAAATTAATATGATAATTAATATATTAAAATTAAATTAAATTTTTAATTTTTTTTCTTATCGTTGTTCTTTTAATTATTTGTTTACTTGTCATGATTGTTATTTATTTATTGTAAAACAATTATGACGAACTCATTAAAAAAATGTCTTTTTTTATGTTGTTGTTATTATTAGTATTATTATTATTATTGTTGTTGTTGTTAATGTTTTTTTTAAGTTAATAATTTTATACATTACTTTAATTTTATCACTCAAGGTTTATTTTTTTGTTAATGTTTTATTTATAATTTTTTTGAATTTAATTGAAATTTATTTGATCATTTCATTTCAATTTATTTTGAATAATTAAATATATGTGCAACGCCTTTGTCCCTTCTACATATATAAAATACATATCAAGCCAAAGGTATAATTCCGCATCAAAGAGGACTCATTTACAAACATCGGCTTAAATCCACCTATCCAATTTCAATTTTCTAGCTTAAATCTAGCGGCCCTGGTTGATTGATTCAAAATTTTTATCCCTTAAAAACCGCTTCTAAAATTTAGTAATATAGTAAAAATTTGATGCTTTATTCCATTCGCTGGAAAATATGTCGTCCATACACATTGTAGGTCATTATCCTTATTTCGTTTT
Organism: Crataerina pallida; assembly: GCA_949710015.1. NCBI lineage: Eukaryota > Metazoa > Arthropoda > Insecta > Diptera > Hippoboscidae > Crataerina > Crataerina pallida. The sequence goes on along the minus strand of OX453292.1, from coordinate 10,109,662 downwards.
TGTAACGCAATTCGCAATTCGGTACCACACAAAATCACACATAAAGTCACGCATAAAAGCTAAATAATCGGCAAGCAAATGTACACAAACTGTGTAGAATACAACAGCACCGATTCTAACACCATATTTTGTAATGGTTGTTATCTCGGCTTTCTCGGCCTTTTTGAGGTACCCACCTAAACGCAAAAGTCTCTTCGTAAATGTGCACTTGTGTATGCATGTAGTTGTTTGATGTTATTCTTGTGTAGAAAGTCTACAATTTATTCCTGTACAAATTTGTTTTATTTGGCAATCATTTATAGAGAACGCCAAAAATTCAATGAAAATTTCAATGAATTTTTTCCATTTCTGCTTTAATTTTAATATGTCTACACGTGCACATGCACGCTCTAACACAGACCAATAATGAAAGAATTTTTCTCATATTCACGCACCAATTCAGTCCCATTGAATGGTTGAGTATGTGAGTGTTTCAAAAACACTTGAATACATATGCATATAGTTGAGTTGCCCAAAAAAAGAAGAGAATTATGTTTTTAATCCATTTTTAAGTTCTGTTTTTATGTCAGTATATTGTTGTCATTTCTCTATGGTTTTGTTGATATTTCCACAGCAATTACTTAGTTAGCCTTTTGCAGCCTAATTTATATTAAAGTAAATTCAAAATACAAAATATTCTGCTTTCAAATTGATGAAAATAACAATTTTGCTATATAAGTAACAAGATGGACAGACAGACAAACGTGGGTAAATCCTCTAAGAAATTGATGTTGGAAAAAAATTCTTTTAAAATGAAGTCTATAATAAATTTTTTACAGCTTTAACTGTTGTAAAAATTATTTTTTCAAAATCGATCATAATCGATTAATTGAATGAAAAGTCAAATATTTACGGCTTCACATAAAAGCGATGCCTTTTCAATTTAAAAATGCGTCGTCTATGATTATAAGGGGATTATGCAACGGTAAAAAGAATTGAAAGAAATTCTAGAAGCGCTAAGGTACATACTTGATTCTTTGCTAAAAAAAAAAAAAGGAACAAAAATATCAAATGTGATTTAGGTAAAATCTTACTCTCCAGCTGAGGGCGTGTTTATTGTCAGATTCCGCGCACTTTTGAACCTTAATGGGATGTTGTACCAAATTTCAATTTTATTAATAAAAATTTATTTATGTTGCTCTCAGTTATACTTATATGGATTGTGGGCGTGGGTATTGATCGATTTTGCTTGTTTCAAACACTAATTAACGGCATAGGTTATGAATGTTCGTACTTGCATTCGTGAGAAATTTAAAATCGATACATGGACTTACGGACATCGTTGTATCGACTTGAATATTGATACTGATTAAGATTATGTGCCACACATACAATGTTTATGGTTAGCAATAAAATACCAGAACATACAATTTCTGGTCAATGAATGCATTGGTATGGCTTTTTTGGTTTAATTGTGTATTATTATGTTTATAAACTCTTATTGCTATGGTATTAATATGAGTACATACTCATACTTGCTACATAGCAAAAGCATATTATATATACATACATATATAGTAGATCTAACGTACATACGGTGAGTGGTTTGTTGGAGTTTGGACGTTCCTTAGAATGTGTGCGCATATAATATTAAGCACTTCATTTCTACATAACATTAACTTTTACCAGAGCACATAGTCCATTGCGTACTCATGCACATGCAATACACACAATGTTTATTTGAAGGTTATTATTGCTGTTATTCGTTGCAGTTGGACAGTTGTTTTGCTTTGTGCGGCAACTTTTTTATTCGCTTAAGTTTTTTTTTTGTGGGGAAAAAAAAAATAAAAACTATAGGAGAATAACTTTTAGCCATTTTCTAAATATGCTGCCTGTATCGGTTGGTGGTCACTTAGGTTTTTGAGCAACAAATTTATTTAATGGTTGTTCTCTTGTTCTTCTTTGAATTGTTTTATAGTACATAATTGTCATTGCCATTGTATGGCACATACCTACTAAACTGAACAATCGATTGACACGATACCTATGTTGTAAAATAATGGTTTTGAAATTGTGTTAAGTTAAATAAATGTCAAGTAAGTTTGGTGGGGGCTAAATTTTTAAGTACCCTCAACATCTACACTGACAGAGGTCGTGCCAGGTACCAGATTATATTCTCTAATAAATGTGTTATGCATCACCTGTTTTATGGAATTGATATTCGATCTATTAGTAACACAAATTTTAACTTGTGAAATTGAAACTTTGTACCTATATTTTTATAATTGTTGTACTCAAAACACTCCCACAATTGAGAAAAAACTATACTGCGCACAGAATCCTACTCTATAACGATTGTCACTAAAGGTTAATATTAGGTGACGTCCACGCTAACTACTTTTATATAGATGTGGAGGGTATTTAGTTTTTATTTTCTTTTTATTTTCTTCACTTTAGTGATGGGAGTGTATTAAGTTTGGTATTCCGTTTGAAGTACCCAGAAGGAAACGTAAGAGACATGGGGTCTCCGAAAGTATATGTTGGCTTTTTTCATCGTCATTAAAAACTGAGTGGATCTATGTAGACAAGTATGCCGTGTGTCCGTCTGTTGTTGCTATTCACATGGTGAGCTAAAATTTTGTACAGACACTTTAAGATTCTGCTCGCAGATCGCTGCTTAAAATGTTGCGAAATTCAGTTTTTTAAAGAAAACGGTTAACAAATGGGTATCAATTGATTTGAAGATTATTATTAATATTGAATACATGATCTTTTTGGGCGTGTTAAAAATTTGACGTAATTTAATATTCATTTCATATTACAAGTTTTTTTTATGAAATAACTTTAGCAATTATGGAGAGTATATTAAGTTTGGTTGAATATTTGCAACACTTGTTCACATGAAGACTAGCGATTGATTACAGGCATTATTATAATCAATGTGTCATTTAAATATTAAAAAAAATTATTAAAGATTCAATCATTTAATATAAATCAAAACATATGCAACAACATGACTCACGTGTTTGTATGGAAGCTTTTCACTTTTCTGGTATTAAGTGATTAATTGTCCTCAACCGTATATATATATAAAACTTATAAACACATGCTATACACATATATAACCACTTTTTTTTAATTTTTGAGTGAATTTTTAGAATTAGGGGAAGGGGAGATATTAACTCATTCATGAATATATAGCAGTTCAGTTAAGATTATAAGCAAAGCTCATTATCATCGGTTTTAACAGACTTATTGCCATTTTGTTTTTATCACTTTTTTATTCCGTTTTGAATTATATTTTTTGTTCCAGCTTCAATATTGCGCGGCTTTCACTTTTTCACTCTTTTCCCGTTTCTGTTCATCAAATATACATTTAACACAACCGCAACTATCTCACACTTGTACCTATGTATGGATGGACTTGCAATATATAAAATCAGGATTGGTGCATATTAAAATATTAATAATTTTAACCACATTATCGTGCTTAAGTGTAAAGGTATTATTTTTTATTTTTTTGTTGGTTATAATTGCATTGGTATGAATGCACCGTTATATTCATCATTTCCGCTTTCTTTCAATTCCGTTTTTGTACCATTGTTACATTTTTTACACTGCTTTATATGTATGTTGGGTTGTGTGTGCTTTTTGTGTTTTATTGTTGACTAATTGAGAGAGAGAATAAGTGTAGTAGGGATTGCAAGTGTAATTTGTTAAACGCTGTTTTATATTTTTTTAACTGAAGAATTAAAGTTGAGATAGTTTTTGGTTTATGTCACTTGAAGTATTTTTCTAAACTTTTATGCTCTTTCAATTTTTTTTTACTCCAAGTGTTGTGACTTAACATTCCATTAGAGCCCCATATGATTGTCATTGTGTTTAAAATGATGATAATTATTATTATTAATTTTACTACAGGTGTGATAGTGATTTTACCCATCATCATAATCATTTGGGGGTAAATTGTATTAATTCAAACGTTTGTAAGTACCAGAAGCGGGCGAGACACATCCCCAGAAGTATATATACTCTTGACTAGCATCAATAGAAATGTTGCTGAAAGTCTTACGGTCCCAAATGAGATATGGATCTGAAATGTGACCTATTCATTGTCCACACTGTGGCATCATTTCGAAGAATGTATGTGTTAAGTCATTTAGTATATTCATAAAGGTAACGAAGCATTCGTGTTCTCTAAAAGAATAGAAATAATAATTCTACCCAATAATGCATCAAAACGGAAATTTAAAATTTTAAAATTTCTTTAGAATGAGCATATGTATGTATGTGTGTGTTTGTACAATATGTTTAGCAAGTTATTTGATTTCCAGCTCAACGAAATGTTTCCTCCTCATCTAACTCCATTCTTACTTAACAAGCAAAGAAAAACTAAAACTTTATAATTCCATTTTATATTTGTATGTGTGTGCTTTTATTGTTTTGCCTTACTGCTGTTGTTGTTGTCCTCGTTTACATTATGTATGTAAATAGATGCTTTATATTCTCTCTCTCTCTCTCTACACTCTCATATAATTCCTTTATACGTTTTTATACCCTTCACATTATAGTGGCTGGCATATTGAATGGGTTGATCCGTTCTCAACTACCAGATGGACAGTTCCTAGACAAGTTCATCTAAACTGGTGCATATTCACGTGGGTTTGTAACAACAAAATCTTTTACAACAACAGCTACAACAACGGAATTGGAATTAGGTACTTAATCTAATTTTTCTACTAACGCAATATATTAGAGACGCCCACAATTTACAAAAAAACCGCAATCAGTTGTTCAAAGAAGGCCTTAATATCAAACATGTCACGCCTACATTCTACGCTTTAATGGGAAGGGCGTTTCACGTTTGCTTTTAGCTAAAATTGAACTTTCTTCTTCTTTACTCTCGATATAATTTTGGTTGTAAGAAATCCTGTTAACATAACATTCACTTTGAACGTGTAACGTATTTTTATTGCATCTTGTTTAACAATTTACGAAACTCCTTAAAGCATGAATAAAAGTTTATATCCTGTAGTACTCCTCTTTATAGCCCCCGTAACATTCACTAAGTTGGACATTTGTGTGAAATCTTTGCCACAGTAATGTTTATGTATTTATACCCACATACATATGTACGCATGTGAACAACAACAAATACCAACACAACTCAAATAAATATTATAAATATCGAAGTGCACGGCATGTGCAGGTGTGGTCCATACGTGTGGTGGGCCATATGTACATAGGTTATATTAACTTGAGTGTAAACTTGGAAAACTTTGTTCCCTTACCTACTCGTATTCTATGAAACGTGGCAACAACAACAAGAAAAACATATTAGGTATTTTTCTTGTTGTTGCCTTTATGTTTCAACATCCAAATTTAATGCAAGTGTTATTGATGGCAAAACAAGGTGATTTTTTAAAGAAAAAATTCCACTCTAAGTTTTTATCAACACATTTATCACACGATTATTGGAGTGAAGTGTAATTTTGAAAATGTGAAAATATGAAAAAATGATGAGCAATCATTTCTGAACAAAAAAGTGCTTTTGCGTGCTTACTTAAAACTGTTATTAGTTTAATCTTCATTTTAAAGTCAGTCCTTGACTGCTGATCATGTGTTCTTTAGTTTTAGTTCATAAGGATGAGAACCATTTCCATCAAAATTGCCTCGACTGCTAACAACTTGAAAGCCTTACATAAAAGTTAATGGTTAGATATTCAATATATAAAAAGTAATCCGTAGAGTTGAAAGGCACACAAACTTGCATACAGTGTCTGTGTAATGTGTTTTTTATATAGATATTGTTTAAGAAAAAACTCAAATAAGCTGCCATGAAAGTGTTTATCCTCTATTCCATACCATGCTATCTCGCATGCTATGCCGCATCCTCTTCCATTAATGGATCGCAAAAATGAAGAGTAAATAAACTATGAAGAGCTAAAGGAAAATACACAGAGTCCTGTTTACAAGGAACTTATTTAGTTGGAAGCAAGCACAAGGGCTTAAGTCTATTAAAATAGTAACGCTAACGTTTAATAAAATAGCATAACTTTTCATTGGATTTATCGCATTGGGAAACTGTTTCGTGGATGGTTTAGATGGCATACATTTTCCAGTGCAATATTTTGACTTTTTAATTTATACAACCTTGCGGTCGAACCCACTTTGTCAAATTAATTGAATATTACCATCAATATACATCATGAGTTGATTTGTATTGAAATTGCACAGCCACTCACTACACTGTCAAAAAATGACTTCACCTTATTTGCTTTTAAAACATTCACATAACTGTTGTAGGTACATGGGCGTTAATATGATAACAACAAACTATAACAAGAGTGTTTAGTAAGTCAAGTGCAGTGAGATGATTAAGAACGGATCAAATATAAACTCAACGTTGTATGCAGGAATAAGATGTAATCTGTTGTACACTGTATAACGAAGCGTAGCAAAACTGCCTAAAAATCTTAATATTACATTTAAGAAAACGAACACATAATATGTTTTTAATGTACAACAAGATTATAACTCGACGTAAAGAGTTTATATAGAAACTGACATAAATCGTTATATAGAAAGTTCGTTATTCCGACACTACTTAAAAATCCATCAAGTGCTCCGTCCACAATGACGGAACCCTCTCTCTCTTGACTTGTATGCTTAATATTTGGGATACATTGTCATAATTTTCATCTATGTGCTGTGATATAATAGACACGGCTACAACTTTTTAAAACTTTTATCCATTTGGATTTGAATTTTTCACTTACTAAGTGCCATAATTTATTTAAAACATTGCTAAATTTAAGACGGACAGCATGTTTTAAATCAAATAAAAAAGCAAAAAAAACCAATTTCTCTATCACCACTTTTTTCGAAATATTAAACGTAAATGACAGATTCCTTATACCCTTTACCCTGTAGTGTAAAGGTTATATTATACTTGTCCGGATGTCCCACTTTCAGTTATGTCGATTGATTTATAAGCACTTTCGAAAACGATTTAGTCACGTCTGTCTGTACGTCCTGGGTCTGTCCACGTAAATTTGTATTTAAGATTTTGGTTACTTCTATAAAATTTGATACAAGCGTTGATCTTGACCCAAAGATGTGAAAAAGGCTTTAGAATAATTGAACATAGGTCTTTAGGTGAGTAGTTTATTAGAATAATAATTGATTGTTTCAAAACATTTGACCGCACTTGGAACCCATTCCTATTCCATTCCATTCAAGGACTCGTGTTTACTGATACAATAAAACTAATTAAGGCATAATGGTCGACTATAACATGTTGTTGAGCAGAGATATGAGTTATACATAAGACCATAAGGAGCAATATCCTCCTTTTCTTCTTTTTTGTCCAACAACAGTTTCTAAATTTTGACGTATACATATTTATATACAGTTGGTGATATCTATTTCATAGAAAAGTTAAGTGCCTATAAAATCATCACTGGCCGATCCCAACATATTTAGATGTTTGACTTGTAGTAAGAGAGTGTAAGAATGCGACTCGGTTCGATCTTCCGCATGTCTTTTCCAGTTTTGCACCAAGAGCATCAAAAACAACGAAGTCCGATTTCTCTAAGGCACGGTATCCATTCGCGATCCTGGCTGGTGCATTTTCAATTTATGTGTGTGTGTGTGTGCTTTAATAAACCCTAATGACCCCATTGCTCATAATTGTTATATGATTAAGCGAAGAAATCTGTTGTGCTTGTACACTATATGTATATGTATATGTTGCATTACACCCAGACGCATGTAATTTATTGCATTTATTACACTATTAATTAGTTTTCTCTTATTTCGTTTTTTGTTACCAAATGTCAATGAAAGTATTCTTCTCGCAAGCATGCAGCGCTTGCAAGTGTAGATTTAATAAAATTATAATCTTCTCCTGTCAAGCTGTCACACAATTAAGTGCAGCTGTTAAGACTTGTAGTATATACAAATAACAAATGTATAACATTTGCACACAAACACTTACACACACACACTTACAAACCATTGTTTTATCTTTTCAAATAAAAAAAGGAAAAATTCATATAAGAAAAACAACAAGAACATGACACATATTATTATTCTGTAAACGTACCATACACAATTCCATTCTGTCTGTCTGTCTGTCCACACTTGACTGGCGTTTATATAAGGATGTTATACGTATTATGATAGCAATGCGTGCCATTGAGCCAAAGGGAGTGCCGCACAAGCAACGTACAGATGACTAAACAATAAAAAGCATCTATAAATCTTTGCTGATAAATCAACCAGAAAATCAAAAGTTACATTTCCTCAATGTAGATTTTTTTCGTCTCTCGTATACACTATTATCACATATTCCAAACAAAAGATGGTGTGTTGGTATGTAACAACTTTAGAATATTGTACATGAAACCGTCCAAAAAAACCAAAAACAAAAAGAAAAGTACACTTGGGAAGAAGTATTACAATCCGAACAACAATTTTTTCTCAGAATGTGTGCAGACTGTACTCTACTCTGGGGCAGGATATCTGTGAAAAGCTTCTCACTTACTCTTATTCCGCAAAACAGAATGTTCTCTTGATTTTAAATTATCTCATATTTTGGCCATATTTGTTAGTGCAGTTTAATGACGTCATTATACAAATACAGTACATAGACGCAAACAGGCATAAACTTGTCAACCTTTCATACGAATACTTTTACCTTGTTATTATTGCATTTTTTCGTTTTTTTGTTTATTCTGAAATTCTGCAAAAGTTCATAAATTTGTTCAAGTGTGTATATGGAGCAAGGTGTGTTTACTCTGTTTCTATTTTTGCCTCTTTCTACATCTCGCTTTGCATATTCAATTATTCAAGCATTCTGCAAAGTTGTAATTTAAGTTGTATTTTACTATAAATTTTATCATTGTCTGTCTGTCTGTCTATTTTGTTTATTTAGGTAAAGATGTGAAAGAATCTTCATTGGAATGTAGAATAATTTTAAGAGAATTGTTCCGGAAAATACATAAACAAAGATATTAACATTAATTGCGCTAAATTTGGACTCAATCAGGCCATTTTTAGAACATACAACGCTTGAGTACAAGCTTTTGTCTTTTATATGGCAATGACTGGCATTTATTGATATGTGTTGTACATAAAAATAAATGCTTTCTTAAAATTCTTAAATTGTACAATAAATACAATTATTCTGGCATGATACTAATTTTTAATCACATACGTAAATGGAATATAGATGTATAGGTATCATGTGCGCCAACAAGCATCCTTCATATTATAACACGTTTATGAAGCATATGCCCGGGATGTAAGTGAAGGCTTAAGGGCCATTCACAGCATACAAACCTTCTTAGAGTTATCCATTGCATGTATAAGGTGGTCTTGTCTGCTACACTGAAAAACATTTTTACCTAAAATATTGTATAATGAAAGTTCATGTTTTAGAGAATTTTATATAAAATTATATTTTTTTGTTCAGTTGCTTTTTTTTAATGGTGTAAAACCATAAATCAATTTTTTTCCATAATATTTCATTTTATTTATACCTCAATATACTATCACCCGTAGTTACTACTAACAGCGAGCCAAGTGCTACATGGTGCTGTGTTTTAAAAATCACGCTTTTTTATATCCTTTCTCATGGTAACGGAGGTATTTACAGTTTGTCGGTATGTTTGTACAAGATTTCACTCATAGTATATATTTCTGTTTATGATTAAATTGTTGCTCTGTCTTTCCGCCCGCTGTTTGATGTAACTGCTTATACGCGAAATCTAGTTATTTAGGTGGCGTCATACATTTTACAAAATATATTCTTAATCTAATCCATGATTAGATTCATTTGTTGCTAGAATGCTAAATGTCTTAACTTTTAGGATATTAAGCTGGGTTTTGTAGAAAAGGGCATTCATTGATGTACCAAAAGTGGGCGTGATCGGTTTATAGACACACCCACTGTTTACAAAAACCTTGTTGAATGTTTGTTTGTTAGTTTATACGCTATAAGTAAACTACAGAGGGTGAAAAAGTATGTCTGCCACCCTCAACTTTTTGGAAAAAGTTTATTTGCGCTGAATTTGATTTGTTGTTGTAGAATAATATATAAAATACAGCATAAAAGGCGTAATAAAGTGATTTTCATGCCCATAATATACAAAAAAAAATACAAATTTCAACTTGGCTTAAAATCTGACTTGTTGGTTTGAACGGAATACACAAATCATGGAGGGCGTAATCAGGTCCCCTCCACGCCCAATTATAAACATGTTTGTGGTATTAAAGTTTCGCCTTAAGCCACATTTTTGTTTTTTAGTGGCTTTTTTATGAACGCATCACACAATATGCTCTTGATGTTCATTATGTAAGAACTGATGGCGTTGTTGATGGGTACAAATGATAGTAATACGTAGTGTTGTTGCTGTTTTGTTATTGTTGTTTTATTTGTTTTTAAAAACACCGACTGCTGCATTACATGATATGAATGTATTGGTATTTGGTATCAACATGGAGTATCTACCATTGTCACAATATGGCTGATGGTAAACCGGCGAGAGAGAGGGAGCAGACCTTGCTGACCATTTGGAATGGGTCACGCTTGATTGGTTGTGAATTAATGATAAATGTATTACACATATACACACAACACATGCACTTACACCGCTTAACCTACAATACTAATAACCAACTGCGTTATTTATTTTTGTTTTTCTTGTTTGTTTGGCTTCATCATTTGTTACAAATGCCAACTAGGGTATCCGTGTGTTGTTTTGGGCATTTTCCGTTACATGTTAATATGTTGAACTGCAATTAATTTGCAACATTTGGGGATAAAAGACCCCAACACTGTGACCAACATATTGTGATATTGTCGTCATCATCAACAAAGTCAAATGTAGGTCAGTTCGGTTTTAAGGATTTTTAAAAACCTTCCCTCAACTTTTTCACTCCTTGATCTTGTCTTAATCAAAATTTCTTTCCCATGAGAGAGAGAGAGATGAGATTTTCAAGTGGATTTTTTTAAAACCCCTTCAAGTTCATAGGCCATTTTTTGCGTCAGATAAATACATTTTTGTTCATTGTGGGCGTGGATCTTAACCGATTTTACCCATTTTAAATAGCGATCTGCATGAAAAAACTAAAAGTGTCTGTATAAAATTTCAACGCAATATTTCAAAATGTACGCCTGTGAGAATGCCAACCACAGACGGACATACGGACGTACATGTCTAAAACAACTCAATGTTCGACGTTGATCAATTAATTAAATTAATTAATTAAAAAAAAAAATCTTTATATAGCGACACAAATAAAGCCTCAAAATTATATATCATAAACATATGTACACACATATATATATATGTAGACTTATTTAATAAGAATGTAATAAAATAATAAATTACGATAAGAAAAGGACTCACTCATATTTTTCTCTTCTACAATTATACCTTTTTTCTTTTAGCAATAGCACCCTGAGTGGTAACATATACATTTTAAGCTTTCTGTACAATTACCGACGATTTTGATTAAACGGTTCTGATTTATATCTCTTTTCGTAATTAGAACAGAAAATAAGTGCATTAGTGACACTGGCAAGCACAGAAATATAGAAAAAACTCAACTTGTGTAGACTAGAGAGTGATGAAAAAGGATTTGTGCTAAGAAGATTTTTCTAAAATAAAATAATGTAAAATGTTATAGACGGCTCTACCTGAACATTTAATATCCTGCACGGGTACAAATTATGCTTTAATTAGTTATTCGTGATATCCCTATAACGGTTCTAAAAATAGCCAGATCAGGCCCAAGATTTGGCACCGCCAATTATTAAGTCAAATTATTTCACCACATTTTTGTCAACGAATATTAAGAATGGCGACTTTTCCTCATACTAAGAATTACTTTATATAAATTTTTTTGCATTACTTTGATTATATTTTACTTGCTTTGTATTATTTAGTATTTAAGTTTTCCTTTGCGTTTCCGTTTCTGTATAAGTTTTTTTAAATTTTCACTAATTTTGTACATAAATCTATCAATGGCTCTAAAGTTGCTGAATTTATATTGTAGCACATAATTAAATAAATAAATTACAAAATTTTATCGAAATATTCCAAAAAATTCGCCTTACATCTAACGCACAAATTCACTTGGACGCACAGATGGAAAAGGTTAAATCGAATCAGATTTTCATTTTAAATGGTTCGGTATAATTAAAGGTGCCGCTTAGGGGCACAAGCATCTGCACAAACGTAGTGTACCCCGTAACACAGCTGGTGCAGGGCACAATAACGCTGTATAGTCCTTAATCGGGCTCTTATATTTTCAGACTACGCAGCAATACTCTAACGTAGGTCTAACAAGAGCAGTGTATAAACGCTTAGTTATATAAGGATCTTTGAATTCCTTTGACCATCTCTTCAAAAATCCTAATAGGGACTTTGCCTTATTCACAGCAGACTCGATGTGCAGATTAAATTTCAATCTCGAATCAAGCATACCACCTAAAACAAAAAAATTAGAAACATTTTCGAGCATATGATTTTTAATACAACAAGATGAAGGCAAGGTTGAGGACCATGTGAAAAATAGCTTCTTACACTTTTTTAAATTTAGTTCCATACCATTTACCTTACACCATATATATAACCCATTAAAGTCCAGCTGAAGCAAATTAGAATAAACTAAAGAATTGAAAGAATAATAAGTTTTTACATCATCAACAAACATTAATGTTTTTGAATATTTAATACATGTAGGGAGGTCATTAACAAATAGAGTAAAAAGAAGGGGTCCTAAATGACTACCCTGTGGGACACCAGATTTTTTGAGTACGAGTATTAAATTATGTCACCAGTTAATTCTAGTAAGTTTGTAGCCCTAGACCTGCCTCTAAAAAACCCATGCTGATTTGACGAAAGTATAGTTTTTATCATAGGAGTAATTCGGTTAGTTAATAAGGACTCGAAAAGCTTAGATAAAACACTTAATTTAGCAATACCTCTATAATTTGCAATATTGATTCTAGAGCCACTTTTATAAAGTGGAATAATAAAGCTGTGTTTCCAAATTGCTGGAAAAAACCATATGATAAACATTTGTTAAAAATTCGAGTCAGTGGAGGAGTTAGGATATCAGCACAAGATCGAAGAATACAGGATGGTAACCCATCGGAACCGGGTAACGTGGAAAATTTTATTTTGGACAGACTGTGATAAACTTCATCATCAGTGAATTGAATGGATGGAAATATATCGAAATTATTTATGGGATAAGAATAATTGTCAATATTAATGCAAAAAGTCAGCAAATAAGTTTACAATATCGGAGGGATTCGAGAACTCTGAATTACCATACCGCATTAAAGAAGGACAGCATTTAACTTTACGCTTAGAGTCGAAAAACTTGTAAAATACCCTAGGTTCAATTAATAATTTTACTTTCATACTCCGAATATATTGATTATAGTATTTATTTTTAAGGGAGTTACATTCACGTTTAATGTTGGAATAATTAATGTAGTCCACGGTAGAACCACTAAGCTTAAACTTTTGAAATAGTCTGCTTTTTTTGTTACGGATAATCCTCAGATGTTTGTTAAACCACATAGGCCCGTTTGATGAAGAAGAAATCGATTTCGTTGGTACAGAAGAAGTAACAGCAGAAAACATGGCGTCATATAAAAGTAATAAAGACCCGTCAATGTTATTATAATTAAAATTCCAGTCGACAACAGATAATGGATTTCTCAGTTTAGTGTAATTGGTTTTGCCAAAGGAGAAAGTAGCGTTGCTTCCACTGTTTGAACAATTAGTTACCAGCAAATTATCCAATGTAAGAAGCAAGGTAGGATGATAAATGTCCTCAGGACAGACAAATGGCTGCACGCGAGCAATTTTGAAATTAGTGTAATTAAAAAGAACCCAATCTAGAAGTCTTCCATTATTATTAAAAATAGAATTTACTTGATACAGGCATAATTCATAAATTTCATCAAATATGCTATAATATATAACAGGGTATGAGCAAGCAAGCACCAGCATTTTATCATTAACTTTTAAACACAAGGACATTTCTTTAATAAGGTGGATGTGCTTCAAGTAAATTGATACATCTGACAATGGGGGTATATACGAACACGATATAAACAAGTTAGAATTAGAAAATTTAAGTTGAACGCCAACAAACTCAACATCAACATTAGTTAAGAAGTCAACCAAAGTAGAAGGTAATGAATTATGGACAGCAATTAAGACTCCTCCTCCAACTTTCTAGATTCTGTCTTTCCTAAAAACTTGATAGTCAGCACAAAAAACCTCAGAATTATTGATTTCAGGCTTAAGGCAAGTTTCTGTAAAAACAACAACGTTATATTCGGACGCAACGGAATTAACAAGAACCTGATTTAATTTAGTATTCAAACCGCGGACATTTTGGTAAAGCAAAGACAATGAATTATTTTACGTGAGGATTGAATATTAAGATTAACTGGAGTCTTGCGCCGAGGGATAAATTCTTTAACAAGAGCACCCTGGGGCCAAAATTGACTATTTAAAAGTTTGTCAAATAATGACTGAGGCGTTAAGATCTTGAAAGAGCAAATATCGCGTTGTTGGGAAGACTTGAATTTGAATATGCTTATTTTTGACAAATCTAAATCAGAGCATTTGCGCTCAATATATCTTTTTACCTTATCTTCAGATGTATCAGATGCCAATCTAGAAATAAAAATTGCTTTGCGAGCAGGGATAACTACAAGTTCATTTCATCATTATCAGAAACGAGCGGAACGATTGAAGGTACATTTACAGAGCGATCACCATTTTTAGGAGGCACCTGAAACAGTTGATCATTGGGAGAAGTTGTAACCCTCTCTCTTTGGACAATTGGAACCCTATCAATAATGTTAAAAGGACCAGGACCATCAGCATTAAGAGAATAATTATAAACGGAATCTATAGAGGTTGACCAGATGGAAAAGTTACGTGACCATTCTTAACAATTGGCGCAGAAGATACCACAGGTACAATTGGGGAAATATCATTAGATGGGGGTTGGACAGTTAGGGATATTATCAGATGCACCCAAATCAACATAATTCAAAACATTTGAAGCTTCAATCTCAGATATACACGGAGATTTAGATGATAAAGGATGTGACACATCTGTAGAATTAAAAGACACGCAATTGGGAGAAATTTGTAGTGAGAGAGTCGAACCAATATTACAGGGACGGACTTTAGAAAAAAAATCCGAACCTTCTAAAAGTTTACAATTATTGAACATGTCTTCCAATTTAGTGAATTTGTCCGAGAGTGCTTTCAGCTCTCTACCCAAATCTATAAAGCTTCGCTGGGTTTGTTTAAATAATTTAAACAAATCCAAATCCATCATGAAGTGTGTGTTTTACGTCTATACCCGTCGTAGAGACTCTATTAGACGTTTGTAGGGAATTAAGCGTCACTATCAGCGATTTTACAGCCCCCGCGAAGCTCCCACAAGGGGGCCTACCCAAGAGTACGTAATGGCAAAAACCTTAGTTCTTGGGGCTCCAGTACCCCGCGGTACCAAACTTAGTCTTTGGTAGGACTGTCGATCACTTGATCTCCCAACTTCGGACATCCTATTGCCCATGGGTTGGTATCCCATTGGTGTTATGTTTGCTAAAAAGTTCCAATTCCAATTCAAGTAAATGCAATTTATCTTATTTATTACGTAAGAAAAAGCGGCTAAATATGTTTTATGCAAGGAGAAGCTAAAAACACTGTTAATTAAAATTTCAAGTTATGTTAAATAATCAAAGTGAATTAAGTCTAAATCAACATCAGCCTAAAAGTATGCTAAAACAAGTTTATTATATTAAAAACTGAGAAGCTCAACAAGAAAAGAAGAATGAGAGAGAGAATAAATGAATAAAATAAGAGGTATATCCAAGAAATGAAAATAAAAGAAAAAAAAATAGTGTCAAATAATTTATATAACACTTTTTTCCCTTCTAATGATAATACCTTTAATCGAATGAAGACAGAATCAGCAACTATCAGCCTTATAAATTCGAATTCACTTAAAATGCGATTAAAGATTAAAAATATCCGAGTATAGATTAAAAACCCTATAAACCGCTACGCGCACAAAAAGAGCACAACTTATATTAATATACTTTACTTATACTAATTAATCTGTCTCAGTGCACAACACAACCTCCTTGGTTGTGTTGTGTGATTTAATTAATCTTTAAATATATTTATCATAAATTTAAAACATTAATTCACTATTTATTTTTATTTATTTTAATAAACAAGTTTAACCGTACAGAAAAATGTGACTGATCACAACAATCGCGTTGCCAGACATGTTTGTGCATATTGTACAAGTAACAATATTAATCTTAAGCTTGTATAACTCTTAAAATTTAAACTTTTGTGAGAAGATTCTTGATAAAGTGAAATAATAATTCATCTGATGAAAACTACATGCCACTGTTTTTAATATGCCATAATGGATATGACGAGATGGAGACAACAGTGATTTGTTACAATTATATCTAAAGCAACTTAACACAATGCCTTGGGAACAATAAAAGGGTGACAGGGGAGAAACCAAGCTAAATGAACTGTGAGACCTCTTCAATAAGCTGAAATGGCTACCAAACCGTTCTTACTAAGCTTCCAATTTTTTCACTTTTTACACAAAAACACAAACACACACAATATGATAGAACAGCGGAAACAGAACGGGACAGAATATCGCTACAAGTCAAATGTACAAATGTACAATCACCTTATTCCATACAGGTATACGTATATGAATGTTTAACACGCAGTGCCATGTTTTTGCTGTTGTTATTACTTATTTGTTTCACATAAGCATTATTCATACCCACATGTGCACTCAACTGTGATTGAAATTGATGTTCATCATTAAAATGTTTCTCATTAATTAACGTTGATTTTCGTTATATTATGTGCACAATACATGGAAGAGTTTTCTTGTGTGTGGAAGTTTTTGAAAACGAAAATTTCTTGTCTTAATATTTATAGAAAGGCTTGGCCATTGTTTTAATGCATCAATGATTCCGCTGCTAATACAATGTAATCTACTCAATAAATAAAATGTCGCTCGTTCCAAAATGGTCTATTGTGACTTTTTTTAATTGTGTACGATGAAAAGTATCAAATGCATAGTTACGATGAATAAAATATCAAAACCTTAGAGCATTTTATAAAATTCAATATGGCGGACCTTTGAAAATCTTACATTACAATTCTTTATATTCATTGTCGATGTCAAATGAAAGTTATTCAAAGGTGGAGAACAATAAACAAACTTGTGTTAAAATAAAGCCAAGGAAGCTGTTACAAGGTGAAGCGTTATCACCTTTTTTATAGCCTGATTTATTAATGTCAACTAAAAGAGTTTTACAAGAAGAATAGAATAGACTAGGAAGCATCAAACTAAGTCCAATACGGCGGTCGGCTGAAACTGTATTCAGTATGGGTTTCAACTGAAAGGACTTAACGAGTAGAATACAAAAAATTATACCAAATCAATTATGGCGGACCCCGAAATTTGTGTAAAGACTGGTTTCTTTACTGTTATTTGAAACCTTTACACAGAGCTATAGTTTTGATTATAATTAAGATAAAGCAAATATTGTCTTCATACGAATTTCTTTATGGTATAAAACATGAACTCAAATAAAATAGCTTGACGAGTCATACATAAATATAAAGTAAAAGCTTTTAAAAAGTTTTCGTAATTACTTGTTACTAAAAACTACGTTTTCTACTTTTTTGTTTTCAACTAATGAGTCTTTTTACAAGGGAGTCTTCACAAAGCTTTATAAAAAGCTCTTTTACAATATTATATAAAGGTTCAAAGTTTGCAGCTTAGAAAAGAAGACAGAGTTAACATTACATTTTACCAAATTGTTCCTTAACATTCTGTTAAGGGACAAAAGCCCTTCTACTTTTCAGTTACATCGAAATTGGAAATGAATTTATCACCAAAAATATATTATGGTTATGAATCTTAAAAAAGCTTAAAAGGTTGACGCTTATGGCTTTTAAATTAACCTACATCTTTCTTGTACAAACTAATTTGATGTGGGATAAATTATTTTTAATTTAAGTGAGTCCGTCAGTGTTTAAAAGGTCCTTATTATATATTCAGAGTAAAAAACATTTTACAGAGTGTTCGAATAATTCGACCCCACACCACTTAGTTTTACAATTGATGCTATAATGACTTGGGTTGTATCGTTAAATAGGAAGTATTGTCGTATAAGTCACTTCTTGAAATAACTTTATATGGAAAGAACTTTTAAGAATGATTCCATCCGATGGAGACCAAATATAGCACGGCCAAAAATTAGGCCAATTAAATATCTTTTACCTAATTTCGTTGACATTATTAAGAATTGTAAATTTTTGTCTAAAAATGGTCCAATTCGGTCAATATTTCAATTTTCAATGGGATACCTTTTTGACCCATTTCATTTCTTTGTACGAAATTTCTAAAAATATTTGTACTTGTGCACAAATTTATATGGACAGACAGATGGATTTTGAGCAAATTCGTTAGTAGCGTAGCAAACTGAGAGTGATTGAAAGTCAATAAGAATTGTGCCAAATATTTGTTCACGAAATGTACTGCTCCATGCCAGTAGATTAGTGCTCTGAAATTTTACCAAACGCGAAAACTTCACCATTATTAGACATTTTGGATAGGTGTCGTCACAGCCAGTCGATCTAACGGCACTAGACCCTATAATGAAATACCTTAAGGTGATTCGATTCTGAATGGATGTGTAATTTGAAGTGAGAGTTACAAACATCCACACAACTTAATGTAGTCTTTGCCACGAGTGGTGCAGGGTATAATCATCCAATTTTCCATTGAATACTAACAATAAAGTGTGCCCTTGGCAAACTCCGCAGCGCCTTTTCCCATTTTCACAAAACAATAGAAAAACATTTTGTTGTATATTAATTGTTTTTTCTTTTATAAATTTTTTATTTATTTTTACTCAATTAAATTTCTTTTCATTCCGTTTCTGTTTTTTTAATCCTTTTATTATAATAATCGGGGTTTTTTCGTTATGGCTTTTTTGTTTTACATGCAAGTGTTTCATGTTTAATATTTTATGTTATTGTTATTATGCTTATTTTCATATACATGTTCATTTTTCATTTGTTCATTCTGTAGTAAAACTATTAGTAAATGTGTTGTGTAACAATACATGTGTATATGTGTTTTTGTTTCGTTTGTTTAATTATAATCATTTAATTATAATTATTGATATCTCAGTTGTAATCGTAATTATATCTAGTCAATCATTATTATTTGCATTAAATACATTTCCAACTTATACATACAATATAAATACATAATTAAGATTTTGTATTTTTTTACATTTTATTGGCACACCATCTACAATAGGGAGCGAAAAATAATAAAATATTAGATAAATAAACATTAAGTTTGTGTGGATGTTTGTAATTCAAAACGACAAATGCCACACCCACCTTTAGTTATACTAATCCATTCAGAATCACCGTCTGTCCATGTAAGTTTGTGGGCAAGCTACAGGTCGCATTTTATGAGATATTTCGATGAAATTTGGTACAACGAATCCTAAAAGGAACCCTATTGAAAATGCACCAGATTGGACCATTTTTAGGAACCCCTCCCCTATATAAGATACTGTTTTAATGGAGGTGGTGTACGCTATTTGATGGTCGGGCTTGACCGACTATAATATTTTAACTTGTTTTTAAATTATGTTTTTTTAGTGTTAATTTGGCATCTGAGATCGGTACTAAATGTTTTAGTTATATAATGTGTGTGCGCAATTACATCGCTATGTATGTGGCTAATAAGTGTGTGTGAGTGTGTGTGTGTGTGTGTGTGTACATATATACCTTAGTGTGTGTAGGGTTTAATGGTTTAAGGTAATTGTATGCACATCATAGAGCAAATGAGAAACGATCACAGCTTAACATTTGAGTTATTGAGTGAAACGTTTGAATAAAACCATCCTTTATGCGCGCGCGTTGCTGTTTAATTGGGAAAAATCATTCGAAAGTCACGCCAACAACTACAAAATTGAGCTATGGTGTTAAAATTTCATACATTCGGCTTGAAACTGGCGAGTATAAATAATCGAGTACCTGTCAGGCCTATCTTCACTGTGCACAGTGTTTGACGAGTACCCATAAACACATGCCCACGTTGTGGGAAAATTTTAAAAGATGGAATGCTTCAATCGAATTCTATGTTTTGCTCCATAATGTCCACTTATCCTTTTCACAAATACTAACTTGTGTAAGTGTGTGCCCTGTGCGTGTTCAATTGGTTTACATACAAGGACTTAGAGAGGGATTACAACTTTTTTGTTATTGCTATGTTTTAAAAAAGGAGTACTTTTTGTTTCTCATTCTTTACCTACATTATCTCTTATATACACAGTGAATTTTTTTTTTTGGCATAAATGAGTAATAATGCATTTGTGTTTTGTTAGGCTATATATTGTGTATATGTGGGTGAGTGGGTGTGATATGATTTACAATACATTAAATATATATATATATATATTACCAATAAAATTCAGTTAGAAAATTTTACATAAAGTCGTTACTTTTGATCACTTGTTAGCTGTATACGGTTGAAAAATTTATTTTATTAAATGATTATTAATTATAAATTTATAAAAAGTAGATTAATTCTTGTTTAATGGCCAATTTTATAACTTTAACAATAACTTTAGTATGAGTTTTAAATCAATGTCGGTCTGTCCATCTATACAAACACAAGCCAAAATTTTGTAAAAAAACTAATTTTATTTTAATTTGTTGAATACATTTCAAGTAAAATCAATAACATAAAATTCAATAATATAATGTTATTGTTTTTGTAATTGTAAAAAAACATTATTTATTTGTTTTTATATTTTCAAATTCATTTAAAAGCGTATGCTAGGACTGCCTTAATCCCTATCTGAACACAGAAATTGTACACACCCTTGCACAACTGCTCCTCCTTCCCCTTCCGCTTAATAAATTTTACGTGTTAATGTTGTGATAAATTAAAAGTTAATGCATAAAAAACAAAAAAACAAAAATAATGACAAATTATTCATATGCTTACAAAACAGATTAAAATTATGGCAAAAAATATGTTTTATTATTAATTAACATTAATCTCTCGATGCTTGTAGACGCACGCCTACATGTGTCCGTGAGTGTGCATTTGGCTTTGTTGTTCACATGTTATGTAATTTATGACTATCATCAGTTGTGTTAATATTTAATTTAATTTTTTATGCCCATTTTGTTTGTTGAATTTTATTTTTACACAAAAAATTGAATAAAAAAAACAAAGACTAAAATAAATTATCATAAAAACGTATGAAATGAATTGTTTTGTTTTATATTGTGTTTGAGTGTTTTTTTAACTTGTCTAATATATTTTTCATATAACTTATGTACAATTATGCATGTGTATTCGTAATTAAACACTTAACAAATATTTATCAGTCAATTTTCATCGCTATTATTGGCAATTATTTTTTTTTGTTTTTGTTTTTATTTATGAGAAAAATAATAATATAATATTTTCATAATAAAATAAATTTCGTACCTATTTTTAAGATATTTAAAATAATAATATTAAAATATCTTCTTAAACTTGGCACTCAATAATTTATTTTAAATAATTAATTATTTTTTGTAATTGATTAAATAGAAAATAAAAATAAGAACCAAATTTGTCATAAGCCAAATATGAAGCGCCCTTCCTAACTACCTTCGCAGGGGGGGGTGGCATATATCTAATTATGCCCTCTAACAATATTCGGAATAGGCTTTAACATACAAGTAGAATTTTGCGACAAGTACAGTTTTTATAAACTTGAGGCGTGTTTGTAATCCGATCGCGCCTTTTTTGAGGATATCGTTGGGAAGATTAATGCGTGTACGCAGAATTTAAATTTAGATTTCTTAGTTCAATATATGGGGAAATTCTTTGGATAGATTTTTGTCGATTGTGCACTTGACTCTCAACCGAATTTGTCCAATTTAAATGGGGATCTGCCTTGAGAAAGTAGAACGGTCCATACAAAATTTCACCTCAATATCTGAAGTGAATATTAATTCATATGAATGTTTGTGGTTCCAAAATATATTTCACTGGTTCTGAAACATTTATTTAAATAATTTAAGCGTGTCTCTCCGTCCGTATCGAAAAATAGTCATTTTAAGTCCCGTAGCCGTATATGGATTGCAACAACAAAAATTCCTAGTATATGACAATTCATTTAATGATGTTGAAATAATAGTAAAATCAATTTTTAATCAAGTCTTTCTCGTGTTGGCACGTGATACTCGTTATATTGTTTTTCAAAATATTTGTTATAATTACGAGGACATAATATCTGGTGGATTCGTATTAAAAATAGCAATTACTCGACATGAAATAAAGCCTTAACTACACATTCAACGTGAAATGAAAATGAAATATTAGCCAGACTGGTATGGTATAGAGTGTATTCAACTGATTAGACATTTATCTACAATTTGTTTAATTACACTTTTAGACATATGCAATACAATGGGTATATATTATTCTCACACTCTCCATCCACATGTTGCTCCATTTACTCTTTCTAATTGATCTTAAACTAACTACTTGAATATTTTTGTGTTTACGTTCTGTATTTATCTGTACTTTTATATTATGTGTATGTGTGGGTGTTTTTGCATGTACTTATAATTATTGTTGTTTTTTTTTTTATAATATATATTTTTTTTGTTTCTTTTTTGTATATTTTGTAATTTATAATTAGTTTAATTTTTTTTTTGTTATTGAAAATTTTGTGTTTTTGGCAGTGCTTCCTGTAGTATGTATGTATATAGCAAATTTTTTTATTTATTATAGGGATGATTTACATCGGGATTGCGCATTAGTGTGCTGTTTTGGCTGGTGGATGTCAGTTGATCATGCGTGGTAAGCATTTTTTCAGTTTCTTGACGACTGTTGGCCATTATGCGGCGTATGGTGGGGGCGCAGGGTGTACGTCAAAGTCTCGACTCCTGCGCATGTTCATGTCAAACCTGACTATGCGCATTCATATGCATCGCATCCACGGCATCAGCATTTGGTGGCGGTCCTCCGCCGCCAGTGGACGCTAACTGTGTTGCTGGATAATACTGTAACGAGGCACAATTCAAATACTATTTCAATGTTAAGAGAGTATTTAAAGCGTAATAGTTTTAAAAAACACATAATCAATGATTTTTAAAATCCTATATAGTGATAAAATAAACAATTCTTCCCTTTTTGATGACTTTTTAAAGTAGAAGTTCACCTTAACAAATATGCTTATGAAACGAGGGGCATTGCTGTTGACCGATTTTGAATAAACAATTTAAATTAACACATTAATGAATAAACAATTTTAATTCAATATTTTCATTTTGGTACCCATGAGATTTTTCCCCACTGTGAGCGTGGTTGAATTGAGTATACCACCCATTAATAAGGATTGTGAAAAATTAATTTTTGAAAAAGTTTGTAAACATCTTCCTACTCGAACCAACTGCAGTTTCTTTTCCAAATTAAATTAAATTGGTTGAGAGCCAGGCCCACACAATAAAAAATAAATCCAAAAGAATTTGTTAACAAAGTTGAAATTTCAATTCTTAACGTACCATAAATAGGCGGGATTTGGAAAACAAACACGCCCATAATTGCAAAAAATATTTTATTTGGCACATAATCTATCTTGCATGACTTGACCTGTGAATAAAACATTAAAAAAGATCACTTCCCTGCCGCACCCACGACCTAGGTCTAGGTCACTTTTTGCGTTAAAAATTATTTGTGTTCATTCAATTAAATCATCAAGAGGTAGAAGAACAATAACACAAACTTAATGTGGTTTCTAGGATAAAAGTGAGATATATACGTGGGTATATACATAAACTTTTCCAAGCAAAAAGAATTCAACAGTTTTCAAAATTGAAAATTTCCGAAAATTTCTCTTTAGTTTTCGGTTAAATACACTACAATTATAAGTACAGTAGTAACCATAATGCTTGTGTTGTCAAAATTGATTCTCCATATGCACACACATACGCACTTATGTGTGTAAGTAGTTACTAGTAACAGGAAAAACGTTCAAATTCATGACTGCGAAACATTTAATGTGTGGGGCGGCATGTAAATAAAAAAAATTGTTGAAATACTGCCATGTGGATACACGCACACTCACACACACACGCTGAGCGTAGTATGTAGTGACTATGCATTGATGGAAGGAAGTTGAAATCTCAATAATTCTGCAATTCACAGTCAACACTAAACCAATCTTTGTTGCATGTGCATGAAAACAAACTGAAACCAATTCAATCTATTCAAGCCAGTGCATACAGAGTCAGTCGTGTTGGAGAAATGTGAAGTAAATGATTTGGGAAAGCCAAAGTAATTGAATTGATTGCCATATACACAAATGTATACAATCACACATGTGTGTATATATGATATATAAACACCATTATTGCTATTTATATATAGTATGTGGTGCATACGTGCCTGATTATTGAAATAACAACTGTATGATAACACTAACACAAACACCAACAACACCAACAACAATAATAATAATAATAAGCATGTTGATAAATAAGAGTTTGGCATGTTTACAATTTGTCGAACGGACACAAGTTTCAATTCTTAGATTTTAAGCTCTAGTTGGGTTGCCTCTAATCCAGAAATTTTTTTGGAAAATTTCATAAAAGAACAATTTTTTTTATCATAAAAGCAAATCAATTTGTTGTAACACTAGTAAAATTTAATAAAATTTAAATGAAAATTGAATTTTTTTACTGTTGTTGTTGTTGTTGCTGATTTGTGAATAGTTCGTGATGGCCATAAACTGGCTTAAAAGTATTTTGTTTACGCTATTGTGTGAGGGCTTTTGTTGTTATGAACTTTGCTACTTAGTTATTTATTTGTGTAGATGGGTGTGTGTGTGTTGCACTTGTATTTGCATAATAATTTACCCGTTTATTATTTAACCATTACTTCTATATACGATACGTGCGCCACTTTCTGGGCTTCCTCCATACGTTGTGCGGACGATGATGTCGGCTTTTGTTTACTTTAAATGAGTAATTATGCGTTAAACAATGTAACGTAAATATATATTTTGTCATATAATATTATGGAGAGCACTACATTTTGTCAAGTCAAAATAGTGGTAATGCATTGGCCTTCCCATTGCAGTACATGTACTGCACGTACGTAACCTCAACTGAGACAAAATGAGACTCCAGTGCATATATTCTTGAAACTGAAACGATCTTTCCGTGTCCGTCTATGCACTTTTCAATTGTTGAACTCTTTCAAGTGTTGCGCCCAAAATCGCTAAAAAGTTTATGAATCATCCAGAACACTCGAGCTATAAAGGTGAATAGTAGTCGACGTGGGGGCGGAGTTAGATAACAGACAGATCACACAAAACCGTATTTGTCCTTACATTAGAATTGTACGTAAACTAGAGAGGACGTAAAAGGCACCCATCGCGTCTTATTTAAGATTATTTTTAGGGCAAATTGAAATTTTTTTATCGGTTTTTTTAATAATATTTCTCCTACAATAAGTCTGCTTATAGCAAAAACGATGATAAAAACTCTCTCCTTACAAACACAAACACGAATATAATAAAAAATTTATAAAATATTTTTTAGTCGTCATTCTTTAACCACCCGCGTATATGGGGTTGCATCATATAACTTGCAATTATCCCTGCTATACAAATATGCTTTAGTCCTCGTATAATGCATAGTAATTGGTATTGCGTATATGCATATTTCATTATTCAACTTTATGCGTTTTGGATACGCGCAAAAAAAGTTTCACAATTCTTTCTTTCTGCCTCCCTCACTCACTCGTTAATTTTAATTACACGTCGGTTTGCTTTGCTATGCATCATAATCATTTATTAAATTATTGTAGCAAGTTTATCATATATTAACTGTTGTTGTTGTTATTGTTCATTTTGGTCATTTAATTAAGTTTGTTCTTCCGTTTGCAACACCCAGAAGGAGCCGTCAGAGACCCTACAAAGTATCTAAATTCTTGATCAGCATCAAAAACTGAGTCGATTAGAACTGCGTGTCCGCGTTTTCGCAAGTTGGCATTATCACGGTCGTAAATTTTTGGATAATGAGATGAAATTTTCTACAAGCATTTTTACTTTTTGCACACAATCGCTATTTAAAATGAACAAAATCAGACAAGAGCCACGCCCACAATCAACAAAAATCTATTTATCTGCTCCATAAATTTAGCTACGAACTTAAATTTTCATATATATATTTTTAAGTATCCCTTCCATCGATTTAGCAAAAATTGGCGTAGTCGGATAACATATACGCCCACAACTTACAAAAACCATATTCAATATGCTTGACATGCACATTGGAGATGTGGAGGGTATTTAAGATTTGGTCTAAGCCAAATTTAGTTTTCTTACTTGTTTTTACTCATATCTCTACATGCACATTTGTATAGGTTTGATTTGTGTTGGCAAACTATTTGTTATTGCATAAATATACAATTTACAGTTATATGTTGCTTGCGCTTTGTTTACAATTTCTTTATTCGTACAATGTAACGAGGTGGTGGGAGTTGTTAAAACTATCAAAAAGAGACCACATTGGCGCCACAAAGTACACACATATATTTCTTTTCCTTGGCGAGATGCACCCTTAGTTTTAAGCAAGCAAAATCTAATAGCCACGCCCACATGTTATAAAAATCTCTCAAAAATGAAGTCGAAGTTGAATTTATTACATTTAATATTGCCATCAATTCGTTGAAAATTAAAAAGTCATTAAAAGAGTGCGCAATTGTTGTAATTGGATAGATTTCAGATTTGGTTTAACTCATATACAATTTTTATACCCTGCACCACTTGTAGTGGCAAAGAGTACATTAGGTGTGTGCGAGTGTTTGTAACTCCTAAACGGAAAATATCACACCCACCTTCAATCGATTCAGAACCGAAATCTGCCCGTATATCCGTCCGTCCGTCCATTTGTGTGCCAGCTTCAGGTCACATTTTTTGAAATATTTCGATGAAATTTAGTACAAGGATATGTATTGGCCCAAAGAGTAATCCTCTTAAAAATGGACCGAATTGGACCATTTATAAAAGCCCTCTTCATATAAGGTCTTATTATAATGGAAATCTTTTCATGGAAAAAATCGCAATTGTTAAAGTTTTTTCACAATACTTGTTGAAGAATAGTTAATTCGCTTCATATTTGGCTGGGCCAAATTTTGAACCGATCGGACCATTTCTAGAACCCCTTTTTATATAATTTTATTTCACAAAGTAACTTTTATGACAGTGTATATCGATACAACCAAAAGCAATTGTAAATTTAAGGAGCTAAGTGATGTGAGATATTAAATGGTCCGGCTTGACCGACTATATTATTTTTACTTGATTTACTTGCCAACTTAGTATTCTGCAAATTTAAGATAAAAGAACAACCTTTACATCCAGTTAAGATGTGCTATCAAAAACTGATTTGTCATTATTTTGATTTTCTGCCACGTGCATGCGAACATGTGTGATGCGCGAATAGAGAAGCGGGCAATGTTATTTAAAATCTGTTAACAACAAGTATCTACGCAGTATTCTCCTACTCGTACAATGTTTATGTGTGTGTGACAGGCAATAACCGCCCATTCTCCCTAATTCCATATTTTTCGAATCTGATATTACACAATATTACATTACAAGTTAGCTTGTTATAAACAGAAGTGTTAATATAGCAAAAGCACAAAGAGAGTACAAAGTGAATTATGTGGATGTATGGATTGCAACGGGGTTGTAGGAAAGATTTGTTTAAATATACTTACGCCAACACGTCCATTATCATACTCTCTGCTCGCTTGAATGGTCAATTTCGCTTTGGAGTGCATGGCATCCGTTAGAGTGCTCCTTTGATGTGTTGCTGATGTTGTTGTGGTTGTTAACATGGAACCATTGCCTTTGCTTGTCGTCGATGATGATGATGATTTGCTGCGAAAGCAAAATTCTATGATGGCCACAAAGACCGCCACCAATAGACCGCCGATCAATATGTAAAAAATGCCGGCCACATTGCTCAGCGATAGTTCATTGTGTGACGTTTCCTGATTGTCCTTGTTGAGGTTACATTCGGTTTTATCATACCACCATTTATTGCGTAATTTTATCAATTCACCATTCTCCTTCAGTGACAGTACGGCCAAATTAATTGGATCTCTAACATGAGAAATGAGATGAGTGCAAAAAGGGAAAAAAATCAAGAATAAGAAATACAATGAGAGTCCATCTTAAGGGATTTAAAGCATTGCCTTTGTTGTTATTGTTGTTGTTGTGTGAAAGAATATGAATTTTTCTTTTTACAACATAAAAAAAAATAGAAAACTATATTTGACTTGGGCCAAATTTTAAATTTTGAAGGGTATTTAAAATTTGGCCCAAGTCGTATTGTTGTATTATGTTGTATTATGTTATGCGCAAAAAAAGGCTTTTTGAAACTTGTGGACGCGTCTGCATTCCGACTGCACCCATTTATGGCACATCGTTGGGTGCCCTAATTACAACTATATGACACATTTTTGTTAATTGTGGGCGTGTTACTTGGGAGATTTTGCCCAAAATTTCGGCTCGATATCTCAAAATTTGCAACTGTGAGGGTTCAAATACGGACGTAGAATAGAACACCCAATGCACCCCATCTGACGTAGGGGGTACAAACATATGTTTTCTATTTATTAAAAATTGAAATTCCTACAGTAAATGGATTTGGAGATGATGGGAGAAACTTATTTACAGAAACGTAACATGTAAATAGGACGTACGTACTAAAAATACGGCGTTACGGTGGAATTACATGACAGAAGCACACACCCCTAATCAGCTTATAGCTAATTAACATTTCTTCAGTAGTCTTCAGTTTCCAAACTATAATCAAACTTAGAAATAAAGACGTTTATTGTCTTCAAATTTAATGCCATTTAATGGGGCAACATTCTAACATCCCACACGACATAGCGAGAATCTTCGTTATTGGAATTCCATAGAAAAAGTTCTTTGAGTCGGATTTTTTGTAAAGGCTTTTAGGAATATAAGGATATATGGATGTTTTATGTACAAAGAGTGCATGACGTTTGTATGTCTTCACATCTATTGGAAATTCATTTCCTTTGTGAATAAAGACTAGTAATAAAAACAAGCTTCCAAACAAATTTTCCATTTGCATTTCATTGCATTTCAAATATTCATAAGTGCAGTTTCCTTTCTTTTTTTTATATTATGTACGCGTGTGGTATACATATATTGTGTTTACGAGCGAATGTGTGTGATGGGAAGGTAATAAATAGGTATGTTGTAGTAGGACGTGAAGATGTAATGAATGTAAGAGCAAATACTCACTTGAGGGGTGAACCAATTGGCGTGGCAATGCCAAAACCTTTTGTATCTAGATTGCGTCCAACTTTCATGGTATCACAAGGTTCACGAGCGTTCACATACTCAATTTTCGGTGATTCCACCAGCAGCGCATACTTTCCTTTTGAGCTCCTTACACGCCGTATCCCTTCATCGTACGTATTCACAAACACATGCTTGCGTGAATTCATATATTCCCACATTTTGTTGTGTAAGCCGATTTGAGATCTCTACAGAGAAGAACAGGTGTGAGTGTGTAATAGAGTAAGTTAAAAAAGAAAAGAAAAAACCCGATTAATTTTTCTCATATTCACCATTCAACCAATGCACATCTACCACCACACTATCTACATGTGAGGCATCATGCATACAGAGCAGAACACACATCTACAAGAAAATATAATTGATTTCTCTGGTACTGCTACATGGTACTATGTGGTAACGCAGGCATCCCTTTGCCTTCTCGTTTTTACTTAATGTATGATTTATAAAAAAACTGTGTACCTACGTACTTCACACGTGTGTTTAGGTGTTTGTTCCTTTTTGTATTTATGTACAAATGTTTAATAAATTGCCTGATTACATGAAATACTGTCATGCTGTAAAGAAGCAGAGGAGACAGTTTGAACACACAGAGACAGCATTATTACACCTTTGAAGAAAATTTCGTTTTTCTCTCTTTTTCATATTAATTGCTTTTATTCTCTATTCTTTATGTCTTTTTGTTTGTTTCATTATTTTGTGCTAAAGTCTCCTTGGGCCTTTGTTGATTCACTTTGTTGGGGCATTTTATTTGTATGCGTGTAAGTTGTGTTTTTTGTTTTGTTTTTGGTGAAAACGTTAAGGTCTGACATTCTGCAGTTAAGTGAATGTTCATCTTCAGTGTTTTTGCTTCGTTTGGCAAATAAATTAAATTAAAATGATCTCCTGCCAGCCAAACCTCTTGTTTGCTTGTTAAAGGGTTGATTTTTATATAGCACCCTCCTTCACATACATTGGGGGCCAAAGTAATCCATCAGTTCTATAAATATCTATAATCTGTTCTAAATCAGCATCAAAATTTTTAGCACTCTCAGGGTCGTCAATTTTGAAACAGTAAGCTGAGATATTATTCATAGAGTTCTGATGCACTTAAAATTAACCCATTCATCGGATAGCGGACACGCCCGCACGTCGTAAAAGTTTATTTGCAAGTGATTCTTATATGTCAATATGTAGCTGCCACGCCCAATGTTTGGATATACATATGCAGGATATTTAAGATTTGGCCTAAGCCAATTTCAGTGTTTGTACAGTCTTTTCTGCTCATTATTTGTTCAGAAGGTTTACACAGTTTACGTGTAAATCTTCTTAAATCCCTTTTAGAGTTATTCCATATAGTTCTTGTAAAAATATTTCATGCAGGCTTTACATTTTTATCTCCCTTGGAGGGTTGTAAGTACAAGTGTAAGTACATGAGTACATGAGCTACCTTGTGTGTGATGATGAGTTATGTGATTGTGAATGAATTTTTGCAATTATTATTTCCTTAGATTTACACGCCCGTTATTGCACTATTATTATAAAAACGTCTATGTTGCAACAACTTCTTCAGTTGTTTTCAGACTTTGAGAGCAAGTCCTTTGTAAATGCCCACAATTGCCATCACATCAATTAAACATGTGTGTGCAGCAGCAACATCACAACCAATTGAATGTGGCTAGTGTGCGTATGAGTGTTAAATGAAAATTGCAAAAATCTGCTTTGGCACTTGATTGATGGGTGGTGCAATTAGTTTTGACAACACGATGCACACATACCCGCCACCCAGTGCACAACAATAATATGAAATGGCAATGACAGAAGAAAGGACTCACGCAAATATTGTTGCATACATAGAAATATATACATGTTTGTGTAGTAGTGTAGTTTTGCAAATTCTCTAACACCAACAGTCATATGGCCCAGCCTTGGCGTGGTTACTGTTAAAGCCCATATTTCTTGCCGACTCTTTCATTAGGTTTTCTTCCATACATTTATGTGGTTGACTGATACACATCCCCACCCACATACGCATTAATAGTTCGTGTATAGGTAATTTTTTCGTTGCCTTTCGTTCCGTTTGCTGATTTTTAATATGGTTCATATATCACTCGGTGACGATGTCAACACTCTGTCTTTTCTTTTCTTTCCTTTCCTTTGCGTTCCCTTTTTTATTTACCTCAATTCTATTCTACTTGTGGTGATGTTCAATTTTCTTCTTGAATCCTTGGGGTTTAGGTTCTTTTGTTTCTTTCGTTTCCTCTTCTGCAATACTTCCCTTGTATTCATTTTCTTTTTTTTACAATCTTATGTCATGTTGATATTTTACATATTTTATTTACTCTTTTATGTATAAAATATATCAAGAGCGAGAAACAGAGAGATAGAAAAGAAACAAGCATTAACCTGCAGCAGCAGCAAGAGCAACACTTCTCTAAGGTATCAACACAATTCCAATATAAAGTCATGCGGGTGACTTTAACCATTCGTTATATAACAACACCATTCAAATGCACTCCCCCACACACACGTACGCTTACATTCAGTATTATGTAATGCAACACAATGCATATTGATTTCATCAAAAAAGGAAAAGAACGCAAAATTTCACGTCAATGCACACACCAAGCCATACAATCGTATATCTTGTACTGTAGACAACCCGCTTATATGTAGAGAGATGCCATTGCCATTGCAATGTTGCATTGTTGCTGCCGCTGCCGATGTTGATGCATGTGTGACTATATTTACTGTAGCTTATCAATTTTTTCACGAATTGTTTTAAATATTATTCAAAAATAAGTTTAAAAAAAAGACATTTTAAGGTTATGTTTGCTGGATGCTTTTGTCAGATGTTAAATAAACAATAACATCTTAAAAGCGGAGATCGAAACTGTTATAGCCAATTTAAAACCACTGAAAATGTCCAAGTTGGTCAATGCCGATAATTTGATACTCTGCATCACTTAGTACCACAAATTATGAAACAATTATTTTGGTTGTACGAGTAAACGTGAGGCATTGTCATACAAGTGCATTTTATGAAAAAGGGCTCCAAAAAGTGTTTAGTAAGTTTTTTCAAAATATATTAAAAATTGCGATTTTATGCCCTATAAACATTTCCATTATAATAGGACCTTATATGGGGAGGAGTTCTAAGAGTGGGTCGATTCTATTTTGAATGAGGTTTCTCTCTGGGTCGAAACATGTAATTATTCCAAGTATCATTGAAGCAAGAAAAAAGACTAAATTTGGCTTTGGGCAAATACCCTCCACATCTGCAATAGTGGGCGTGACAGGTAAGTCATTACGCCCTCTAGTAGCTTATGTATTACGTATCAGTTTAAAAATCTGGTATTATGGGCGCGCTTTTTATTGGAACACGCCTACATTTGGGACAATGAATGGGATCACTATAAATATTTGCACCAAATTTCGAGTTCATGACTAAATTTTTATGGCATATATTATATCGATTGTGGGCGTGTCTGTTATATGACACGCCTTCATCTATATCTATATATATCTATATACAGTGTTTATAAAATTGGCTATAAGCGTAAATTTAATTTTGTGCCAAAAATTAGAAGAAAGTTTTATGTTATTTGTGGGCGCGGCTATAGTCTGATTTTGTTCATTCAAAGCTTAGAGTGGCTTTGGTTTGTACTACAAGGGTGTTAATTAAGTACCTGGCACGCCCTTTTTTAAGCATAATTGTGAACGGAATTTAAAAATTGGCCTAAACACAATTTACTTGCTTTTATTTTTAGTTGTTGACTACCTCCAAATCTAATACACCTAAGAGAAATGTTGAAAAAGAAAAGAAAACTTACCCTAAAGAAATCCCACGTGGAGCCATGCAACAGTGTACCGTATTGCACTTCGGTTTGCATGGCCAAGTCTTCCGGTGAGTTTATGGGCGTTATCATACGTTCTACGGTAAGAAAGGCAGCTAAATTGGCAGTGTAAGAGCTGATGAGTATGAGAGTGAAAAACCACCAGACGGCGCCCACAATGCGGCCGGAAATCGATCTGGGTGATATGTCAGAGCCTTGTTGCATAAAGGCGGCCAAAGCAAACCAAAAAGAATTTAAAATACTGAAATCATTGACAGCTGCTGTTGTTGTTATAGGTGGTAAAGCAACAGACCCAGTGGTAATAATATTACTCCCACTACCACCTCCAGCGACAACACCAACTCCAACGCTTGCTCCACCACCACCGACTGCAGTTGTGGCTCCACCTGTTGATACTGTTGTCATGGCGCCGGTTACTGGTGCACCGCCCACTACAACAGGCGGTTGTTGATTACGCAATTGTTCCTGAAGTATGTGCGGCTCTATAGGCAAACGACACAATTAAATTATAAAAAAATCTGTCAAATCTGGATTTTGTAAGCCAAAGAAAAATTCAATGATGAAGTTACAAGGTTATAATTCTCATTTTGATTTGTCTGTTGTACGTGCTGCACAACCAAGCAAGCGTGTGTTTTATCCAAATAATAAGGACATGTGAGCCCTACTGTTTTTTTGTGGTTTTCAAGATTTAATATTCCTGAACAATTCGTACAGTGATAGCTTTTTTTGTTATGTTTGCTGGTATGGTTGGTATTTGTGTTTTGTCAGACACTATTGTTGGAGGTTTTTTTTGCTTTTTTCTTTTTTTTCATTGAAACATAACGAATTTTTATACTAATGTCTGTGCTTTCACAAATCCATACGCATGAAGTTGAAGTTGGGGTACGTCCGTCCATCCATACTTTTTCTTTTTACTTATATAATAAAATTTTAACATTTTGTAATATTTCAGTTGAGTTTTCTTCTTCTTTTTGAGTATTTTTTCATATATAGGTTTATCGGGTCCGACCGCACATCCACATATGCATATACAAATAAATCTGGGCATTCTTTAAAGTAGAGATTAAAATAGTGGAAAAAAAAAAACGCACCAAAGGCTTTGGAAACTTCTCACGATTGTACAGAAATGAAAATGGAAAAGAAAAATTAAATTAAAGGCATTCACTAACATAACCATTTATAGAGGATAAGATAAACGTATAAACGGACAGATGGACGGACAGGCACACAGGCAGATGAATAACTACATGTCGTTTACGCTCAATATTCATACATGTGGGCACAAATATATATATGTGTACACACATGCCTATAGCAAGTTGCTACTGCTGCCGCCATTTTTATTCACTGCTTAAGTTTATATGGTTTCCTGTGTGTAAATACACGTTCGTATGCATGTATGTGCTTGATTTCATTTAACATCACATAAAGTCTTACGGGTGCCTGAGAACGATTTGAATTTTTGATATTTACATTATTACGTTATCGTTGTCGTTTGGCTGTCGTTATAGCTGAAGGTTAAAACAACAGCACAGCATGACACAGAAAACTACTACAGCGCATCCTATATGTTCAGGGGTGGGCATTAACGCAACCACTGCCGTTGTTATAAAGATTCGTCGCTCTTGAACAACAACGTTGAATTCTAACGTTAAGCGATAACTGACGACATGAAAACTTTTTTATTTTTGTCAGTTGAAATCGCTTGCAGCTCATTTGCCCACCCTGGCTCATAAACAAGGCCTTGTCTACATACCCATCATGTAAAAGAATTTTGTGAAAATAAAAGTAAAAAATTCCTTCAAATGCCTCTGGCATTCTTCTTCTTCTTCTCCACTATTTATTTTAAGCAGTTATTAGGTTTTTGTAAACGCGCAAGAGCGCGCGAGTGTGCAGGACTTTGCTCTAAAATAAAACGTTTGTTTTAAATTATTTTTATTGTTGTTGTCATAGTTGAATAAAAATAAATTGTTATGTAGATTGAATTTTCTTTAATAAATTTCTTTCAAAATGTTGTGCTTTTTTTAGACCCACTATATGGGGGTATACATCATTTTGACTAAAAGTTTGCAACGCCTAAAAGGAGGCGTCGGAGATTACACAAAGTATATATACTCTGAACCTCGATCTAGCCATATCTGTCTATTCGTCTGTCCGAGTGGGTTTGTTTATTTGTGTTTTGTTCATTTGTGTTAAATATTTTTAAAACCGCTTACCAGCTTGGTATTGTAAAATGCGCCACTCGTAGGGTGAGAAGCGCGAGACAAAAAACAGTACAATGCTCACTCCAATATAACTAAATATGACGCTCACCTGGAATAAGGAAAAGAAAACAAGAAAATCGTACAGACAATTGACTGCAGTTGTTAACAGTGTTTAATATTATAAATTTAATTTGGTGTTGTGGCCGGTTTTTCAGAAATTAATCTATCTTAAGTAAATAATGGTCTTCTCTTTGCAACACCCAGAACGTGATGTCAGGGACCCTACAGAGTTCTTGATCAGCATTAAAATCTGAGTCGATCTAGATATGTCCATTTATGTGTCTCTCAGTGTTGGCACTGTCAGTATCGTAAATTGAGCTGAAATTTTGTACAAATGCACGTGGAACCCTAGTTGAAATTGATAAAAATGAAAAAAAGTCAAGAGCCCCATCGATACAAATCTATTTAGCTTCCACAAAAATTTAGCTATAAAGAAAAGAAGAAAAATATTTATGATTACGCCATCCATCCAAAAATTAGCGTATTCTTATAACAGACACGCCCCTATTTAACAAAAAAAATCATATTCTGCATTAAACTCGACGTGTATTAAACACACACGCATATTACAAACACTATTAGAGGGCGTGATCGCGTACCTGCCACGTCCACTGTTTGCATGGAGATGAGGAGGGTATTTACAATAAGTTAAATTTATTTTGTTTCCTCGTTTTCCCGTTATTTTAAACCACAAGAATCGTATTTCCTTTACTGTTATGGTTATGTGTACGTGTGCTTCTCCCTTTCGCCCATTTTTTTTCATTACATCACTTTTACTGGTTTCGTTTTTTCTTTGTGTCCCAGTTGCTTTATGTCGCAGCAAACATTCTATTACCAAGCAGTCATATCACGTTAATGCTTCGCTAATTTAATTATTTTTTTATAACATGCGACGAGAGTGTGTTCTTCAAGTACTAACAACTAAAAAAACTAAAAATTAAGGATACTGAGTCGTTGTAAATGATATTGTTAACATATTGAATTTCTATCTGCTTTACATCAACTCAACCTAGCAAAGTATTTTGGTAATACAGTCTTAGAGTTTTTCAGTTCCATTTTATGCTGCATTTAGTTTAAGCTAAAAATACATTTTTCAGTAATTTTGTATGTTTCTGTTTGCTCGCGATGAAAGGAAGTATTTTCCCTTTTAACTGTAGTAGCACACGCTTGCACCTTTTATTTTTTACCTTAGGTTTGGTCTTGGACACCCTATCGCATGGTTTGTATAACAACAAGGATTTTTGTCAATTGTAGGCGTGTTTTTTGTTTTTTCGTATTGCAAAAAAACTCACTTTCAGAGAATTAGAAGGTTCCTTTCAATTTTTTTTTTTGCTATTCTGAGCTTCGCAATAAAAAACGGATATACGGACATGATCAAAAAAAATTAATACAGCTATCCATACCGTAAATATTTTCCTAACGAAAACAACAACCAATAAAAATTTATTTAAAAATTCAACGAGTTTTTATTTTTTGTTGCATTGCACATAAAACAAAACAAGAACACATTTAAAGGTCACTCATAAAGCAAACCATTTATTATCTAAAGAAAAGTTTAATCTTTCCGAAAAAACCAAGCAGAGGATAGCATATGTTTATAAAAAAGGAAATCTCCAGGAACACTGCAATAACAACATGTGTGCATGTCTGAAGCCTATTGTTGTTAAAGAAATTGGTTGAAGACATTTTGGCTCAGATAAGGAAACTAAAGCGATTCTCTACGAGTTCTGCATACGTGTAAGAAACTCATATGTATGTGTGTGGAGCGCTTTTTGTTGCTGTTGATCTTTATTATCAAATGAAGGCAGTTTTATGTTTTTTCTGTTCCTTGGAGAGTCCTCAAGTTTACATGACTTGTTGAGAATAAGAAAAGAGTGACAATTTCGTAAAAACTTTTCGTCGTTTATTCCAGTTAAAGTTTGTTGCTAACTTATATAGCACACTATCTCTCTCTGTCCTTACTATACGTACAACAATACAATAAAATTGTTTAAAAAATGTCTTCAATTTACCAAAAATTATCTCATTTTTCATGTTTTTCTTTTCACTTTTGTTTCTCCTTATACAATATATGGCAACAGAGCAGAAAAGGGAAAGTTTTCTCATTTGTTTGTTGGACAATTTAGTGCAACAGTACCTTGTTGGTGTTGTAGCAAAAGAAATCGAAATTTTGCAACTTTAAGAAGTGCGTCATTATTATTTGTCAAACACTTTAAGAGAAGATGATGAAAGGGGGCGAAATATGTCACCAGTAGTTGTAGCAGTGTTTAGTATATTTAACCTACAACCATGCAATCTAACCCAAGGTCCACGTCCACGATGGACACAAATCTTTCACCCCTGATCTTAACGTTTAAACATCGCACATAAAATATATAAATCTGTGCCACGTAATCTAGATTTTAGAGATTAGAAATTAATTGAAAATGTTAGAATTTGCAAAAATTTCAGTATTTTACTACTAATAAGAGTCGTTTCCAACGAGTTTAGTTCAGTTGTTTGAAATTTCTTAATTTCTTAATAAAATAAAAAACGCATTTATGCACCTTTAAGGGGTAATTAAACATGCGTGGAAAAATGAACGCTTACCCAAATTTCTTGTGATAAAGGATTCATGAAACTGAACACTCCTGGTGTTTGCTTGACTGGTTTTTTAATCATTATCGAGATGCCCAGTGACATGAACGGTTTACTGAAATCAATGACACGCTCACGTTCCGCGGTAATTGTCATGGCAGCTATAGCAATATCGGCTTCCTGTGCATGTTCATACATACGCAATAATGATTGAACGTACAAACAAACAAACAAACAAAGAATAAAAATGTGTTGAGTATACAATTACGGAATTTTTCTTCATTACAGTTGCGATACGTGCAGGTAGGCAGCCATTAAACTTACCCGTCGTACTAGTTCGCCTACCATACCATCCCAGCCGCCACGTACATTGGGATTTTCCGAACCGTAAGTGCCATCTTTCACCAAACGCATCTCATCTGGTTGGGAGTGCATACATAAAGTAATGAAAACATCGAGTCAACGCACGATTAATGAATGGCTCTTTTAGTTGATTACTTACAACGGATGCCCAACTTTTTGGCCAGCAGATCAGCCAAATCTTTGCAGTAGCCTTCGAATCTTTCGTTGCCTTCTACGGTCTCACCAATACCAGCCCGCCGCAACATGATGTATGGCTCTTCCAGCAGTGTTGTTACCATGTAAGTGCGATTCCTTTCGATTTCGGCATGTGGCTTCAGGCGTACAAACTTAGCGGACAATGCTTGCAGACCATTATCGTCACTCCATTCGGCCACCTTTACCATGGCGCTGTTAACTGTCATTTCCACTACGTGCAAGGTATAATTTAAACGCCGACCGTCATCGTTGAACTTAATGTCGCCCGTAAGTCCTTCAATTTCAACCTGTTTTCAGCACGCACGCATGCACACAAAATTTGAAAGGTTGCCCAAAACGGTAGAAAAAAAGGAAAGAAATTGCAATTGTAAGTGCTTTGGTAGATAAGGACGCATAGTTAAGCGTATGTGTGTATATGTGTATGTGCGTACAATTTACCAAGCAATTCATTTTAATTGAGCCTTCTGGCTAAAGACACTGTTACACATTCAACCGTAGAAAATCTGCACGTTTTCCTACTACGTTGCTACGATGCCACGATGCAACGATGCTACGTTGCTACTACAACCCACCCATCAAGTGTTAATTTCTTAACCCAGTCAGAATGTTAACTCGGCCACATACATAATTGACTGGATGTTTGTTCAAATTTACCGATAATGCCTGTAAATTGTTTGGAAAAGTGTTCATGTGTGTGTGTGTGTATGGTGTGTACCTTGCGCAAATAACGTGAAATCTTATCGCCGTGTTCCCATGGATTCACCCAACCCTTTGCCGTATTGCAATCTAAATTACGTGCAACATTGCCAGCAATGCCGCCGCCACCTCCCCCTAAGCCATTCAAGTTAGCATTCATTGAACCGCTCATTAAATTGCCCATGCCACCAATCATGCCAATACCAGCCAGACCAGTAGCATTGGCTGAGGTGGAGGCAGCTGCTGCCATTAGTGTTTGACCTCGTCTAATAATACTGTTACGAAACTGGTCCGGTTTCTTGCGTAAAATTTTATTAAATGCTTCAACCAGAACGAATACGGCGTCGTACATGAGGGCAGCTTGAGCCTTTAATAATAACAAGTAGAAGAAGAAGAAGAAGAAGAAGAACATAACAATTGATTTTTTTAATTGTTATTTTTTTTTTTTTTTTACCGATATAGAATCACGACCTGCTCCTATCGATGTTGTAGGATCCAAACGTTTCCAACTGTCATAAAACTCACGCACCAAGCGACGGTTGGTGTCGACTAAACGGAAACCGGTTATGTTGACGGCACCGAATTCAATAATTTCACTCTCCCAACGATCATCCATAACCTAAATATAATAAAATTATATTTTAGCCAACCAAGTTAGTAAGCGTGTTTTAATTAAAAGAACGAGGAAAAAACTATCCAATCTTGAATACCAATCATCGTTTCAACAAACCTCCCGAGCAGTATATGTGTCAAAATATTGCTTAACGCAATTTCAATTCCAACTTGAGTATGAAAACTTTGAATCCACTCAATTTTTGAATCGTTTTCTAAATTTTTGAGACCAGGAGAACGCTTACCACAGAACAAAAGACAGATAGACATGACTAGATCGACTCGGGGTTTGCGTCGACATACAAACCTGGCGTGTACGAAAATATAATTTTTTTTTCTATAAAAATAAATTTTATATAATTTTTGTATATAAAAAAAATTAACTACACTAAGCCTAAGTGGGCGGGGCAGGTACATAATTACCCTCCCCAATGTTGTATATATTACATATCAACTATTTAGTAAATTGTGTATCGATTTTAGGTGTGGCACCTCATTTCGCAATAATTAAGAATCTTCGTACAAAAATGAGAAATACTTTAACAAAATATCTTAAAATTTGCAATTATAGAAATGGCTGCAGCAGACAGACATACGCACGCACAAGCCTACATCGACTCGTATTTTACATAATGTTGCTACATTATGGGGTCTCTGACGCCAACTTCTAGTACGGAGGGTATAAAAATTTTATGGGAATAAACTTTACACCAAAGGTAAATATATATCCACCAATAACAGTTATAAATGTTAGCCGTTACGGTTTATGTTAAATTTTTCTTTCACTTTCAAAATCTCTTAATTTTCAATATCTAACAAGGAACAGGTTTTTTGTCAAATCGAAATAAAACTAACACTGCCGGTCGTCCACTCGCTTAACCGAATAGTAACCTATTGCTACACCAGGCATCTACCTACTTGTTATTATAATTCCAGCTTACACACTTTATATCAACAAACTCTACCCAGCGAATTATGGACAAATCCATTCATGCGTTTGTATATTTAGTTATTTCCCAGTGTGCAGTTTTGTGTATACACTTACCAGACCACTGAGCAAATAGTGATAGGTACGTCGTCCTAATGAAATATCTCGTACATGTTGGATTAGTATCTCTTTGGCCATTTCCGTTGGACAATCGAGTACGATGTATTTATTGGTGAAACGACCCAAATGCTCCAACGTATGCAGGAAATCAATGGCCATTGTTACGTTGGCAATACGCTTGACCATCTCCACTTGAAATGATTCATTTCCGGGCTTTAAACCTTGGTAGATTTGCTGTAACCGCAGCAGACCTTGAATGTACAATAAATGCAGTGAAAATTGAAAATACTTAGTACACGATACAGGGTGCTCACCATGACCCTATATGAAAGTTAAATAACTTGAACACACAATTATTTTACAACATAAATAAATATTTTAGTGATTATTATGCGTAATGTGCATCGTGACACATAAGAAAGACTTTTCTTATATGAAACATTAACACAAGGTGCCCACTTCTTTAGAGTGGACTTAGGTTGAAAGTTTAGTTTCGCACATAATGTTTTTTTCCACCATCCACTAAATAGGTAAAAAAAAGCCCCTACATCTATATACAAGTTGTATATGTTGGTTATTTGAGTGCGCCCATTTTTGCACATGGGTGAGTTAACGAGCAAGAAATGAAATTTCAACTTTAAAATTATTAATTCTTTGGTTGATTGTGGGCGTGGTAATTACTCATTTCGCCCAATTTAAGTAGAAACCCAAGTTCAATATTTAAACATGTTTTTACATAATATAACATTGCTTCAATATAATAGAACGTGAGCGAACGTAGATATATGAACACAGACGGACATCGCTAGATCGATTCTAATGTTAATTCTAATCAAGAAATTAGATTGCGGTGTTTTCTGGGAAGTCGGAGTTCAAGGTAGATGTGCTTACCCTCAAAACTACTGCGTAAGCTTTGACCCATAAGTTGAGAAACACTGAAACAGAGTAAAAACCCTTGTTGTCCCTATTGTAACTTTAATTGCTGTAAAACATTTCATATTTTCAATCCATTTGTTTTGCAAAAAACATTTAGTGCCAGCAGCATATACTCGTACAACACCGAACAACAAGCAAATATTCTAAACAATTCTCTGATTATTATTGTCATCACCATCATCATGGATGGATGGATTGGTAGATGGCAACAGTTATTATTATGGTAAAATGGTAATGCATTGCATTGCATAAATGCGTGAATGAACCATCATCTCTGCCGTCACCATCATCATCATCATCATCATCATCATAATCAGTTCGGTGTTCAAAATACGGATTTATTTTGTACTTGCTTCTCGGCTGCTGTGAATGTCTGAAAGAATTTTCCCAATTCTCTGTGGCATTGTCACTATATCGTTTTTATGCAATCAATGTTACTGTCACTGCTGTTGTTGTGTTGTATTGTATTGTGTTGCGTTGTGTTGCTAAAAGATGATGGCAAGAGTGATGATTTTACCACACACACCCACATATACTTAAAGATTGGTTCATATTTGATTTGAGTATACTTTAAATACACTTTCAACACAGACACAAAAACTCTGGCGCCAGTTTAGTCGAAACTGTTGTGAGTTCAATTCAGTTTCAGTTCAGCTCTCTTTGGATTCACAGTTTAGTTTAACAATCAGAAGTCAACAAAGGCTTTTCGTAT
Organism: Crataerina pallida; assembly: GCA_949710015.1. Lineage (NCBI taxonomy): Eukaryota > Metazoa > Arthropoda > Insecta > Diptera > Hippoboscidae > Crataerina > Crataerina pallida. The sequence continues at coordinate 10,066,893 of OX453292.1, read as the reverse complement.
GTATTAGTTTAATACATGGGGGAGTAGTAGCAGCGGCTGTAGGCATACATATAAAAGCCAATACGACACATTGACATGGTCATTCATTCCAACCTATTATCTTTGTAACCATTGAGATGAGTGGAAAATCGTAGAGAATATTTTTTTTACCAAACCCTATACAAAACGGATTTACAGAAAAGAAAGAGTGCTTTATGTGTGCGCGTGTGTTTCGATTTGGGGTTTGTTGAATATGTGTGTAGTACACAACTGTCAGGCAATACTTGGGGATGTACCATCAACATAACAACCAACCGACCGACCGACCGGGAGCATTTGAGAATTTTCGAAATAGTCAAATTTGACTCTAAGCAAACTTTAAGTTCTACATCAACAAAATGCATGGTTGTTGTTTTTGTATAATTTTGCATAAAAGCATTGAACCGAGCATACGCATGCACACACATACAATGTGAGACCAAATCTTTGTTACAGCTTAGTCGTATATGGGTATAAAAGCGTCTAGAGATTACTCACTCCTCGCACATGTTAGTGAGCGTGATTGTGCAGAGCAGTATATGGTTGTAATAAATGTATGAATGGGAGTGTTATTGTAACTGTGAATGTGTGTTGTTGCATTGATAATGACCATTCGTTATTGATAATGACGATAATCAGGGGAACTAACCAACCAAGCAACTAACCCACCGACTAACCGACATGGCATCTCGCAATCTCTCTCTCTCTCTCTCTACTCTCTACTTTCGTTACTATTTTGCTTTATTATTCTCTCCCAGCTCCATAGTATTCATCATAAATATTTAAAAAGTTTTTGTTGAAATGTTGCCATTTGAATGTTCATGTAGGCAAACACACTAAGGCACACATACAAAATTTTTTGAAATGTATTTCACCAACTAACAATGTATGTGCTACCTTCTTACACACACGCACTCTTAAATGTTAAACGAACTGTGTACAAATAAGTACGTGTTCAATTTTTAGTTGTAAAGAATTTTGCTGGGAAATTTTTTATACGAAAATTCTACTTTTCGAAATGTGTGCAAAGGAATTTTTAATCAAACAGTACAATTCTTGTTTTTGTTTCTGTTTTTTTTTTTTTTGCTTTATAAGTAATAATCCTTGGTTTTGTACAAAAAAAAAAAAAAATATTTTTAACAAAACTTCTTTAAAAAAAAATATAAATTGTTTATATACAGTCATCACACACAACTTACAACTTTATTAAGTTGTAAGTTGAATATGTATTTGAATATGTGTGTGATATAGACTCCATTGTAGACAGAAACGCAAGCGTTTTTAGTGTTGTGTCTCTTGTGGTGCTTGGCTTGTGTTTTGTCTAAAAATAGTCTCTTCTATAAACAAAAGGCTTAAATGGTGTCGCCCCTAATAACAATTTTTCGTATGTTTACCTTATGCACCATTTGTAACATTTAAACAAAAAACGCTTTATGCGCTTTTTAACAAAAATGGAACAAGTAAAAAAGTTATAAATGGCTCGGCCAAAGCTCAAACACCCACCATTTCGGTCAGCTAAAAGGGCTTCGTTCGGGAATCATGAGCTTGGTGTTGAAAATTGTCAATTTTTATTCTTCTCCTTTTTGACAAAGATAAACAATCATGTGGTTTTTATAAACATTTTCTGAACAGACGGCCGATTTTCTTCACTTTTCATTTTCTTCGAAAATTTTTTAGTTGTACTACAAAAAATACCATAACAGTTAATCCTTCTTTGGCTTTCCTTTAATTTAAGGTTCTCCTGGTTTGGCCCCATTTTAAAACCAACCTGCGTGCAAAAACTATCAAGATAATATAATAGAAACTAGAATGTTTATAGCAACTTCATTTACTGTACTTGGAAAGCAAAGCCTTTCCTTTCCTTAAAAATAAGATTCCAAACAGGCTCGAGCTAAAGTATCAACCAATTATTACCAACAGCATTGCATTGTATACGCATTCTCGCAAGTTACAGAATAAAACAAGCAAGAAAACTATATTTGACTTTGGTCAAATCTTAAATACCCTCCACATCTATATAAAAACGGTGCGCGTGGCAGGTATATGATTACGCTCTCTTATAATGTATGTATTACATATGAGCTTGCATGTCGAGTGAATTGAATATGGTTTTTGTAAATTGAAGGCGTCTCTGTTATTCGACCACGCCCATTTTGACACATTGATTGGATTATTGTAAAAATTTCTACTAAATTTCAATCAAATATCTCAATTTTTCGCCCACTTTCAACAGTCGGACGATCGGACACACGGTCATACATGTCTAGATAGACTCAGTTTTTGACACTGTGACACATTTAGTATGTATACCCTCCATCTTATGTCGTTCACCGAGTTGTCATTAAGAGCAAGTAAAGTGTACAATAAACAAATCCCAGGAAGCAACTTTTCGAACACGCCCTATAATGCTGTTGACCCTTTACATTCAGATTTATATACTCTGAGTATAGGTACATACCATCGTTTTTTTTTTGAAATTGATTATAGTACTCATTCTTTTTAATACTTTTTATACAACTCCAACCAAGTTAAAGACAAGCAATGTTCATATTATCTCCGATACCAATTCACGACATTACTGTTGCTGGCCAACAGAAGTTTTGTCACATTGCATTCGATTTGTGAAATAATAAAAATGAAAAATAAATTTTTACATAATAGCTGTTATCAGTTCTATAAGAAAAGAGATAGAGAAGCGCATATAAATTTCTATTGGTTTTGTCCAATACGTACGTTCACACACATGTGCATAATATGTTGATTATCTTGCTAGGATATTATGCGAACCATTTTACGAATTCGCAAGCTTAGAAACTCAACAAAACAAGCAAAAATGTATTTCCAATAAAGTTTATATAACCGTCACATAAGACGAGTTTGCTATGCCGTGGGCAACACCAAAAAAGGAGGCGTCAGAGATCCTACAAAATGAATTCTTAATCAGCAATAATGTTCATTCGTATGCCCGTCTGTCTGAATTTTTTTACAGACAAATTAATAATTGATTCCTTTTCATCGGTGTGACGAAAATGGGCGTGAATTTATTCATCGCAGAATCCGATCTGCAAGTTGATGCGTTGATTTGACATTAGAAGGCGTATTAATGTAACTGCCACGCCCAATTCTGGTTTGTAAGACTGGAGAGTATTGAAGATTTGGTCTGAGCCAAATTATATTCGGTTACTCTGTTTTATGATATTCCGTATAATATATATATGTGTACATGCAAGTGAATGAGTTCAGTTTGATTTCTTCTTCTTCATTTCGTGGCATTTTATATCAACCTCAACCGTACAACGTAAATAATAAATATGTAAGAAATTATGTGCTTGTGTAACCACAAACCAACAACAAACCAACTTTGCTACAGTTCCAACAAAAACAAGTAAAACTACTAACTTTTGCTTATAGAAAATCTTAAACACCCTCCACGTCTGCATTCAAATGGTAGGCGGGGCAGTTACATGATTCCACTATCTAATAGCTTTTGTAATTCATACAAGCTTGCAAGTCAAGTTGAACGCTGGGTATGGTTTTTTGTAAAAAACTAAGCATGTCTGTTATCCGACCACGCCCATTTTTAGCCAAACAATGGATGGTATAATTATAAATATATGTAGCAAACTTCAACTTAACAGCTAAATTTTTGTGGCAGATAAATAGACTTTTGTAGATTGTGGGCGTGGCTCTTGAATGATTTTGCTAATTTTAAATAACAATCTTCGTGTAAAAACAAATAGTGTCTGTATAAAATTACAGCTCAATATGTCAAAACGGCCGGGAGAATGTCAAAAACAGGCAGACACACGGACATACATGACCAAGGTCAACTCAGTTTTTAATGCTGATCAAGAATGCAGAGTCTCTGACGCCTCCTTCTGGATGTCGCAAATGGAATGACAAACTTCATGTACCCCGCTTACTTATGTGGAGGGTGCAAACAAGGGGCAAAATTTTCTATATAATAAATATAACAATAAAAGTGAAGGAGAGTAAGAAAGAGAGCACTGAGTCGCACTGACATAACAATACATTGTAAATAAAAATCGAAAAATATTTTGTTTGATTGTAAATATGTATAAAAATGTAAATAGCGCTGCACACATGTTTACATCTGCATACGAATGAGTTAACAAATACATACAGCCAACGTATTGTATTATACAGCAAGATGCAAAGCATATGGCGCTTGATGTATGATGAAAATGATCTTTTTGGGGCAGTTGTGCTCAAAAATTGTTTACAACACAAAATGTCTCTGCACTCGTGTGTATGTGTATACACATACCTGCATATTATTGTATATGTACAATGGATTAAACGGAAGTGAAAGCTGGTCTATGTGAAAAATATTTATTAAATGAAAGAATATTTATTTCGATATGTTAAAATCTTCTTCAAAACGATTCAATTAAAATTGTGTTTCTTTTCATAAAATATTTTACTATTTTATATTACACGGAAAGCTGAAACCAGAGACATTAGCATTTCAAATGCATTTTTATTTGAATAAAAGTATAAAAACTCATCAATTCAACTCTATGCGTAATGTGTTGGAAAATGTATGCCAGTTGGTTGTTTTGTTTCGACTTGCAAGCTGATACGTAATATATGCACTACTAGAGATTGGAATCATGTAATTGTCGCGCCTACCGTTTGTATGTAGATCTAAACAAATTGCGTTTTTTTACTGGTTGTGTTATCAGTAATAAAAAAGATGCAAACAGAAGTAAACAAGGATAACTTCTTAAATTCGACATCTGTTCTCCATTGTATATGAAAGGTTCTGTTGGTGGTTATTTTATTGTTTCCTTTTATGTGGTAGCCGTAACCACCGCCATGTATGTGTGTTTTAACCAAAAAACGGAAACAATGCAATTATTTTTCGATTTTATTGTTGTTGTATTTTTTCTACCGCCATGTGAATGCCAATGATTGAAAAAGAATTTGTGCAAAGGTGTGCATGCATAGAGTATATGTGTAAAAGCACTTTTTCCCACTTTGTTGTGATTTGCGTTCCATTCCTATTTTCACAATTGAAATTTCTGCCACCAATGCGCTTAGTTTAGTCCGTGAGTTCAAATTGACTCCATTGCAGCATTGTCTTCTGTTTATGCCCTGCAGCTGACACGTTTGGCAAATGCCATTCAGAATGAGAACCTGAATCGATTTAACCAAGTACGTCTGTCCAGGTAATTTTGTGTACAAATTACGGGTCGGACTTGTTGAGGTATTTCCATGCAATTTTGTACAAGGATACTTAGATTGGCCCAAAGAGAAACCCTTTTAACCCCTCTAAAAATGGACCGAATCGTACCATTTTTCGAAACCTTCCCCCATATACACATACATACAAGTTACTACTACAATGCAAGTCTTTATATTTGGCAAAATAAGGTGAAGAATAGATTACGCTAAAATTGGATCCGATTGGACTATTTTTGGAATCCCCCCAGAATTGATTTATATGACAATGCTTCGCGTTAACTGATACATTTGAAGTAGCTGTAGCATAATATTAGGGACTAAGTGGTGAAGAGTATTAAATGGTCGGGCCTAACCGTTTATAACATTTTCACTTGTTTTATTTATACATGCGAAGGATAGCATTTGGGTCCAGCACGTTTTGTTTTGTTTAATTTCCATCTAGTTGAGCGGAATACGATGCGGTTATATAAAAGTAAAGGTTAATGTAAAGTGTAGATTGGGACACACTTTACACCTGCACGTAAGATGACTTTAGATAACATAAAAAAAATATTTTTGGGTTTATACAAAGTTGTGAATTCCCTCAATTTATGGGTGCTTCCAACACGTTTGAGCATTTGGGTTAGAGCTCTCCACTGGTCAAGCTCTTTCATTTTAGGAGCACGTTAAATGGATTTTGAAAACTGGTTCCAAAACATAGTTCCAGGTGTTATCGTATTGGTCTTAATAAGATGCCTCATATTTTATGACATTCTGTTTCTTAAATCACGTTATTTGGTACTCATCTTTTTTATTTTTTAGATTCAGATTAGACATCCGTTGTGGGCAAAATTTCAGCGAAAAACGACATAATTTACAAGATTCCTATTTAAGATACAAAAAAGCAAGCTTCTAATAAAAAAAACCATTAAGATAAAGTTCTATATTTTGTTATACGAAATGAAGTGTTATACGCTGATCATTCATAAAATTGTCTATAAAATAAACGAATCTAATATAAAGTGTTATAAAAATGCAAACTCGCATTTACTTAACGACATTTTTTAATGTAATACTACTTACAAATTGTTAAGCACATGTTTTTTTTTGTGTTGTACCATTAAAGCAACAAAAAATAAGAAGAAGAAAAATGTAACCTGTTATATATGGAGTAATAAATTTTACTAAACAATCCAGAGTGCGTTATAAAATGTTAACTGTTATACACAGGTGTTTTGGAAAAAGTATTATAAATTGTTGTACAACTAACTTTAAGAACTGTCAAACTAAAATTATCTTTATTAAAATACTCATAAACTGTTATACACAATAAAAAAGCGCTACTATTGAGAAGAGCATTTGATTAGTTTTTAAGAGAAGAAACTTAAATAATATTTAAAGATATGATTGCAAGTGTCACCCTCTGCTGGTATTTGATTTTGAATATTTGGTGAGGGATTCAGTTCTCACCGTTTTGTTTTTATATACAATTTTTAAAAATGTTAACGCTTGTATATAAACATGAGTCATTATCACTTACGATTTTGTTCAAATTCTATTTGATTAAGTCACCTGTACAGACTGCAGCACTTTGAAAGCAAATTTATATTCCCTGGATATGAGCAGTTCGCATAATAAAAAGTGTTATGTTTGTCATGGCATGGCATTTATTCATATTTTAACTACTACTGCTACATACTACTACTACAATGCCTCTTTCTGTTATAGTTAGTAAGACTGTGCACTCTTAGGCAGAGCGGCAACTGTGTACTTTATACTCCATAAATAAAACTTATGCATTGAAATATGAAATTCTATAACTGAAACAAAGCCGCTAAAGCCACTCGAACACACACATGCACACACACACGAAGCGACATTTTAACACACAAAACAACTTATAAGCAAATCTTTGGTGAAGGTAGGTTGAGTTTGAAACGCTGCATTTGTGTTTAGTGTATGTTGTAATAAAAACGGAAAGGAACTCGACATAGCTGTAGTCTGAAGATGTTTTACAATCTAGCTAAATATAAATGTATGACTTTACAAATGTATGCAAACGCTGACAAAATGCTATCTTAGTTTTATTGTTATTATTATCTGTATTTGTTGTATTTTCCTTATTCAGGCAAATATTTTGTGTGAGTGTGTGCTTTAGGTGACGCTACTTGAACCATTTAAATCTGGGTAACACCTCAAGTAAGCATATAAAAATCTTTATATGATCCAAACGGAACAGAAGAGTTTGCATAAGTTTTTTTTCTTACGTAATTGTATTGTATGTGTATAGGTGTGTTGTCGTTGTGTTTGTTATTGTTTTTTTAAGATTCTACGCAAAACCGTATTGGTATTAGGGCACGGTTTCGACTTTGAACATTTCTATTTCTATTACTGCAACTAGTGCTGTTTATTTCAAATATTACTAAAGATTCTAAGCGTAGTGTTGCTATCGTCTTTAGTTTAGTTGGACACGAAAAGTTAAAACCCCTTTACCTAAAAGCACTTCGACTACAACACATATGTATAAAAAAAAATATTTGCATTTAGAGTATATTCAAGTATAACTGTTATACGCCAGTATAACAGTATAATTAAAAATTAAAAAGTGGTTTTTATAGGAAAAGTATTCGGTTATATATAAAAATACATTCACAGCGATTCTATTTGAGCACTAAATAATAAACTGTTATAAATTATTACAATATAAAAACTAAATTGTTATACCTTCGCATGATTATACGTTAAACTTGTTGTATGAGAATATCGAAAGTTTAAAATTTCAATTTATAATAATTAAAAATTGAAACTGTTATAAAAAAATTTAAATTCTTATATATAAAGGAAAAGAAAAATATTATTTTTCTTTGATTTTTATTAAGTGTTTGAGCGCAATAGAGCTGCAGCCGAAAAATATTACTCTCTTTTTTGACTTTGCTGCTAGAGCGTTTATAATAGAGCAGCAGCTGCAGCCGCAAATTTTTCTTTAGTTTTTTCCACTTTCATTTAATAAATTCTACTATAAAATATACGTAAATGAATGGACTTCATGGTAAAAATATTTAAAATAATTAACATAATGTTACTCGCACTTAAAACTTGGAAAATGTTTCAAACTAAGAGAAGGTGGTGGGTCCGCCCGTTAAATTTAACTCGAGATGAAATTGCGTTTCATAAAACAAGTTTTGTAAAGATGAAAAAAGGTAATGAGAAGCATTGATTCAAGACAAGTTAAAAAAAAATCATACAGGCAACCAATTAGCCCTGAAATTCGTTTATATTTAACTATTTTGTAAGTTTTTTTAATCAATTATTAGGTATCTTAGTTAAATTTGATAATACTCTACAGATGTTTGACGCAAGGCCGTAGTTTTAAATTTTTACGTGTGATGATATTTGGAATGAACTTCATCAAATATATGTAGCACTCCCAAATGAAAACGAGTGGATTCGGATTTCTGATTCCCTTTATAATAAATCAGGTTTGCCACATTATTTAGAAGCAGTAGATGGGAAGTATATTACTATTAAAAGTCCTAATAACGGTGGTTCACTTTATTACAATTAAAAAAAAAAAATATATATTATTAAAATTTCTTCAAAAACGTTTTTACTTTGATCAGCCATTTCTTAAAATTCTTATAACATATTTCAGTTACGAAATATCACGTGAAACAAAATTACAAAATTAACGAAACGGAATTGAAAATAAATTATACTAAAATGGACCCTACCCTTTCTCAATATGAGAGAAAATTGAAAAATGAGAATACGGCTGGAGAATTAAAATAGATTTGAAGCTAGCAGCAGCTGCATTTGAAACACATTTTCCATAAGGTTTACAAATAAAAGAGAGTAGAAGAGAGTAATTTCTTTGCGGCTGCAGCTCTATTGTGTTCAAACACTTACTTTTAATACAATAATAAAATTTGTTGCCTTTGTCTGTTACAAACATTTATTGTTTATTTACATTTATTTTATTTATTGTTGTTTCAACTGCTATTAAAGTGTAAACTGTTATATAAAAACTCAATGACTGTTTGAATATGATCTGTGAAATTTTGAATCATCACCTTGCTTTTGACCGTTGCATATATTCGAAAGTTTAACATCATTATTAAAAACATCGATTATTAATTGTTAATCTATACCATATGGGTACAAATGAAAGGCACCAACATGACGGTCGTGGGAAAGAAGTTAAATAATTCTTCTTCAAGTAATTTTTATCTGCATTAATTTTTTTTGCGTCTTAAAAAAGTTCTCGTCACAACAAATAAATAAAAACAATGTACACAATATCACGCTTAATATTAAGTTACCCAGAATATAATTTTATATGAAATTGTGAAAAATATTCAAGAACATTATTTTCATACTTCACTAAGTGAATAAATGGTAAGTTCGTTAAGACTAGAAAGCATTTAGAGTTGAAGAATCTCATGCTGTAATATTATACGAATAAATGAGCAAAAATCGAACGACGTGGAAACAAGAGGGAAAATTAAAATGTTCATGCTGAACAACCAGCAACAACAATTATCGTGCAAGCAAGATAAGGCAATAAAATATATTTGATGAAGATGATGCTGAAATATTAAACGAAACATAAACGTAAAGGCTCAGCCACGTTCAAAACTGCACATGACGCAAAGGGTGCCTCCACCAGATGTATGCTCATAAACAAACAAGTACTAGAGAAAAATTTGATAATGCTGGGGGTATATGGGTTTGGTGCAAAAGTTTATAAAACTCCGAAGTAGGCCTGCAACACCTCAAAGTAGTACTCACGCCTGGCGTATGCCTAATATAACTCTTTCTTACTCATTCGTTTTTGTATTTGAGTTGACCATAGAGAAGCAGGACGTCGGTACAAATTCATAAAGAATAACTGAAAAGGTAGAGATTGTCGTGTAAGAAGAAGCAAAAGATAGAGCCAAAGTAAAGCCAGAGCCACAGCTGCCTTTGTACAGCCATGATACTGGCGAAAGCCTTAACACACGTACACCATACCATAGCGTTGCGCAAAAGGTACTTGGAAGGTGAAAGGTATGATATATTCGTTCGTTCCGTGCTTGGGAACTGAGAGAGAGAGAGAGAGTATGGCAAGAATCATTTGCACACGTCTGTACAAACATATCAATGTAAATGATAATAAAGCATATGAATAATAGATAATTGTACAAAGATGAGCTTATCACATACACGCACACACACCCGTACGTATCATCTACAGAGAAGACACATTGCTTAAGTAGGTAAGCGTACAAATAGGTAGATTGCAACTTTACATACATATATTACACGTATCGTCCAGATGGGCACACATGTGCTTAAATCTTACATAACATACGAGCATATTACAGGACATGTTGGAAAGGCACTGTTTTCAAGAGTAATTTAATATCATCTTTTATGTAATTATTTATAAGTGCTCTTCTGTTACAAGCACTGGACAGCGTACATTTCTTCTTCTTTTCGATTATAACATAACAGAGAAATGTCATGCTACTTTATCCTCTCCTTGCCATTACCGTTACCGTTACCAATTTAATGTTAAGGAAGAACTAAAATTGTATGTCTAAGAGGGGTAAATATTGCACATGGAAGGAAAAGCTGACAGTAGTAAAATTTACAAACAATTACGCTGCCTTACGTAGTGGCATTCCGCTTCATTAGTCAGAAAACCATGCATAAATAATGTTAAAGTGTATTTAAGTGGCATTTAAGCATTAGTATTAGGCCAATTACTGTTATAATCGTATCTGTTATAAACTGTTATACACATAACTAAGTGCAACATTGCAAATAAACACATGAAAAGGATCACTGTTGTACTCCTTAAAGTGTTACACACGTTAATTAAAACTGTTATACAATAATTCGGCCCACCGTATTACGTTAATGTTATGTACTGTTATATACTGTTATGTACATGTTATACATAATAATAATAATAAACGCATTTTTATATTTAGTGTTATACCCCAATAAGTGTCAAATTAAAATTATACTGTTATACAAGAATTTCTTAAACCCGTCTAACTTTCCAAATCTTTAAATCTACCATATAGTTATATACAACTAAACTTTCATATAATGTTATACAAAAAAAAAAAAAAAAATAAAAATTGTTACGCACTCTTAAGGATTATACACCACTCAGCATCCCGATGTCCATCGATTGTCTGTTGAAAACTTCACTCAAAAAAAAAACGCCAACTTTTTTAAATGTTTTCAATCTTAAAGAATAAACACTTTAAGCCAATACAAATAAACAAACAAAATAAACATCAGTACACTTACTTAGTTGAGTACAAATAAAATGGAAAATAAAGACGAAAAAGAAAAACAACATTCAACTACTATTAGTTGCATGTGCTGAGTAAGATGAGAAGTATAAATAAATGAAGTACATATGTGCCATATATCCTGCAAGAAGTACCAAATGCAACATTCTGACAAATATATTCAAACAAACTGTTGTACAATGTGTGCAATGTAGAGAAACTCCAAAAATACAAAATTTCTTAAACAAACATTTTTATTTAAAATGTACAAAAATAGAAACAAGCGGAGGAGATGTATTGTGTAATGTGAAGCAACCATCTTATAGAAGAACATATTGTTGGATGTGATGGCTTAAGTAAAGAGAGCATTTATTTGTATATACTGCATACATGACCTCCGACTCGTAAAATCTACTTATAAATGGAAGTGATGTGAGATTCGGAATATATTGTAAAGCATACAACCAAAGAGAACGGCTAACGGGAGGCTGCCTACCTAACACCACTCAGTTAATAACATTGCTTTTACTTTTTGCGTATGTGTACTGTTCAATTTACAAAATTACTTTACAATATGTTGTCTAAACATTACACGGATTGCACCTGGACTGGTTGCAGTATTACTTTATGCCGTTCAGCAACTTCACCACTTTTAACATAATTTAAACAGCAAAAAATGTACATTTCCAGGAAAAACGAAAAGATGGAATGCACAAAGTCGTAAGGGGTGGTGAAGTCAAAAGTGCGGTAGGCCACTTATGGTAGAGTTACAAACAGCTACACAACATTTGTACTGAAAATATATCTAATGGGTCTTACCTTTCCCATGGCTAATAGTCCCTAACATTTTCTAATAGTGTTTGTTGATAAGCAATTGTTTGCAATAATACAATAAATACATAACGACGTTTGTCTATTGGACCAATTCTTCTGAAGCAAGGCTTTTGCACAATGTAAATGATTATATAGAAACAAGTAATGGAAACTACACTTATTGCGTATCAATGTACGAATATGTTGGAATCGTAACAAAAACAGTTGGTTTTTGTATACGGTTATGGTTCAATTAAGGTGTGACTGACATGAAGTTTGTGTTTTACGTCTATACCCGTCGTAGAGACTCTATTAGGCGTTTGTAGGGAATTAAGCGTCCCTGCGCCCCCCCCGAAGGAAGTCCCAACTTTAGAACTTACATTATAGGCCATGTAAGTTCACCCCTTGGTGACAGGGTTTTTTGCCATGCACTACCAGCGATTTTACAGCCCCCACGAAGCTCCCACAAGGGGGCCTACCCAAGAGTACGTAATGGCAAGAACCTTAGTTCTTGGGGCTCCAGTACCCCGCGGTCCCAAACTTAGTCTTTGGTAGGACTGTCGATCACTTGATCTGCCGACTTCGGACAACCTATTGCCCATGGGTTGGTATCCCATTGGTGTTATGTTTGCTAAAAGGTAGTTATAGATCCCTAGGAATTTATCCAGGGAATCTTATATAAATTGCTTTTTGAATATTGTTTTGGCCCCGTGATCCTTGGACGAAGCACCTACACCGGTACTCCGTTTCAGGGCGAGGCCCAAGGTGTGACTGACAGTTTCCAATTAACATGACTGATGATGTCCACGAACGCAAAGTCGAAATATTTGCACAAAATTAAGTCAACACCACAAAATTTACAGCCACAAGAGTGCAGTAATCGCTAAATCGACTCAAATTTTGATGCTAATAACGAATACATATATTTGCGCCCTCTTAGGTTTCAATCAAGTCAAAACTTTTTATTTCTAAACACCACGGCTAGCACAGTTTCATGAAAGTACACCATTTTTAAATGACCTCAACAGTTGTGCGACAATTTCAGCAAAAAGAAAGTGGAATTCGAAGTTAAAACTTTATAAAAATCATTCATTTTACGCTTACACATTAAGTACTTTTAAATTAAATTGCTGCACACACACGCACACGCACACACGCATAAGCATAAACTTTCGTTGTATTCAATTTAACCCACTTTGGTATTCATTAATCAAAATTATGTCAAGGGTATTTGTTTTTAATGCCATTTCACTGCACTTCAACAAAATCGTTTAACAAACTCATAAACAAGTATAAAAAGAAATATATAGAGAGGAAGAGGGGGAGAGGGACACGGTGAAGATGAGTATATATATATAAAAAACACCAGTCATTTAAATTTTGCTATTGTGTTAATATCATTATTTATATAATCTCTTGAGATATATACATTTATGGATGTATATAAAACTAACAACTAAATAACAGTTTTGCGCGTGTATGTGTGTGTGATTTGCCATTTATTGTATATTGTCAAGTAAGCATAAATAGTTTTTTGTGTCAAGATTTTAATCATAAATTATAAACTTTATAAGAGTAAACATAAACAAAAAACATATGCAATATACCCATACATACATATGTGTACATTATGTGTGAGAAGTAAATATCTGTATAAATTGTAAAAGTTTACACAACACTTACCATCATGTGAATCGTAAAGATAAATGATTCTGCGCCATCCATAAAAATGTATCGTATCAATAATCGCCTGATGATAATCTGGACGCATGCTAATGGCAAAATCCAAAAAACCCGATGATGGCGATAATACCTTATGATGAAAAGAAACATTTTATTTACATAAACAAAAGGAATAAAAGCAGAATAGCATAAATTAGAAGAGAGGGAAAACAATTAAGAATGGCTTAGGCTAAAACTTTAATACCCTCCATATTTACATACAAACGATGGGCGTGGCAGGTACATGATTTCGACCCCAACATCTGAAGCGTGGCATTCACATCTATGTATGCGCTATACCCATATTAAACGATTTTTTGCAATTAAATGCAAAGAACGAATTTTACACCCAATCGTGTAGGCATGTACATTATTCGCATTCGCTTATATGTGCACATTGGCAAATGACGACTTAGCTTCCTTTAGGAAAATATGAAATCTTTTTGTAAATTTTAATAATTATTTTACAAATTTGCTAGTAAGAGGCTCACATGACAAGTCCTGAAAAATTTATTTAAAAAAAAACCAGGGCTCTGTTATATAGTTAAACATTTCTGGTTTGTGCCTTTAATAGTTAAACTCGTACTTATCTTCACACTCTCCTTACATAAGTGTTGCAACAACAGTGAAGGACACAGGGACCCATGGACACCAATAAATCGACTAAAACTTTGTTACTGATCAAGAATATATGTATATACTCTCTCTGGAGTGGCCTTTCAACATTTTCAACTTGATATTCCTTTCATCTTATGCGAAGTATACAACAATCATTCATCCAAAGCGAAATAAATACATTTCACATAACTTTAATCATGTGCCCTAAACGGGTATGGTGCAGTATTCACGTCTTATAACTGTTGATTTGGTTTCATTTCTATTATTTATACGAACAATTTTCCTCTTATTTAAACTGTGACCTAGATATTTCTCCTAAACAAAATATTTGTTTAACAAGGCAAAACAACAATAAAAATAATACACGCATAAACATATATATAGAGAAAAAAATTAATGAACAAAGCACAATAGAGCACAAACAATAAAAATATTGTGTAAATAACAATGTGTTGACTTACTTTTTCGGGAAACCATGGTGTCACAAATGGCATTTGGAAAGTATTACTGTACGAGTGCAATGTATCAAATGAATCCGGCGAAACGGCGCCCAACATTGAATAAACACCACGCGAAAATTGATTACATACTAAGAGTGTGTGCATGGGCGTGCATGATGATGACAACGTAGTAAAAGAATCCATAGCCATTGTACATTAAATGTAAGTTGGGTGGTGGATTGGGGCATAAAAAATATAGAAAATAGAAAATTGTGCAAAATGAAAATCAATAATTGATAAAGAATTATCTACACATACACATACACATAAATGGTGACAAAAATTCAACAGTTTAGAACCGTCCATTAGCAAAATTTTCACTTTTTTACTTTCAACATTTACAAGAAGTGAGTGAAAAAAGGACGATTTGTTGTTGTTGTAATAAACGTTGACATTTGACAACATATTGTTGCAACAAGTAAAAAAGTAAATTAACTGTAGGTCAAATAAAGTAAAATACCTTCACATCTGTACGCTTATAGTGGGCGTGGCAGGCACCTAATTATACTTTATGTATGTATGTATGTATATGTAAGTATTCCTTTCAAATCGGATCGTGTAAATATAAGATTTTTTGTATTATGGGGGCGTGCTTGTCACCGACCCTGCCCATTTTTTGCATTATAAGTGTGTGTGCATTAAATTTCAATGTATGCTTTGGCTGAAGAAAGATTTTTGTCGATCGTGGGCGTGAAACTAGACTAATGTCGCCCTATTTAAAGAGGAATTTTCAAACGAATTTTTATTCTTAGTGATCACCTACTTAATCGTGATAATTTAAAGGCATCCGCTGTGTTGATGACATCCACATAGGCCTGTAACTCAAAGCGACGTGATGATACATTCAGATTATGATTAAGCATCGCATACTTGAAGGCCGATTGCACCTCGTCAGTGCCCTGTTCGAAAATTGCCCCTAAAAATAAAGTTAAAAAAAGGAGATGATAATTAGTAAGAAGTTGTCGCGGTAAATGGATTAGATCGGGTGTCTCCAAACTATGCCCCGGAGGTCCCAACACTCTCCCGTCCACATTCTCCATTTGAGTTTTTGGCCCGAGATCTTATATGTTTGGAGACCCCCGGATTAGATGAATAATGTATAAATGAATGTTGAATGAAAAATGCGCATAAAAGAAAGTCAAATACGTAATAAACACGTTTTTCAAATACTCCCTCAAAAACCTACTCTTTGCTCTTGTTTCCGCCTCCCTCCGTTTTATACTTTAAGTTCTTTGTATACTTTATATAACTTTATAGAAAGTTTGTTTTACTCTTTCTGCAAGCAACTTGACTCAAGCATTAATAGTCCTTAAATTATAATATGCACAGACTATGTGAAGGTCTGCATACATCTCTAAACCTATAAAACATTGGTAATTAAAATGTTTTTTCTAAATATAAATAAAAACAATATTTTTAAGTGCACTTCTGCATAAATACTCTTGCAAACACACACAAACGGAAATAGTTGTATAAGCCGCAAATATTATATTTTTCTTTTTTCCAAACAAAACCGCAGAAATTAAATGAGGTTTTCCGTTGGTTGATTATGTTGGTTTGGCCGCCCGCCCGCTTCCTTGTCGCAAATAGCAAACAAATAAAACCACTTGAAAAATTGTTCATATTAATTTATAATAAATGTATACTTCCCTCTGCCACCAACTAGCCATACTGTGGAAGTTTTAGATCATGAAGTTTAGGATCATGGACAATGCAACAACATGATTTTTTATATTTTATATGTTTCATTTTTGTATAAAAATCATTGACATACATTTAAAGCAAAATTGTATTTATTGCATGACAAGCAATATTAGAACGTTACAGCGACCACATGAATATCGATATACTGCGATAGTAAATAAAAATCACAAATAATCAATATGTTTGATGAGTAAAATGTGGGCAATGTGTAAAAAAATACCCTTTCTCTTCATACTGCTAGCGTTGGGCATGCCGCTATATTATATATTATGTTAAGCTGTGGCAATCCACTTATCAAACCTGTTCCATGTCATATTGGAAAGAAATTAATAATGGATCTTTTTGAGGATGTCGCCATATTGGATTCTACTTAGCCTATGACATCCCATTTAACGCATACTTTCATTGGACAGCCATATCATATGAAGGAGGTCAAAATAAGACGTTCCCCATATTGAACTTAGTATAATGCCGCTTAGCTTACGGCATTCCACACATTACATATCCACCCTTTCCTTTAATACCCATTTTATAGTTAGATTTGAAAAAATCATTTGGGTATGTTGTCATGTGGAATGAATGGGCTACACTTTTGTGTAAACTGTCTAAAAGTATAGATATAAGGAAAATTTCGGGTAGCTGCCATATAGGTTTTTAAAGTTAGACGCATTGTACTTTTTGACGTCTTTCATTGGGTACCAATATTGGACAGATTGTGAAGAAATTGGAGTTCTACTAGTGTGTGCCGCCATTTTGATAGATAAGGAGCAAATATTGGAAAAAATCACAATTCTCGGTATTTCCAATATATTGTATAACGATTTTTCAAGAAGTGATTTTTATATCGTATGACAAGACCCACATTGCAGGATATTGCCTAAAATACATAGAGAGGAGAGTGGGACGAAAGCAATCAGACGTAATATAAAGTAGAAATCTGTTTGCAAACAATTTAAACATTTATTTACAATTCAATTGCAAAACTGGTTAAGTGTTGTTGCTGCTGGTACAATACAAGGTAAAATGCCTTAAAGCTGAGCAAACGGAAAATTTCATTACAACAGTACAGGCAATAGCAACGTGTGCATAAATTTATAACGAAATTTTCAACACTGACAATAATACATAATCTTGTCAGTGAGATTGTGTGTATGTGTTTGCATCATATATTCTTTAACACATAATCTTATCGATCGATAAAATTTTACTTTAAACACACACCCGATACACGTTTGCCTACAACTTAATAATAAAACAAAATGCAGACAAATCGTAAGTTTTACATTTACCTAAATCTTGTAATCTTACGGTAAATGCATGGCATGGATATGTGTGTATAAACTTATTTACTTAAATGCGTATAATAGTAAATAATCTTATTAGTTATGTTCTGTGTGCAAGTACTTAGTTTTATTGTAAATATTGTATATGTTTGTACACATGTGTGCACAAATCGATTTTATAATTATTGTAATGAAGAGCTAAGAATCTAAAAGCCCGAAGGAGTTTAAAGCTTGAGCAAACAAAGGGAATACAATTTACATAAATTGGGCAAATTAAAGAAGAAGCTTAACACGTTAACTGTCTTCACTCTCATTTAGAACATACTCTGAAATTAACTTTAGAAAGTAGTGGGTGTGGCTTGTTCGACTTTTTTCTAAATTGTGACTCATAGGCCAATTTTTGAGGCAGATAAATCGATCTACCTCTTGACAGATTTTGCCCAATTTAATTAGCGATCTGTGTGTGTTATGTAGAATAATTCAGCTCAATATCTGAAGAGATAAGTATAAATATTTTGAATCAGAGTTGGACTGAGTCTGTCGGTCCGTATGTATATGTTCTGTGTCCCTCTCCTGATCTCAAGAATTGGGATATCAGTTCCAAACTTGGCAAAAGTGTTGTTCATTTTTATATGCTGGTTCGTATTGAAATTGAACAAAATGAGCCGAGCAACACGCCCACAACGCAACAAAAAATTAAAATGAGACCAATTTTTTATGTACATTTTTCGTATTTCTCATAAAATACAAAATATTGATATAAATATATGTATATAGATACTCTCCGGAGCGATTTGTACAATAAACGTATCCTTTAAATGATTCTTTTAACAACTAGCTTATAAGGACTATACATAGAGTGAGAACTTTGAAATTGATTCCTGCAAGCAAGAGAATACAGGCTATACAGACTGACAGATACATATGGCAGTAGTCGTTACTTCTAGTGTCCAAAGCTTTCTTTTAGGTATCGTTAACGTTTTGACAAAGGGATACCACTACGTAAGTCTCAAATCTAGTGGCGGGTATAAAAATGACGATTATTGTCTTTCAAGATCTTAGATTTCAATTCTATCAGATCCAATGTACAACATTCTGAAGAAAGGAAATTTACAAACAAGTTCCATAGTTGAAAAAATGTAAGGACATATGTATGCCAAGGTTTAAAGACTTTGACAAACGCTTGAAATTACAGGATTTTCGCTATTTTCGATGAAACATTCAGCTCAAAGATATTTCAAACCTTTAAATTTGATGTAAATTGCGAGAACGGTCTTGGGCTTATTAACTTATTAGCTGTAAAGGTGACTTTTCGAAAGATGTAATGTTGCCGGAATAGTTTTATAAGAAAATTGTTGCTAGTAGGCTTTTGTTAGGTTACGATATTTGCATCCTTTACATAGACTAGCCCGACATTATTTACTGTATCGGCATATGTTACAGTAGTAAAAGGAAACAACTACAAATTTTCTTTCATTTAAATATTGCATAAAATTAATTGTTTTCTTATCTTTAAACAGTTTCAGGTTTATCAGTTCAATTAAAAAATATATTCTGTGCAGATGCAGATACAATAACCGTTTGCATCTGCAGCATTATGTTGTTAAATGGAAACCAATTAAGCCTCTGATAAAATATTACAACAACAAAATCATTTTGTGATATTCTCTACAAAACAAGAAAACTTGAGCAGATGAAAATGTTGATAAAAATTATAAACTGAGAAATCATTTGTTTGTAATAAATACTTATTGTAGATGAAAAATAAAAATTGTTTAAAAATATTATTTAAAAAGAGCTTAGTGTTTAAAGATGACTCAAAACTTTTAGTTTCATAATGACATGCAATGCATTGCAAAGTAATAAATCTTTTGTATTTCTTCTTAAGAAATTCTCTAGAGTTGTTAAAAGTTGAAGGAATAAGAAGATCCAAACGGAACAGGAAATTGCGAGGAAGACGAAAGAAGAAAGATTACATACATATACATTTAATCTGAAGGGGATTCCTCCCCTCATCACACATATAAATATTTTCATATTTTTGAATAAATTGTCAGATTTGTTTTAAAAAGTTTATGGCTTATGCTCTATTCTCCTTGCACATATCTCCAGCTGCCTTCGAAATGATTTGCTTTTTATATACATCAAATACCGGTAAAGACAATTGTATCCTGGAGCAATCCCGCAGCATTATTATGGGTAGTATTTCCGGTACATTTAAAAAAAAGAAAAACAGAACATGAATGCAACCCTCAAAACCCTTTTACATGCACACAAGCTCACACGTATGAGTGTTGTTCCAAGTGGCTGTGATATGCTTATGCTTTAAGTGCAATCATAGCCAAGTGAAGCACAACTTACAATTGGCGCACACCAAAACAAAGGAGCCTTTGTCGCAGATGTGTTTAAATTATGGGCGTGGCATATACACTATGGCGTCCCTTCTTAACCTGAACAAAATTAAGGCTTTCTACCAATTCTACCTCAAAAATGAAATTTTGTTTCGTACAAAGTTTTAAATTAATAATAGGCGTGGCATATACAGTGCACTTTTATCGATTATTAATTTAAATTTCACGCCCCAGCTCAGAAATAATACTCTAGAAATTGTGTTTTTGTGTAAATTGTGGGCGTGGCATGTTTATTTACAGGATGCAGTATATACTCAAAAAAGCCTTTTTGTGCCCCACGGTTCCTTTGTTTTAAAGGAATAGTAATACTTGAGATAGAGTTTTGGGCGTGGCTGCTATGGAGACTTCTCATTTTGATGATAATAATGTACGTATTTATAATTCTTGTTGTAGAAAGATATTTTTTTTGATTGTACGCGTGGCCCATAAATGAATCAAAAATCTGTTATAAATTTTGTGGACTTTAATATCAAGCACACGCGTAAGGCCAAGTATTCAATTGATGCTACAATAAAATGTCATTAAAAAGTGAGCAAAGTTTCCATCTGCGTTTGAATTGCCCACTTCATGTGTACAGTGCACAAAGAGAAGGACAAGGTGAACTATTGTACATAACAGCAGGCCATCCATGCAAATAGTACACAGAACATAATCCAGCTAACCTGCCATGTATTTTATGTAAAGCTTTTACATATATATACGCATTAAAGAAGGGCAATGATTGTGAGAAAAAGAGCCTATAAACATAAACCAGGTGAATGGAAAGTGATACTTGCTACCAAACCTTTACAGACAGCTGAACATGAAGTGCAAAATGGCAGTAAAAAGGAGCACATTTGAAAATAATAAAAATAGTCCGATCCAAGGGTCCAGCCTGTATTTTGAAATGCTTATAGTTATAAGCTAATCTACTGTGGAACAAAAAACATATCTCATTTAGTAAGCAAGGCAGTAGCTGCAGGACTTTTCAATGATTCGAATGCAACTCAGAAGAACTTGGATTTTTAAACGGACCTTCGCAGAAAAATTATATATTCTTGTATAAATGTTCAATGCCGCATTGTTTTTGTCCGTACATCCAAAATTACTTGCATTGAAAAATCGAAAGGTTCTCCGTATGGTATTTGTTATACATGTAAATTCGTATAAATTTAGATTAGCGATCTCTACAGTTTCATATAAAATTAAGCTCGTGTTATCAACACACAGCTAAATCTTTATTGTGGCCCGTGCAGCTAAAAGAAGAGGAAATACTAAAACTCGTACTAGAAATGTAGCACAAATGTCATTTTTAGCGCACAGACTTTTTTATACATAAACAAAAAAAGTAAAAAACCTTCATTAAACAAAGCCTGACACTCACACATGTACAATTGTATGCTTTGCATTTACACAAAAGCCATTTCTATGCGACTGAAAATGTGTGTGCTTGGGTAGAGGAGATTCTTTTATTATGTAGATTTGTATGTTTGCGTATATAGTAGGATAAAATTCACTTCTTACCTAATGGAATTTTCTCCGTTAATGAGGGTTGCGCTTGTACACTCAACATCACACCAAAATGACGTTGATTTTGTGGCAAACGATTTCTGCTGAGACGATGACTGTTGCTGTTGCTGCTGTAACTGTAGCTGTGGCTGCTTCCAGTTACACTGCCACTGCCGCTGCCACTGCTGTCGATGCCATTGCTGGTTAAATGGTTGTAACTGATCCATGAGTTGCTGAGTGTTATCCATAGAAATGTAAAAAATCTTAAACCCGGAGGCATTTTGTTAACACTGTCGGTTGGGTGGCGGTGGCTTTCAAATAAAAAAGACCATGCACCGCGCGTCGCCACACCGTTGTACACTTTCTTGTTTACTTTACTCTCTTTTGTTTTTCCCTTTTTGGTTTTTCTCGGTTGTTGTTGTTGTTGTTGTTGTTGTTGTTGTTGGTTTGTTAATTTTATGGCAGTGTTAATGAATGATATTCTGGGGTATTAGTACTCTCTCACGTTATTCACACTTTGTTTTTTATTGTTTTTCTTAAACGTTAGTGGTTTTGCGTTACGTATACGTACTGGTGTCTGGGGTACTGTTAACAATTTTTCGTACACTTTTACTTATTAGCAACAACATATTTACAAGTTAATGTAACAGTGTGTTGATGTAGATTTTTATGCTTTAATAAATTTCAATTTCACATTTTTTATAGCTACGGGAAAATTGTTTTTATATGTGCGTCCGTAACTCCTTAACGACAAGTGCTGCACGTTCCCTTAGGACAAAAAATTCAGAATCATTTTACATTTAAAGTGATTTAACAATGTCCAGCTGGCTCTTCATGAGCACACTTTTTGTAATCACTCTATCGATGGTGAATTTTGAAATTATTTGGATCAAGAATGGTTTATTGAAAATGAACCTGATTCGTCTATTTTTTGGACCTCTCCCCATATAACGCTATATTCTATTTTAAAATAAGCTTTTGTATGAAAAATTACCATTTTTTAATCATTAAATATATTTGGTAAGGAATAGTTCATTAGTGGCAAAGTGGGACGAGATGTGGAACGACCCTCCAATATAATGCTTTTCCGCGAAGGACTTTTAAATGCCGATGACTCCTGTGTGCGCATCCTACTCAACTAATTCCAACACAAATTATTGAAAATAGTGTAGGGTATTATGTGGCCAAGTAAAATCGAGAGAACGGGACGTGAATATAAATTGTTGCTATTAAGTTAATTGTTCACTCGGTTTAATAATCTAGCTGGTCCAAAATAAATTCATTAACACTGATGCAATTATTATAGAAAAGCACTCAAGCGTAAAACTTACATACCGTACAAGCTTAGTTCAATTTTGTGTGCAAGTCACTCTGCATGATATTTTATTACCATACTTTACACACCCTTTTACTCTTATTGCATTCATAGTATGAAGAATTCACAGTTTGCACAACAACAGTACTTTCGCTGTGGATTGTACAAGCTGTGTCTTTACAAGCATCCACCCTCACTCACTTCCCAAAGCAAACACCTTTTTGCTGGCATTCCGTATTAATATAATAAGCCGAGAGAGCGTATAACATAAAGTGACTCATTTGGAAGAAGGAAGGATGTGCGTAGAAGAATTAAAGAATGGTTAGTTAGTAAGAGAGAAAGAGAGAGAGAGAGACTGAGTTGGCAGAAGTTTTTTCTATATTTTGGCTTATTTTTATCTATATATTTATCATATTATACACTCACAGCAGAAAAACAGAAAAAAAGGAAACCCATAATGTCAACAACAACAAAACCAAGAATTTTGTTGCTTTTGTTATTATTTTGTTTACAGTTCACTAAATTTTATTCATTCGTTAGAAAATTTATTTTATGATTTTGTTGCTGCTATTGCTGCTGTATGTATGGATGTATGTACGTATAATTTGTTGCTGTCGGTGAGCTTATTCAGGAACTGTTGTTGATCATTTTACATAATATTTTTGATTTTTATTTGTTGTTGTTGTTGTTTTTAATTTACACAATATTTTTTATAGTTGATGTTTTTGTTATTGTTTTTACATATTTTTGCAATAAATTGCTTTTGGTTGCTCGTTTAAAAACAACTTTTTTCGCCTTTTCACACGTGTGTGTGCGCGTATGCGTGTGTATTGGTGTAGTTTATTTATTTGTTTTGTATTTTTGATTATTAGCTGCAGTCAGACCAATTTATTATATTTTGGTTAATTTAGAGTTATTTTGATTTTAATTTTTTACCCTTTTTCTGTCGGGTAGATCAGCTTCTAACACACGTAAGCACAGGATTTAATTTTTGGTTTTTTTTTAATCCATAAATTTTGTATATTGTTGTTGAAATATACGCGATTTGTTTTTTCATTTAAATTCACTATTTAGCGAATTTTTTTCACTATGAGTCATTTTTTTTATTAAAAGAAACACTGTTTATAATGATTAAAATATTGAAACTGATTTATTTTGTTTCTTTTCTATGAATTAGTGAACAAAACACCGACAGGTCGAAATGAAAAAAAAGAATTGGATGGAGTCAGACATGGCTAAATCGATTCAGGTTTCGATCTTGAGTCTAGTAGATTTCGGCGTTTTGACATTGGCAACAATAAGCACTTGTACCATTTCATGAGAGCAATTCTGTGCCAAATTCTATTTTAATTAAATTGAGGGTGCACCACTTTCCTCTGTAACCCAAACATGAACGTGCTTTTCATTTTATAGTACGCCCAATCCTGAGTATGTAAACTAAACATTCTACTTCATACACACCCACCGACATTAAATCCAGTCAGAATTTTGTAATGTACTCATATGCATATTATACGAAATTTATTTTATTAAAGGCTTTGCAATTGAAGCTAAAAATACTTTATGAAAGCGAATCTTGATTAATATATAAAACAATTTTTGATATAAAAAACAATACTAAGGTTTCCATTATTACAAACATTATGTGAATTTTAGGTCAAATCATCAGATGCCAAAAGAGGCGTGACATCAATGTAAACAATTTTAAATTAAACAACAACAGTTCACCATCCAACAAAAGCAATGACCTGCAACAGTATTTTGGAATTTTTATTAAACTCTATGTTGGCCACTAATCTGAGTTATGTGATAATTAATGATAATGCTATGCTCTCTCTCTCTCTCTCTTTATCAGTCATTTCTTCTATGGCAGATGAAAGAGATGTTCTTAAATATCACATAAAATAGTTTAAACTAAAGTACAGACAGAGCAACACAGTAAACAAATAATAATATACTTAGGAAATGAAGTAGGCAAAGAGTGGAGAGACGTTATGTGATAGAAAAATCTCAAGATAACAATCGAATGATAGGTACTCGTAAGAAGCCAAATGCTTGAGGCAATTACTTTAATTAAAATTTTAATAGGAAAGCAAACATAGTTTAGAATGGAATGGTTAATAGCACATGTTTGAATAACAGAAAGAGAGAGAGGGAGAGAATTGCTCTTAACAATGTCACTTAACTTTGAAACCCTTGGAATGACGTGTAATGGAACATTGTACGAACATGAAAAAACAGTAAATTTTATAAAAATTGATATGTGTAAAATTTAGATAAGTTCAAAGTGTTTTTAGGAAATTAATAAAAAATGAAATAAATTAAAATTTGATATTTCAGTATAAATTGGTTACAAATTTCTAATCAGTTAATTCAAAAGCAGCAATTTCAAATTGAAATATACAAACTTTAAAATAACATAATACATAAAAAAATAAATATAGTTGGAGAGAAGAAACTTTAATATAAATACTAAAAAATGAAAAATATTTTTGGCTTAAGTTTAACCTTAAGTACGCTCAACCACCTCCTGTACAGTGTACATATGATATTATGCGTTAACCTACAAGTAGAATTTTGTGAATTGGGACGTGTTTGTTATCCGATTTAACGTTTCGATGGAAGGGCTTGACTACGTAGATCCATTTTAAGCAAATGTACAGACTGAAAGATTTTATTTTCATAATTATAATAAACATAAAATATATATGAAATAAAACATAATTTTATGTGGAAAGGTTATATAAAAAAATCTACAAGTTTCAAATTAATTGATAAGAGCTTCATGTTGATGCAATTCAAATGAGGACGCATGTTTCTCATATTAGAGCTCAAGGGTACATATTTTTTATTCCCATCTATACTGCAGATTCTTACTCTGTAATAATTTATTCTACATTTCTTTAATGATAATCACTCAAAGTAGCTATGATGATATATTTGCTTATATATTCATTCAAGTAATCACACACATACACAAGCCTATGAAGGCAACAGATTTATCAACAAGCGTCTAATTTTGTTACGAGTGGGAGTTTTATTTACATTATTTCCGTAAGAGTGGACCAAAGATCTTTGGTGTAAAAGTAAATAAAAAGTAAAAACATTTTATTAAAATGTGATTTAATTTATGAGAACTACTCAAATATTTCTCGAGTACTCTCCTCTATAGGTTATCGGTAAAATCTTTTTTGTTAAACATATTCGAATGTTAAGGAGAGAGAGAAACGAAGACGGACGTACTGACATAACTAATTTTTATACTCAACAAAGTATCTTGTTAAATATTTCCAAGGTATATTATTCAAAATGATATATTCAAGTATAAAGACTTTCTTGAGGAATTCATGGCAATTCCTTACTGGCAACGGAATGTGTCTCCTATGAGCGTCAATTATTTTCACTTAATTTGATTTTATTACATTTTCCAGATGACATTTTCTTACATTGCATTGCATAAATAACTTTTTGAGGTGTCAAGTTGATGCTTAAGTTAAAATACGAAGCACATTATTGAGATTATTAAATGTGTGTGCATGTGTGTGTATGTGAGAAATTCTTATTCTCTCTGCTTTTTTCTTTATTTACGTAAAATTCTTAAACACACTTTGCACATTTCTTTATATTGAACTGTTAAGCTGATTAATGTTGTTGTTATCGTTGTTTTTGTTTTTGTTGCAGCTCATTAAAATTTTATCCATTTGCCTTTAAGTGCTATACAAACACTTTGTTGAATCTCTTCTTCGCTGTTAAACATAAGTAATAATACGGAATCGGAATTGGAATCTTTTTCCTTCGATTTGTCACTTCACTTCATTAACACAATGCCCCTCATTGATGCAATGCAATAATTCACTTTAAATTCGTTGATGATGGAATGCATTCTTTTTTTATTGCTCTGAAATTTTGATGAAAGAATTTTATGAAAATTTTTATTTATTTTCTTTTCTTCAATTTCGTTCTTTTGTACGCATATGCAACTGTTTAGTTTTATGTTGGGTATGTGTGTATACAGTACAAAAAAAAATTCAATTGAAATGATTTGCAGACATTGCCGTATATGCGACCGTTATAGTAGAAGTCCTAATAAGTACTAAAACTATCTTAGTGTCGTAACGTTGGTTAAACCCCAAAACAAAAATGTTATCAATGTTGCAAACGCGGTGCTGGTGGAGGCTACGTACATACCTATTGTATAAGTACATATGACATGGCAGTAACAGTAACAACATATCTCACATACATGGCTGAGTAGATTTTCTTTTTTTTTTCTTCCAGTAAATCGTAAAAACCGAAACTCATAGATTACTAGCTACCCGCCACACACGAGCAATGTTGGTAAATATGCCTTTCGGTATAAACAGTGACAAGAAGAGAGAAAGAGAGACTTTAACAGAGTGTCAATTAATATGTGTGCATATTCAGCTTCACTGTGAGTATTTGTGCATGGGTGCTTTTAGTATAAACCCTTTGCTCCAATTTACAATTGCAACATCGGCAGATGCACACACATATACAATGTCACTGGACAACTGTCAAAAGAACATTGTCCTGCTTTCACATGCACACACACTCATACACTCACCTACTCAACATGGACCCTAACTGTTATGAGTAAGTATCTCAGAATTTTAGTACTTTACTACTGTAACGTTAACATTAAATAAAGGAGATAGAGAAAGAGAGAGAGAGGAGAAACGCATATATGTATAAAAAATTGGCGCTAGGGACCTTTACTTTTAAGCAACTTTGTACTAATTCGAGAGACCTGGCGCATGAGTTTTGTAAAAATCCATTTTTATCTCTTTAGAGCGTAGGAAAATTGTTTTGTGTACAGGGTAAGTTTTTTTTTGTTTCTTTTGCTTTTCGTCAAGTTCGGATAAGTAAATGTTACTGACCTAGTACACATTTTCAAGTTTACTCATAATATTCAATGTAATCAACAACTCACCACTATTTATTCTCCCGTTTAAATCACATGGCATGCATATAAGTGGCCCGGAATGAAATAATTTACTTTGAGTTGCTATGCTATAGTATGCTAAGAAGATGCCATCAAATCAGTACGTACGTTGTGTGATGTTGTTAAGATTAACATTTAATGAACACTTACATGGAGGAGACTAAACATTTCGCTTAAAAACTTGACATTTTCAATTAGATGAATGGGTTGCTTAAAATTGTCAACGGCCTTGCACTTAATAGGTTGCAGTAATGTCGGTTGTCCTTTAACCACACATTTTATTTACATTTTCTGTCAGTTAATTTTCTTTATGCCTTACTTGGAACTTCTTTTTGCATATGTTTAAAATAAAGTTTTCTTTCGGTCAACTGGTCAGTGTGTGAACGAAAGTTTGACCACAAAAGGTTGAAATTTTACTTTTGAAAGAGTTGGTTTTCTTTACCAAATAAGATGGTCACCTCATCACCTTAATTGCAAATATATGTGTATGCATGTATATAAAACACTAAAACAACTTTTACAACTACTAGAAATTTAATTGTCTGAGTGTCCTGTGTTGGCTGGTTTGTGAAAGTGTTCTTCAATATGAAGTGAAAGTAAAAGAGGAATTAAATTACATACATGAACCGTGTTCTATGAATCAACAATCAGGTCAAACTGCAACAGCGACCTCATAACTAAACAAGTCCTTCTCATACGTATCATAATGTTTTGATAAACACAAATCGAACTGTCTCCGAACTATGTAGACATGTGCAATATAAAGCGCCATACGCATATGCACAAGTACTCAAGTGATGAAATGGTAAACAATGCATGTGCAAAACATTAAAAGACTAATATTGGCAGAAGCTGAATGATAAGGTAAGGACACAAACAAAGTAGTCTGAGGAAATTTTAAAGCACTAGAGCTTTAGAAACTAAATTTGGTGCTTAGGCCACATCTTATATACCCTCCATATCTTTATAGAAAAAGTAGGTGTGACAGTGTATGCTTTACGTACTAATTGAAAAGTCGGAATCTACACCAGATTTTTTTTGTAAATTGGGGGCGGACTCATGTATAGATAAGGTGTGAAAATTTTAATTTCATAGGTCAAATTTTATGGCTGTAAGATTCTTTTGACGATTTTACGGCGATCTGCATACAATAAATAAAAAATGTTTGTTCAACTTTCAAATTTCACTCCAATATCTAAAAATTTACGACATCACACACAAATATTGATGCTGATCAAGATTATATATACCATGTAGAGTAACTGATCTCTCCTTCTGCGAATAGCAAACTTTATACACCCCCTACTACACTACTAGAATAATCCATTACGACTAAGAAGTGCAAACTCGGGCGCATTGAGAAAAATTGAGAAAGAAGCATTTGTACGTGTACGTAAAAGCATTTGCTTGCATCGAAGGAAGAAAAGCGAACAATTGATGTAGAAATTTGATTTGAAATCCATTAAAATGTTAGGCAGTCGGCTGGGGATATTCACATACAAACACACACAACACCGTTCCTTAGATAGATGCACAGAGAAACAACATTATTTAAAGTGGCAACACTATTATTACAACAGCAACAGAAAGCACAGTTGAACGGCTAAAAAGGAAGACACCATAAAAGGCAGTAAAGAAAAAACCATGTAATGTAAAAAGTTTTCTATGTGACAACTAGAAAATATTTTAACTTTTTCTATAGCATTACTAGAGACAACAAAGTCATAATAATAATATAAAATATTTTAAAATAGAGTGTTTTCTTTTTGTTCGGTTCGTTCTTCTCATACTTTCCTGCACATCCGGCTTTGTCTTTCTTTAGAAGCCGCCACCATCAGCATCATCATCATCATAATAATGTAACACTTGGCCATGCCATTACGTTATTGCATTATTATGTTGGCACACAGCCGTGTTCTGTAAAACATTTGCCCTCTTGCTTCCAATTATTGTTCGTAACAAATTAAATTTCATAAATAAAAAAAAAAAATATATATATATATGTAAATACACAATGAGCTGTACTTGGAAAGATGCGAATTATAGGATAAGTGAAATATGCAAATAATGCATTCCTCTAAGTAAAACCTGCCAAACGAAATATGAACAAATATGCAACATGCAAAAATGTGAGTTAAATATGTCATTAATGCAGAATGCAGTTTCAGTGAAAAATAAACACCAAAGGTGCCTAAAATATTAAAACAAATATAAAAAATTAAAAAATATGGAAAATTTGGCAAAAAATCTATAAAATATAGAATAAAAGAAATAGAATTTAGCTATATGATCAAAACCCTCTTTCCATGCAGAATACACAAAAATGTTGTGAATTTCAAAAGCATGTAAACAATATATCCAAAAAGTAAGAAATACAATAAACACAAGAAGCTCGAAAAAATGTTTGCATGAAACATGAAATTTACAAACGGAAATGTATAAAAATGTGCAAAAGTAAAAAACAAAACGAAACTAAAAAATTAAAAACTGGCTTTCAGCAAATCTTAAATACCCTCCACATCTGCATTCAACAGGTAGGCGTGGCAGTTACATGATTCCATTCTCTTATTGTGAATTTACTAAGCATCAGCTTGCAAGTCGAGTAAGGGCCCGTTGTCCGACCATGCCTACTTTAGGCATATCAATGGATGGTATAATTATAAATATTTGTACAAAATTTCCATTTTTGTGGCAGATGGAGAGATTTTTGTCGATTGTGGGCGTGACTCGTAACCGATTGTGCCAATTTTAAATTACGATCTTGAGATTGCCAACAACAGACAGACACACGGACACACTAATCTAGATCGACTCAGTTTTTGACGCTTATCAAATATATTCATACTTTGTGGGGTCGCTGCCGCCTTCTTCTAAGTGTTGTATACAGTATCTATCTTATATGGAGGGTATAATAAAATACAATAATATTTGATAATATATGCTATAAAAATTTATGCGAAAATCAACCGCTAATAAATTACATTAAAATATTATAAAAACAGAAGCTGCGTAAGCAAAATATGCCTCATTTATGTACTGTTCGTTTAAAAAACATTTTTGAACGTTTTTTAAGATTTTGAAACCAACGCAAGTATATACGTATTGCTCAGCAGCATTTTGAGTTATGGGCTGAAAGTGTGTGTGTGTGTTAAGGGTAAAAGTAATTTCTCATAATCATTTCTGACAACAATTTGACCCAGTTGTTGTATTTTTATTTTGTCTTCTCCTATTTCTATTAAAATTTTTCTGTTCGTTTGTATGACTTTTGACAATGAAAATTATGCTTATATCACACAGACACACTCATTCGCCCATAAAGCAAATGTTGGCAACATTTGAAAAAGATATTAAATTATAAATGTTTTTATAGTTTTTATAGTTTTTATAGAAAGTTTTAAAACTTGTTTTTTGAGGAAGAGACGAACAAAGAGGCAATCGTTATAAGGAAGACCAAGCCTGCATAAATGAGCCCTTTTGCGTTGTAAGTCGTATGTACACGTCATTTTTCTTTAGTAACTTACAGACCTTACAACCACTTTGACCAAATTAAAATACCGCAATATAATAGTAGCAATAAATTTGCATTTATATGCAAATAGCAGAGAAGGGAACTAAAGTTAATTAAAGTTATTTCACATATTTTCTTAATTTTAAACATGGATCCCTAATCACCCACCATCGAAGAACGAAAGCTTTCCGAGGAGTGCACGTATCAATTTTTGTTCTGCTCTTTATAGGTAGTATGGAAAATTTACTTAAAAATTTGTTCCTCTTTCAGTTTTTGTGACTAAATACCAACCTGCGTATGAACTCTACCAATATTTCGGCCAGGTTTAAAAAAATAAAATAAAACCACAGAGCACACCAATCAGACAGCACGAACAGACAAATATAGGTAGATCGATTCAAAGTTTGATGCTGATTAAGAGTTTATATACTTTTTGTGATCTCCGTCGTCCCCTGACGACTCCTTTTGGTCGTTGCAAACGTTCAGATATAGTGAGATATACCACAATGGCTACAAAGAAAATTATTTTCAAACCAAACCAAGGAACACAAAGGTAACTGTGTTTAATAATAATTTTAATTTTTAAAGCAAAACAAAAATTTCACTTAGACGATTAACTGCTTTAAACAATTGCTGTTGATTGCTAAAGTAATTATAAATTAATTATGCCAAACCCACATGTAGTGTATGTGTGTGCATGTGCGTTCTATGTAGGCAATGAAATGTTGCCGACAAATCGAAAATGTTCCTTTTGGGTATTAATGCGAATGGTTGATAATAATATCTTACATATGTTCGTTTATGGTCTTAATAAAGACCATTGTTGTTGTTGTTGTACAAAAGGTTCATGTTAAAGGCATGTCCATGCTATGGTTAATGAACCTTTGTAAGTTTGTGTAGTGTAAATATTAAGGGGGAGGCAGGAAGAAGGTGAAAAATTCTATACGTGGCGTTTGCTTAATGAGCTTTATAACGATTATAGTGTGCATAGATGTGAGGTAAACTCACTACAATTTTATGAGCCATTTCTTAAAGACTAAATATTGCATTTAATTCATGTAAATGAAGGCGGAAAATTATTTATATTATTCCAAAATGGGCTTGATCGTGTAATAGACACTCTGTCACAATGTACAAAAAACCAAAATCACCTTACAAGCTGTTTGTACTACGTATGTTCTCTACGCCAAGCTTAGTTTACTTACTTGTTAGTTTGTGAATTGAGTCGATATTATCTACAATTATCTCTGCGCAAAGTGATGATTAAATACAGGTATTAAGGTGCAAAGGAGGAACAAAATAATATGAAAACCATGCAATGTAGATGTACTTGTTGCATGTTGGCAACACTGCTTCCGTATGTATTGGACAAGTGTTGTAGGTTATATTTTAGTGTATTATACGCTTTCTTCTGCTACGATTCAAACAAGCGATCGGTGAAATGTGGGATCTTTTAGACTTTGAAAGGGGACAAATGTTTGGTGCCCGGTTAGGGGTAGCGTCTGTGACGATAACAGCTGAATTCTTAACGTTTCACGAGCGACATCATCCACGATAATGATAGCAACACAAAACATAGTAAAGCGTCGTTGACAAAGAGGAATAGTAGGCGAAACTCAAACTTAACTGATAGAGACCGATGAAGATTAAAGAGACCTGTGGTCAGACAACATAAAAGTCCCATTAGCGACATAAGGGACAGCAGAATTCAACACTTACTAAAGTAATATTGTTTCGACTAAAATAGTACGGCGGGAGCTCCACAAAGCTAACATTCATGAAAGAGAAATTGCGAATTCCTTTCCGACAAATGTTCATATTATTTTGTCCGTCCCTTGTTGTTCAATAATATGTATTAGAATCTACCGTTTAGATTATTTTATTATTATTTAGATTATAATTAAATTAAATTAGAACAAATTTGCAACAACAATAAATATGTTAAAACGTTTCAATAATTTTCGATACATTTTGTTTGGTTTTTAAAAACAGATAAAATCAAGTGCATTAAATTTTAAAGAAATTCCTGCAAGTATCTCTCAGTTAAGCTGGAATTCATATTTAATTAAACACCAAGTTGTAGTGCAGCTAACCTTTTGTTGATGTTGGCTTGGCGTTGCTACTATTGTTGTTGCCGCTTCCTTGTTTCCGTAAGTAAATTTAATTAAATCAAATTACACGCGTACCTTTTACAGATTCCCACCTGAATACTTTCACGAAAGTATGCACATATTTCTAGCCCGAGATAGAAATGGAGAGAGAAAGAAAATGAAAAGATTTCTCATTTACATTAATTTGAAATTCTTGATACATTTTAATAGACTTGTTAATAGGTGGGATGCGTTGATTTTTTTAAATTAATTTATCCTCTCCCTCTTTTATGTTTCCTTCAATTATTTGTTTTTATAGCATGCAGTTCAACTTATTAGTAACAATCAATAAATTTGTGTTTTAAGTAAATTTTAATTTGACAGACTTTTGCGTTACATTAAAGTATAATTCCGGTAAACTTTTATTTTTAAATACCACCCGTTAACTTCTTTCATTTAATCGCCATAATGAATAAAATGTGTAAAGTAACCATTTAACAAATTGTAAAGAAACACATAATCTGCCACCAGCCATCTTCTAACTAATTTAAGATTTATTATGAAAAAGTTTAGATTATTGTGGTCTTATCTTTAAACCCTTTCATTTGACATCCATTTCCAAATTGTACAGTATATTATGCTAACATGTTCTGGCGACCGCCATTTTGAATAACATAACATGCAGCTTAGCTTATGGCGGCCCACTCATTAAACCCTTTCTGATGATAAGCATTCATAATTTATAATTTTGAGCAAACTGTATTAAATATTAAAGACCAAACATGGTGCACTTTCATATGATTGTGGTGCTCGAATGTTCGGTTGTTCAATATCTTGGAGAAGCCGCCATATTGTTTGTAGCATTGCCATTCTACCCATGAAACTCCTTCATTTGACATCCAAATCACACAGATTGTAAAGAAATTCATAAACGGCTTTTTTGGTGCGACCTTCAACTTGATAATGCTTGATAATGCAATATTAGATGTATGACATGGTTTTATTATCGTATCTAAAGATGCGTTTACAGAGGTGGTGCAAAAATTTATTGCAACATTCCAATATGACGGACAACAACAATTTAAGTGAAAGCTTTTAAATTTCATTAAAAATAAATGAATTTGTAAAAATTCCATTAAATATAACAAAATATCCCATTTCTATACCATTTTCATATCGTACACTAACTGATGTGTAAAGTAATGAATTTATCAAAGTTTGATGAACAATTTTTTTGACAATTGTGACTATAACAACATAACTCCTGCCTACTAGCAGCACATGTACGTAAATGTATGCAGCGTGGAATATTTTTGCTGAGGAATTAAAATAAATATTAATTATGCTTTAAACAAGTTGTGGTTCAAGGCTTACGCCCGCTCCGATCATAACATTCAACACACATACGAGTATATGCGCGCAATGCATTGTAATCTTTTATAGTAGTTTTTAATTTTCTCTGTTTTTTATATGAATAACGGTATAATGTACACATTATCTAATGTTACAGATGCTGAAACTTAATTCATATTTTCACAACAACAACAAAATGTTGTAATGTTTACCTGCATCACTTAGAGGAGAAGAGAAAAGGCAGCTCATTTCTCTCTATCCACCTTCTACGTTTGCTCCCTTTTTATTGCATTTCTATGTATGGATGTGTGCACGTGAAAAAATTCTATTTACTATGATTAGATTTTTCCATAAAATATGTTTTCGTTCGTTTTTTATTTTATTTATAAAAAAATATTTCTGCTTACACAAGCATAAACATTTTTGCCAGGTTGTGTGCACTGTTATTATTGCTGTTGCAATACTGGTTTTCTGCTTAAAATCATTCCGTGTATCTATCGCATGAAAACAAACTAAAGCAGAAAATTTCAGGAGAATACAAAAAAAAAAAAAGATATGAAAACATGTTCACGGCAAGTGATGAAAAGCATTAAATAACATATTCCGACCACAGTCAGCGCGCATCATATTTCAACAAATCATAATAACAACAACAAAAGCGTAAAAATATATGAAATTTTGGTCGAAAATTGGATACCTAACATCTGTTCCATTTAATAGCTAGGAAAGGTAATCTCCTGTCCAACATTGACATTAATAACACCAACAATAAGAACAACAAGGATTAAAGTGGTAATGATGATGAAAAATAAACACAGCAAAAACAAAAACAAGATTATCAAAACTAAGAACAAAGAGCACTAATATGGCCACAACAACAAAAACAACTACAGCTGTACTTGAATTTAAAAAGAACCAGAAGAAGAAGAAGATTGACTTCGACGATGGAGAGAACAAGTAGCTCCGCAAAAACGAAAACTGCGATAAG
Organism: Crataerina pallida; assembly: GCA_949710015.1. Classification (NCBI taxonomy): domain Eukaryota; kingdom Metazoa; phylum Arthropoda; class Insecta; order Diptera; family Hippoboscidae; genus Crataerina; species Crataerina pallida. Next base: position 10,030,645 of record OX453292.1, on the reverse strand, counting down.
ACCACCAACAAAAAAAGGATTAGAAACTGCACACAACAACAACAATCATGAAATCATTATAATAAGAAGTAAAAAGCGCTATATTAGAGTAGCCACCATCATTACTCACTTGCACAAAAAGGAACACCATTCCATTCCTCTACTTTTCCAAATAAGGAAAAAAAATTTATTTGAATAAACTTACCCACAATACAATTAGCATATGGGCGTGGCAACAATATTAATTAATATTAAATCACAATGAAAACGTTGCCATTTTTCACTCGTATAATTCGCAATAAATACATCGTGGTCAGACACGCCCAGTTAAATTCATTTAACATTATATATTTTCATAATTTTATTTTTACGCGAAAATGTGCTGTGCCTGTAGGGAAAAACTATCTGAGAATCAGATTTATTAATAGAGCACGCCCGCTTATAATTATAGCAAAATTTTATTTCTCTATCTCTTATTATTTAAAAAAAAAAACCCCAAAAACTATACTGTACGGTTTGTAAAATAGTAGTTAGGTGCATGAACTGATTCAATGCATTTTCAATACCACGGTACCTAAATATAAACTACCAAATTACAGGTCTAATGGTGTTATGGTTTAGTAGGGGGACGAAATTGACTTTTAAGTAGAATTTAAGCGAAAAAGAAAAAAATTGAGCGAAGCACACATCTTGACTGCAGAGTGGACGAGATCGTGAAAATAACAACAACGCATGCCATTTTTTGCTATCGTAAAGACGAACGAATAAAAGACTCTAAGGTGAGAGAATGGCTGTTCTATAGAATACCTCTTCTATACAAAAAGGAGATATGCTTCCCTTACTAAACAAGTGCTTGTATATGAGTGAGAGAACAAAGTATTAAAAATCTACGTTGATCATTATTGATCTTACTCTCGCACTAACGGTTACATCAATAGTAGACTTAGAGAGGGAGAGAAAGGCACAAACAGTAATATGATCGCAGCAGACATTATTATTAAAATGTTTGATTTCAAGTCAATATAGCCGTCGCCCAGGCTGGGCAAGTATAATACTTTATTTTATGTGATGTCTTATTGTATTTTATTCAATAAGGCGATCAAATGAAATAGAAGAGACATACAAAATTTAAATAAGTAGTTTGTAAACTAAATCCCCCGCGGAGGCCGCCCGATTTCATTAAATTGCTCCTCTTCAATTTGAGTTTTATATAAGAGGCCAAACGGAGTACAAAGCAAAAAGATGGATAGAAAATAACGAATTAAAAACTTTTTAACGATTTTTCAAATATCATCATACATTTAAATTGTTATTCATTTAGGCAAAATGGCGGATGCCCGGAAAAGGTTGATTATGAATTTCTTTATATTCATATGAAAGGAAATGGTTATGTGCGATGGATGCATAAAAAATCGCATATAATGTGCGTTGTTTAATTTTAGTAATTGCTCCAGCAGCGTAATTTTAGTCTTTTTCCAAACTTCAGTTTTCAAGTTTTTCGAAAGAGTTAGCTTCACGTAGCTCTGATGATTTATTGATAACTTCAATTATGTTCCAATTTAAATGAAATTTTCATATACCGCACAAATAAAAAATCGCACAAAAAAAGACCACACCAAAACAGGTTTGAGTGCAATTTATTTTATTTCATTCTCTTACTCTGTGTATGTAACGCATTATTATTGAGAAATACGTCGACGCAAAATGATGAAATAATCGCTTAAGTGAATAAATAAATGTTATTATATTCAAACTATTTGACGCTTTGTAAATCGATTTATTATTTATTTTTTCACAGTTTTTTTTTGTTTTACTGTATATGTATATGTTTCAAGTATTCCTCTGACGATAACGTGTTAAACGATTTAATTACGAAACTCATCTAAACATCAAATGACCAGAAAATACGATTATCATTCGAATGTGCATACAACTGTACAAGTTACAACAACAACAACAGTATCGAAATTGTTGATTTAATAAAACAATTGCTATTTGGCATTTAAAAGTACACATGCAAACAAAAAATATTTACATATTTAGATTGCAACAGATTTATTTATACAAACGCACCAAACTGATTTAATTAGAAATTTATGCGAATGTAAATATATTATGTATCTATATACATATGAAGGCATGACTAATGTGTACTATACACACACAATCACGTGTAATATACGCATAATTTGTTGTTCTTTTTTTTCGCACAAATTTTGTTTACGTGTTAATTAAAACTGTTATCGGTTGTGTGAGAGCTTTTTTGTTGCTGTACAGAGCAAGGTTCTCGTTGTTTTATTTTTTATTTTTATTTTTTAATGTGTAATAAAAATACTTCCGCATTAATGACGATGTAATTTCATAAGTGCAAAAACACAAAATATGTGTACACACGTACACATACCTAAATGAGTGACGAAAGGTAAAGCGAGAGCGACTGACTACTGGAGTGAAGTTCACAGTGTACGTTATGCATATGCGTGCGTGTGTGTGTGTGTATTACACCATCATTGTTTCAATGCCTTTAATAGAAGGTTTGATGGTATGCAATACATGCATGCACGTGTGCACGTGTGTATATGTGTGAGTGGGTGTGTCTGTATAAAATACTTTACACGCATTTAAGAACAACAACAATATGTATGTTGTATGCTTTTGTGTGATGACTAAGCTGCATTGGGTCGTATGGGTGTGTTTGTGCGCATGTGTGTGTTTGCTTAATGTTCATATGCTAACAACTTAATTAAGTATGAAATTAATATAACATTTAAATGAGCTGATTTTTGTGGTTTATTATAGAGTCCCAACGCTTTTAAACTTTGTATAGCAATGCACGCCTCAATACTTTTCCTATATATTTTATATATACATGAAATATTTATTATTATTTTGAATACCTGAACGATATTAAAGCTTAAAAACATTCATAAACAGACGCCACTACGAAAAATATAGAAATTCTGAGTAAATTATGATTTGAGTTAATTTGCGAATACATAGTAACCAAAGAACGTAGTACGATATAGTACTTTTTTGTAGTTGCGATATTATGACGCGGTTGTGAACAAACGTAGTATTTTCAGTATACTTATAAGATCAAATTATAACTTGCGCGTTAACAATAGTAATGTCGGATAACAAAAGAGCAAGAGATGATGACATGCTGTTGACAAAATTAATCACAACAGTATAGAGATATTCATCAGTGCTTTAATGATTTTACAATGGACATCATGTTCACACTCTCTCCATGTCGCTATTGTTATACATTTGCTGCCCTCAAATGGAAGATAGATAAGGATTAAAATTAAAGTCAATGTCTGTCCACATGATTGATTGTTTTCAGTTAGATATTAAGCGGAAAGAAAGATCCTTTTGAAGAGGGAACCTATTTTTAAAGATTTTGTTACCTATGTTATATATGTTTTATGTTCGGTTGTAATTAAATGTGTGAAAACATTTGATAGCCATACTTAAGATTACAAAATCTGAGCTATGAAGCAGAAATTTAGAAAATTTGAATAAACCATAAGCAAAATTGAATTTTGAATTGCCATGCGTGAAATTTTACAAACTTTATAAACCATTAGGATGATTATCGATCATTTTCAGAGCAGAGTTGAACCCTTGCTTACGTATGTAATATCTGTACATCTGTACATCTGTAAGTGTTTCTTGTAATTCAATTAAAGCGACATCACATCTTACTCCATACCAGCGTTTGTCAAAGTGTGCTCCACGGAGCCCTGCGCCTCCGTGGGCCAACTCAAAGGGCTCCGCGAATCTCTTGGTACATATTAGTCATTAATGAACCACTGGAGTTCCATGGAGGGCTCCGCAGCTCAAAAAGTTTGAGAATCGCTAATGTTGGTTTTTAAGAAAACATGAATACATACCTACATAGATTTGAACATGTGAGTAATGATGATGATGATGATGATAATAATGAATATAATAAATGCATGGCATCATGTAAATGTAACAACGTCGATATGAATAAACAAGAGCCAAAACAAAGAAATATATACCAAAAGCATCACAGAAACAAAATCCTTGAATAGGACAAATGCCATCAAAATTTAATATACTCACTTGAAGTTACTTCTATAGCAAAGACAAATGAATAAATAACGGACAGCGCAGTCGATATTTGTGCTCATACTTATATAAGTTTGTATGGATATCACCAGTAACCAAATACATGCATGCTCCAGTAACATGCTACATGTTTACAAGACACATCAGCAACATATGGTATTTTTGAAATATTCAACGATAACAACAATAACAAGAGCATAACGTATATTTGAATATATTTTTATCCAACGTTTATGGATTTCTTAGTAAAATATTCACATATTCGTAGAAAAAAAACACTACTTTATATGCAACAAACGGCTCATCCACTGAGTAGATAATTCTGTAAGTGCGTCATAAAGAATATGTATAAGATTAGTGGAATGAATGAATTAATGATTGAGCCCATAGATGTATTGCATCTATTTAGATAGTTTTAGATTTCCGTAAGTATATATATGAATGGGTCCTTATCGTACAACTAGTACGACTTTAAAGAAGCAAATAGATAAATACGCAGATAAACAGAATGATAATAGATATGAAATAGCTCTGGTGGGTTAGACAGATAAGATAGATGAGATAGGAAAGATGTTTAATATATATAAGATGTATAAGAAAAGTTAGATAAGATGGATAAGGTATATAAGATATATAAGAAAGACGCGATTAGTAAGATGTAGCTGTCTTTTTTATTATTGTTATTATTTTTATTATTATGAGTTTGTCGTTCAATTTGCAATAACTAGAAGAGAGCGTCAATATAGGGACTCTACAAAGTATATATAATCAAGATTAGCATTAAAAACTAAATCGATCTAGGTACATATGTCCGTGTGTCCGTATGCCTGTCTGGTGTTGGCATTCTCACGGGCATTCATTTTGAGATATTGCGCTGAAGTTTTGTATAGACATGTTTGATTTTGCACGCAGATCGCTTTTCAAAATAGACAAAATCGGTAAAGATTCATTTTCAGTAGGGTTCCCTTTTGAGCCAATACACGTTCCTGACCCATCGGAATGTCTCAAAAAATGCGATCTATAGCTATCGCAAAAATTTTCATGGACACACAGGTGGGCAGACAGACATGGTTGAATCGATTCAGATTTTGATTCTGAATCGACTATAATATTTTGATTTGTTTAATTTTGAATTGGTTTCTTATATTATATATTATAATTGAATTGTGTGAATAAACCAATAAATTACAATAATTAATGGTGATTAATTCAATTTTAAATTTAAAGATATGTCACGGCGCCGAAACTGAAAATGTCTCTAAAAATTTTCAATTCAAGTTCGAACAACAGACAGGCGTATTGACGGACATGCAGATGAAGAATATGTACAATTGTAGGAGTTCCAAACTACCGCGCAAATATATATAATAATACAAGAGGTTCAAAGTAAAATGTTGCCATCCTTCTCTCTCTGTTTTCTTATTAAATATATATTCTACCACAGAATTATACCGTTACTCTGGTTACTGCCACAAACATTTTGCTAGCATTTGTTTGCATATGTGTATGTTTCTTTGTATAATATGTACCCACGCATAGCTGCTAGCATATAAACAATGGAGCAACGAGCAATGTTGGCAGTCAGTGTATGTTCAAGTATAGGTATGAATGTGTGTATATTAAAATTTTGTGAAAAAAAAACTTGAACTCAGAACTCAGCACTGCACCCATTGATTATACTTAGCTACAAGACAATGCATAGAACATGAGAGAGAGAGAGAGAGAGAAAGAGAGATAAAATATGCTGCAGTTAAATGCATATTTTGCTCATATTTTGCGTTCTTTTATAACAACGAATAAAAAGGAACGAAAAAACAACCTGCTTAAGTAAAGTAACAAAATTGTGCTGTTGGCAATGCATGCCATAAATATTATGTTTCTGGTTAACAAGCATTTTACGGGTAACTAGAAAATAAGAGTAAATTCCGCTAAAAGACCGACAACCGCGTGCCTGTCTATACGTGTTAGCTTTTATGATTTAATATTTTGTTTGCGTAATGAACACAAATTAATTTCAATTTTGAATATATAATAAACCTGAAAGAGTGAAAAGAATCCTAGTGAATGGTTGTACAATGCATCAATCAATGCTTCAATACAAAGCAGATTTACTAATAAATTAAAGCTAACACAAGCAGATGCGGTTCAAGGCAAACCACGATAATAAATTCTCCTTTATCTGTACGCCGTGCTGGTAGCAAATGCCCAGCGTGTACCACGTACATGACAATACATTTCTTTTGCACAAGCCTACAAATGAATCAATTCTTGTAAACCTTGTCATGATATTTGCTACTAGGTCTTATGTTAACCAGCTGCTAGTTAGGTGAGATTGCATTTGTTTGACATTTTCCAACATTAAGTCAGCGTCCAGGGTTGCTGCAAAAGTTATTTCATCAGATTTTTTGTAAATTTCACACTTGATCAGACAGAAGCAGGACAAATAACGCGAAACGCTACTGTATGTTATGTTGTTTGTTATTTATGTAACCAACTACGTATCCAGTCTGTTTCAAATGTTTTTTCTCATGTCATGAAAATTTTTATTCGTTTCCTTTATCACTTAACTTTAAAATTTTAGTTGAATGATTAAACGACAACAAAAATAAAATGCATTCTCCGAAATTTCACTTTCCATGCGTAATTGATGGCTAAATGGCGGAAATATTTTTCATTACCAGTAGACCCACATTGATGGAATTGATTAAAAAACGAACGCAACGCGAATAGTGAGATGGTGTTGTCACGAGTAATTGCATACACTGTCCGTCAAATGTCAATTGGAATTTTTGTTTCCTTTATCGCTTTTCATTTCCACCATTTCCATTTGCCGTTGGACGATGCAAAAGATGTCACTTAACAATATGTAATAAAAAAAAGAAATTAATGCAATACAATATACATTAATAAAATTTAATGAATTCCGCTAGTGGAAAAATCGTAGCAAATTCGGACTGAATTCGAAGTAAAAGTTTAAACATCTGAGAGCTCTAAAACTGATTTTCGAATGAATTTGTAATAATTGTTCTAATTCCGAAATATATTCGAACTGAATTCGGTGTTGAATTTTAAACAAGCAAGAGCGCTTAAGCTGCTGAACTATTTCATTAATTTCTGAGTACATTTAAAGTAAATTCTGAAGGGTTGCTAAAGAAATGTGCTATAAATCTATGAAACACTTTTGAAGAAACGTATGGCTTACTGACCCCACGCTCCACACCGAAGTATAGACCATGCCAATGTTAACATTCGGGCTAAAATTTGGATAAACTAGCTACAGTTTCAGGCTTCAGCTAAAAAATTTACACTTTGTTAGCAAATTTGCCTCATTTTATCACTCCTTCTAACAAAACCTACTTCAGTTGAAGATGATATTATAAAATGTATTTAAATACAGTTAAATGAAGAATTAAGGCTTTAAAAATGAGCCGGTCGTAAGGAAAAGGACTCTAAAGGACTCGTTTTTATTACCTATTATTTTTTAAATAGCTATAATTATTTTGAAATAGATTGACTACAACATTTTCCTGTTCTACTTCTACTTTCCTGTAATAACAACAACAACTAAATGTAATAGTTTTTGAAAGTTCCATTTTCTGCGCTTGCACACATGAAATGTTGAGGGTGAAACCACTTTTATAGAGACACATATCATGCGGACATGTGTGCATATTTTGTACATGTGTGCGTGTGCTAAAATATTTTGTGTGGTCACCGCTTATCTAATACATTTATCGTAAACTTTTGCCCATGACCCATAATTTGAGTTTGTAAAAACTTTGCTCTGCTGCTCCATAGATACGTGTGAGTGGGACAGTTTTTTTAGAAACGCTATGAAAAGAGTTATGTTTAGGAGATCAAAGGGAAAGTAAAACCAGTACAACCTTAAATACGTTTCTCTGTTTGAAATAACGGTGGGCGTGGTTGTTACAAGATTAAGCCCTTTGATAGTGTTGCCATTAAACCTGCAAATCAGTTTTTGTAAATTGTGCGAGTTTTTATTATGTAACCACGCCCCCTTTATGCTACATCTAAGGATGGGCAGTTAGACGTAATTTCAGTTTTATAGAACAGTTTTTGTGGTAGATGGGTGAATTTTTGCCGATTGTGGGCGTGGATCTTAACCGATTTGGTCCAACTTATATACAAGAGATGGAAAATTCAAACTCAATATCCTCCAATATTCGATTGTAATCATGCCATGAACACAATGCCGTTGACACACAAACGAATACATCTAAATTGACTTAGACTTTGATGCGCATCGGTTATATATTGTCCAATATATACTTCGTAAATTTTAATTCAGGGAATTGCAAACAGAACAAAAAGTTTAGTATTCCTCCCATCTTTTGTGATGGGTATAAAATCCGTTTCACCATCCCTTGGCCATGATTAATATGCATGAAACGCATCTTCAAACGCTTTGCTTGCTTGCTAAACCACTAGGTTTAATAATATGTGATGAACATTAGTTAAAAATTATCCTACGCCACTTACACTCAACTCATGCCATCACACAAGCTCTTGTGCTAGTGCGATTAATCCTGAATTGTTTAAAAAAGTACACATATTAAATTATTATCCTGCACAGTTATAATTCAGTTAAGGAATAGAGATAAGATAGTAGAGCCTTCCTAACCCTTAATAACCCTACGCCATGTTTGTGTAAAAAAATCGGAAAAACTCATCATCAGTCAAGTAAAAATAAAACTGACAACTGCAGTAAAGCAATCACTTTATATGTACACATAAGTATGTATGATGTACTCAAACACCCAGCAATCGGGAAAAAACAAAATTAACAATAACACAATAGCTGCTACATATCGTTTAAATAACAAAACATATCAAGTGCTGTCTACTGCCAGAGGCATACACTTGAATCACTTGAACTTACATAAGAATCATTTCTTATGTAAGCAACAACAACAGCAACCACAACATTCACCACCATCATTAAATACTAAATCAGTAGTAGTGGAGTGTGTGGGCTGTAAAAAGCAATCACAGCAACTACAGCGAACTATATATATTTTTCTTTTTTTTTTTTGTGTACCTACCTACCGATATATTTTTTTCCTGCTAAACTAAAGCAAGAAGACATCTTAAAGTTATAAAGATACAGTAATTTATATATACATACGGCTCCATACTTGTATAAAAGCAGCATTAAGGGGAATGCAAGTAAATGGAAAGAAAGATTTCAACGGTCTTAATATTTAACAGTGAGATCCAATGTTTAACGGTTGGAAAGCTACACCAAATCTGTTCACTAAGCGTATAAGAAAAGGGCATAAAATCATTGTGGGGGAAGAAATAAATCAATAACTGGTAACGATTATACGATTGATTAGACCAAGAAGCCAACAGACACAATTTCTAGCTGAAATGCAGTTTTCTCCGAAGGCTTGCTGGGGTATGTGTATGTGCGTTGTTCATTCTCTTTTCCAGTGCTCATGGCATACGCTATTACACTTTCTGCCAGTTACTGTGTAGATCAATATATTTTTTATTTGACTTTTTGGCTTGTTCATCCCCTTTCCTTAATATTAATAAAAAAAGCTTTGTTGGTACAATTCTATGTGGACTTAACTACCCATTCACGAGTATACGTTAATACGGACGTGATCTAACAACAGGCGCGCCCATAATTTACAATAAAATCTTACTCCACGCAAAACTCGACTTGCAAGCTCATAAGTAATACATATTCTATTAGAGAGCTTAATCATGTACGTGCCACGACGTGGAGGGTAATGAGGATTTGGCCTAAGCCAAAATTAGATTTGTTTCTTGCTTTCTTTAAATCCTTATATTTTTCCTTCGTTCGCCACATTATTTATCCAGTAGGAAATACAAGACTGACTTCGTTATCTCAATCGCGCCTCGATAGTGTAAATTAAAGCGGGTTGGGTCGTTTATTTAGGTCTACTAGCAAATGTTATTTTCTATCGACGAACTCAAAAGCAAGAGAAGATCTTCAGTATGAATGTTGCATTCCCGGTGTACCAACGTTTCAGAAAGTGTCCAAAAGTTTCGGTTCTTCTTCTTCTTGTTTCGGTTTTTCTGCGATTATTGTAGGTATTTACAATAGGGAAATGGAATTAGGGCACAGTATGTTGTTATGTCGACCGATCCTCTTTATTTTAGCAATCATGCGTAAATCCAGAAGATATAATAAGATATCGGATAAAATAAAAAAAAAAAAAAGTGGATGGACAAAATTATCTTCAGATACTAAAGAGGAGAATTTATTTACAGATCTTCGGAGCAAGAAAATGCACATTTTTTTAGCTTTGACTCTGAGGATGAGAGAACGGCTTTACCAGTACATCCCAAAATGTAGCGGATGACATCGAAATTTGCAACTGACGGGATACAGTGGATAAAACTGAAACCAAGCGGATCTAGAGGTAGGATGCCCATCAGTATGATTTTCAAGGCTATGGGAGGGCCTACTGCCCATGCTAGAAGAAACATTATGGTGGGTTGCATGTTAAAAACATGCATAATTAAAAAACATATAATGCAACACATGAGAAATTGTACTGAAACTGAGGCACGTCTTGAACTTGACTTAACTTAACTTGAATAAATCGGTTTTTTAAAGAAAGTGCGTATTTTTATTCACCCGTCAATTGGACGAGTGCCGTAGAGATAGGTATGTAAGAAACGTCCGTAAACCTAGTGTTAATTATGAATATGTTTTAATAAAGTTTGGCACAGGTTTCTTTTTTGTGCCAAGGACGCTTCGAAAATCACTAATCAGTCCATTTTTCGGACCGGTCTCTATATAACACCAACATTTACAACTTCAATATTTATTTATTATATATTTTTTTTATTTTTAAAATTCACAATTATTAAAAATGTTTGAGCAAATTTGGTAAAGAATAGTTAATTAACCTAATAATTGACCGTCTCAAATTCGAACCCGGTCATTCAACGGTTTTTCATACGACAACGACAGCGTTTACTGATACAAACTAATTATGGCATAAACTGTGAGACGAAATGATCAGTAGTTTTATTTATAAAAAGCATTTTTAGCCGGTAATGAATATTGTCGGTGGCATCTGTTTTATAAAATTATAATCAATTGAAATTTATTTTGCGAGTCTATGCGAAATTGTTTGCTCCCAAGCTCAAAGCCCCCTTTTTATTCACTTATTCAAGTGTTCATTTTCTTTAGTTGTCCTTTTATTTACATATGTGTACATAAATACTTGTACGTATTTGTTTTGTTTGACCTTATTTTTCCGGTTTAGAAGGTTTTTAAGGCTTTAAATCTTCTCTTTATAGCCCTTCTCTGCTAAAACTATTGTGAGTGCGTGCTCGCTTTGTGTTTTTTAGTAGGGGACGATTTTCAGGCATGTATGTCGCCTACACAGTACTATTGCTTCACATGGCGCGCTGTTTATTGTATGAATACTATGTGCGTGTGAATATAAATGAAATAAAATAAAATGCAGATACTCTGGGGTAACACAAATAACACAACTGCTGCAACTGTTAAAATAACAAAAAAAGGAAAGGAGGGAGAGAGAGACTGCACTGGTTAGTTATTCAGGCTAAAGCCCGACACCCACAATAAAATGACTTTGCCGTTATTGTTATTGTTGTTGTCATATACTTTTCTAAAATATGAAATGCTGTAGGAGATACTGTTATTGTTGTAGTTGCTATATATAAAACATTCAAGTGGGAATTTTATAGAAAAAATTAAATGATAGTTTTTTATATCCACCAAGCCCAAGTTTGGAATATAAATTATTTTGTTAAAGCGTTTGCAACGCCCATAAGGATGCCTCAAAATTAAATACAGGGACGATCTAATAATATGTGTCAGTCCGAATGTGCGTGTGTGTGAAAATAATTTCACTGATTGTAAAAATTGAAAAATCAATTTGAAATTTTCCAAAGGGTTGGCATTGAAATGAAGCAACTTGTTAAACAATACCTCTACCCACCCAACTAAGTTTGTCATTCCATTTACAACACCCAAAAGTTTTTCAAGCAGATTGCTATTTAAAATGGACCACGCCTACAATCAACAAATATCTATCTAGCCACAAAAATTTACCTATAAACTTAAAATTTGATTTGTATATCTATAAATATTTCTTTTATCGTTGTGCCCAAAAGGGGCGTGATCGGAAACCAGACACACCCACAAATGAGAAAAACCTCTATATCTGCCACAAAAATTGATGCCATCCATCGATTTGACAAAAAAGAACGCGGTCGAATAACAGACACGCATATAATTTACAAAAAACCACGCTCAACTTAAAACTAGACTTGCAAGCTGAAACGTAATATATACGTATCTGCCACGCCCACCGTTATAGATGCGAAGAGTATTTAAGATTTGGCCTAAGTCAAATTTAGTTTTCTTGATAGTTTTTTTACGGCGTTTTTTGAATACACAAGTGAAACGCGAAATAATAAAAGCATGTAAAAAATTCTGCGTTTAATGTTACCAATGTATCACTATTCATTTAAATGGCATCTTATGAATATTCATAAAGAGAGTTTTTTTTATACCTTTCGTATAAGTGGGGAGGGTATACTAAGTTTTTTCTTCCGTTTGCAACACCCATAAGGAGGCATTGCGTTCTTTGTTCAGCGTCAAAAACTGAGTCGATTTAGACATGTCTGTCCGTGTGTCTGTCTATTTTTGGCATTCTCACGCTCGTAAATGTTAAGATATTGAGCTGAAATTTTGTACAGACACTTTTAGTTTATGCACGCAGAGCGGTATTTAAAATGGGCAAAAATAGTCAAGAGCTCGATCACAATTGGCAAAAATCTATTTATCTGCTACAAAAATGGTACTATAAACTTGAAATTTGAAATAATTCGTTCATCGATATGTTAAAAATGGCGTGGTCGGATAACAGACACACCTACAACATTAAACATGTGATACGTAATACATAAACTACTAGAAAGCGTAACATATACATTTGCCACGACTACCTTTTTAGATATAAAGAGTATTTAAGATTTGCCTTATTTGACAAATTTAGTTTTCTTGTTTTATTATATAAATAAAGATCATGAAGATAAATACTCTACACCAAGAAAATAAGAAAACCAAACTGGAAATTGGAATGTAGTATAGAAAGGCGTTCAAAAAGGTTTTTATACAAATTGTAGGCGTGGTAGGTAATAGTTAATAGTGAATCTATTATACTAACAAGTCAAATTCTGTTGAAAAAAAAATTTGGAAAACATGTGGGTGTGTCTGTTATCGCCCCCACCCATTTTCGGGACATCACTGCAAAAACTCAGAATATTGTGTATAAGTATTTGTAACAAATTCGTTGCTAGATAGATAACGTTTTGTCGTTTGTGGGCGTGGCTCTAAGCCGATTTTTCTCAACTTAAATTTAAAACGACCTCCGTGCAGAAACTGTACATTGTGGAAAGCAATCCAATATTTACTACCATGCGAGTGTCAACAACTGACAGAGAGACGGGCGAACATGACAAAAGAGAAATCTAAGTACACACTAAAACTTAACAGGATGTGGCATAATATGTATGAAAAAGTAAGTGTAGAGACCTGCAATAACGTAAAACCTCACCATAAAACCTCACCAAACTTAGCGTAGAATAGACAACCCACTTAATATGACATAGCAGAACCAAAGAAATTGTGTTTGTGTAGTTTTGACATAATCTGCTTAAGCCAATTATTTTGCCCAAAACTTTATCCAAAAATTCTATTATTTGCTATGTGCATATGTAAACGAATGTGCAGTAAGTAACCCCCAAAGTTAAGACAAGAGCCCACAGCGTTAGTTTGCTTACATTAAACCTTTCATTTAGTTTGCCTTGCTTATGACATTTGTAAAACAACATTTTTTATTCTTCAGCTTTGTTCTCATAAAAAATTAAAGTTTTGGTTAATAAACTGCATACGTTTTCGTAAGTGAACATCCTTGTTCTATACAAGGAGCCAGATATTCACCCAAAGAAAATAATCACCTAAAAAAGTGTTTTCTACATAACATGTGAAAATTGAGTTATATATATATTAACACATGACTCTATCGAAATTCTGCACAACTATTCCAATTGTGTATATTGTACTTTTAATTGTGTATCGGTAAACCCTGCTTAATAAGTAAGCATTCCTGGGTTGGGGTTCTACTCTTAAATCGATCCGGTTAAAAATGTTAACCATATTCAATCTACGTTCGCTACTACAATGAATGCAGTTGTGTTTATAAATATAGCTTCTTTGCAATTTTCGAATAATTTATTTATATATGTTAATACTTGTGCACACATGGCAAAGCGAAGGATACCAGAATAAATGAAATAAGTGAGAGTAAGCAAGTAGTGTAAAAATAAAACGAAATTTGGTTTACAGCAAATCTTAAATCCATCACGCAGCCACGTACAGTAGTCGTGCCAGGCATCTGATTACACCTTCATAAAATCTGAATGGCTCATGAACCAAAAAATTGTCTGTTATACGACCCCGCCCACTAACTAATTATAAACATGCATAGCAAACAACACATTTTTCAAGAACAACTTTCTTGGATGATTGTGGGAGTGGCTCTCAATGTGTGTGTATAATATTTTAGCGCAATATTGAACAACAAACAGAGATTTACCACTAATCAAGAAAGTTTGTATTTCGTAGGATGTGTGTGCTGCCCATCCAATAACTAATTTAGTATACCCCACATTTCGGGTGGAGGGTGTGTGTAAAAATATTTACTTGTAACACAAAGGAATCTCTTCCACATGGGAGAACAGTACAATATTGTGCTTTATATGTACGAGGCTCCTTTTTTAGTTTATAACACATTTAACTTAACACTTGTACTGACAAGTGTAAGAGTTTAGTGAAAAATACAAGTGACGAGGCGGTATAAAAATGCCGTTATATATTAAAATATCTAAATGTGTTTACAAAGGATAACTTTGTTCGTACGTCAGAATGAATAAATATTTCTACAATTTATTCAAATGTACTCATGAAAGCTTCATAAAGTTGTGTAAGTCATTTCTTCCAAAAACATAAATATTTGAAAGTATATGAAGAAGTATGACTTTTAAAAGAAGATGGAAGTACTGACTTGTATTGTACTGTTTATATTCATCATTATTCAAAAATTATCTGGGGTTTGATTGGCTTGGTTCAAATTTGTATAAGTGGCGGAATGCGCGAGCCACACCCCCCAAAAAATACATAGGTTCTTGGTTGGCGTAACGAATCGAACTATTTGCAAGCTAGAAACCTAAATTTGACTTAGGCCAAATCTTAAATACCCTCCACATCAACATAGGGGCAGTGGGGGTGGCAGGTATATGATTACGCCCCCCAACGTCAGTCAGTCTGGCAACGCGATCGTGTTCGGTCATACTTTTTGCTGTGCGCTTACATTGATTATTAAATTAACTCAATAATACGGTGTATAAATTCTTTAAAAAATCTAATATTTTTCTTAACGGTATCGGTTTAATTTGTAGTGATCATTTTGCAAACACTGCGAACCTTTTTGCAATTTGTGATTGCCTAAATTGTTGTTGGTTGTTTTTGTTGCAATTATAACTTTTGCTTCGGGCTAATCATCTTGTCGATTAATTTTGCCGATAAGACTTTTTTTTTTTTTTTGGCTTATTGGTCTGCTTATCTCTTTTAGTGCCTATTAATAATAATAATATTAAATAAGTGTGTTGTTTGCAGGGGCATTGTCTTTTATTCTTTTTCTTATTTTAGCAAATTTAAAGCAAAAAGCAAATTTTGCTGTCCTTCATTTGCACTATTTCATCTTTCTAGTTGTAATATATACTTTTTTATTTATTTCTTTTCGTTTTTGTTCTACAGAATTTACACACTTTTTTGCATACTTTTTGGCAGTATTTGTTCAGTTCACTTTGATTATTTAACATAACTTGAAATTTTAATTAACAGTGTTTTTAGCTTCTCCTTGCATAAATCATATTTAGCCTTTAACTTAATTTTTTCTCGAATTTAATAACAAAGATTGCATTTACTTGCTGGGTTTAGTGGACGTCAATTCGATCATATGGTGAATCGTTCTAAAGGACTACGTTGGTCATGTGCTGACTGTCGTAAGATGGATTTGCTTTATAGATTTGGGTAGAGAGCTGCAAGCGCTCTCGGACAAATTCACTAAATTGGAAGATATGTTCAATAATTGTAAATTTTTAGAAGGTTCGGATTTTGTTTCTAAAGTCCGTCCGTCTAACATTGGTTCGGCTCTCTCACTACAAATTTCTCCCAATTGCCTGTCTTTTAATTCCACAGTTGTGTTATATCTTTTATCACCTAATTCTCCGTGTATGTCTGAGATTGAAGCTTCAAATGTTTTGAATTATGTTGATTTGGGTGCATCTGATAATATACCATCCCTAACTGTCCAACCCCCATCTAATGATATTGTACCTGTGGTATCTTCTGCGCCAATTGTTAAGAATGGTCACGTAACTTTTCCATCTGGTCTACCTCTACAGATTCCGTTTATGATTATTCTCTTAATGCTGATGGTCCTGGTCCTTTTAACATTATTGATAGGGTTCCAATTGTCCAAAGAGAGAGGGTTACAACTTCTCCCAATGATCAACTGTTTCAGGTGCCTCCTAAAAATGGTGATCGCTCTGTAAATGTACCTTCAATCGTTCCGCTCGTTTCTGATAATGATGAAATGAACTTGTAGTTATCCCTGCTCGCAAAGCAATTTTTATTTCTAGATTGGCATCTGATACATCTGAAGATAAGGTAAAAAGATATATTGAGCGCAAATGCTCTGATTTAGATTTGTCAAAAATAAGCATATTCAAATTCAAGTCTTCCCAACAACGCGATATTTGCTCTTTCAAGATCTTAACGCCTCAGTCATTATTTGACAAACTTTAAATAGTCAATTTTGGCCCCAGGGTGCTCTTGTTAAAGAATTTATCCCTCGGCGCAAGACTCCAGTTAATCTTAATATTCAATCCTCACGTAAAATAATTCATTGTCTTTGCTTTACCAAAATGTCCGCGGTTTGAATACTAAATTAAATCAGGTTCTTGTTAATTCCGTTGCGTCCGAATATAACGTTGTTGTTTTTACAGAAACTTGGCTTAAGCCTGAAATCAATAATTCTGAGGTTTTTTGTGCTGACTATCAAGTTTTTAGGAAAGACAGAATCTAGAAAGTTGGAGGAGGAGTCTTAATTGCTGTCCATAATTCATTACCTTCTACTTTGGTTGACTTCTTAACTAATGTTGATGTTGAGTTTGTTGGCGTTCAACTTAAATTTTCTAATTCTAACTTGTTTATATCGTGTTCGTATATACCCCCATTGTCAGATGTATCAATTTACTTGAAGCACATCCACCTTATTAAAGAAATGTCCTTGTGTTTAAAAGTTAATGATAAAATGCTGGTGCTTGCTTGCTCATACCCTGTTATATATTATAGCATATTTGATGAAATTTATGAATTATGCCTGTATCAAGTAAATTCTATTTTTAATAATAATGGAAGACTTCTAGATTGGGTTCTTTTTAATTACACTAATTTCAAAATTGCTCGCGTGCAGCCATTTGTCTGTCCTGAGGACATTTATCATCCTACCTTGCTTCTTACATTGGATAATTTGCTGGTAACTAATTGTTCAAAAAGTGGAAGCAACGCTACTTTCTCCTTTGGCAAAACCAATTACACTAAACTGAGAAATCCATTATCTATTGTCGACTGGAATTTTAATTATAATAACATTGACGGGTCTTTATTACTTTTATATGACGCCATGTTTTCTGCTGTTACTTCTTCTGTACCAACGAAATCGATTTCTTCTTCATCAAACGGGCCTATGTGGTTTAACAAACATCTGAGGATTATCCGTAACAAAAAAAGCAGACTATTTAAAAAGTTTAAGCTTAGTGGTTCTACCGTGGACTACATTAATTATTCCAACATTAAACGTGAATGTAACTCCCTTAAAAATAAATACTATAATCAATATATTCGGAGTATGAAAGTAAAATTATTAATTGAACCTAGGGTGTTTTACAAGTTTATCGACTCTAAGCGTAAAGTAAAATGCTGTCCTTCTTTAATGCGGTATGGTAATTCAGAGTCCTCGAATCCCTCCGATATTGTAAACTTATTTGCTGACTTTTTGCAAAAGTCTTATTCTCATACCAGTATTAATATTGACAATTATTCTTATCCCATAAATAATTTCGATATATTTCCATCCATTCAATTCACTGATGATGAAGTTTATCACAGTCTGTCCAAAATAAAATTTTCCACGTTACCCGGTTCCGATGGGTTACCATCCTGTATTCTTCGATCTTGTGCTGATATCCTAACTCCTCCACTGACTCGAATTTTTAACAAATGTTTATCATATGGTTTTTTCCAGCAATTTGGAAACACAGCTTTATTATTCCACTTTATAAAAGTGGCTCTAGAATCAATATTGCAAATTATAGAGGTATTGCTAAATTAAGTGTTTTATCTAAGCTTTTCGAGTCCTTATTAACTAACCGAATTACTCCTATGATAAAAACTATACTTTCGTCAAATCAACATGGGTTTTTTAGAGGCAGGTCTACGGCTACGAACTTACTAGAATTAACTGGTGACATATTTCATGCATTCTCTGAACATAAGCAAACTGATCTAATCTATACTGATCTTTCTAAGGCTTTCGATCGTGTTGATTCAAAACTTTTAATTTTTAAACTGCGTCGTATTGGGTTCCCTGAAAATATGTGTTCGTGGTTTTATCATTATCTTACAGGTCGTACTCAAAAAGTCTTATTTAATTCGTGCTTTTCTCGTAAAATTAATGTGACATCTGGTGTCCCACAGGGTAGTCATTTAGGGCCCCTTCTTTTTACTCTATTTGTTAATGACCTCCCTACATGTATTAAATATTCAAAAACATTAATGTTTGTTGATGATGTAAAAACATATTATTCTTTCGATTCTTTAGTTTATTCTAATTTGCTTCAGCTGGACTTTAATGGGTTATATATATGGTGTAAGGTAAATGGTATGGAACTAAATTTAAAAAAGTGTAAGAAGCTATTTTTCACATGGTCCTCAACCTTGCCTTCATCTTGTTGTATTAAAAATCATATGCTCGAAAATGTTTCTAATTTTTTTGTTTTAGGTGTTATGCTTGATTCGATATTGAAATTTAATCTGCACATCGAGTCTGCTGTGAATAAGGCAAAGTCCCTATTAGGATTTTTGAAGAGATGGTCAAAGGAATTCAAAGATCCTTATATAACTAAGCGTTTATACACTGCTCTTGTTAGACCTACGTTAGAGTATTGCTCCGTAGTCTGGGCACCCAGCTACAGATGTTACATTGACCATATAGAATCTGTTCAGCGTAACTTTCTCCTTTTTGCTTTAAGAAACTTAAGCTGTGATGCAAGTTGGATTCTTCTTCTTGCTTGAGAGGATCTCTTTTAACATCCCCAATAGGTTTACTAGGCACTTTAATCTAATTAAATTGTCTCATTGTCGCACAAATTACCAATTACATAACCCCTTCCAGGTTCTTTGCCAAATGTGTAATGACAACTATCATCTTTTTGACCCAGCTACTGATGACATTAGTACAATTAGAAATATACTATTACGTTCGCGCTTTCGATTGCCAGACTGATGGTTTTGTTGGTACATGTTTCTGTTGTAAATGTACTAACAAAATGTCTTATATTGGATCTGTTTGCACGAGTGACATACGCATGTAATTAGTCGTGCATGCATATCTAGTCTTTATTTTTTTATATAAATATTTTGTTATTATTATCATGTAACTATAACTAAGTTTTATCTACATTTTATTATCTACTATATCTTAATTTTTGATTTACATTAATATTATTCATATGTCTTAGCAATGGTTGTATTGGTTTTACTAATTTTAATTTAGTTTATTTCTAAGTTGTTCCCGAGGCTGCTACTGTTGTTGTTGTTGTTGTTGTTGTTGTTGTTGTTGTTGTTGTTACTGTTGCTGTGCGGCTGCGGCTGTTTTATTTTATTGTATTTTTTTTTACTTATTACTTTTTATATTTTTTTTATTAGTTTAATATTATATTTTGCCTTACTTTCATCATGAATTAGTTGAAATTGTTTTTGTAACTAATGGATTTAATAACAAATACAAAACTATGGATGTATTTCGAATCAGTTTGCAAGTACCGTACAACTTGGTTTTTGTAAACGGTGCGCGTGTCTGTGTATGGAATAATTATAGAAATACATATCAAGTGGACAAGTGTTTCTTGATCGATTTTGTATAAATATGTGTCTGTACAAAAATTCAGTTCAATATCTCAAAATGTACCCCTGAGAAAACAGACAAACACGCAGCCTCATATGTCTAGATCGATATAGTTTTTGATGATGATCAAGAATATATATACTATGTAGGGTCTCTGACGCCTCTGTCTGGGTGTTGCATCCCATCGATAACATATTATAACTTGCTACCACGTTATGAAAGGTTATTACTGTATTTGCACCTATCATGTGTGCTTAATATTCTTGGTAAAGACTATTAATTGAAATTTTATTTGCTTTAAGAAAAGTTCATATTCTGTTTCATACTCTTCAAAACTACTCTGGTAAACAAAATATTATTGTGAAGCAAACGTTTTCGTTCATCCCACAAGATTTAAAAGAAGAAAAACTGCTGCCAAAAAAATCAGCATTTTTGTTTGTAATCTATGTAGAAAATGCGTCCACACCCCCTTTCTGAACAGACCATCTAAGCATGTAATGCTTAGAAACTGGCACAAGAGGACATCCCTTATACTTATGCTTTCTCCACACAGTACATACCAGTACACATATATAAATATGTTTGTATAGCTATGGAAACGAAAAACTATAAAAATTCTCTTCAAATTTCTTGCTCCTCTTCTTATTTTTTTATATGCGCTTTACATTTTATTGAAAAGAAAAGTAGTTTTATAGATCCGAATGAACGAAATCATTTACTTAAGCAAAAAAAGAAAGAGAAGAAGAAGCGGAAAATATCATATTTTTTGAGGAGTTATTTGAATATAAAGTGGAAATCTCAAACAATAAATAAAAAAAAAGAAGGTAAACTGATATAAGTAAATGGAAGATGTGGATGGGAGAGAGAAAGAGAAGGACCATTAAAAATACATTTAAAAGTTTACGCCCGCCTCAAAGTATATATATGTCGATAATTATGTCTTACTTATTACTCATAAAAGTCGCCTTTTGGAGCACTTCGATCTAACTATTTTTATTATGCTATACAGATTTTTTAAATGTTTTTTCTTTTTTTTAAAGTTGGGTTAGACCACTTTCATAATTAAGAGCGCATATAAAATCTAAGTTTAATATGTAGCCATGTTCATGCGTGCATTTGTTGCTTTTACAATCAGACCCTCTGGGACTTATTCGGTCAAAATTACTAAGAGAACTTATCTTAATTTACACAATTTATTGCTCATCTTACAACAGTATGGATACACAATTTATTGTTTTGCTTCTTTTTAGGTCGGAAGTCATTCACTGATCAATTTTCATGTCAATAATTTGAATTAATTTTAACAACAAGATGCCTAAGCATACGTAAAACTAAAGCAATTTTAAGATTATCAAATAGAAGAAGAAGAAGAAGAATGTAGTAAGTAAATCATTCAAAACTAATAACGGATGACACATCAAGTGACAACAAATCCATGAGGAAATTAAGTTGATTAACACCAGAAGAAGTATACAAATACACGAATGCTTGGAGGAATACACACATATACCTAGTCTTTGCAACAATTAGTTTAACTGAGGATGTGTTGTGTCCTTATCGAGAATATACAATGTGTTCAATGTACTGTAATTAAATGCTTGCACCTGCAAATGTTACGTCAATAGGTGAAGTGGGCATGACGAGTTTATGAGGTATGGCTGTGTGTTAAGGGCATTGTTTTTACAAGTCTTTGTATTACAATAACCAATATTTGCTTGCTTATTATATTATGTAAATGGTATCAATCTAGATATATATAAAAATTTTTATACAAAATATATTTTTATAAAAAAAAACAATACTTGTCTTAGAATATAAATACATACGAGTATATTACAAAATACTGATATACAACCTAAATAACTGGTGAGTATAAGAACTGGTGGAATATAAAACTGTTTTGTTTGTTTTTTTATAACAAATTTTATAACTGTTTAAAACACTCAGAATGTATACATTATAAAAAAAAACTTGTACACATATTATTTAACTGTTATACTCGTACATCTAACTAGTTTGGAATATACATATATTATTACATTGTCATGAATTCAAAACGAAATTGTTGTACTACTGCGATTGTATATAAAATGCAGTTTTTTTACTGTTATACAACATATAAGATAAACATTGTTAAGGAAACTAATTTTTATAAAATTAAAATTATTCTCTTTTAAGGTAAACATTCAGTATGTTTTATGTAATCGGACTTTACTCTTTCCCTTCCAAAAACAATAAAAGGAAAATAAATTCACAAACATGAGTTATTGTGCTTGTGAGGTCTGCTGCATATACGCATCTGTTGTGAATTATGTGTGCCAAGTGACTTTGTTGGTATACACTTTCGTGAAATATTTCATAATATACTTAAAATTTACCGCATTAGCTACAAAATGTAAACTCATAAATATATACTTGTGTGAGGAAGTATGATGTAAGTATTTGCAACAACGTTAAGTACATGCGTATCTATAAATATTCCATCCATCGATGTGCCAAATATGGGCGTAGTCGAATAACATACACGCCCACAATTTACAAAAAAACAATACCCAGCGTTCAACTCGATTTTAAAGCTCATATCTCCATACGTAATACATCGAGAGGGAATCATAAACCTTCCGCGCTCACCATTGTAGATGTGGATTTAAGATTTGGCCAAATTTAGTTTTCTTAACTTCTTACTCTCTACATAAGCTTTTGAGTACACTAAGTTTGGTCTTCCGTTTACAAAACTCAGAAGGAGGCATCAAAAACCCCACAAAGCATCAACAACTGATTCGATTTAGACATGTATGTCCGTATGTCTGTCTGTTTTCACGGACGTAAATTTTAAGATATTAATTTATATTTAGTTTTTGAACGAATGAACAAAATCAGTCAGGAACTACGCCAACAATAAAAAAAATTTAAATCACAATTTACCCAGAACTGAATCTGACTGAAATGTTTAATATTTAATCGAAATATATTATAATTGTTTTTTACTTACTTTGATTTTTATTCCGTGGATGCCTGACACTGAGCTATATCCCCTTAGTATGGAAGGAGGTGCAGGTGGTACTCATCCCCAGGCGGGGCAGACGACCACACCACAGCAAAGGATTACGGGCCCAACAGCCTCTCATCATTTTTATTAAAAACGCTTGAGAGGCTACTAGACGTGTATATCGATACAAATCTAGGGGCAGGCAACTTCAATAAGGCGGAACACGCCTACTTAAAAGATCGGTTGATATGGTTGTCAGCACTATCGAATATATCCTAAATAAAAAAGAATTCGATTCAGGACACAATGTAGATATAAACGCGATTCACACAGCACTACACAAAATTGGAGTGCACCCGAAAATAGCCCTATGGATTGACATAACGCTAAACTGTAGAGCTATAAATTCGACCATGAGTGATTACAGTTTGATAAAGGTGGTAATAACGGGCAGGTGAGGTCCTCTCACCACTGCTGTGGAGTCTGATTATAAATAACATTTTCATGAAACTGAACATCCGTGGTTTTAAAACAATTGCCTGTATGACGACGTAATTACCGTAGTTACAGGGCAAATTTTTACCTACAATCAGTGAACTTATGGAGACACCTCTGGCAATTTCTGGCGTCGTCGGAATCCTAACGGGGCACTGACTTACTTACTGATTTCTATAGAATCTATAGGTACGAGGAAGAAGCTGAAACTGTAAAACATCTGTTGTGTGAATGCCCGGCTCTACAGTAAGTTATTGTTTAACGTCTACACATCGTTAAGACTTATTAGATGTTTGTTTAGGGTTGTTGAGCGTTCCCATTACCCATGGGCTGATGTCCCGTTTATTTTTATTTGCTACGACATTTTTGTGATCCCTGGATTGCCCGCCTCTACAGGGAAAATGACACAAAGCACTCAGATTTCCGGAGGGTCTAGGAAGACTAGCAGATGCTAATATCTTCGACCTCAAACGATACCTACTCGGGATGGCTTTCCTAACTGTGTTATATTCTTCTTTTTCTACGGGTAGCACAATGGACCTTTTTATTGGCCTAAGCGAAATGCCTTTTGTTTGAGGCACACCCGGCCAACCTAACCTGATTGATTTGATTTTTATAAAAAAAGAAAAAAAAATATTCAATTGTTTTGAGTACGGTTTCTGCTTTTAATAATGCCGGAATGTTAACAATATTTTTATCGAAATATTGGGAATTTTTGTGTTTTTCCTATCGGTTAAGTTTTTTCTTCACATCTTTGGGTTTTGTTTATTTTTTCAAATGTTTCCTTTGGTTGTGCAGAAATTTTTCTGTTTCATAAATCTGAGGACGGCTTGCTTAATAATAGCTGGAGGTCATCTATTAGAGGCCCTTCTCCAATGCGTTGGCTTGTAAGTTTCTTTATTACAAAACAACATAAATTCGTTGCAAATAATTTTTATTTTTTTTTGGAATCTTCTAGCGATAAAGTTTATATTGCATGTTATGGTGCCGGTTTTTCAAGCTTTGGTGATTTAAAATTTGTTACTGAATGTGTGTATGTTTGGGTGTACATTTCAGTGCATTTACTAACCTTAATAATCTTGCTTTTTTAAGACGCTTTCGATTTGAGTCGTCATTGGAATGTTGTCTCGTTGGTTCTCTTACTCTTCAATATTTTAGTGAATACATTTTTATTCTTTGGTGGATTGTGTGTGAGTACTCTTTTTTCCTTGCCTTGTTATACCCTCCACCTTAGGGAAGAGGGTATATTAATTTTGATCATCCGTTTACAACACATCGAAGGAAGCCTCGGAGACCCCACAAATCATATATATTCTTAATCAGCATGAAAAGAGAAATCGTTTGAGACATGTCCGTCCGTGTGTCCGTTTGTTGTTGGCACTCTCACGGTCATAATTTTCGAGATATCAAATTGAAACTTGTCACACTTATTCTTAGTTTAATTGCGCTGTTTCGTATTGAAATTGGGTAAAATCGGTTAAGAGACACGCCCACAATAAATGAAAACCTCAACATACCTCGAAAAAATTGTATCTTTATAAAATTATATATACACACAATACTATGCCTATCAAGTTGAAATTTAGTATTTATATAAGTGGTACCGTTATTCAACACTGTGCCACAAATGGGCGCAAACGCCTATAATTAAAAAAAAAACACTATTTGCGTAAGTACTTGAAATAGTTATATACATAAATATGGCAATAGGAACTTATTTTTTAGAGGATTATTAAAGGTGGAGGGTATTTAAGCTTCGGTCTTAACCGAACTTCTCTATCTTGCCATTTTTCAATTGATTGGTCGGCTTTGTCGTACGCGTTTAGCGTAATGTTTGGTTGTGTTTGGTGTGGATGAACTCGTTTAGCGTGGTGGTAGTGTTCTGGGAGTTGGAATTCATATTTTGTATGGTCAATTCGGAATTTTGCAAATGCATAGTAACACATCCTTCGACCGCCTTTACATTTATTTTGATATTGCTCTTCACGGCGGTTCTGGGTAAGTTTTACCTATTGTGCCAAGGTGACGCTCTTGATTTTAATGTATCGTTAACATTGTAGGTTTCTTTATATATTTCGTTATTGTGGTGCACTCATTTGTTTATCATTTACAAAATTATACCGTGCCTTATGTGAGCAACACAGCTGAAGGAAGCCGTTTAAGTATATCTTAGATTCATTATCTAGAATAATGCAAAAGATGAATTTCACAATATTTCCGTTTGATGTGGTTCAAAGCTTAGCACGTAAAATGTAGAATTTTCGTATTTATTACGATTTAAATTAACAAAGTTACTCATGTGTGTAAACATTAAGGAAGAAAAACCAGTAAAATAACTAAATTTGGTTTGGGCGAAATCTTAAGCACCCTCTACAAACAACATTCAGTGGGTGTGGCAGGGACCTGATCTTATTTTGCGCCAAATAAGATTCTTCATAAGTGTGGACGTGTGTGTTACACGACCTCGACCTTTATAATTATAAAAATTTGTAATTTATGGCTCAATTTGTAGCTGATAGATTATTGTCGGTTGTGGGCGTGGCATTTAAGCAATGCCCAAAGTTTGTGCAAAATTTCATCTATTTATCTTACTCCCGTAAGCGATTCAGTCACAGTAGCCGGACGGCTGACAGACGTGGCAACATTGATTCACATTTTGATATATGCCTCCTCTTGATAGCTGCAAACGTAATAACAAACTACTCTGTCGAATGTATAAAAAAACAAAACCAAAAAAAAAAAAAACAAGAACAAACCGTAATTCATATCTACATATATGGAAAAAGATGAAAGTAAAACCAACGGAAAACATAAAAGGATTTAATTAAAAGCACTTCCAAAAAATCATATCAAGAAAAACTTTATTGTTGGGCACTAAAAAAAAGTTTCAAAACCACTAAAAAATGGTTGTACCCTCAATAAGATATGTGTATGTATTCCGTACATGTCACAAAGGGTCAATTTTTTGATTTGATTTCTCGCCATTAATTTTGCTCTGTACTACAGCCGTTGAAAATTGAATTTCGGATCTGATAACAGCAGAGGCACGAATTTAGCTAAAGCGGTGTAAAAAGTGTGTCAGCTTGCATTGTTGTAATTAAAAAATGGGGTCTTGCTCAAAATATACCAACTAAAGTCATCTAAATTTATTCATTAAATTAATAAACAGTCATATAGAACGAAACTGTAAATATAAGTTAATGTGTTTTAACTTTTAATGTTAATGGTTTTTTTTTTCTAAATAAATGTCTTAGACAGTTGCTTGTTTTATCGGTCCCATTATCATTATTAATTGATTCTCATTTATTCTTTCTATTACTTCTTTATATTATTTTATGTTTACTACGTTGGTTCTGGCACTTATTGGTGCTGCGGCAACTCTTGCCAAATTCAATCTAAGATATCAAAAAGAAAAAGCTTGCAGCAGTTAGTGATCATCCACATTTAGAGGGCGCGGCATATATACCCATTGCGATCTTTTAGCGAATATTAACGTACGAGTCGCGAGGTGATAGTAGATTGAAAGTCACATAAAGTTTTTCCTACTTTGTCTGTCCGCAACACTTGAACGCCCTTGTCATATTAAAAAACATCTGGACCATACTTTCGGTCAAAATCTAAATTTTCTTTATTAAGTTTCATAATTATCACCATTACTGGTTAATCACAACCTATTTAGGTCTTTGGCCTGTTGTAAGAAAGAATGCCACTGCTTTTGGTCTTTCCCCTTCTTCTCCCATCAAAAGCCTAGTGGATATAGCAGTATAGTAACCCTTGAAATTTTATCGCTAAGAACGTACAACTAACTCAAGACGCCGTAATTCTCTTCATATTGATACCATTCACTTCGTTTTGGTTTCATTTCACGTTAGACCGATCCTTGCCCGATTCTCTCTCGATATTTGCAAATGATGAGGTAAGATGAACATTAATGTCAATGTCATCGGCGTAGGCGAAAATCAAGACAATTAAATATTGTGGCACGATTAAGTTGAATAAAGTGCACGAAAGTACAACAAATGTGTTCTCTGATACTACGTTTCCTTTCGAAGGGGTCCAAAGGGGTTTATGCAAAAACCCCCTGCGACTGGTGGAACATAAGTTTTATATTGTATAAGTAACGGCATAACAAATTCAAAATCATCACCTTTACTCGCTATTGTGGAAAGGCAGCAAACTAGAAAGTCTCACATTAATTGGAGCCACAATAGCGTCGCGTCATATACTATATGTAGCTGACACAAACGAAGTACTATAATTTATGTGGGTGTGTGTACATATGCGTTAATGATAATTTACATGAAGTTCTTTGGTCGTAATTCGCTTCAATTTCTGCGTAAATTGTTGCTTGGCGGCTGTATAATGAATGTCGCCAAGATTTCCCACATGTACTGAACTGAGTTTATTGTGCTGCCCTAATGTCAGGTCATGCCTTATGGAGTTTGCCACTCTCATTCTCATTCATTTATATAATTTTACATTCCAAACACTCAGTTACTTCAACATGATGGGAAAGGACGGGCAGAAAGCAACGTTTTAAATTAACAGACTGAGTAGCATTTTATGCTTTGAAAGCTGTGAACAATTATTTAGATTTTCTTCTGGTGGGAGAAATAAGAATAAATACATTCTAATGAACAGTATCCACCTAACGCAGGTTTTCATGATTGCTTATGTCCTGTGTCATTAGTATTCAATTATACGCCAACGTCTACAAAATATTGTTATTGCTACGGCAGTACGTACACATTTGTGTATTGGTGAGGTGGTTGCTGGGTTATATGTGCACTCAATTACACCTGAGGTCTAACTTGCGTTTGTATTCAAGTGTCACCATTTTATGTTCGTTTTGTGTATAGTTGTGTATGTGTGTGTGTGTTTGAATTGTCTTTATTACTTTGCCAATCTCGTACAATTCAACGCTTTTCATTTTTAAACACTGTCACCCCACTTTCGCACGTATCGTATTAAACAATATGTGTGAGTATGACAAAAAAAAACACAAAAGTTCTACCACACGTAGCGTAGTAGATGTTGTCGCTAACAGCAGGTAGCAATCAAAAATGGTGAAATAACAAAACACAGTGCAGCCTACGCAACGCTAAGCGAAGCAAGTAACTTCCATTTGCATTGCAAAACAATAAACTCAGTTCAGAACATGTGTACACATCAGAGAGCAGACAGTTGTGGGTACGACGAAGTGTTTATTAAATATTTATTTAAATGTAAGTGAGTGCTCTACACGCATATTTAAAATATATCCGGTGATGCTGCTCTTTCGTGAGTTCGGTTATATATTAATAATCATCTTTATTTTAACTAAGTAAGACTAACTAACTAAAGTTTGTGATTAGTGGTGCATTTTGATACGACACATACAGGAGCTTTTCTGTTTTTTGCTCCTTAATATAATTAATAATTTTCAATGCTGGCGTCGCTTGAATATTCTTTAAATAAAGTTGTTATTGGTAAGTAACCAAACGTACCAAAGAAACTGTAAGTTCCCTAGCACGCAATTCAAAATTTAAATCGTTTCTGGTCGGTACGTCTTTAAAGCGCATCTAGTGCAAGCGGCCAGAAATGTCTCGTAATAGATGTCCACCAATTGTTCGCGTTTATTCTTCAACACCTCATACTGAACACTGGTATTCAAAAATAAATTTATATCACAGCCCGGACTGCCGTAAAAGCAAAACTGAAAGTCCACCTAAAAGTTTAATGATTTTTATGTTAAAAACCAATTTTCGCATGATGTGAAAATATCTAACAATTCCGCAGCACTTACAAATTTTGCTCTAGTCGGTTCATCGTTATTATTTTTATTGTCATAAGCGAACATAAAATTGTTGGTCCAGAGATCCCCATGATTCAAAACCTTGTAACGATCGCCAGGTTTGTTGTCCAACAGTTTGACAGTAACGTTTTTAAAATTGTCGTCGTAGCTTTGTAATTTTTTTTTATTTCCTCAAAATTGGGCCACGTGGAGCACGTTTGCGATTAATTTGCTTAAATGAGATTGAAGTACTTTGACAATTTCATCTGTCTCTAAAATGGTCTGCTTGGAGCACAACCCGCTTTTAAAGCGCTGGGTTAATGATGGATGCTGAAGTATTTGAACAATTTTTTGTTGGTCAGTTATTTAAATGTTTTTATACAAATCACCTTTTTAATCAAAACCACAGAGGCGGCATGAAATTTCGCCATTTGCTTTAAAATCAAGACGCTGTGATTCCAGTCCAGTTGATTTTGGCGAGAGGCCATTCTAAAACCATCAACTTTTAAATCCTCAGAAACTCCAAACAAAAATTTGAGCCGGCTCTTTCACAACACACAAGCATCTAGAATATATATATTAGAGAAATTGTTGATGTTTGGAAACTCTTCTAATAGTTTTATATTAAATACTTGGCAAGCACATCACCATCGCTTAGTGTTTTTAAATATGGCAAAACATCATAGTAGGTCCTTTTCTCTTTAATAAAATCGTTGGTTTTTTCTATAAATTTAGTTCCAGTTGGAACGAGAAGTTCTTTCACAATCAATGAAATTTTTGAACAATAATTATCACCTGGTTTACTACCCCACGTAAATTTAACATCACTTATACGAACTTGGGTGGCGCGTAAGGGTTTTAACGAAAAACTTCTCGTCCACATGTTGTGGTCTTTCCATCAATTGATCTTTAGGGGGTAACATTATTTAAACTTGTTGCATGTTGTGTTGTGCTGTGTCAGAGTGAAAGTGTAACCTTGCACTGAGTTGATTTTTGGAATATGTGCAGTATTATATAGCAGGGAATAAATTAATAATCGCATCGACGCATTTTTCGTGATAATACTTACGGTGGAGTTCATTAGACGCTTTTAGACATTAATAACTTCTATGCTTTCCATCTTTGTGGCGAGAGTATATTAAGCTTGTTGGTAAAAATGGTCGTGATTGGATAATAAACACTCCCACAATCGAGAAAAATTTATATATCTGCCACAAAAATCAACCTATGAGGTAGAAATTTCGTATACGTAGATTTCAATGGATGTGCCGAAAATGGGCGTGGTTGGTTAATAGAAACACCCGCAATTCACAAAAAACCCTATTCATTATAAAACTAGAACTAGAACTAAAACTATTATTATAAAACTAGACTTTTAACAGCGTAATCACGCCACGCCTACTATTTGTTCTAAAGGGCATTTGAGATTTGGCCTAAGCCAAATTTAGTTTTCTTACGAATACATTCTCTTTCATGCGCCAGCCTCTTTGGTATATTTAATAGACATACACACACACACTTGTTTAATGCTGCCTAATAAAGCGGGATTAGATTAAAGTGACAATACCACTCGGAGTATGAAAAAGGTCAAACACTTTGTAATAATCATTTGAAGCACAAACACACTGGTGTGCACGTAGGCTACTGCCAAAGTGCTAACAGTAATAATACAAACTGTGCATACAGTTATCGGCTGCGACTTCTATGTATGTATTTTGGATTTTTGATTCCATTTATTTCGCGCTGATTTAAATTTTTAGTGCGTAAATTGAAACTTTTAATCACTTTTATATAATTTGATGATTTTTATCACGCAGCAGGTGCTGGCAATTTATGCTTTTTACTGCTAATTCATAATGGAGGAATAAAAGCGGGTAAAAAAAATTAAATATGGCTCAAGTCATGTCTTAACTGCTTATACTGCTTATCTATAAGTAAAAAGTGGGTGTGGCATAACACCCATACTCCATACAAGTTAAGAACGCATTTTGCGTCAATCATTGAATTTGTAGATTGTAGCCGTGTCTGTCATCCATGCACGTCCATTTTTGACATTTCGATAATTATAAATTCTTCTTTATAGTACAATTTTTATGGTCTTTAGACATCTTTTTCTCCACTGTGGGGGTGGCTATTGCATGATTTTGCCTAATTAAATAATAACCTTCGTGCAGATAAAGGTACAACACTTCAGTTTAATATTTACAATTGTAACCCTGGCCTGACTTATAAAAATAAAGTATTTTTAACACCGTAAAAAGCCTATAAATAAATTTGAAAATTTGGCAGAGCATGACTTCTCTCTGGTATTAAATCATTTAACTTGATAATAGTGGATTGTTTCATTTCTTAGCATTCATGGACAATTAAATATTTTCATTTATATGCAGTGGTACCAGTGGTTAAGTACCACTGATTGTTATCAATTCGTTGGAATGTCTAACGAGCAAACCCTTATTCATTAGTTAGTTATGAAATTTCTCTCATAATCTTTCAGTTACTTGGGAGATGTTTGAAGCACTCTTCAGCATTCGTGACAGAAAAATATAAATTATTAATAGGTATGTACAAAGTGCCGCTAGCACCGCCAGCCCATTGTTCCAAAAAAATATTTAACAAAATTGCACTCTTGTACATAATTTATTATCAACTGTGACCCTCAAAAGATGCCTTTTCTTATAAGCATCTCTTCGAATTTGGAGCAGCCCCTCTTTCGGTTTCAAGTTAAAACTAAGACGTTTCCTTTTTCTTTTGCTTTCTATCCTTCACAATATGCATAGAAAAAATTTAAATTCTTTACTCGTTTTATTGTTCTCTGTGTAGGTTTTTTTTTTCTAGCAGGAAATCCCATTAATTGTATTTTGTTAGTTAGTGAAGGCGTTAAGAGCAAGCATTATACATTGATGAAGAAAACTTTTAAACAAGTGTAACGCAATGGAGGCCACTGAAGCAAAAGACCAACAGCAACAAGAACAATAAACAGGCCATTAAATGAATTAGAAAATAAAATAAAAAGATTTCTTCTCCCCTCTCTCTATTCTATTTTTTTTTTTTGTCTATCCACTAACTAGCGGCCAGCCATTATCTTGTCGGTACATTAACTACAGGAATTGATGAATGAGCCACAATCACTGAGGATTACAAAATATAAAATGTAATTTAATATATATCTTAAATATAAATAGATGGGGAGGGAAAGGAGCCCAATGAGTTTACTTTTCATCCCAATGTACCACAATGTATACTTGGTGGTAGCCAAGTTATGTATTTGTATTTCCAAATATTTCGTTTAACTCGGTTCTCACCATTTTACAGGTTTCACTTTCTATTTAAACTTGTAAATATTTTCTGTTCAAAATCTATATTTACGTGTGTGTGGTAAAACTTTGTAAAATAAACTTCACAATTCTCTCTGGAGGTTCAGTTAAGCTTACAAAGTCAGAGTGGCCGAGTGAAAATAAAGAACTAACTTGGGCTGTGGCCAAGTTTTAAACACCCTACACCTTGCGTAGACGTATCATGTACCCCATTACGCCCTCTTTAGTCAATGTATTCCATTACATATCATAACGAGTTGAAATCTGCACTAAGGTATTCTGTGAATTAAAGCCGGTCACGCCTACACATGAATTGCTTCGGGCTTTGATGCGTATCAAAAACATATACACTCTTTAGGGTCTCCGAGGCTTTCAAGGCTTAAATTAATTTTGTCCGAAAACGAAAAATTAAAACTTGAATTTGGAAACAATTAAAGTCTCAATTTAATTAAGCTTTCTTTTCAATTTCATTTACAAATGTTTCAATTTGTATTGGACTTTTTTGGATTTTTATTCTTTAATAAAATTGGTTTACTTTAATGGAATTTTTCAACCGGTTTTTATTTTCAAAGTCAATTGGAATATGCCAGTTAAAATTTGGGTTTTTTCAATTTTAACTTTTCAAATTGAATTGAATAGAATGCTGCCTGAATAATTTTCATGAATGTGCCATGAATGTGGCAACTCTACACATGTGTTCGTGAAAGTAAAATTCACTTTCTATTTACAATTTGAACATATTCGTTATTGTTGTTGTTGTTTCTATTAGTATTATTGCTGTTGTTGTTTTTGAGCATCTTTGTAAAAGTTTCGTTAGTTTTGTTTAGCCTCTCGTTCATTCTCATGTCATGATGCTGCAGCCGTACTTAGGGCATGTCTTGCATACAATTCATAACCATATTTAATCTGTACGTTTTTGCTGTTGTTATATTTTTGCTTTTAATATTATTTTTGTTTTTCTTCTTGATTCTAATTAAACTTGTTAGTAGCCTGCAAACTTCTTAATCTTAATTTATAAAGTTGTTAAAATATAAACTTCATGCGTACTGATGTGCCTGTAATTTTATATGCTACGCGCCAATGTAGTGTAGCCAAATGGTATAAGCCTTCAGCCTCTTTTTACCTCAACACTTTTATCCTCATTTCTATGAACTTGAATCATATTTTTTAATATTGGCTCATGTCTTCGTTTTATTTGATCAAATTAAAAAAAAAAATTAAGTATTTTATATCAACTAAAATTTATAGTGACGCAAGATTATCTTCTAAAACAAGGTCAAGTTTATGTTCAGTGCCTCCATCTTTCTATAACATCAATATTCGATTTGTGTACGTTATTTTTCAAAAAATTATTTTAAGTTTTTTAATAGATGATCGAATTCCTAAGTTTTTGAAGCAACTTATTCACTGTA
Source organism: Crataerina pallida (assembly GCA_949710015.1). NCBI lineage: Eukaryota > Metazoa > Arthropoda > Insecta > Diptera > Hippoboscidae > Crataerina > Crataerina pallida. The sequence continues at coordinate 9,996,290 of OX453292.1, read as the reverse complement.
GTGTTTAAGTTCATCCTCAATTTTATGCTGTTAAAAACTTCCATTCACTAGAAAAACATATTTTTCATATTTTCCATTAATTTTTTTTTTTCGTTTTTAAGTTTACTGACAAAAAACAAGTAAAAATACTAAAGTCGATCATTTAACTCCTTATATTATGCTACAATTAGTTGCGTTGTAACTGTACACACAAGACTACTTCGTCATATAATTATGTGGGAAAATTGTCCTATCTGCCAAATATAAAGCTAATTAACTATTCTTCACTAAATTTTGTCAAAAAGTATTAACAATTTCGATTTTCTTCTACATAAAGACTTCCATTATATATGGAGAGGTGTTCTAAAAATGGTTCGATCCTCTCCATTTTCAATAGGAGTCCTCTTGGGACCTTGTACCTAATTTCATCGAATTGCCACCTGTAGCTTGCGCACAAGTTTATATGAATAGGTAGACGGACAGACGGACATAAAACTAGAATATAATTGAAGGTGGGTGTAGCATTTGCCGTTTAAAAGTTGCAAGCATTCACACAAACGCCATGTACCCTTTGCCTCCAGTGGTGCAGGGTATAAATAAGAAAGACTTTTAAGAGCAAATAATTGATGCAAATTTTTCTACTGCTTTTTATAAAAGATACAAACAGACAAACTTTCAAGTTCTTACAACATCATTGAGCGTTAATGTACTTTATCTTATTTTCGATTTTCATTTTATTTTCTTCACATAAACTGGTTTATTAATATTAAATCGATGATGTCGTTTGCAACGCCGAGAAGGAGGCTTTAGAGATTCTACAATGAATATATAAATTCTTTACAAGCGTTCAAATCTGCACCGAGTTTATCGTATATTTTGTGATATGATCAATCAATCAAAAGTAATCAAAGCGTCACGCCTGCAATCGAAAAAACCTATTTAGAAGGCACAATAATAGTGCATCTATAGATGTGCATAATTTGGACAGGTTTGTGTAATAGACACGCCCACAATTTACATTAAAGTTACTTTACGCAGGATCCGACACTTGTTAGTTGATACAAAATTTATAAACTTTAGAGGGAATAATCAGCTATCTGCCACGTATAAATGTGGAGGCTACTTAAGATGTGTTTGAAGCGAATTTAGATTTTTTCCTTTCTTTTATTCATGTTGAGAAAATCACAAGTCACCGCTTGATAATAACATTACTGATGTATGGGAAAAGCTGTTATTCATGGCCTAAGTCACATTTTCTAAAAACCTTGCAATTTGTATTTTTACGAAGAAATCTTTGTACTGAAATAGTTAAATTATTGATAGGTCCCTCTATAGCTGCCTAACCTTCCAAATGGTGTTAACGCTGCAAGCAATTTTTTTATTACTTATGAAGTGACTTTTTATATAGGTATGTATGCATTTTGTCACACACCTACTCCTGCACTTAATAAAATTCATGCTGAAACATAAAAGCCACAACTTTACTAAGCGGTCAAATGTCAAAACTTTGTGTAAAAATTTAGCCCCATCTATACCTATTATTTGATCATACAACTTTTCTCTGCACCTAACTGCACTAATTACAACGTTTGACATACCAATATTGACAGAGTGACATACGTACAAACAAACTACATGGTAAAACTTTATATACTTTGCGGTTTATTATTAAAAAATCTATATGTATATTAAGCATTAGGGTGTGAAGCAAGGTGTTGCCGCTTAATTATCCGTAATATACATAGTTTGAGGAATGTGGTAAAAGTTGTGAGAATTACTTTTTACCCCGCACATGCATACACATATAAATACTTTCTAAACTTATTCAAAAGTTTTGCGAACTGCTACCTATACTGAATAGGATAAAATTTTGTATATTTTACCTTTGCATGATTATGTATCGAAGGGTTGGATGTTAAGGGGTGAGCCCTTCAAGCTGTCAATATTCGTCTGTGATCATTATTATATTCTCTAAATTACAGGTGGCAGAGGAAGGAGCTACGTTAAATATGTTTTACGGTATGGATATAACAGAAAGGAACCTCAGACATTCTATACTTTTAATGTGGAATTCAATCTTTTGGGTAAAATTCAACAAATTTATTTGAGGCCATGCCCAAAATATCCTACAAAGGAAAAACATTGTACGTATGAATGTATCTAGACATGTCCGTCTGTTATTGGATTACCCAGAGTTTAAAATTGTGAGATGTTCAGGCGACATTTAATATAATTGTTGGTTGCGCACACAAATTTCCATTTAAATCGCGGAAAACTATTTAACAGTTTTGCCCACAATGGAGAAGAGTCTCTCTGACATCCACAAACGAGCGGGGTTGAATAATAGATACGCCCACATTATGCAGCAACTCTTATGTAGCGTAGAATTCTGTTATGTTGGCGCACAATGCATTACTGGAAGTAAACGTTAGACACCTGCCACGCTCAATCTTTGTATATACATAGATGCGGATAGTTTCTAGTCTAAATTTTATTTTTTTACTGGTATTATAAGAACTGGAGGGTTGCTTTTGAAAGGATGCATTATTAAGGAAAGCGTCTTCTTTAAAAATCACTTGATTGGTTTCTTTTTTCGAAGGTTCTTAGGCCCTGTACGCATCGGCGTAAGAGTTCCGAATTAGAATGAATATTATAGCTGTATGAGCTTTTCACGGACATTGTCCGTCGTATAAATATTCGGCCGTACATGAAGTCATGTGTTTAACGTGTGTTCCTGCCGTGGAGGCTTAATCACACGGCATCTCAAGCCGGAGCTCAGATGCAGGGGAAAGATATGCGCTTCCCAACGCCCCGTTAGGTACCGAATCTAGGAGCCATATTGTAAGGATATGAACTCCACTCCTCGGTGGAGAGGGTACAACCTACTCTCATCCCGTTAGGGAAAAACCACAACCACCACGATGCTCCCACAAGGGGGCCTTCCCATAATGCTAGCAGGAACAATTTCCTGGGGCTCTAGCATCCCGTGGTACCAGCAATAGGTTCCTGGGTCGGACTGCGTATTCCACAAGGAGGTATACTACCAGTGTAAGACATTCGGCCGTACAGATGAAAGTGCAAATATTTGGTGCAAAACTGGAGAAAGAGCTTCTCTTTTACAACAGACCAAAGACCTACATAAGTTGTAATGGGCCAGTAATGATCATAATGATGATGATTAGATTCGAGTGGGACCTTAATAATGACATGAAAGAGTAGCCTTTTGGGAATGTTCGTTTAGGCACCACTTGTTGCTGGTGCCTCATTAAGTAAATATAAATATTTATAACTCCAATATCTTCTCAATAAGTAACATTATTAGAGTAAATTTGCTGACCATTATGGCATCTGTTGGTGCCTAACGACACGCAGGTAATTGATGATTTTAATATAATTTCTGTGTTAATAAAACGTTATTATCGTGAACGTTTTCCCCTGTTATAGCTAAAACAACCTACGGCAGAGCAACAATTACAAGTTTTTTAATAATGTACAAGAACGTGTAGTAGGTGTTGTAATAAGATTGTTCGTGCTTGCAGCCTAACATAAAATCGCATCACGGATACCTGCGACCCATTTCACATAATTTATGGCAGCGTGCGAAAAGAAACACACACCACATCTTCACATTGCTTTTGCCATAAATTTTTCTCAATTGTTGCTAGGTGATGAGTGTAGGGAAAAATTGAAGATAATCAACAACTGATAATTTTTTTCGCTTTATAATCATACAGAAAAGTTTATTTTTCTCCAGTCGTTCCTTCACTGCGTCTTCTTTGTACATTATTAAGGGGGATTTAATTAAATTATAATTACGGTTTCTTTTTAAGGGAGCTAGTCTTCCTTGCGGCTCAATGGAAGTGAATTTTGCATATATAACCCTGTATATGTAACAGCACTCTTTTAAAGGAGAGATACTAATAAGACAAGGCACCTGGAAAGAATCCAAAATAAGTTAAAGATTATAAACCAAGACCCCTTTTCGAAATAAAATTTTACACCCCAGCAAACCCAAGCCGATCTATAGGTTACGAATGAACATCAGCATGGATTTAATCATGTTCATGTATATTAATTTTATCATATCTTTTGAAACATGCAGAAGGAGGCGTCAGGACCCTACGAAGTAAATATATTCTTGATCAGCATCAATATCGTTGAGTGATAAGTCGACATGTATGTGCATGTGTCCGTGTGTCTTTCTGTCTGTTTAAATACTCACAAGCGTAAATTTTTAATTTGAAATTTGGTATACACATCATTAGTTGCCCTATCCATTGATGTGCTAAAAATGGGCAAGGTCGCTTTATAAACGCGCCCACAATTTACAAAAAACCATATTTCACGTAAAACCCGACTTGCAAGATGATGCACAAAACAGTAGAATGCGTAATCATATACTTGCCACGCCCACATTTTTTTTAATGTAAATATGGAGGATATTTAGGATTTGGCCTAGACAAAATTTAGTATGACTAAAATTTGAGACAGGATTTTTTTTGGTCCAATAATAATTTTGATCGATTCATTTTTAAGGTAACGTTCTAAATATGTTTAAAAAAACTCGTCCTTTTAAGTCTTTTAATAAACTTTGATAAAAAAAAAAATAATTAATTAGCTTAGTACTCTCGGTGTCAAATTTGTAGCCGATTGGACAATTTTTAGACCTTTCTAGTTTATAAAGTTAGTTGGAGTAGATTTTTTTTTACCATAAGAGTTGTTCTATTAGTTTTTAAAAGTGTATATTCTGTACAGTGCGGAATATGGAAAACACAACCCCGATCCTCATGACAGATGTACGGACAAATCTATTTTACACTAATATTATATGACAAAGAACAAATTTTTTAAAATACATTAGACGCACATATGATTTTGATACACTTATAAATTTTAAAAAATTGGAGAAGGAGAAGCGTACGCACAAGGTTATTCTAAGGCACAATATAATTGAAAGAAGTATGTGTGTAATAATCAGTTAAATATTCAATGAAAGTCTGTCTTTGCATAATTCAAAATTCCGCAACTTCTGAAAGGTTAGCAAGAAAGCGTGCAATGAGCACGCAAGCACACGCAGAACTTTATTTTTACATCAGTGGCCACAAAAAGTTGAAAAATTTACATTTTTAATAAGATTTCGTTACCGCTGCGGTAAGCAACAGCAAGTTTTATTTCTGTATTATTTTTTTATCCCAAACAATACCAACTACCGTGGAACATAAAATTGTAAAGAAAAAGAACATTAACGTAAAAGGCTAAAAAGGAATGAAAAAAAAATTTAATAATTGAAAAGTTTTGGTTTTCACGTTTGTGTTGGTTTTCTAGAAAGAAAGTTTACCAACAACAATTTCCAAAATTATTGTGAAAATTTCTTCCGTGTAGTGGAAAATTCAGGAAACATGTTTAAGCTGTGAGTTGCTAAGTTGGTTGGGTTACCTGGACAGAAAACTTTGAAAGTACCATTGTTGCTGCTGTGGTTGTTGTTGTTGTTTTTCATCCCAACAATATGTTCAGTTTTTTATATCAACAACTCAACACCTCATGTGGTAAAGAGAAGAAAACGTTCTTGCGTTCTTAAAAATGTCTGTTCATTTCACTTACACTAAGATGAAGTCGACGTTTCAGAACAGACACAATTTATCTAACAATTTGTGGGTTTTCTGAAATGGAACTGAACTGAGAAATAAATGTTCTGATAAGAAAAGTGGCAAGAGTTGGCTTTTTCAAAGCTTAATTGCTCATTTGTCTGTCGAAGTAACCTCTTTCATGGCAACGATTGTGTTTTTTTTCCCAATACATATGTTAAATTTTTGGACACTGTACATATATATATTTATTTATATTTATTTACACTTGTATATATTTTCGGTACTTCCATTATTATTATTACATGGTGGGGTATTTGAACAGCGACCATTGGGTCTACTGTGTAAGCCCATGCCCTTAGTTCAGGAGTCGTGAAATTTTAAAGTGTACTGGTGTTGTCACATATTTCTTAAATATATAATTTTGAAGTCTGTTTCTGCTGGAAGCAGAACAATAGCGACGTCTCACGGGCCGCATTATGTATGTACACAGTCTGCATATGTCGTTTCGTGACATATATATTTCCTGTTGATTAATTTACACATTTATATTGTGTTTAAAATGATTTTAATTCAGAATCATTTATTTTTATATATTTAACAACAAAAATAACAACAGTAACCTATACCAACAAAGCAGCATATGTCAGTTTGTAAAACATTTAACATCAATTTAAATATAACAAAGATCGATGAATAATTGATTTGTAAATATGTAAAATGTATTCATACACACATACATATGTGTGGGTGTAATGACGAAACAAATAATTTAGATAAAAATGTTTTATGCTCACAAATGCATAAATAGGCAAAAATGTTTCGTAAATAGTATAATGAAAATGAAATGATTTAATTGTGTTGTTGTTGTTGTTGCATATATGTGCATCCTATGTTGATAGATTATATATATATATTTAATTTATTTTGTCAAAATATGTTATAATGAAAAAGAAATAAAATTATAAAAATAAACAGGGTGTTTACGTGCCCTCTGAATGACCTTTTGCAAAGAAATTATAAAAAAATATATAATCGAAAATTTTTGTGCAACTCACACATACTTTATACACTATTAGTTGTGACCATCTGTCAATTTTATGACCTGCAACAGTTTTACGATGTCAACAACATCACCATGACTCCACATTTGCATAGAGGTCTCTATGATAATGATACAGTGGAATCCATTTTAAATTGAACATTTCAATGTAAATCATTTAAAATGAACAAGTTTATATGAGTGGAAAATGTATAAAAAATGTGGAGTGGAATAGAAATAAGAAAAAGTCCAAAATTCATGAAAGTGAAAAATTCCAATTTTAGAATATAGAAACCTCCAAATTGATTGTAATGATAAAAATCAAATTCAAAGTGAACAATTCCTAATTTAAAACGAACAGATTTAAATTCAATATTGTAAAAATTCTAATGAAATTAAGATGAAAAATTCCAAAGTCTTGTTCGGAACATTCATCTCAAGTTTGTAGTTTTTCATTTTCAAGTGCCACTCACTGTATTCGCTATTTGCCAGAGTACTCATATTTACATACATCGCTGTTTTATATAGTAACTGCTGCTGTTATTGTAGTTGTTTTATTTACATTCCTTACATAAGCACATACAAGCACACTCACATATAATAGTCAGACCAATTTAATTGCCAAAATATACATAAATATCAATGTTACATAATAAAAGCTTTCAATTTTTTTTTATTTACACTCGCCTACAGTACGATTGTACTGTATTGTATGTGTGTGCAAAGTAGGTGTGGGTGTTGGTTTTTGTAAAAGTGCCAAAAATTTGCTATTTTTTCTTCTTATTATTATTCAGTGATGCGATAACAAATATTTGTCAAATGATAAAATATTTTTATGACTTTATTTGATATTTAAAAAAAATATGTATATATACGAGTATATCTATATGTACGTAATGTTTATGTATTGTGTATACAATAAAATATGTTTACCCATAAAAGCTTATATGCGTGTTGTTTTTGTTGTTGTTCACATTTACAATGCTTTTGCATTTATCTGGCTATAAAACACATTCAGTTATTTATCTACATGAACTACTTATATAGTTATACCCTGTACCACATGTGGTTATAAAGTAAGTTTATTTGAATGTTTGCAACTCCTAAGCGAATTGAACCATTCGTTCAATTTGTCCGTTCGTTTGACTGTGTAGATGTGGGCGCAAGGTTTTGGTCAAAGTTTTTCAGAAATTTAGTACAACAGCGCGCCTTCACTAAAGAATATAAAAATGGTTTAAATTGGGCAAATTTTAGGAGTCCCCTTCATAAAAGGCCCTTATTTGAAATAAGTCTCTATTCTTGAACGTATCATTATTAGTTAATTGACTGAATAACTGATTGATTTTTAGTTGGTATTTTCCATATAGCGATTCTTCAGGAAGTGCTCTATATTTGTATGTATAACAATGACATGCGTTTACTTATTGAACTTCACTAATTATACCATAATTTGTGGAACTCAATCGTGTAGAGTATTAAACAACTCAGTGGCATCATTTACGTGAATATCTTTTGGCATGATTATATATAAAATTAATATTTTTTATTAAATTCAGGTTAAATACATGTGTACTAAGGAGCAAGTAAAAGAACTAAATTTGGTTTATAATATATCTTATATGGTGGGCGTGACTTGTACCTAATTACGCCCACTAATAATTTATCTATTATTCTTTACCGTGCCATAGTTTTACGCTGAAGGTTTTTTGTTGTGTTTTTTTTGGTCCGACCACGCCTTTAGCACAATGACAAATGAGATAATTATAAAAATTTATTTCAAATTTTTCAACTTTTTAGCTCAATTTACTTTTAATTTATGGTTATTGACTGATTTCGCCCAATTTAAATAGGGATCTCCGTGCAGAAACTAAAAATGTCTGTACAAAATTTCAGCTCTCAAAATGTACGAGTCTTTGTCGCTTCCTTGTTGGTGTTGCAGATAGAATGACAAACTTAGTAAACGCTCCATTTTAAGTGAAGAGTATAACAAATGGACAACTTTTAGGTATTTTTGCCTAGTTTTTTTTCCATTTTACTTGAAATTTTGGTTTATTTAATTCTGTGCCTCAGTTTATGTAACTGCTTTAAAAGTTTAAACGTTTTGCCACGTATTTAGTTGATAGGCTCGGCCACTTGAAAGTGTAACAACAATTAGTTTTAGTATGTAGTATGTAAAGCAATTAAGATTTTATTTCGTGATAGAATTTATCGTGAGTCCAATTTTTTTTTTTAACTGTTACCCTATTCCTATATATGTTCTCTTCACTAGACAGGTTTACTGGGTTCGTCATTTGCACTATTTTTAAATTTGTTGAAAACATTTAGCCTTTTATTGAATATAAGGTAACAATCTTATCACCTTATCGCAACCGCAACATAAAAGAGGCTTAATTCAAAAGATGGTTGTCACAACTGTTTCTGTTATGAACAATAATATTAGTAAAATTTTATACTTAACAACACTTTTAATATAACCATTATTTTGCAGCAACTATTTGTTAAATAACTTGCACAGCATGTCACCGCAGTGAATAGAGTTATAAAACTAAGCCAAACATACGTACAACCATATATTATAATATTGCAGGGCAGGTAATTTGTGGATTGTTTGTGGAACGGGGCACAAAATATATATATACAAACATTCATGCAAGTTATAGAGCATTTATTATAAATATTTACTACATTGTGCGTCCAATGACTTGTCACAAGTGTCACTGTGGCTGCTACTGTACATACGACAGATGAATATAAAAAATTGCAAACTCTGTACAAATGCACACACACATACAAAGAACCTATCAACTAAAGTTCTAAAAAAAGCGGAGTGTGTGAACTAGTCTCATATTACTAATATATTGTTAGTGTGTTGGTAATTGGTTATATTGTAACATTAGTTGCTGAGGATTTTTTCCTATTTGCAAAAATAAACAAGTAAGAAAATGAAATTTGGCTTAACATACATTTTAAATACCCTCCACTTCTGCAAACAAGCAAACAAGCAAACAAACAAATGGTAGACATGGCAGGTGTGTGATTCTGCCCTCTCATGGTGCACATATTACGCAACAGCTTGCGTTTTGAGTTTTACGCTGATTGTGTTTTTTTGTAAATTGTGGGCGTGTCTGTATGGATCGATAGAGTAATTGTGAATGTCTATCATCCTCAGCTTAATTTTTGTAGCAGATCAATAGATTTTTGTTAGGCGTGGCACTCAAGCGATTTTACTCAGTTTAAATAGCGACCGGTGTGCGGAAACTAAAAGTGTCTGAACAGAATTGCAAAAGGCTTCATATCTCAACATTTACGATTACGAAAATTCCAATAATAGACAGACACCGGACTTACACATCTACCCCGACTCAGTTTTTGAAGTTGATCAAGAATATATATACTTCGTGGAGTCTCTAAAGGCTCCTTGTAAATGTTGCAAATGGATTGAAAAATTTAGTATACCCTCGAACTCATGTGAAGGGTACAAAAAAGGAAAAATTTCCATAAAAATGCAATTTTTTCATTTCACACCACACACAGATTTGTTATATTGTTCAAACATACATATATGTACACACCCATACATTGAATGCTTGTTAGGTATTTCATGACACTAGAGAGCTTCAACAGATTTGTCAAGTTTTTGTTCTACACACACACACACACATAAACACTGACGTTATAGTACATGACGACTTTTGTTTATATATTTTGTTTTGTTGCTTTGTATTTTGTATGTATGATATACGATTTATACGGTAACAATATAAATTACAAAATTATTTCAAATAGTATTTTGTTTGTTTGTTCTTTTTTTGGGGTTTCAAGTTGAAAATTGAAATGGAATATTATTTCATTTGGTTTAGAATTAATGGATGTATTGTTTTTGTTATTTTATGGAAAAAAGGATTTACGTATATATACAATATTCAAATCGAATATCATGTAATTTGACTGCTCATGCTAATAGAAGACAGGCGACCTGACGCAAGGCCGGCAACCTTTTTCAATCGTCGGGCACATTTTGGAAATATAAAAGTTTAACGCGCACCATGTAGCCAACCTTGACCTTCGTTTTAATATGGGAGCAGTGGAATAACTCTGGGGTGTAAAAACAACTGTCGTAAGTTTTGAGATATTGTGCTGAATCTCAGGATAAATACTACTATGTAGAGTTAGCCTGGATACAAAGTTACTGTTTAAATTGAGCCAAATCAGTCAAAAGCATTTTTTAAACCCTTCATTTATTGGGTAACTTTGTTATTCCGTTCACAACATTGAATCAACTTATTTTCGGACCTATATATATATAGCTTTTACCCTTTTTTCGCACATTTATTTATAATATGCCACGGGTTTTTATACATTACGGATTAGCTTAGATGACATACAATATAAATATTTTTTCTTATAAATAACGTACTTACATATTTAATTGAATTCAATGAATACACAACAATTGCATTCTACATACAAAGAAGCTCTAAGAAGCTGTTATTGTTTAACAACATAACACATCAAATTGTTTACAACACTTCATTATCTCTCTGTCTCTATCTCTCTCTAGTGTATATGTAAAAATATGCTTATTCATATATAACTTGTGCTTACGCCACCACCATATAAAAGTTTTCACAAACAAACAACTCTTGCTTTCATCACATGTGCAAACTTGACAGGCACGCATTTAATTTGCTTATCTTGTCAGAACTGAACACTTTATACACATCTAGTAAGTTTTTATGTTCTTTGAAATCTGAAAATTTGGTAAAATTTGGGCATATTTATAATTGAGGCATAAATCGATGTACTTAAGATAATAGAGGCGCCCATAATTTACATTTAACCGTATTCAACGTAATACTCGACTTGAAAATTGATACGTAATACATACACTACTAAAGGGCGTTTCATGGACATGCCACGCGCATTGTTTTGTATATAGATGTGGAGGGCATTGGAGGTTCGGCGTTAGCCAAATTTACTTACTTTACATGTTTTTTCACTTTTCTCACCTCAAAATGCGTGTACGTGAATGTGTTAATATATCTGAGTGTGTAGCAATTTTTTGTAACATGCATAAGAAATATTTTTGTTAGAATACCATTCTATCAAAATTAAAATTGAATATCATTTTATTTACACTCTGTTGCATATATTTTACTGTAAAAAAAAGGATATAAAAAACTTGTAGAAAACTATATATTTATGAGAAACAAGTGAAAATGTTTTATTTGGTTTAATACTCTAAGGAACTATGAAACTACGTTCTGCAATTAATGCTAGAATTAGTTTAGTTGTGTCAATGAGTGTCAGTCATTGTAATACAAAAATTTCTTTGTTAGGGAGCGTTGTATGTATTTTGTGAAATATTTCGACAAAAAATATCAAACATTACAGAAATTGAATGAAGGAGAGACAGAGATAGAATGGTTTAATTAAAGGTGCGTCTGGTATTTGTACGCTCACGCCCTTCATGCTTTATAACATTTTTATATTTTTTTCTTCACATTTTAAATGTAAGGAAAATTGTTTATTTTATCTTTAATGGTTTGTTGTTTATAAATAATAATTAAAAGCCATTTAGTGTTCATACCCTGCACCACTTGTGATAAAGGGTATATTAAGTTTGTGCGGATGTTTTGTAACCCCCAAACGGAAAATGCCACACCCACCCTCAATACTACCGATCGATTCAGAATCAAAATCTAAATCAATAACCATGTCCGTCTGTCCGTCTGTGGTCCAAGTATTAAAAAGAAATCGGTCTATGAAGTGGTGTAGGGTATTTGATTATCGGGCTTGACCGACTGTATTATTTCCACTTGATTTTCTTTATTATATTCTTACCATCATCCCGTTCCCTTTGATAATCATGTACATTGTAGTTGTTATGTGCAAACCATGTCGCACCAAAAGTGTTCTTCTACAAAACTGGACTTTTGAACTTTCCTTTTTAATCTTATACCTGCTCTGCTGTTTTTCGTTTTTGTTGTGATGTTAGTACGGTTGTGTTGTGGTTCATTTTTATGGTGTTGGTTAGCCCGCCAGCAACCGCAATGTTGCAAAATATTTTTAAATTAAGATTTGTCTTATTGTTAATAAACGTTTTGTATCAGCAGCAACTGCACAGCACTGGCGGTGTATATATAAGTTTGCATTCTCATTTTATTCCTTGTTATCTCAAAGCAGATAATGGGTGAAATTTTCCATTATTATTGTGGTTATGTGGGGAAGGGTATCCTAGATGTGGTCTAACACTATATTTTTGACTTGTTATAATATTGTCTTGCCATCAGACCGCTTTTACACTCTATGTACTATAATTGCTTTTGTTGACTTTGCTTAGTGGATTTCCGAGTTTATTCCGAAGGGCGAAAGCAAAAACACATAAAAAATTTATGAAGCATTTTCAAAAAGTTGATTTTTTCTTGTAATGGAAAAAAAACTTTTTATTGCAAACCAAACGGAAATGCACACTTAGATGCTACTTGTTTGCAAAAAGAAGAGAAATGTACCTTCTTATTGGCTTAGTGATATTTTTTTTTAATAGTAATGAATTGAATGAATTTGGAATAAAGTAAAAAAATAAGCAAGAACAATAAATTTGGTTTAGGCCAAACTTATACATCTACATATTTATATGTGGGGGTGTAAGATTCCTCATTACGTATCTTGCACGTTGGAAAGAGATTTTTTGTTCGGCTCATTTTGGTACTTTTAAAAAAGTGTTCATCCTAAATATGCGTACTAAACCGGGAGTGGCAACACACGCACATTCATGTCTAGATCGGTTCAGTTTTTAATGCTGAGCGTCTTCTTCTGGATGTTACCAATTTAAAATCTATACTTGGGTGCGGATAGATAACCTTTCACAGCTTTAGATGTTCTCATTGGATGAGCCAGGTACCTGATTCCGACCTTTACAGTTTATTTATTAAGTTTCAACTAAAAAATCGCATTATGCTACCTGTTCTGTAAATTGTGGGCGTGTCTATTTATATATTTTTGCCACATCGAGAGATGACTAAATTTGTGTATGTGCACCAAATCCATATACACATTTTTGTGATTTGTGCACGTGACTAGGTATATTTTTATAAAACTTTATTTCGATGCGAATTATAATGTGTATCAGTCTGTCCGTCCACTATTTTTCTCTATAATAAACATACTTCGCTCCTTAGAGATGAAGGGAAATGTGGCACAAATGTGTGGGAACAGGATAATCAGAAGCTACCCACATAACGAAGATTCCAATTTTTTATAAATTCATTAATAAAAGTTCATCAGATTAAAAATTAATAAAGCCAAATTTGAACCTGATCGATTTTCAGAACACATAATCACGAAGTTACATGCATTTGACAATAATTCGCGTCTACTTTTATAAATAACTAATTATAGCAATTTTTGTAGTATAGGGTAATAAACGGTCTGTTAAACCAACCGCAATATTTTCACTTTGCTTTTGATTGCATTTGAATGTTGAATTGAAACTTTATAACCATTCATCAAACGGAACATGGGTTATGGAAAAACCGTTATTTAAATTTCACACATATTCCACTAACGTTATAATGAGTTCCTCAAAAATTATCTCACCATCGTCTTATTACCATCTACTGTACTGTGTACTGTCTAGATATTGTTGTGAGTGAAATGTTTAAAATTCTGCAAAACAAAAAAAATAAAAAAGGAGCGGAGTTGTATGTGCAGTCTTCTAATGGACCGCAATCTTTAACCTATTGTGGGTGGAAAGATTGCTTTGCTAAAATTAAATGTTGCCACAAATGCTCTGTTCGAACAAATGTCACAACTACTACAAGTTAAGAGTTATATTCTATCCACAAACTTCTACATTTGTCTGTACTCCACCTCTGTGCCATTACCACTGAGTATGCAAACACGAACAAACATCCAATAAAGATTTATACCTTGTTATGATCAAAAATATCCTTGCTCTGAGTATAATCATGTTCAAGTAATACAATATAAAAAAATTACATACACATTCATACACATACTCTGAGAGAGCAGCCCTGCACCTTTGGCTATGTTTGCATAAAAATTACATATGTAAATCTATGCCAAAGCTGGTTGTACGGACACTAAATGCACAGGTTCTTCTCCCCTTGATAAGTATTCTGCCATTCATGTCAACCACAAAAATCAATAAATTATACTTTTACACAATTATTCATGATGAATAAATTTTTTGCAAAGAGAGTCAATACTAATAAACGAAGTGTTCTGTTTTTTTTACACAAAAATTTGTGTATGTGTACATTTTGGTGCACAACCTTTAATTAAATGAGTGGAAAGCAAGATGGGATGGTTTCGTAATGTTATACGTAATAATAAAAAAAGTGACATTAACAAAAAATAATAATTATGAATCTATATCCAATTGATTTTGAGACTAGTATTCTCCGTTGTTGTGCGGTTCTTTTGTGTGGTCCGATAACCAAAATTTTCAACAACTGTTTAGAAAAAGGATACTTTCTTTCTATTTGGAAAAATAGCTTCATTATTCCCATATATAAAAATGGTTCTAGAAACTCCATAGTGAATTACAGAGGTATTGCCAAATTAAGTGTGCTGCCTAAATTATTTGAAAGTCTTATTACCAAGAGACTAACGCCATCAATAAGGTCAGTTATTTCTCATTGTCAACACGGCTTTTGCCGTGGTAAATCAACATCAACTAACTTGTTGGAGTTTAGTAATTACATTTTTAATGCTTATTCTCATCACAAACAAACTGATGTCATTTATACAGACTTCACTAAAGCGTTTGATAGTGTTCATCATGATCTTTTGCTATTTAAACTGCATTGGATTTTCGGAAATCTTAATCTCCTTGATTCGTAGCTATTTGACTGGCCGTACTCAACAAGTCTTGTTTAAATCCACCTATTCTCCCCTTATTTCTGTTCCATCGGGGGTTCCTCAGGGTAGCCACTTAGGGTCTTTACTATTAACTATTTTCCTAAATGACCTTCCATCATTTATCCAATACTCTCAAATCTTAATGTTTGCAGATGACGTTAAACTTTTTCTCTCCTTAAACTCTTTGGACGATACAAATTTATTACAATCGGACCTTACAAACTTGGTATCATGGTGTGACTTAAATGGTATGCGCTTGGACTTAAATAAGTGCAAAAAGATGTCATTTGGGTGGATAAACTATCAGTACTCATCTTATTCTGTTAATAATCATGTCCTTGAAAATGTGTCTTGTTATAATGACTTGGGTGTCGTCTTTGATCCGAAATTGAAGTTTAACAATGATATCGTATCATCTGTCAACAAAGTTAGATCCTTGTTGGGTTTCATTAAACGCTGGTCCAAAGAGTTTAATGACCCCTATGTTTCCAAACGTCTGTTTACGTCCCTGGTTAGACCCACACTGGAATATGCAGTCGTCGTCTGGATACCCAGCTATAGATTTTACGTTGACCTTATTGAATCGGTTCAACGTAACTTCTTACGATTTGCACTGCGTGGTCTAGCTTGGGATCCTTCACTTCCCTTGCCCTCATATGAAAATGGCCTCAATATAATTGGTCTCCCTACACTTGAGAAGAGAAGACAAATGTTGGGGGTTTCCTTCATAGCAAGAGTTCCGCTATGTGAAGTGTCCTCCCCTCCTCTACTGGGACTGAGCACACTAAATATACCAACCAGGGTCTCAAGGCATTTTGTGCCATTATGGCTACCTCAATGCCGCACCAACTATGAGCTGTTTAGTTCGTTTCGGGTCCTATGTGGACTATTTAATGAGTACTCAAACTCGTTCGATCTAGCGGTTGATCCAATCGATTGCATTAAAAGAATTATATTAAATAGATAGTTGCCAAACTATTCATCCACCTCTCTAATTTAAGTTCCTTAGTTTAGTAATAAATTTAAGCTTTTGTAATGTTTAACATTGTTATTTATTTATCTATACCCTTAAGTATCTCTTTAACTCTAGTATGTTATAGCTTGTAAATCCTACTATTGTATGTCTAGTATTATTCTTTAAAAACTAATGAACCAGATCCAGAGTTGCTGCGGATGTTGTTGTTGTTGTTGTTGTTGCTGCTCCTGCGTTAATTATAAGATATTCTATCACTTTTATTATACTTCCATTAGCTGTTATGTTTAGCAATGATTTTTGTGAATATGAATAAATGAATAAACATTTTACCATTTGCCATTTACCTTATGACATTCTACTCGTCAAAACCTTTCATTTGACATCCATATTCAATATATTGTTGCGAAAAATTTAAATATTAAGGCAAGATTTCCTACAAACCACGCCCTAAATTGAACAAGGTCTGTCACAGACGCAAAAATAGAGCTTTATTGGAATTAGGAAGCCCTTCTTTGAGTAACTGCATTTCTTGATATACTAAAAAGAGTGTAGTCGAATAACAGACACGCCCACAATATACAAAGAAACTCTCTACAGAGTGAAATTTGTTCGCTGAGCTAAAATTTAACACATATGCAATTGTTGTTGTCATTCACATATGTACGCGTTGTTCAAATAACTATTTTCAATGTTTTTGCCATCGCAAAAAAGAAAAAAACACACTAAACTTTTATTATAAACTTAGGAAGTGAAGTAAAGTAAAGAAAGTTTTTGATAAGTTGTTGCAACCGCCCACACACGCTGTCTTACATATCTTCTTATGTTTATAAGTAAGTGCTAACGCAGAGTTGTCAATTCCGTATGTTTTACAACACGTTTTCACCTAGTGTTTATTAATTTTGAAGGAGAAACAGAAAGAAAATAGGAAAAAACTTGTCAACGCTTCACATAAATATTGTTTAATGACAAAGAGAAATTAATTTCATTTCATGCACCAGCACTAAAAAGGGAAAGGAAGCAGTTAGGTGAAAAGCAATTTTATTGAAAAATACATCATTCAGTTGTCTTGTTTAATTGAATACAGAAAACAGTGGTTTAAAAAATATCGTTCATCTTGATAACTCTCCTCTAATTCACTTTCTCTATACTCATCATTTGTGCATCAAAATTACTTCACAACTTAATGCCCTTACCGTAGCACGTTGTAATGAGTTAGTTAGTTGATGGCTGGGTGATGTCCTTGAGGTATAATGTACAGCAACAACGACACTCATTTTCTCTACTATAATGTAACGCTCTTTATATTATAATTTTTGTTGTGTGTGTCCTTTGTGCTCTTTTACTGTTATCCCCTGATGGCTGTCGGTAGTTAGTGAACTTAATCGTTAAAATTATTATAAAAGCTGACATCTTTTTTGTTGTTGTTCAATGTTTCGTATTCGGACCGTGTTGGGTCTTAGAAAACCGGAAACGTTTGATTAAGTGCGACATTTAGGTACGGTTTCCGTTTTTGTTTAAGAGTCTACCCACATATGAAAAATTCTAAAAATTGTGGCATAAATTTTGTTATTGTAAAACGCAATGTGGGCCAATTACGAAGAGAGAAATTTGGATAATATGCATCATAGGTTAATGTGCGACTTTACTGTGTTTGTACTAATAATAAATGGCAAATGCCACACCCACCCACAGCACCCTTTAATTATAAGAATCGATCTTATTATATCCGACCTTCCGTTTGTACATTTCTTGTAGTCAGGCCACATATCGCAATTTTTGAAATTTTGACTATAGAGAATGAATTTATCGACCCCTACACAAACCGCTATATATTAAAATACATTTTTATGTGACAAATATTAGCTTAATGATGGCCAAACTTAAATCATTTAATCATTTTTCATATCACAATACAATGCTTTTTCCTCAAGTGACTCTTATTTGCCAATCACTTGCGTCTACTAATGCAACTAAGCTTTATAGAGCATAACTTGTGGAACTAACTGAACGACTTTTAATACGAATTCTCTATTTCCAAATGAATCAAATCAGTATCCGTTTTCCGTTATTTTTTGCGCTAAACAAACAAGTGACGTGCCTTCGTTACAAATTAATCCTTTGACATTCCAAACATCTGTACGTTGTATCATATATACTCGTATAAGTATATGTATGTACACAAGTTTAGCTAACAAGCTGCATAATAATAGTAAACATTTTATCACGGATACATGTACACGGTGACATAAGAATATATGTCTGCGTGATTGGCATCACTGTTGGGAGATATTTTATAGAAATTAAACAAAATACAATTATACGCGTGCATATATTTTCGCTTATAATGAAATGCTTGAGAAAAGTAGTGAAAAATACTTTCGTATAAATAATCGTGGATGTGTCATGTATAAAATTTTTCCATTTTTTATAACTAGTGAAATAATATATAATATCTTCAGTGATGGAATTTTGTACCAAAAATATTAATTTGTAGGTTGTGAGTGTATCCGTTATTTGAACCCCTTAATTTTTCATTTAGATGAAACTCTTCTAATTTGTTTCTGGTGTAAGCCATTATTCGCGATAGGCAGAGTTAATAACCGAAAGCTCAGTTTCTAAAATAATCTTATGGACGGACTTTTGACTTAAATTATGATGTTGATAAAAAATATTGTACGTATACATATATGGGGGTTTATTTAAAACATTACTCCTTCTTTAGTTTTTGTTGCATTGTAGGCGTATGAATTGATTGGGGATAATTTTAATACTAACCAGTGTATTAATACTTCTGCCAGAAAAAACACTCCAGAGACATAGTTAAATTGACTCAGTTTCGATTCTGATTCAAAATACATATGTATACTTTGTGGGGCCTCCGACGCCTCCATTTGGTCATTCCAAAGGTGCTGACAAAGCGATATGTACCCCATATACCTCTAATATATTATTTTTATCAATAGCACAATCGAAACAAGCAATTTTAGTGGAGTTATCAAACAAATCGAAAATACTTCCTGCATATAACAAGAAAAAATATTTTATGAATTTTCCATTTGTAAAATAAATTCACCGTAACCGCACTTATGAACTTGACTGTACTTATATATTGTGATAATAAAATATTATTATAGCGTCTGAGAAAGTAATAAAAGAAATTTTTATATACACACATAAAACTCAATTATGTATCAATATAAGAATAATTTATAAAAATTGTTACACAAAATATCACAAAAGAAAAATAGCAATAAATTCAATTTGAGGGAAAAAATTCCAAATTTATAGCTTTTAAAAAGTATAATAGGTACTTAAAAAAGAAACATTGAAAGCAATTTATGGTAACGGAGAGTAAGAGGCTATAATATTAAATAATAGACTTACAATTCAATTAATTTTATTTATGCATCTGATAAAATAGAATTACAAGGCGCCAAGAATTTTTTAACAGTTAAAATGATAATATTTGTGCACCTAATATATGTAATGCATATATAAGGCGGGTGCATATATACTATTTATAATTTAATTGTTAATTGGTTTATATTGTTTTCGTTGTAGCCAGAATTCTCAGGGGCTTTGACGAAGATAATCATAAATATAATCGCGGGAATATATAACAGCAGAAACAGATTTGTCTGTAACACCTTTTACATGGGCTGAAAATATATACGCGCGGCTCTTGTCCTAGACAGCTATCTTGTAGATCGTTGATGTGGTTGATAGTCGTAGATGGTACATTTTAAAGTTATGTAGGACACCTACCTCTTGATTTTTGCAAATGGAATAAGAAACTTAGTATACATTATGTGGAGATACCACTCACTATTTATGCCTAGGGACACGTTCACATTTTTGTAATAGAAAAAATGATTATCACAGACGGAAGGACAGAAAAGGTCTTTGAAGTTTCTTTCTGGGCAAAACAAAAGTTTTTCAAAAATCGTGTATCGCCCCAACTGCCTTGAAAATCCATTTTTGGAGTTATTGTCCTTATGAAGCACAAATTTAAACTTAAGGTTAGAATTTTTTGTGACAGCAATTTATTGAATTCTCCTCATGCATTCACTCCCACAATCATTCATGCGTAATCGTTCATACGTAATGATTTATTAATTTATTTTGTCATAATTGTGTGTGCATACAAAATATTGTTGTTGACAATTTGTGTCGGCATTCAATTTGATATTTGCCAAAATAAATGTCTGTTTAGATTGTTGCTATTATCGGCATGTGTGCAACATTTTTGGTGTCGACTTAAATGTGGCTCTTCACCGGTTGTCAACTTGTGTTTAAATACAAGGATGGAGGGTTTAATTATATATGTGCATCTATAGTTGATTTTTTGGTTTTTTTTTTTAACAATGTTCAAGCATTGCAGCGTGATGGGTTTTGTTGTTTATGCTCTTCCACAGCTCATTGTCGGTACGTATAGTATTCATTACAATTTTTAGAAGCACTTTTAAATATTTACTTACACCAGTACAACATAGGGTGAAGTGAAGTTTAGTGCTTTAAAAGACCAGCCATTTAACTGTACACAGGTCTCGTTATTGTAATATGTGATAGTTTAGTACCTGTTGATGTAACAACTTCATGAGAAGAAACTTGTATAAAATCATCATATAAGTTTATACTGCTTTCGTACCCATTGTGCACTCTGCTTAGGTTCAATAAAAATCTGCACATTTTTACAACGTCAAGCAACGTCCGTATATAGAGTTCTCCCTCAGTTCTCAGTTGTATTGTAAGCCTTTGTGTACTTACATCTCATCACCCCAACAGGTAGTAAAAGTCAACAATTCTCAGATTCATTTACATATTGAATGCAAAGCGAACCAAAGCAAAGCAAAACTCTACTAAGCTTATGTTGATGCAGAACTGTGCGTGTGTTAGTTGTCTTACACATACAATATATGTTTAAAACAAACAAACAAACAAGTCTTAGAACTGTTGTGGTTTTTGGTCCTACACTGCCGGACTCTGACTCTGTAGACAATCGATGAGAGTAATAAGAATCGTTGAAGCATAATATCAACACAAAAAGTAATGCACACATATATGTAGAGCACGGATGAATATGATTGTATGCCATAGAACTATTAAAGGTATAAATTCCAAATGGATATAGTCTGCCTCTCGGTGTATTGATTGATATTAGAACAAGAGTGTGAAAGACGGGCACATAGACTTGGCTACAATAATAATATAAATTTTCTGATTATTTTTTCTAAAATTATTAAAACAGAAGTAAGTCCTTGCATGATAATCATACTCATTGTATTACGTATCGACTTGCAAATCGACTTTTACTCTAAGTATAGTTTTTCGTAAATTGTGGACGTGCCTGTTGTTCAATGACGCCTACTCAAGAATATATACTTTTTATAAAATCCCTGAGGTCTCCCTTTAATAACTGACCTAGAATACCCTCCATATTATATGAAGCGTATTAAAAGTATATTTTGTTGAGGTAAAATTTCAAAAGTCCACCATCGGAGCAGGAAAGTTTTCGGTGGTGTATGGTGGTTCTATTTTCAGTAAAATTTCTTTAAAAAACTGCTTCTTTGGCAGTTGTTTTTGCATTGTGGGCGTGTCGCTTGATCTATTTTGACAAATTTCGATCCCAATCAGTGCATGAACACAACAACACTTCTCAATTTTTACACTGGAAGAGTGATTACGACAGAGCGCACACATCGATAGGCAGTGTTCGTCATCGTTGTCAACGTTGCCACAAAGTCATACATACCCCCATATATGTATATATGATGTTGGGTAGATGTAATAAAATTTTATCACCAGAGAATGTCAGTTTATCAAAAACACTCACACAGGCACTCACACTTTATCCTCCAAATCAAACTCAAATTTCGTTTCATAACTTTGGTCATTTCCTTCTGTATAATTGTAAAATAATACACTCTGCTACCAACATGTCTGAATATATTCCTTTTTCGTATCATATGGACATTTCTATTTCTGTTCTGTGATGTTTTCGAACATTTGAGTCATAACTTGACATGATTTGGAGTAACCTTGTGAAAAACGAAAAATAAATGAATAACTTGTACCATTGGTTACGTAAACATAACGTATGGGTGGGGTATGAACGTGCACAAATAAATTTTTTATTCAGACAATCACTCTCTGTGCTAAAAAAAACAACATTCTACAGCAAGCACGTGTCCGTATGTCCATTCGGTTATCCGTCTACCTGTTATTTAGTTACTAACCTACTGCAGTTTGTTTATAATGGTTTACCATGACCTCTTACATATGCAAAAATCATGTGTCATAACATTTACATAGATATCCGTGTACAAAAATTTGACTTTTTCTATTATTATTATTTTTTTGTTTCGTTACAAGTGATTTATTTTTAGTGTGGTAACAGTTTTTGAATTGGTCAGTAGACAAAGAGCACATTTGTAGTGTTGCTTTTTTATTGTTTCACGTTTTGATTTTATACATTTACAGGTGCATGCATATTGAAGTATTTGTTTGGTTTTTTTTATGTCATAAACTTAATCAATGGTAGTCGTTAGGTAAGAGGGGTGGGTGACGATAAGTATTAAGTTTAAAATAAAATAAACAAGTAAACTAATAAAATTTGACTTGGGCTAAATGAAGAGCTGCTGGGCGTGGCAGATACATAATTGCTGTCCCTTCGCCCCCATTTTTGGTTTATCGGTAGATGGGATGACGTACTTATACACTTAATGTTAATGCCAAATAAATAAATTTTGGTGTATTGTGGGCCTGGCTCTTAACCAATATTTTTTCCAAATTAAATAGCAGGAAGTGAATAAATCAAAATGATCAAAAGTGATCAAAATGTCAGCACAATATTGCAATATTTCGTAAATTTTAAAAAATTTTGAATGTGTCAACAAGAGACGGACGCACCTTCACCTCCTTCTGGATGGCAAAAAATAATATTATCTACCCTCCAGCATAACACTGTTCCCTACTCGATATTTTGCGTTTTCTTTTTAGTTTTTTATTCGTTTCATAACTTTGCTATTCCATTGCGATGGGCTAAAAATGGGCGCGATTGGCCACTAATTTAAAAAAACGTATTCAGCATAAAACTCGATCAAACTAACGTAGTATTAGAGGGCGTAATCATGTACGTCCTACCCCCACTAGTGGTGTTTACAATTTGGCATAAATCAATATATAACAACTCTATACCAGTGTGAGTAAAATCGATAAAAATTCTTCGTTTTTCTTGGTTGAAATTCTCCGCATCCGCTACCGCACCAGTTAATATTAATTGTCCAAATTTATCCTCATCTTGTTTTGTATATATTTATATTATATTCCGTGCTACCACCAATGGCGCTAGGCAGCAATATTTCTCATTGGTAGAGAAAAATGTAGTCAAGTGGTAAAACTTGTTGGAATAAATTAATTAGTTCGCTGAGAGAAATAATTGTGGTGTTGCTGTGATATGCCAACTCTATTTATTTAACTCTATAATAGAAGAGAAGGAAATCAGAAGTCAGCTGCGGGGGGTGGCGAGCAAACATAACGAAATTCCGCAAAAGCCAGTGAAGTACGGAGTGCATCCAATTACTCAAGTTGCCTATTTATGCATTTCCCTTTGCCTCTGCTTTCGTAAAGTTTATCATATGCGAATTTAGAAACGAGTATGAGCACGTGAATGGTTGAATGTTGTGTGGCCACAACACAATAGCTCCCATAGTTAACCATCATCAAACACTCACCCACTCACTCGCTCACATCAATACAATCACAGTCCTAACCAAATGCTGAAACAACGTCAGCACTTGAATACACTTCAGCTATACTCAGCACAACGCATGGCGAAGACTCTCATATACGTGCGTGTATATGACTTTGAATGACATTTTTCGAGGAGATGATGATGATGAAACTGCAGTTGAGCATTTGATGTTTTATAGTTGAAAGGATTTTTAGGATGCAATGCATTTCAATGCAAATCTTTTACAAATATGGTTTAAGAGAAATTTGCAAATGAACTCTGATTCGAAGCATACTGCTCACATAGTTTTAAATTACAGTTTAAGGGAAAGTTTTACAAGGAACGCAAGTTTTTCTACACGCTTCGTACGCGTGTGGCTATATTTGTGCATGTTTGAAACTCCACTCCTTTTCATCAACCTAATCAACCAAATATTGAAGTGAAATTGAACAGATCAGAGATTATATCCAATCGGTTTGATTTAATTATTCGCGATGAAAGGTTTCAGGCGACAAGTTAGTGCTTAGTTGGTAGTGGATGCTTTTGTGATCTTGATGGATTATTTATTTATTTTTCTCATTTAAAACAATTGTTACGTGTTTGAGTTGAAATTTCTTTTAAAATTATTGTTATTTTTATTTTTTTTTATTTTTATTTTTTTATTTTTATTTTTATTTTTTTATTTTTATTTTAATTTTAATTTTAATTTTAATTTTAATTTTAATTTTAATTTTAATTTTAATTTTAATTTTAATTTTAATTTTAATTTTAATTTTAATTTTAATTTTAATTTTAATTTTAATTTTAATTTTAATTTTAATTTTAATTTTAATTTTAATTTTAATTTTAATTTTAATTTTAATTTTAATTTTAATTTTAATTTTAATTTTAATTTTAATTTTAATTTTAATTTTAATTTTAATTTTAATTTTATTTTTATTTTTATTTTAATTTTAATTTTAATTTTAATTTTAATTTTAATTTTAATTTTAATTTTAATTTTAATTTTAATTTTAATTTTGTTACGTGTTTGAGTTGAAATTTCTTTTAAAATTATTGTTATTTTTATTTTTAATTTTATTTTATTTTTATTTTTATTTTTATATTTATTTTATTTTATTTATTTGATGAGAGTTCCCTGATTATTTTTGTCTAAACATATAATGATGGTGATGAAACTGCATGAATGAATGAACGTTTTCACTATTGTTATCATTCGCGTCGTTTTGTTTGAGTTTAGGAAACATTTACATGCACATACAATAACATATTTATTAACGTAATATTTATTTGTGGAGGCCTTCGTTTTTCTTCTACGGAAATTTGTTATTCCTTTTGCAGTATCAATACCAATACATCGCAGAAGTTATAAATCATCTAAATTTAAGTCGATCTAGCTATATCTGTCCATCTAAATTATATGATATTGAATGGAAATCTTTAGTTACATGAAGTGGACGTGGAAGATGTAAATATATATCTCCTTTTAATAAAGTATGTATTACATATCAGCTAGCAAGTTTTGATTTATGGTTAATATGGTTTTTTGAAAATTGTGGGCGTGTCTGTTATCTCTCCCTGTTCATTTTTGGCAAATCGATGGATATGACTATTATAGATATGTGCACAAAATTTTAGGTTCATAAGTCAATTTTTGTGGCAGACAAATATATTTTTGTTGAATGTAGGCGTGGCTCTTGACCGATTTTACTCATTTTAAATAGAGATCTCCATGAAAAACAAGAAGTGTCTGTACAAAATTTTACTTAATATCTCAAATTTTACCACCCTGAGAATGTCAACAACACACAGACACACGGGCACACAAGTTGATGCTGATCAAGAATATAAATACTTTGTACGGTTTCTAATACCTACTCTGAATGTTGAAAACGGAAATGTATTACAATAGTAACTAAACGTTGTTGTTGTTGTTGTTGTTGTTGTAAATATGGAATTTATTTATACATGGGTCAGTCGGTATTTCTTTCCTACGTTAAGCGAACATCATTTTTAAAGTAGTAACAGCAATAACAAAAACTTATATATTTGCAACCTACAGCACTTGTGGCAAAGGGCATAAGTTTGAGCGGTTGTTTGTAACTCTTATCTTGACTAAACATAAACCGTACGCAATGGAACTAAGATCTTTACGTTCCATAAATTATTGATAAACAAATGATTGAAAAAGTGTATTTCGTGAATCAAATTGAATTTAATTTAAGTTATTCGGTTTGGGTCTGTTTGAGTTTATAGTATGAGAAGTGTTATCCAATAGTGAAGCATCCCCACACTAGTAAGAAAGAATGACAAAATAAAGCATAATGGAGTAAGAATGTAATATTTTGTGATATATGCGATATAGAGAAGGTAACCACCAGCGCTAACAAACGTATCCGTGGAGTCAATTTATCATAAATGGTATGAATGAAGACATAACAGAAAAATTTTACATAAAAAGAAAATAATGATTAGTGCAAAATTGGCCATGGTTAATTTAGTCGTGCACGCCTTTTTGTATCATGCTCCACAATTACTTTTCTCCGTCTTCTTCATTAGCTTATTTTTTCGTTAAAGTGACATTTTCATTTCTTGCAAAACTGACCGACCCTTTAAACTGGCTGAAGTGTTATGTATACACATACGTACGTTTGAAATGTGTTTATATATGAAGTTGATCTCATCCTGATTTTAAGAACATATACACTCTACTGACGCTACCTTATCAGAACTTTCATAAATAAAATTAAATATTTTTCAACTTTAATTTCACTTACCGGACACAACTACATGTTGAATTGCTTTCTATCGCTAAGGATGGAATAATTATTAGCGTATCAATTAATTTCAATGACTGCAATATTACATCGTTAAAAAATATATTAATAATGTATTTAAATTGCTACGCCCACAATTGACAAATAAAATTTGCTAAAAAAGTCGAAAAGTCGAAAAGTCGCACACATGTTTGTAAATAATTATTAATACTATCGATGGATGTTGCAAAACGGACGCGCCCACAATTTATAAAGATCTCATCTTATCAAAAATTTGACTTGGTTGGTTGGTTGATACCTAATAATACCTAAAGCACAGAGAGTGGCTCATCAGGTATCTGCCGCGCCCACTTTCTATGTAGAAGGTTAAAGGTTATTTAAGAGTTGGCCAAAATTTTTTTAATTTGTTACTTAGTTCATTTTATTACTGAATTTTTATCACAATAACGACAAGGGAACTAATCATCAAACATAATCTTAAGTCAAAATACAAAAACGTCACAGCTGATAGTCGCATAAATGTGTTATTGTTGTTAGAGCTTTGACATCGCACGAGTGCTTTCAATTTAATGATAAATGTGCTTCATGTGAGAATTATAAAGTCTTTACCTTTTTCCATACTCCGTGAAGCACTAACGTTTTAATCTAATCAAGTTTTATTTGTTGAAATGAAACAAAAGCATTTCTGTGTGTGCGTGTGTGTATGTCTATTAATATAAACGTACCAGAGAGCATTGTTCTTACAATTAAACTTATTTGTATATTATTGTATAAAAACAAAAGATTCCTTAATATTGTAAATTATATGAAACAAAAGTATTTAAATCAAGTCAAATATAACGCGCCCAGTACCGTTGGAAATTTACGATAAACAAGTGAGAAAATGAAATTTGGCTTCAGACAAATCTTAAATACCCTTCACATCTGCATACAAGCAGTAGGCGTAACAGGTATAAAACGACTACGCCCATTTTTAGCACATCGGTGGATGCGATATGGTTATGCTTACAAAGTTCAGGTTCTTAGGTCATTTTGCGTCCGTTATTCAACTTAGTTTTTGATGCCTATGGCATGTTAAAAATGGCTCCATCTTTTAACAACTTTTGGAGTATTTGTTGTATTTTGTGCAAAATGTGCATTTTTGTACATTGTCGCAATTCTATTCTACGATTTCATTCACTCGCAGAAATGAGTCCATAGATCCATTAAATTGAACTGTGGGCTTGGTTGTAACCGTTGAAAAATATTCAGATAAAATAAATTTACTTTAGCTTAATACCTCCATTTAACTGAAATGAAGCATTTCGAAATAGTAGCAAACGCAACATAGCATAGAAAGCATAGAAGTTATTAATGTCCAAATGCGGCTAATGAACTCCACCGTAAGTATTATCACGAAAAATGCGTCGATGCGATTATTAATTTATTCCCTGCTATATAATACTGCACATATTCCAAAAATCAACTCAGTGCAAGGTTACACTTTCACTCTGACACAGCACAACACAACATGCAACAAGTTTAAATAATGTTACCCCCTAAAGATCAATTGATGGAAAGACCACAACATGTGGACGAGAAGTTTTTCGTTAAAACCCTTGCGCGCCACCCAAGTTCGTATAAGTGATGTTAAATTTACGTGGGGTAGTAAACCAGGTGATAATTATTGCTCAAAAATTTCATTGATTGTGAAAGAACTTCTCGTTCCAACTGGAACTAAATTTATAGAAAAAACCAACGTTTTTATTAAAGAGAAAAGAACCTACTATGATGTTTTGCCATATTTAAAAACACTAAGCGATGGTGATGTGCTTGCCAAGTATTTAATATAAAACTATTAGAAGAGTTTCCAAACATCAACAATTTCTCTAATATATATATTCTAGATGCTTGTGTGTTGTGAAAGAGCCGGCTCAAATTTTTGTTTGGAGTTTCTGAGGATTTAAAAGTTGATGGTTTTAGAATGGCCTCTCGCCAAAATCAACTGGACTGGAATCACAGCGTCTTGATTTTAAAGCAAATGGCGAAATTTCATGCCGCCTCTGTGGTTTTGATTAAAAAGGTGATTTGTATAAAAACATTTAAATAACTGACCAACAAAAAATTGTTCAAATACTTCAGCATACATCATTAACCCAGCGCTTTAAAAGCGGGTTGTGCTCCAAGCAGACCATTTTAGAGACAGATGAAATTGTCAAAGTACTTCAATCTCATTTAAGCAAATTAATCGCAAACGTGCTCCACGTGGCCCAATTTTGAGGAAATAAAAAAAAATTACAAAGCTACGACGACAATTTTAAAAACGTTACTGTCAAACTGTTGGACAACAAACCTGGCGATCGTTACAAGGTTTTGAATCATGGGGATCTCTGGACCAACAATTTTATGTTCGCTTATGACAATAAAAATAATAACGATGAACCGACTAGAGCAAAATTTGTAAGTGCTGCGGAATTGTTAGATATTTTCACATCATGCGAAAATTGGTTTTTAACATAAAAATCATTAAACTTTTAGGTGGACTTTCAGTTTTGCTTTTACGGCAGTCCGGGCTGTGATATAAATTTATTTTTGAATACCAGTGTTCAGTATGAGGTGTTGAAGAATAAACGCGAACAATTGGTGGACATCTATTACGAGACATTTCTGGCCGCTTGCACTAGATGCGCTTTAAAGACGTACCGACCAGAAACGATTTAAATTTTGAATTGCGTGCTAGGGAATTTACAGTTTCTTTGGTACGTTTGCTTACTTACTAATAACAACTTTATTTAAAGAATATTCAAGCGACGCCAACATTGAAAATTATTAATTATATTAAGGAGCAAAAAACAGAAAAGCTCCTGTCTCTGTCGTATCAAAATGCACCACTAATCACAAACTTTAAGAATAATTTAAAACGATTTGATGACTTGGGTGTTTTGGATGAATTTTGATTTTTGGCCACGAATTGAAACTGTGTCAATAAATCTCTCTGTCAAGGCCTTAGCGGTCTACTATGTACTTCCATCAAAGGAAGTATTGTTATTATTTTCTATGATGATAACCGCACAACAATGGGTTGAGTGTGTAAATCAAAAACTTTTTAAATAAATTTTAGAATCACTTTTTAGTCAACTATTTAAAAAAAAGTTGGAAATAGTTTTAGTCGGTTTTATCCGACCATTTTACACCCTACATAGCTTCGTAAAATACCAAGAGTAGACTCACGAACACGCGGACATACATGTCTAGATCGATTCAGTTTTTGATGCTGATCAAGAATATACTTTGAAAATTATATAGACATTACTTTGTAGATTCTCTATCTGGGTAATATATAATAATAATATATATATAATGAAATACAAAAACAAACTGAGTATACCTTCCATCTTAGGGAGGGTATAAAAAAAAAGACCTGTGGCATTGAAATAAAGGGGCATACACGGATACAGTTGTGTGTGGCAATATCTGTTTAAAACTTACGAACATTTGTCACAAATGGTGGAGAGCATAAAAATGTTTATTAGGGTATAAAAAAATCTAATTTATGTAAAACTTGTGGGTCCGGATGTGCTTGGATAATAGAGTGTTATAACGTAGGTGTAATGACGCCATATAAAATTATCTTTAACATATGTATACCTTAAAGCAGAGGTTCCCAACTTTAGAGCCCACTCTGAAGGGTAATTGGGAAGGAGAGCACTTGGCTGTCGGCTTATTATAATTTCATTGGTTTCTAAACAATGGCGGGCACAAATTGTCGACATAGATGGAGAGAAATACTTAAGAAAATCCGAAAATTATTACTGCAGTAAAAGCAATAAACGTGCAAGACTATGGTGGTGGTAATAGTGGAGTGTTTATAACGAAATTCCATTTATTTTAATTATTTTATTTCATAAGTAATCACCAAATAAAACAAATTAAAAATGTCGAAATGAATTCCCGTTTTTGGCATCTAATAAAAATGTCATTCGAGCAATTACATCCACTTTAATAACAGCAGCGCCAGCAATTAAATTTGAGAGTGAATGGTTCGTACAGAACGAACGAACGTACATTTGAAAAAT
Organism: Crataerina pallida; assembly: GCA_949710015.1. NCBI lineage: Eukaryota > Metazoa > Arthropoda > Insecta > Diptera > Hippoboscidae > Crataerina > Crataerina pallida. The sequence continues at coordinate 9,965,258 of OX453292.1, read as the reverse complement.
TGCAAATTTAATCATTACAGCATGTGTTGACATGTTATGTGTTTTAGAGAAATCTCTCTAATATTCATTAGCATAAATCAACTAGCATCATGACTGTGACTCCCATTCGATGCCATTTAGTTGAATTTCGTGACATTTTACTACCAGTTTAAAGGGGATATGCTTTCGCCAGGCAATGTATAAAATCACAGCTAAAACTCTGCTCGGGGCCATTTTTATAAACGTAACACATCGTGCAACATTTTATTATGAAATTATTGTATGTATGGTTTGGGGTATTTAAGAGTTTGTGTGTGTACGCGTGAATATTTTAGAATGGGCTTGGTTTCGACAACTAACTACCACTCCAGGTACTTAAATCAAAATGAATTTTGGTCATGATTTTTGTATGCGTGGTGGTAATAAAAGTGCGGTGCGTATCATAAACTCAGAGTTGCCATATTTTGTAATAAACAATGGGAATTTCATGGCAAGTATGAAGTTATTTACATCAAGTAAAACTACACTTTCAGTTGAGGTTTCTTTTTAAAGAGCTTACTAATAAGTCATGGCATAGTTGGATATGGATAGTTTTCTGTTATTTTTATGAATAATACTGATCAATTTTTCTTCTGATTGCAACGTTCAGAAGAAGGGGTCCAATATGCTGCAACACATTTAAATATATTTTGGAATAACTGAAAAAACCAAGTGGATCTAGGCATGTCCGTCTCTCGAATGATCTATCCTCAACACACAAATTCAGAAATTTCGAAATATAGAGCTGAAATTTTGTACAGGCATTCTTAGTCAATGTCGATAGACTATCAGCCACGCCTTTAATCGACTGAAATTTATCCATCAGCCGCAAACATTAAGTTATGAAGTTAAGATGTAGTTTAGAAATATTGACACGAAATAAATTGATTTGGTACAAATGGGCGTGGTCAGATAACAAACGCCTACCAGTTTTATGTAACATATAATATGACTAACAAGTTGATACATATTTAGAGGGCGTACCACCCACTGTTTCGATATAAATGTGGAACGTACGTAAGATTAGCCAAATTTATTTCTTTTAAGTTTAAGTTCAGCTATATGTGGTTTTTTCAGTTACATATACATAAGTGCCGTAAATAGCAAGCAATGGCGTTTTTAAAAAAAGACCTCGATGGACGAGAGCAGACAGTACACGCAAAACTTTTTTGCCGCATCTGATTGTGTTTATTGGAATTCATTAAAAAGAGATTAAACTATTTATACATACGTTCAAGCGTAAATGAATTCTACATAGAATGTATGTTCTGGTTTTGAAATGAACCAACACATATACACACACAAACACATATGACGTGTTAAATATGAAAACCAACCCTTTTCCCATCATCACCATAAGCACTGAAACTTTCTCTCTATGTAGGTGCCTTACTTACTATTTATATATTGTACAATATTATTTATATAATGCTACATAATTACTCGGTTAGATGGTGACAATGTATACTATTACAAATACGCTCATATTTGCCCTTTTCAGCGCCAAATAACATAAATCGTTACAGCGTGAATATAATATTATTGCGTGATGTGCATGAGGGGTACAGCCTGTTTAAATAAATGATTTATTTAAAAACACAGCGAGGCGAACTGTATGGATGCATACTAATGAATATTGTTTATTAAAAATTAATGTGAACTAAGTACACACAATACAATATTCGCGCTATGTAGTGAAATTCATTATAAATAATTTATGTACAAAAAAAGGGAATCAATTATTACAAATAACAAAAGAAAATGTAATAATCGATTCGACCCGACCGCACTACTTCATTGCGAAATATATGCTGTGATTAGTTGCCTTGTATCCATAAATGCAAATCATTATCATTTGCAAGTCATTTCGTAAATATCGTTATATGGAAAGGGGTCCTAAAAATAAACCCGTCCTCGATTCGAAACACATAGCTGTTCACAATGTTGACAATTTCATTAAAAATATATCCAAAAGGAACCCTTTTGAAAATGGACCGGACAAAAAATCGCAATTCTTAATATTTTTTAACAAAATTTGGTGAAGAATTGTTAATTGCCCAAATTTGACGCCGATCGGATTCTTTTTAGAACTCCTTCTCATATAATTATACTTTACGAAGAGACTTATACCGCAATACCTTGGTAAACTAATTTTAACATAATATATGGATAGTTGCTACTACTCTACTTAGTAGGACTAAAACTCTTAAGCAAATTGATATTCATAGTTCAATATGATTAAATATTTTTACTTGTTACATGCATTTCGATTAAGGTGAATTTTGCTATAAAGCTATCCTCCATTTCAATTATTTAATTTCGTACTATTAACAAAATAATTAAATATATAGGATACGATATAAATACGATATATATATAGTACAAGCACGCGCAATAAAGGCAATGGTACTAAGCAAAGGATGTAACAAATGAATAGTTCAAAGTTAATAACAAGTGACAGAAGGTATGACAGCCAAATCCATTTAGAAATAAAGCAGAAACAGATGTACAAGCATGCATATTAAAATCCATTTATTGTGAATCCATCTTTGCAATAAATTGATCAAGTGGAAGAGATCAAGAGAAAAACTATCATTGACAATAATTAACTGCATCCGTTTGTAAAATGTTGAATTGAATGATTGATAGATTATTATGACAATTGGTTATTTGATAACTCTGCGCATTAGTATGTATTTCAATTGAACTACAATCTCTGCATTAAATGTGTTTTAGCTTGGCAAGTAATTGATTGATACAAAACAGATTTAATTTAGTATCAAGCAACTCCAATTATACATTTGCCCAAGAGTACATATAGACGCACTAAATATCATTTCAGTAAGAGTATAATTTGTTGAACATTTATTTAAGGCGAAGAAGTAGTGCTATCTCATTCATAAAATATTCATAAAAACTACTACAATCTTTCCTTTCTTGTCAATAGTAAACTAAAGCTAAGACTTTAAAAGAAGCAAATCCTCTATACGTATATTTATATGCATGCTTCTTTATGGCCTGTGACTTAACTTGCGGTCACTTAACAAAGAGAATCAAAAAAAGGTAAACTTTCCTTGGAAGAATTCAAGTAAAATAATTGGATTAAGTGGATTACGTTTTTACCATACAACTCGACTTTCTTTCCCAGAAGGAAAAAGGAATGTGTTAGTACTCACTCTATAAATGCTTTCATTATATAATAGGATGAAAAATAACGTGCAAGTGTGAACAACAGTTCCACGTTAACTTGTACTACTTTGATTCAGAATATTGTAATAGGTATTAGCTATTAAGCAGCACATGGTTGAGGGGGAGAGAAGGTGGAGCAAATTTTTAGATACATGCAAGATTTTCTATACCCTCGTAGCAAATTCGAGTTTAAACCAATTTTGCCCCTCCCGATAAATTGATAATAATAATTTACGTTGAAACGTTACGTCATGCTAAGTTATATTTGCACAAACGAAACAATTCTTATTTCTATGGTATATAATATTAAAATCTATCATAATTACTTAACTGAGGTTATGTGTAAATCAGCACCGTAGTTAGCACCACCAGCTTCACTGTATTTTTATTTTAAAATATTTTCTAAAAGTCGGGTACTCCCTGACTTATATGCAACCGGTTGAGAGTGATTTTTATATGTTTTTGCGTCTTAAATATGCTGACTTATATGCAACCGGTTGAGAGTGATTTTTATATGTTTTTGCGTCTTAATATGCAAGAGTGTACTAGGTGTGTCAATCCGTTTGCAACACCCAAGGGAAGAAGTATATATTCTTGACCAGCATCAAACACTAAATCGATCTAGACATATATGTCCTTCTGTCGTTGCACTCTCAAGGTCGTAAATTTTGATATATTGAGCTGACATTTTGTCCAAATACTTCTAGATTATGCACGTAGATCGCTATTTCAATTGAGAAAAATCGGTCAAGAGCCACCCCCACTATCGAAGAAAATCTATTCATCTGTCAAAAAAATTGAGCTAAGATTTAAAATTAATTTGCAAGTGGAGAGGTTGCCTAAACTAAATGTAGTTTTATACAGGTTTTGGTGAAAATCCCGCCATTATAACATTTTTGTTTATTAAATTTATTAAGTGTCGGAGTTATTTTTATTTATTATGCGTGAGTGTATAATATGTTTGGGTCGCATCGTTTTATAAACACAACAAACTCTTGGATATAAAATAGCTATCTTCGCATGAAAGCCAATTTACCCAAAAAAAAAACTACAAATGAAATATTTTGTAAAATTCCCACGTGCGTTTTTCATAAAAAAAAAAAAAAAAAACGAAAATAAAATGGTTCCCATAACATTAGATATTGTAGAATATGACAACAATAACAATAACAACAAAGGCAACTAACTTTCTAACAGCAAACTCATTTTGCGCGGGTGTCAGACTCTATATTTCCTTACTTTATTCTCTTTCCCTCTTTTACATCCGGCTGACTCTCTTACTCTTTTTCTCTCTTTATTATATTTGAAAACAATTTAGAGTGCTATTTGGTGTTGCCATTGTGTAATGTTGTGCTATTGCGGTTATTTTTATTGCTATTTTTGTTGTTATCCTGGAGTAGCTGTATTTTATTTTATTGTTTTTAGTTTCAGACGTATATGCACGCACATACACAAATGCATTAAAAACAAGCGCCACATGAAGCATCACTATGCGCGATGGACATGGTCGCCTGCATTTCTCTGTATGTGTTTATAACGCAAACATTAACAAACACAAAAGCACAGCCCTGCCGTGTAAAAAAGAGCTAGAGCTATAGAGAGAAGATTTAAACCCTCAAACCACTAAATTGAAAATAATAAAAAGACCAACAGAATACAACAACAATGCACCAACAAAATGATAAAAATATTTGTCGCTGTATTCCATCCAAAACGAATCATAGAAAGCCACTACGCTACTAAGCTTTCGTATAATGCGCGACATTTTTGTGCCTTGACCACACCTTCCTTACGCCATGAAGCTTATATTGAAAAGTTTAATTGATCGAAATGTCGTAATATCAAAGTACTTATTATTTCGTTACTTACCCGACATACAACTTCGATATTTATTATTTTACAATTGCGTCATTATTACCAAAAGCTTCAACAAACGAATTTTGCTTTTATAACGTAATTGTATGAAAATATCAATGGGTCCAAGAGTTAAACAAAACGAAGTATAAAAGGACGTGGCAAAATTTTTAAATGAATCAAAAGAGCTGTTAGCAACAGAATTGTTTTTTTTTTTATGAATATGTATAATATTGGGCTGAGGGCATACAGTTATGGAAACAAAAATGTGTATTAAAGTTGTTGTTGCGCTTAACTTGATAAAGGAACTGAATAAAAAAAATCTGAATCATTATATATAATAAATTGTTACCAGCCACGCCTTTGCTTATCCATATTTGTCTTGCGCTTTCGGCTAACACGTTTCAATAACAGACGGTCATACGGACAAATGAGTATTTACTCAATGCAGTGCATTTGTGGAGGCTGTATCATTTCCTTCTGATAGTTTAAAAAAATTATTATGAATCTTAAGAAAATTCCCAAATGTAGATAATTTTTGCTAAAATTCTAGCAAGAAAAGTCAAAAATCACGCAAGTTTGAATTTAATGCGATTGCTAAGAGGCGTTGTTAAGAAATGGAATTTGATGTTTTTTCTATACTTTTAAATGCAGGGAGAGACAGTAAAATTGGATTTTTTAAAGACTTACTACCTACAACATTTTAGTTGACAACCAGGGAAAAATTACAAGAACATTTTAATAATAAATTTTTTTAATAATAAAGTCACATTCAGCAGTTTAATAATTCCATATTGAGCATTTACTTTAATACAAACACACATACACATGAAAATTATAGTAAACCTCACTACTACTACTACTACTACTCCTCCTATCCACCTAACTTGACCACACAAAGCATCGTAGAGCAGTAGAATTAACAATTTTTATAAATTTGTTATTAAGGCGAAAGGTGTAAGGGAGAGAGAGAGAGAGAGTGAGGGAAGATTGCCCGTCTATGAATAAACCACAACATGTTTTACCATGTTACTGCAATCTTCCCCGTTATGCGCACACTACGAAGAGACCTTTACAGGAATGTGGCTCCGGCTGGACATTAATGTCTCCCTTTAATTTTACTCAATTACTGTACTTGTTACAAGTGTTTGAGGTGAGGTTTAAAAAAAAATTAAATTTAAAGAGAAGGAATAATTTTTGTAAACTCAAATGTTGCCTCACGTTGACTCATACACATTCATACAAACCCATACGCACCTTGTGTTGCTTAAACATTTTTACATCAACTGTACATTAGGTAAAATAAGAGTTCGCAGTGTAAACAGTTCACCTGGTAAACTAGGATTCTCATTCCGTTTACAACCATAAGAAAAAGATCTCAGGGCCCCTGTAAAGCTATTGGAATTAAGCAACGGTAAAAATATTTGGACAAAATCATAAAAGCGTTCTTATTAGGTCACCTCTAATTTTAATATCCAGCTATGTGCTTGAATGTGAAGTTGAAATTTTGTACAAACATCAGTTTGGCAAATTTTTAATTAAAAAGGGTGATATACATAAATGATCAAATTTGATTATTTTTGATAAAGACTTGGGTCGCCTTTATACGTGTACGTAAAAGGTATTGTTTACGTTAATAGTGGTTGAAAGAGAACGCCACGCCTACATGTGTTTTACATCCATATGTAGGCTTAATCCAAATGTAACATTTTTCCTAATTTTTACTCTTCTTCTCATTATTTTTCTTCTTCAACATTTTGTGTTCTGTCTCTTCTTTTCTACACAAAATATTCCTCCTAATACTGGCAGTAATTATGTGTATTTTTCTTTTATGCGTACAGGAATAATAAAGAAAGCATACAGGGTTTCGATACAAACAAAAGTAACAAGTAAGAAAACTAACTTGGCTAAGGCCAGATCTTAAATACCCTTCACATCCATGTACCGAGGATGTGGCAAGTGTTTATTTATTTTTACTTAACACTGTATTTAATACGTTTCAACTGATTTGTCGGACTTTATACAAAGAAAGGTTTTTTTGTAAAATGTAAGCTTGTCTGTTATCTGATGCCGTTCATTTTTAGAAAATCAATAAAAGTTCTAATTGTAAAATGTTCACTTTCATGGCCCAATTTGTATGGTTGATAAATAGATTTTTGTCGATTGTAGGTGTGGCTCTTGACCGATTATACTTATTTTAAATTTTAAATAGCGATCTGCGTGCTGAAAGTGGAAGAATGCGGTGAACGAAAGACAGACGTGCCAGCACACGGAATGACAAACTTAATCTTGTGTGCCCCGTATCAAAACTCTACCGATTATAATATATCTGGGCACTGATTTTATCATTCTTTTCCCTTTTTTTTTTTTTGCGAATAAAGAAAATTTTTTTATTTTTCCCATGCAGTGTGCGGGTGTGTGTGCTTTTGTATGGTTAAGATAAATAAGAGTCATTTTTTATATGTTAATTGTGTTGAGAACATTTTTACTGTCATCTGTTCTTCAAAATTTATTAAAAAAAAAAATCTAATGATGATAAAATGTTTTTGGTGCGTCGAGATTTTCCATTTTTCTCTAAATATATGCAAATGATGTCACGTATGCTGAAATGACTGCTGTACTTGCTACTCACACCTACCCATTCGATATGAGATATGAGTGTGTGTGTCATTGTGCCATTTGCTTTCTTTTTGTTGTTGTTATTTTCTTTAAATCACCGTTTTAAGTTGATAGCTCTGTTACACTTAATGTAGACAAAAGGCTTAGACTGCTTGTGTGTGTGAGCACATACGAGTATATGTACTTGTAGAAAAATGAAATGAACATTTCATGTGTGTATGTGTTCATGCTCAAGTGTATCATAAAATATTTATGCATATTTTCTGTGGAGTTTATAACAATTTAGTTTGCACGTGCAACGGGCATGGCTGCCGTCTTCGGTGCAAACTTTTAGAGAAAAGATTTAAAACAAAAAATTGAATTTTTTTATAATAATTTCAGAGAATTTAAACTTGAAACTGATTTTATTTTTAGTTTGAAAATGAAATCCTTTGCAAGTAATTTGTTGTTTTTTGCTTTTGTTGTTATTATTGTTGCTACATATTCACAACAATTCTGTTATAAGTGCTTTAGATAATTATTGCTATTACTGCCATTTCTACGCAACTTTAATATATGATTATACGACCGCAGTCTATTTTGGAAACCGCAAATGAAATAAAATGCACTCGCAACCCAATCACACAAATAATTATTCAAACAATGCTGTTGTGCAATAATTGATTTTATGTGTGATTGCATGATTGAAACACACAATTCAATTCCATAGATTATTCATGATTACAAGAAAAGAGCACAATACTGCAAAGGCACTTAACGCTGCAAATGGAAACTTAATTTAAATTATTTTCGAATATTTTAAAACAAGGTTTTATTATTAATATTGGGCAACATCTGCTTTATACAAAGAATTTACCCGGCACACTACTCTAAGGCGATTTAGGTCCAGTTAGGTTATATAACATACATGTACAAACACTTGTTTTATGCGTTCGTTTTAATGAATTTTACAACTTGAACAACCTCAGTTATTAAACGAACACTATTTTTATCATGAATAAAATTTTTAATTTTTCTTCATACAAAATTGTACGGAAAGCACTTTTTAGTGGTGTTACGTAATGAAGCATTTGCGGTTGGTGCGGTTTTCGTGTAATGCGTCTGTTAACACGATTGTAATAATGGATATAAAGATTAACATGCACGTCTCTGGTTATTAACCATATATTAACCATAGACGTGTAGAACTGTTAAGGGGAAAAAACACAAAAACTACAACTAAAACAACAACAATAAAAGTGATACTCATAACAATAACAACAAGAATAATACATACAAAACAAAAACAATAACAATAAATAAAACTACATTTGACCCAATCTTGGTTACCTTCTATTAGTTTACGTAAAGGCGTGGCATGTTCATATGCATGTATTTGCTTATAGTTTAACTCAAACGCTGCATTCTATACCAGAATTTAAAAGTTTACCTAAGTTTTAGGCGCCTCTTTCATCCTTTACTGTTTATTTTTGGCAAATTCATAACGTATTGCTTTGTAGCTTATTTTTTTGTGGCCATGACTTATGTGCCTTTCAATCGATTGTCTGGTCTAAATATTACATTACAATGTTAGGCCATACTTTCATATATTTCTTATAAACAGAATATAAAGGTTCGATAATGAAATTATTCTATTCATCTTATTGAAGGGAAGTCTACTCTCTGCACATACCGCATTTTCTTATTAAAGAGGAAATATATTATTTGGCGTATTGAATTGTAAATTGTACGCTTCCAAAAATATATTTCAATATATTCCATTTTCATTAAAACATTTCAGCTGGTAATTAAATGGTGTTATATGGTTAAATGGTAATCTGGAATGTTGCAATATATGGAAAACAGTATATTATACGTACATGTATCATATAATACATAAGTATGTTTATATGTACTTGATGGCTCTCGTCGATAAGCGATAAGTTGGAAGGGAATGAACTAATTTTATGTGCATTTAATAAGTACTAATTGAGAATATCTTAATTGCTTTGTAATGATTACGTACACTTGCATACACTGCCAACATTCGTGGCATTTACATATAGTGCAATATAATAATGGAGTTAATTCACGAGTGTTCAGAAGCCAATGTGAATAAGTTCAAAAAGCAAAACTTGAGAAAATTAAGGTTCGTATTAATGTGATTAGATGAGTTGTGGTCTATATAGTAAGGGGTAGACTCTGAAACGAGTACCGAGGTGTATTATATTCAGTCTATAAAAATTTACAACAATCAACAAATGGAATTGTACGCATTGGCTTCTGACCTACCCATGTAGTAAGTAACCCGAAAACAAATTCGAACCACAGCAACAACCAACAGAAGAGAATGCACAGGAAAATTCAATTAAAAATTCATATAAAATTACTTTAGAGCGTTTTTAATTACAGTTTATAGTGAAGTGTGTACTGAGGATGAAAGCAATGTGTCATATATCACATATCTTAATGTATTAATGAAATAATAAATTGATGATAAAATCAAATAAAATAAATAAACTGCAATAAAATACGTACTGTACGTATGTATGTAAACGTCTATGCATTTTGCAGAGCTTTTCATTATTTCAGTCCGAGTACAAGTTTTCTTTATTGCATTACTAGCGCTTGCTCCAATTTAGTAAATAATGTTTTGTGATGTTGTGCGTTTTAAACTAAAAGCGTTTTTAATTGAATTTCCTCTTTCAACGTACATAGTGGTGAAAGGACAAGCAACATTCTCTTACAAAAATCTAAAATTTACAAAATATACATTTAAATTCCTTTATAGACTTTTTATGGCCTTTAAAACTTTTCCACACATTGTTTAACCACAAGCAAGCATATATAGCACACCTTGTTCAATGCCATGGTTGGTTAGCTCATGTATTAAGAGCACAATAACCAACAAAAGAGTGCTGTGCGTTTGAAATTTAATATTCTACTAAACAGCGAAACAAACATAAAGCAAACGGGTACTAAAGTTCTTTAAGCGATTTTCATCACTTTCGTGTTTTTATTTTCCTTTTTTTTTTTAATAGACAGACATTATTAATGCTTTCATGTTTCCTAAATTGTGTTTAAGTTGGCGGCTGTTGAATAAACTTCACTTTCAAAGTGCAAAAACGGAAATAATCGAATTTTTAATGGTTTTTAAGCATAAGCATGGTTTGTATGGCGGAGAAATATTTTATATGTAGGCATGGTTAAATGTTGTTAAAATAATGAAGCAAAGTAAATGAAATGAAACACAATCAACAGCTGAAGTATTAGTTGAATGCAAAGACAAACGAATGGAAAAGTTTTGGTACCAAATATAACATATTTTGGCGTATTTTGTTAACTTTTTCATTTTCAATTCATCACATTTTTGAATTGTTAAAACTAATTGTTTTATTGATGCAGAAGTACCAGAGGTCGCTTTTGGGCTGTAGATTTTAAAAATCAAGTAAGAAAAAGGGAAAGAAATTCGACTTAGGTCGAATCTTGAATATCCCCAACTTAATGCACAACTTGTAGGCAGCACAGGTGCCTCATTGTGTCTATTTTAAATTGATTTGAAAGTCGGATTATACGTCAAGTGAGGTTTTTTATGAACAGCGGGCGTATTACAACTTCAGAGCTCATTTTTGTGACACTTGAATAAATTTTTGTCGATTGTGTGGCCGATGCTATTGATCGACTTTGCCCAATTTTTATAACGATCTACATGCAAACACAAGAATTTACGACCATGAGAGTGCCAACAACATAGAGACACACGACAGATATATCCAGCTCGACTTGAGTCTTGCAAACGGAGTAACAAACCTAATTTACATAACTAAGGTGAAGGGTGTACATAAATTTTTATATATTTGTAATTACTTTTCACCTTATTTTGTTTTGATGAATTTTTTTTTAACAGTTTTAAGCAGCTTCTAATGCAAATGCATCCATTCTTAGTTATCACTTATCAGGTGGCTTGTACTTACTCTACACCTATACATATATATGTATGTTTCCTTTATATTTGTGTTCCGTAATATTCTTTTCGTACTTTTGTTCTTTATTTTATAGTTTGGCGTGGCAATGCGCAAATATTTAAATTTAGTAAAAATTAAGTGCTTTTTAACATACACGCTTACACGCGGACAGTGAAAGGGAGAAAGAGAGAGAGAGAGAGAGGTATTAATTGATACGCCTTAAATTAGGTTCCGCTGAAAATTTGAAAATTTTAAGAGAAGCCAGTAAGTTGTATAAAAGCGAAACATACATGTAATGCCTAGAAAATTTTCAATATCTGCACATTACCCTACAGATATTTTATGTTTGTGTGCGTGAAGAAAGCAAGATCTTCATTTTTAGTACATCAACCAACTATTTTTATTTTTTTTATTTATTCAAACTTAATACTTACTAGAAAAACCGCCTCAAGTATGCTATTTTTTACGAATCATATAAAAAAATGGAACTGGCTGTCATTGAGTCGGAGTGTTAAAAAAGAATAAAACATTTCATTTGTATGTATATACATACATAAGTATATTTGAAAGGTAAAATTTTGCGAGAAAAACTTTTCATCATCCCAATGCAGAAGTTACCGTCAGCTGCATTATACGCTACAATTATCGCCCCGAAGCAACGGCGTGTCAGTGTAAAATTATATGAAACTGTTTTTACATATATTTGTATTTACATATATAAAAATATTAGCAACGCTTACCATTGTGTTATAAACCTTAATAATTCACTAATTAGTGTAAAATATACGCCCAGCAATGAACACAAAAGCTGTCCAACATATACAAATATTCTTGATCAGCATCAAAATCTAAGTGGATCTGAATACGTGTGTTCGTGTGTCTTTGAAAATTCACAGTCGAACATTTTGAGATATCTAGCATCTGTTCGTGGATTCCTCTTTATTAGAAGAAATCGCCCAAGGGTCACGACCACAATCTGCAAAAATTTCACAATTTGAAGTGTGACACCGACAAAAAGAATGTCCCATTATAATTGGGCGTGCCACATTTTAAATCTTAAGTATATTTTTGTACTCGTGCGTGAGTCGTGAGGGTGGCCCTCAAACGGTTTTTCTCAATTTAAATAGGAATCCACGAACTGGAAATACTTATACAAAATTTCAGCTGTAAAGATTCCTATAGGCAGACCCACGAACGGATATGTCTCAATCGATTTAGGTTGGAATTCTCTTTTACTAAAATATTTACTTATAACAATTCTATGGATTTTCAAAATATCAACAAAACTTTTCACTTATTTCACTTATGATGACTAATATAAATAACAGTTATGGGTAGGCACGGTTTAAAAAACCAAGTAAAAAACCAAATTTGGCTTAGGCCAAATATTTAATACTCCCAACATATATAATGGGCGGCGTGGCAGGTACATGATTACGACATATTATAGTGTAAGTGTTACGCATCAGCTAGCAAGTCGAGTTTTAAACAGAGTAAGGGTTTTTTGTAAGTTGTGGGCGTGGACAGACACACGGACTAATCAGGTGTGCCCGTAATTCCATTCCGTTTTTTTTCGCTAAAGAAATCGCGTTACGACAATGGTTAGTGAAAATTTATTTCTTCAAAGTATTGGCCATTTGATTCTATACACTTTTCCCATCTCTCAGGCAATTTATTTATGCCATTCCAAAAAACGGTTTTTCCTTTGAGCTAAACTATTCATCGAGACATTTTTTGCCTTCACCGGGAAAATACTGCTTTGACATCTGTTACAAAAACCCGAAAGGATTTACCAAAACACCTGATACAAACTGAATCTGAATCGATTCAGTTTTTTATGCTGATTAAGAATTTATATACTTTGTAGAGCTTCTGGCACCTCCTCCTCCTCCTGTTTGCTGCAAATGGAATGACCAACTTAGTATTCCCCCCATCTTATGTGGAGGGTATAAAAATAAGTTCATCATCGTTGTTATCTTCGTTTCATTCACTTGACTTTTTCATTACATGCACACATACAATTGCATTTAAATATTTTTCATGGATTTGTGTTGTTTTCTTCTTCTTCATTACATTTTTTGGCACCGGCATGGTAATTGTTAATTTATGATTCTCTAGAAACGTTTGCCAAATAAAAAGAAATAAATTTTAGTAACAACAATAAGACCAAAAGCGAGTTGTTTTCTGCCCTAAATTTTAACGTCTATGTGAGTGGATTTTTTAAAATAATTGTTATGGTTGTTTTTGTTATTGTTGTTTTAAGATAAACATTTATCAATCCACAATAGCCTGGAAGTTATGTGTGATGTACCCCAAACCCAAAACCCCAATGATTTAATGTGTTACAAACACAATTACAATTCAATGTTTTAGTACAATATTCAATCTCTCGAAACAGTACGTAGTGCCATTTTTTTGTCTTTTATTTATTGTATATTGAATGTTTATAAAATTTTATAGTTATTCTTTAGATAATTTAGTTGAAATGAAAAAATGGCAAAAAAATGCAAAATTGAAAAAAAAATCTTAAGAAAGTATAAAACTTTTTGGTAGCAACGCTCCATTTTAAAATGAAATAGTTACTCTTAAAACATACTAAAATATCCATTGTAGGTGGGCGTGGTTCCTAACATTGTATATATATGTTAGAACACGAATATCTTTCTCCGAATTACAAGGTTTGAAACTACGAGATTTTTAGGTAATCCTTTTCCGTACGAATAAATTTCGCTTTTCTTTGAAGTCGGAGTTTACTATACTAGAATTAAAATATAGTGTAGCTTAGTTCAAAGAAATAAGTTCATAGTAAAACTTCAAGCCTTAGCGACGAAAGGATACTGAGTTTGTGAAGACCCTACAAGCAACATCATTAAATTATCAATCTAAAGTCGGTCTTGAAATGTCCAAAGTATGTATACGTTCATATATGTATATTGGCCCAAATCCGTTGGAAAGCAAAACCACAACTGACAAAAATGTCAAAGAGTCAAAATTATTATGCAGGGCGTAAGCAACCACATTCCGCTCATACTAGTACTACACATGAGTGAATTATAATTGCGCTTGTCTTAAAATTTTTTTTTTTAAATCATGTGTTTGTTTTTTGTTTATTTGTTTCGTTTTTTTTTTTTAATTAAATTTTATTAAAATGGATTTAAATTGATTGATTTTTATTTACATACACACACACACATGCATTTCCTGTTATTTTAATTCTTATTATTAATTGTATTAATGTGCATGGAGAGGCAATTAAATAAAAATGTTGAAAACACAATTGTTTCGTGTGTATGGTATAGTTGAACAAAAAATGAATTGCTTTTGGGAACAATGGCTCAATGTGTCTTGTTGAAGAATATGATAAAAGTAAGAACTTTCTAAATGCGTTGAAAAGTGTTTCTGGGTGAAAGTACGAAGTGTGTTGTAGTCCAGATTTGTGGACAAAAACGACTATTCAAACCTTAGCTGCAAATAACTTGGCTGCACTCAAGTGAAAACCACCCGATTTTTGTACTTTTCTCAAAATGATTTTTCTCTGAAAGTGCAAAATTAAGGAACTTTGGAAATAAGGAAATTGTGATCTTTTATGAGCCATCTGCATGTTATTTTCAATCCACAGCTCGGCAATAGTCGGCATCACTCTATAAATCTGTAAATGATATATTCCGTGTGCACGGCTTTGGATTTATAAAGATCTCGACTTCGGCAACTTCTGCGCTTTACTACATGTAGCCTGCATGACTTTTATTTTTAATTTGTGTTATAGTTTATTTGGCTTTCTCAGTAAGATTCAGTTCGTGGGGTCTTGAAATGGTTCCCACTGGCTCAAAATTAAAATTTTTCATTTTTTAGCCAAACAGACGGTATTTACTAATTATTCGCTGCACTACATGTAACAAAAGGTGAATCGCGCAACTACCTTCAACTATATGAAGAATATGTTTGGGTTCAAAGAGGTCCGCTGTTGAAAATGGACCATATTGGATTAATTTTAGAAGGAAGTGCTTTTACGGTAAGAATTCACAAATCTTAATGGCTTTGGAAAAAATTTGTGGATAGTTATTAGGCGGTGGTTGTGCCAAGTGTCCAACCGATTGTACCATTTCGACCCTATGCTTAATGAACTGATTTAAACCCGTCCTTAGTATCACAACTAAACTAATTACGGCATTATTTTTGGAACCAGGTGGTGTTAAGTGGTTGGGCTTGACTAGTTTTCCTTATTTTCCAAACTTGTATAATGGATTAATTGATAGAAAGGGTTCTATTGTTGTTGTTCTTTTCGTATTGTTACGTTTTTTGGGGGTTCCTCTTTTTAATTTATATTAAACCCTCAACCACAATTTACGAGCATTATTTACATATCTCGAGTTGAAGGAATCCCAGATTTAGCCCAACTCAAGTATAATTTTTTCATTGTTGTTGCTGTTGGTGCTTATGTAACGGTTTGTCTTGCCTTGTCCTATCTCGGGTTTCCTTATCTTCCTTGCTTCACAAGTTATGAGTTATTTTTGTTTCACTTGTATTTCGCTTCACTTGCCCCTCCGAAACGTTTTCGTAGAAGCTAAGCCGCAAAGCCAAAAGAATATCAAAATATTTCATAAAAGATTTTTCTCCAACTTTAACTCACTATGTATACATTTGTGCGTATGTTTGGGCACTTAAGTATGTAAATAATACACTTATTTAGGTGTGCGGGCTCTCCTTCTTCTTTTTCCACTATAAGATAAGCTGAAATTAAATTTATAAAATTTAAAAAAATTAATTTTTGCACTTTTTCAGATCGCTTCCCCACGCCGATGCTCTCTGATCTTTACATGTGTGAGCACATAATCCCTGCGTTATCGTACAAACCCTCTTGTAAGGATGCAATCCATACATTTTTGTGACTTGTCATTGTTTTGCGGCAACGTGCAGTTTCGTGTTGTGAGGCAGCATAGTAGCCTTCGAAATATGTAAAATAACTGAAACCAATGCAATCTGTTTCGTCCTCTTTGTACTCTTTTTATATATATCTGCAGTTGAACTTTATTTGTTGCAATGATGATGCTCTCAAATGCTCTGGGGAGTACAAAGAAGCACGCTTTTGTTTGAACAACGCTTCAGATTTACGAGCATACAAACGCAGAGTCTCAGTATCCGTATCGTATTTGTTTTGGTGATTTATTGGACCAAAACCTGATACTCTGTGCCAGTTAATAATACTGGTCTGTGTACATGGTCACGCATTTTAAAATAAATTACTTAACGATTAGCATGATGTATGTGGTAAAGTATCATTAAATTTATTGATGTGGATTTTAAACAAAAACAACAATATGATAAATGCAACGGAAAAAAAAATAAGTGAGATTTTATTGAAAACATTATACATGATGAATAAACTTGTAGAAAATTAAGTTCTAAATAAACTTTTCATCTACAATATATAGAAAATGTGCTTACACACTATAATAGTGCGTGTATAACGTTTTAACTGAGGAGTCGGATTCTAAGCCCAATAAAGTTTTTTTATAAAATGGGAGCAAGTCCGATCATGACTATTTTTGATGGATGTATCTAATTTAAATATTTTTCCCACTTCTCTACCCACCAAATTTTTCACCTAAAACGAAAAAATTTCTTGTAATGTATGCCTAGGCCTCTATTCGGTTAACTTTTGCTTTCCAATGTATGATGAAAAAATTGTTAAATCATATAAAGACGCCAATATTTATCGAAGTTATTTAGTTCAATAACTTAGTGGCATCAGATCAATTTGTACAAAAAAAAAAATAAAAATTTGTCCACCTTAGATTGGCGTCATTTGCTTCTATCCCATCACACCAAAGTGATTTAAGAAAATAACAAAACTTGACAAAATGTTCCAAGAACAGGACAAATCTGCATGGCAGCATGACAAACTGATTCAATTTAGACATTTAGACGTATATGTCCGTATGTCCGTCTGTTTTTAGTATTCTCACAGGCGTAAATTATGAGACATTAAGCTGAAATTTTGTACACTTTTAGTTTTTGCACGAAAGTCGCTATTTAAAACCTACAACCGATAAAAATTTATCCACAACAAAAATTGAAACATGAATTCGAAATTTGGTATACATTGCTATTGTTAACCCATCCGTTAATGTGAAAAAATTATGATGGTCGAATACCAGACGTTGTAGATATTGAGGGTATTTAGGGTAAATAGTTTTCTTATTTGTCTTACTGGTCTTTTATTTACAATAATATCTAAGAAATGCACACACACACACATACACGCGTCCATGATTAGTTTAAAATGCTTCTCATTAAACTTTATTAATTTAATGCACTTGCACTATTTTCAATTACACCCAATGCAACTTTAAAATATTTGGAAGTGGGAAAATGGCTTTGCAGGTTAACACAGAGACTTGAACACCCCAACCAACCAACCATCCAACCAACCAACGAACCAACCAGCTATTCATTTATTCAAGTGAAACATTGAAAATCAGCAACGATTGTGAAATGAGTATAATCATCTATGTGTGTGTATATGGATGCAGACTAATTTCATAAGGAACAATACTGAGCACGTACACGCTCCTACCGATACGTAAGAAACGTAACCAAGCAAAATCACATATTCGCTATTAAATGGTGCGCGTAATTGGATTTAGAATTTATGCCAAAGACAGTATTTTTCCTTATTTTATATGTTTGTATAAGGGGTTAGAAAATGAAAGAGAGAGTGTGTGTTAGTAAGTCTTTAGCGATACGAACGCCACGTTTTGCCTCAGCTTGTACCCAAACTCTGTGTTTTTCGAATCATACCAATAAACTTGAAAATCTACGACTAAGTATTATTAGCAATGGTAAGAAAATGAAATGCGGTGAGTTGCATGCGCCGTTTGCCAATAAGAGCACAGAGAGAATGAACGTTTTAAAACAGTTTAAAACAAATATCTTAAACAATCAGCAAAAAAATTATTTATATAGAAAAAGTAAACGAATTTTTTTCCCGTCGTCATCATCAGAAAGAAGTAAAGCAATGTACCCCCATATTGTATTGCTAAGATGTTTGAATTGATTTATTTATATATGTTGGAACTCTCAAGGACGTTAAAATTGAGATATTGTGCTGAAATTTCTCACACGCCAACTTCGAGTTTCTCCACGGTATCCTATTGTAATTGGTGAGAGTAACACCAAAAACGCGCCCGTACACACATATTCATCCTCAACGCCCAATTTAAGATACAGAAAATGGATAAAATCGGTCCAAAGCTTTAAAGCGGCTTTAAAACCTGTATTGGTTCCAGTACATATATTCATTAAATCTATGCTTAACATAACACAACTGTAACATACAACATAACAGAACTTCCGGGTACGATATTGGGTTATGAAGATGAGTGTGTTTTTGATTATAAAAAATTTTTTTGAAATGACTTTAAAACAAAAATTTAAAACAAATGACTTTAAACAACAAAGATAAAATGCAAGAACACAGAAAATGACAGTTAAGGCTTAAATCGAAATGAGATGAAAGAAAAAGTTACATTTCGTTCAATATTAAAATAAGTAAAGCGGAGCTATCTATTAGGCGTGTGCCAAATTGAAACACGGGTGACCGTCATCAGTAACCTCTTCCAAATAGTTGGGAAATAATATCTCAATTTCTTAACGTAAATTTTTAAATTTAGCAACTAACAGCAAATGTTCTAAATAAACCTATAAAAATACTAACATCTACAATAAGTTCACTTTAGATGGGCGTGGTTAATTTGACTTTCCCAAATATGTAAATAATTAATAATTAAATCGTCATCTTTACAACTGTAATGCTTTTTATATAAAAGGAAAACCTCTAAAAACTATACGTTTTGTACAATTTGTAGGAAGGTCCTTGATACGATTTTAAAGATTATGTGTTCCAAATTTCAGATCTAAATCTCAAAATTTGTGGTTGCGAAAAGGTTGAAAGATCCGATTTGGCCGAATTGCAATAAGTAACTGTAGATAACGTCGCAAATTGCGAAAACTAAATTTCAGTAAGATATCTCAATTTTTGTAACCGTAAGAGTCCCAACATAACGATATTATTCACATGGACGCACAGTCGCACGGACGAACAGATTGCTTAAATCAACTTTTCTATTGATGCTTATTAATAAAATATGTAATTTTGGGGGCGTGGTTCGCCCGCTTTTGGTACTGACAATGTCTGAAATGAAATAATATTCTCGCACATCATTCTGATGATTTGTATAAAAATGTTAGTAAAAATGTTAAGTCCTTACTTTGCCTCTCTTTCCCACTCTGTTTCTTTCTTTCATTTATTTGGCTCTATTTCATATGTAGCTATGAAAGCTTTTTTCATTTGTTCCTTTTTTGGAAATGAGACTCTGTGACATTTTGGATTATATTGTACTTACGTGTAAAATAAAGTCAGCCATTATTTTGTCAAGATGCTGACAAGAAGACAATTTTGAATAAGAGAAGCAGTAATACTCGTACACATGCATTTAAGAAATTTGTCTTTTGCTTACTGTAAGGTTAGCACGTGTCCGAATGTTAACAAATTTCCAACGTGAACCCAAGAAAATGAGAAAATTTTATATATTACGTAATATCATTAGTCTAGCTCCCTTGTGTATGAGTTTGCTTGTTTACATAAGTAAAAATTTATTGATGCAGTCGACGATGCATACTAATAAGTGTTAAAAAAGTTGTCAAAGATTTCTTAAATCTTGTGTCCGTTTATCATTCAAATCAACGAAATGTATCTTTAATGGCTTTGTGCGTCACCATGCCCATAGAGAACCGCGTGAAACCGATTCTCATATTTAACAATTCGCATAAGGTAGGGGAGGCGTCGGAGACCCTACAAAGTTTATATGTTCTTGATCAGCATCAACTGGGTCGATTTAGACGTATATTACCGTGTGTCCGTTTGTGTGTAGATGTATGTATGTATAGAGTATTCAAGATGTTTCCTAAACCAAATTTAGTTTTCTGACTTTCTTTAAATTACTTTCGTTATTGTAGTTGTAGTTGTACTTGGACTCGGAATTGCATTTGAAGTTGTAGTTGTAATTGTAATTGTAAATATACTTATTATTGTATTTGCGCTTATACTTGTAGTTATCGTTGTTGCTTTATCTCACACATTTACTGTTATTGTCATTTTTTAACCCTTTGCGTTCTCGTTTAAACACATTTGCATGCGTTGCTAAGTATGCAGGTGAATGTTGTTGATTGTTTTTGCTTCTTTAGTTAGTCGGTCGGTTGGTTGTCACTTTACATGCTTAAGTAGAGTTTTGTGGTTTTCACATTTAGTTGCACATATACATGAACTATTGCCACAATGTGTACACAATTGCATTGTTGTGCAAGTTAAGTAATGGATACAAGTGAACACTATGAACACTATGAACACTATGCACTCAATAGAGCACAGTCACGATGATGATGATGATGATGGTAAAGTTGTCATCATTGATTGGCTTTATTTAACATTTTTTATTAAGGTTATTGTTGTTGTATAGATTTATGAGGATATAACGAAAAAGCAAAAGCAATGCAATGAAGTCATATGGTCTGTATTAGTTGTGCTGTACTTGCGCTTCCTTGTTCACTTTCATTGATATAAACTAGAAAAGTTTAATATGATTGAACCAATGGATAGGGTATATAAAAAATCTATGTACCTATTATTCGTACCTCCCAGTCACTTTTAAATCTACGACTGTTGTGCTAAACACTCTGAATTCTCTCAACAACAGGATCGTTATTAGGCTACATACATAGGTGATTCGTTAGGTAGCAGTTTTTGTGCGTTGGTCATACTACTGTACTGCCGTTAACATTAAACGTTTTAGCATTTAATTACCAGACATTACATCTCACTTAACTATTACGGGTGTTCTGGTGATTATTCTTGTCACTACCAGTGGGTAAGAACTAGTTAACGCACTCGGGCTTAGATGTTCATATGTTTAGACTGCACAATTTCTTGTACATGATACATCAAGTTTGTACAAATGTTTGTAACTTTTAAATTATTTAGATAAATCTAAATATTAAACGTCTCAGCATCATTTTCTTAATTGTATTTAAGCATATTTTCAAATGTCCATGGTTCGTATTATTTGATAAAACTATGGGGAAACGGACCTTTGGGGAAATCATAATAAATGTATTGTCACTTGATGTTTGAAGCTGCTCAAGTCATTGTCGGAATGGTTGGAAATATTTTAATCCAACATTGAAAATACGCAACTAGAGAATTAACATGAACCTAAAATATCACATGATTACATTATAAAATGACAAGACATACAATAAATGTCATGTGCATTAACTTTAAGAAGTTGGAATTGTGCTCTTAAATAATGTTGCCCAATAAATTCTCATGTAATATAAATTCACTAGAGATAAATAAATATTT
The DNA here is from genome assembly GCA_949710015.1 of Crataerina pallida. Taxonomy (NCBI): domain Eukaryota; kingdom Metazoa; phylum Arthropoda; class Insecta; order Diptera; family Hippoboscidae; genus Crataerina; species Crataerina pallida. The sequence continues at coordinate 9,943,214 of OX453292.1, read as the reverse complement.
ACAGTAAAGTGTTATTTATGGACGTTATTTTTATACCTAACATCATATGCATATGGGGGTATATATGACTTTGATGAAACGTTTGCTACGCCCAAGCGAAAGTTGGAGACTCCAATAAGGATAAATATTTTGAGTCGACCTAGTCATGTCGGTCCGATGTGTACGTTCACTCTCCCGGTCTTAAGAATTGAGACAGCCACTCCAAACTTGGCCGTTTCCATACACTGCTTGGTATTGAAATTGGGCAAAATTGATCAAGCAATACGCCCATAATGCAACTTAATCTGAAAATGAAGCAATTTTTTTCTTTTTAAGTAAAGTGCAGAATACATATTGACATACGAGTATACAACCAAATATGGTTTTCTTACCTACTTGTTTTATACTTTTATGTACGTTTATTTATCGATTTTGTTATTAAATAATTGATGTGATGTCCTAAAGAACAGTGAGTGACACTTAATTACATGTACTGAATTTGAATTTGAATTTGTATCATATACATGTGGTGTCTTAATAAACCTAAATATCGAGAGAAAAAGGCGATAGACTAAAGCAAGAATAATAATAGTATCAAAAAGAAGAAGAAGCGCAGCTTCTAAAGCATCCATTCTATATTATCAATGCACCTGCTGCAAAAATGTACACCTACTTGGTATTGAATGATTCAAAAATATTCTGAACAAGTAAAAAATCTAAATTTGGTTTAGATCAAATCTTAAATACCCTCCACTTCCATAGCGATGGGCGTGGCAAATGTAGAGTATGTTATATGTATCAACTTGCAAGTCTACTTTTATGATGAATATCGTTTTTAGACGTTAGACGAAATAACTATAAATATATTTTACATATTTAAAGTTCATGCGTCAATTTTTGTGGCAGATAAAAAGATTTTTGTTGATTGTGGACGTTTCTGTTATCTGACCATGTCCAATTTTTGTTCATCAATGTATGGGTTAGTTAAAGATTTGTATACAAAATTTCATAGATAAATTTTTGTTGCAAATAAATATATTTTTGCCGTTTATGGGCATGGCTCTTAGCCGCTTTTGTCCATTTCACGTAGCGATTTCAGCTCAATATCGCAAAATTTATGATAAAGAGAGAGACCCCTTGGAAGGACAAAGTTAATACACCCCCCCTGTTATGTGAAAACTTTAATGCAATGAAATAAATAAAATAAAATAAAAAAATATAAAACAAGACAGAGAAGTTCGGTTAAGACCGAAGCTTAAACACCCTCCACCTTTTATAACCCTCTAAAAAATAAGTTCCTATTGCCACATTTAAGGTTATGACTACTTCATGTACTTACGCAAATAGTGAGATTTTTACATATACATATTTCTATTGCATGATTCTTAAACTTGACAATTCTTCCGTGCGTCAGTAGTACGAGTTTTTGTTATTGAAATGTAAGTGTTCTCGACTTCTTCTCTATATTTACTTCTTAGCTCTTCCGTAAATATGTCGCGGTCAAGTACATCCACGCCTTACTTAGTGCTATTATAATAAAGGTTACCGTTTCTGGAATAAGTTTTTTATTTTTTTAATTGTTATTTTTTATGTTTTGAATTTAGTAGTAGAACGTTTCATTAGGCTTGCTTTTATAAATGGTCGGGGTAAAATTCTCGGATTTATAAAGTTTTGTAGAAAACAGTGTCATCTTATCTTCCTTAGCTTTAGTAATTTTAGGTAATTCTTTTCTGTTTGAACGTATAGTACCAACCAAAGTACTTTTCTTTGCAAGTAACTTTTTTGCAAGGGAAATGCTTTTAAAAAAAATTATCTGTGGTAATACTTCGTCCACAACCTAAATGTGGTTCTACAAGCTTAGTTACTACAAATTCGCTCAAGGTAGTATTTGATCCTCGGGTTTCAGCCTCGCATATATAAGGAAAACCATTTACAAGATATTTACCTCCTACATCGAATGCCAGTCAAATTTTTATGCCAAATTTATCCGGCTTATTCGGCATGTATTGTATAAATCGGCACCTAGCTTTAGTAGGGAACAATTGCTCATCGATTTACGTCAGGTTTGTAACAAGCCTGGCTGTTCTCTATAAATTTATCCCATATTGTTGAAATCAAGGCAAATTTCTCTGTTTTTAGTCTTTTACTGCGTTCATTTTTTTTAACAAAACGTATGAACCGAAATATTTTCATAAATGTATCTCTAGGCATTGTTTGGGCAAAAAAAGCCGGACCCCACTTCGCTGACCAAATATATGAACACCTCAAATTTTTTGCTTCATATGCTCCGCCAGCAAACAAAATTGCAACAAAGGCCCACAACTTTACGAGCTTCAAGTTCTGCACATGATTTTATGTATACCATCATACTTTCGTCAATTATCAAATTGAAAGCGGTATTTACCGAACCAAGCATAATATGTCTTTTAGCACAGGCAGTTGGACCAGAGGCATCTTTGAACATAGAAAAGAAACAAATCACGAGCGACTTGATTGTTGCCCAGGCCGGATACGAGCCATAAATTTTATGAGTTATGCGAATAACTGTAAAATCTCTCTATGAGTCAAACTGACTCACGACCGTTAAAATAGGTATAGCACTTTCGATAATGCGAAATGAAGGAGTGTGTGGGGAAGAGGAATCGACGTTTACATATATTTCATTACTTCAATAAAAGTCAACGTATGTTTTTAAAAATTAATATTATAGTTTTATATATATATATAGAAATTAAATTTTAAATGGGTCAAATTGGCTCGGTTCGTAAATCTAGTGTTAAATGATTTTGCCCAATTTCAATACGAAACCGCGAAATTAAACTAAGAATAAGTGTGCCAAGTTTTAATTTGATATCTCAAAAATTACGACCGTGAGAGTGCCAACAACAGACGGACTCACGGACACACGGACGGATATGTCTCAAACGATTTCTCTTCTCATGCTGATTAAGAATATATATGGCTTGTGGGGTCGCCGAGGCTTCCTTCGATGTGTTGTAAACGGATGATCAAAAAAACGCTTAATTTAAGCGGTTCGTCTTTTTATTTGTAGTATAAAAATTTATTATTGCAGTTAATTATTGTAAAGGCGGCATTCATTTTTCCCATTTCTAATTGTTTGTGGACGCGTGCTTGTATGTGTTTTTTAATGTGGAAGGAAGTGTAAAATTATTACCATATTTTATTTTTTTCTCTCTCTCTCTCTCTTTCACTCTCTGTATATGTTGCTATTTATTTGTAATTGAGTAGAGAGCGTCGGTTACTTTACACCAAAGTAATTAACTAAATCCCATTGTATTCACATGTAAGCGTAAGCGTATGCACTTAAGTGTGTGTGATGAGCTTTCATTCTTGTATTCTTAACATTTTTCACACACTCAGTGCAAGTGCTATTGGTTGGTGTTGCTGGTTATAATGGCACAGCAACGCCTTGTACATCTGTTCTTTATGGTTTGACAGTATATAGTATGTTGGTATTGTTGTTTTAATTTTTCTAGGATTAACTGCTACAGCTTAACGTTTTTTTTCTCTTAGTTGAACTCTAAGGCCGTAAAAATGAATGTTTGTGCGTATGTGTGTAGTTGATGCCTTTCTAGCATATGTTTCCGTATGTAATGCATTCTGTGCAGGCAACAGTAGAATGAAAAATGACTGTCATTTGTTAAATTAGCAAAAACTCTGGCGTTAAATCCAAAACACAATCGTGTTGGTATATATTTAGACAACAACAACACCTCACATACCCATGCGAATATAATTGGTAACATCCATGTATGTATATACGTATGTTTGTATATCACCAGAGTGATGTGGTTATTAGGGCTCAAACTAAAACATTTTCAAACGTCATGATGTATTGTATGAGAAAGCTGCGCTCGTAGAGGCAAGAACCAAAAGAAGACAAAGGAGAGGAAAAAACAACAAACAAAATAAAGAAGACTTTTAATGTTTACGGTAATTACCAACATAAATTTGAACCAAGTTGACACAAGCGAACTTATTATAATCGATAATCCCCGACCAACACAATTACGCTACGGTATGTTGAGTGGGGTCATTAAGCACGAGTCACTTTGTATTATCAATCCTATTAAGTCCCTGCCCTATACTTCACCAAATTTGTAGTTTTGCAATTATTATTAAGAAATGTAAATTGTCGTCGTGTCAATGTTTTGGTTATAAGGAAAACGTACAAACACTACGCGAAACTTTACATACCGTTTAATTAAATAACTTTAACTTCTATGACGTATTCTGCACAAAGAAGATTTTTTGTTAATTGTGGGCGCCTTTGTTATCCGATTGCGAGGGCATTTTCGGAACACAGTTGGAAAAATTTTATTATGAATTGTGTACCTAACCCGAAGTTAGTTGTGGGTTCGTTGTGGGCGCATCTTACAAACTTGTCTGCAGAAATTCAACAATTGAGGCCGCTTCACTTTTCAACATAAGTCAGAAGCACGGACACTGCTAGATCGATTTAGATATTTAATGCCTATCAAGTATATCAAACTTTGTGGAATATCTGACGCCTCTTATGCGAAGGGTACAATTCAAAAATTCTACACCAAGAGGAATACAGAGTACGGATAATGAGTTAATCAAAATTGTTTACATCAATAGCTCAGTTGCGAAATTTTTTGTCATGAGGTATGATTGTAAATTTAAGATTTCATAAGACTTTTGCCAAAATAAGTTCCTTTTTCGGGAAGAAGTTCAGAGAAAACAATAATAAAAGTCATGAATCAATATCTGCTTCAAAATCATATATAAACAAACATTCGTTAACACCCCCAGCATGACATTGTCCACATAATATCTAAACAATAAGAACAAGAGTGACGTAAAGAATTTAACAAAAGTTTAGGATTCAAGACACGTTGTTCGATTTTTTCTTTATTTTAACACGTTTTGAGCATGTTATGCATTCAAGTCACATGCACCCATGCACGGAACGTTGTGTGTTGTTTGGATGGTTGTTGGATTTCATTCTTATTGATCCTTAATATTTTAACCTGCACGTCTCTCCCTCTCTCTCTAAACACTTAGTGTTGGTGTTGATGTTAATGTTTTTGCTTTTTACACTCTCATATCCAAGTTGTTCATTCGGAAATTTGTGGCCTTAATGAACAACAATGAATATTGAAATTTCTCTCTCCGCCTTAATGGGGAGAAAATGTTAACTTTTTACAGAAGCGACTACACTTTGCCAACTCTACTCGATTACTTCGTTGAAATCTCAAAAATATACATATTGAGATATATTTTGTATAGTTGTGGGTTGTCTCTTGTAATGGCATTATAAATATAGAAGATGCTGTAGATTTGGCTTCAACATAATACAGATTTTTTCTTGCTTTTTTTACTTCAAACTTAACGGAGAAATTTGTAAAAATTCATTACTTCGTGCTGCCGTACAGCGTAGGTGTTCATTTTAACAACGTTACGTTAGTTGTGTTGTCCACATATGGCTGGAGTTTAGACAATTAATTAAAATATACCCCAAGGCTACAGCTATTATGATTTTTTTATTGGACACATACGGACGTCAGGTAATTTATGAATGACCTCGAACCGAATTACTAAAACTAAAAGAAAAATATGCAATTTCCTGACGGAAATGGACTTTTTTGAAATCTATTTTTGCTTTTATTGCTTTAGCTAATTAGAATTTTGTATATATTAAAATGTTACCCGAGGGGCCAATGGTGATAAATGGTTAAGAGGTGAAATGGCGCGTCAACCATACCGTAGTCTGTCACACGTAGGTTTACTTCAAAAATTAACTTATTAACCTTCAGAGTGGCATTAAATTTTTTCGAACATTTTGGCTACCAACACACCTGTGTATGTATGTATACATAAAATATAAAATATTTGTACTTTGTTGATAGTTTTTCGTCTATTGAACACAGATGACTACTCGATCACCATTGGGGCTTCTACTATGTGGATTGCTGCAACCACTACATTGAAGTAATGGAAGACATTTTGTTCTTTTAATTATTGTAGGCGAGAATAAGAATAAGAATAGAAACTGTTGGTACTATTTGTATAAACATCGTCAACATCAATACAACAAATCTTTATCGCCCCCTTATATTTTACAAATATCGATTTACACGTTTGGTCTACGTATCTAAAATGCGTTTACTTGAGCAAACAATTCATTCATGATTTTCACATTATCGGTTGCTTCATCAACTTTATTTCAGTAATATACCAACAACTACTCAGAGACATGATATAAATCGGTAACAATTTAAAAACGAAAATATCTCTTTTCAACCTTTTGTGTATGTATAATATAATTAATTAACAACTTGTTGTTGACGTATGCATACCACACCAACACACAAACACACGCAAAAATTAACTTTATCAACCAATACTTTTTGTTTTCAAAGTCACGCTTCAAACAAATGTTAAGCCTTTCACTAAATTAATTGTTTTTTGTTGTTGCAAGTTTACAGAATGCTGTTAATGAATGTTAAAAAAAGAAGTGACGAAAAAATGTGAAAATGAAAGTTTATTTACACTTAATTAAGTAATTACAAATCTGCACACAGCAAGTAAAAAATATTGCAGCATAGAGAAGTTTTTATAAACGGAATATGTATAGGAATAACATACACATGCACATAGGTGTATGCAAGTGTTTGACATGTTAAAGAAGCACAGATTAATGTGATGATGAAGCCACTCGGTATGGCTTACAATTTTAGATCAGGTAGATAAACCTGGGATGAAAATTTGAATGAACTTAAGTGACTAAAGGATTTTTATTAAGAGTGGGCATGACACTTGTACTATATAATCTTTTTTTAATAAATAAGTCAAATTTATCATACAAACATGCACACATTCACTCACTTAACGGCGAACAGAAGAACATACTCTGAAGCAGACTTGACTTTACGGCGGCCGAAAATATTGTAAAATTTATTATTTCCATTACAAATTAGCATGCCATCCGTGAACACTGTGTTGCTTATATCCACACTAATTTATTGCTTTAAGGTGAGGAAGAGTCATGGCCATAACATGAGGAAAGTATTCATTCTTATTAAATTTACAAAAGTTGCGATAATGTCGGCCCCTGTGATATATATGTAATATGTTAGCGTGGATTTCACACACATGAAAATTTATGAATTTATTATGAAAATACACTCCAATCTCATACTCACTCAGAGCATTATGTGGATGTCATCGTGTATAATTATTAAGCAAACAATTGCCGACAAGTTATAAAAGCCTTCACACTTTCACCATCTCCTACCTGCCTGTCTCTGTGTGTTACGTTAGAGAAAAGGTCCTTTGCGTATATACTGTATAAGTTATGTAACAGGGTCGCCTCGGACACAATACCTTTTAATAAATATTACAAAAAAAAAAAAAAGAAAACACCAACTAAAGTATTTTTATCACCTCACACAACAATTCACAAGAGATGCGCCGCTTACGTGAGAGCCACAACCATTACTTATTACTTTGCTTTTGTATACGTTGTTGTTGCTGCGGTGCCTCTGTGGGTTGTTATTATTGTTGTTTATTTTATAGGTATATAAACTTTTTCATATTATACAAGTTTTTTGTAGTGTGTAAAAATATTTGTTTTGTATGCGAGTGTAAGGGCGTAGTATCAGCAGCACAATAAAAGTTAAATGAAACGAACAAAGGGTGTAAATGTTTCAATCTTTTAATAAAATCTTAATTGCTGCATATAATCAAAGTAATTATTATAACAATTTAATAATTATTATCCGTATCATAACGGTTCTTTTGTATATCTTTTGTTGAATAGTTAGAAAAATAGAAGAGGATGGAAAATGTTTCAAACGTTTGCCATATAATTGCTTTTAATTATGAATAACTAACAAGTAAAAACTACATATATATATATATATATATATGGAAAGAGTGGGCGTGGCAAACTTAAGTCATTGAATTTTTATAGATTATATAAAACGTGCCCAAGGGTCGCAGATTGTACACCAAATAGGATTTTTGTTTGCAAATTATAGTCAAGCATTATCTGTTATAAAGTACCTTGAAGTCTCTATATCCAATGAATTTAATATTGGTAAATAGGGTGCGCGTCTGTTATTCGACTGCGCCCATTTTTGACAATCGATAAAGTGTCCAATTATAAAATCTTTATATATAATAGTTTACATCTGACAGGATGGATGAGTTGTAGCGATTGTAGACGTGCCTTGGAATCAATTTGTTGAATGCCTGATTCTAATCTAACACTAAAACACGTGGATTTTTTTATTTTATTAGTTTTAAGCTCGTAAACTTACACATTATTAAGCTTGTTTACCTTAAGCGGTGCTGCACATGAAACAGAAAAAAAGTAATAAAATATAAAATTCAAAGGAAAGTTTATTAAAAAAAACTAAATCAATTTTAACCTGTATTTAAATGAGCAACTTATTCACCCTCGCTTTTAACGCTTCTCTTTTCTTCGTTCTGCAAGCATTATATTAACACCCACAATATAAAGGTGTGATGAAAAAGCGAAGATAAACAAGCAATTAATAATGGGGAAGAAAAATCCCAACCACCCCTGCAGCTTAATCCACTATTTTGCATTAATTATCTTGTCTGGATTAATTTAATTTGAGAGTTTATTCTTTTTTAATAAAAAAGAATTATTATAGTAATGATTACTTTAACATAAATTTAAACAAGTCAGAAAACTAAATTTGACTTTGGCTGAATCTTAAATACCCTTCACTTTTACACACAAGTGGTGGGCGTGGTAGGTATACGATTATGCTCTCTAATAGTGTAGTTGTACGCTGCGTATTTTGCTCGTTTTAAATAGCAATCTGCATTAAAATACGTAAAAGTATCCGTACAAAATTTCAGCTAAATATCTCAGAATTTACTACCGTGAGAATGCTAACAACAGATAGACACACAGACACACCGACAAAGGGATGTACATGTCTGGATCGTCTCAGTTTTTGCCGATGATCAAGAATATATGTTAACTTTGTAGGATATCTAGCTCCTCTAATGAAAAGAAAACCTTGTATATCCCTGAGTAAAAGCTAAATATGTATGCGAAATACATAAAATGAAGCCTTTACGTAGGCTCGTAATTATGCAAGTGATTTAAATTATTGTAATTGATCCAAAAATACCAAAACCATCGCATTCGTAGGTTTAGGCACATATTCTAAGATGAGACGTTTTAAAGTTACTGCAATAATTTTATAAAATGTATATTTGAGGCATTAATGTACTTTGCAAAAGTTCTGTAACGGACTAGAGTAAATATTTTTTTAGATCCCAGTGAAATTCGATCATCAACCGCTTCGGCCAAAAAATATAAAAATAAACAATTCTCTCACCACCCTCCCTTTACCTTTCTTTACTTTATTACATTAGTTATTCATTTTGTGAAAACAATTTTCACAACCATTGTGTTTTCCTTTTTTTTTATTTTTTCACGCAAAAGCGAGTAATGACCTATTACCGGCGGTAAATGGTATGTAAACCGTAAACCGTTAAAATATATAGTAGTTTATACCCAATGTAGCTGTAATTTGTAGAAAATTTATCAGATTTTGCGAAAAATTAAGACTAACGTACATTTATTCTTTTTCGCTTAACACACGCGCATACACACACTGGTGAAATTTCTATAATAAAAACCATAGAATACAATGGCATTGAAAATTTGCATAAACGAGTAAAAAAAAAAGATGTAAAAAAATAGGAAAGCAACAACACCGGTGGCAACAACTATAAAAGGGCACAAATTTCTTCAGCTAAATTTCATACATCTACGCTTACTAAGTGTAAGCTAAGCTTGAAATGAAATATTGAACCACCATCCATGTGTGTACCAAAGTTGTGATCGTCCGATTGCCCAGCTGTTTTTAAAGTTTTCATATTGTGTTGAACTTTTGTACCAAAATTTTCAATTTCTTTTTTTACTCAATTTTTTTATATTAAAATAGAATCGATTAATAGCCGACAATTAACGACAATTAGCCACAAAAATTTAGATACAGTACAATGCTTCAAATTTGATACAAAAATTTATAATTAAATAATCATCGATATGTCAAAATGGGCCCGATCGAATAACGAAGCTTTTACGCCTTCTATATTTTTTGTATCACTTCCACGTCCAATTCTACATTGTCGGGTGTGTTAACAGAACACGTCCATTTGAGGCACAACGATGAATGGTGCAATTATATATATGTGAACCGAATTTTACATTTCAGCTGAATTTTTGTGGCAGGTGAATAGATTTTTGTAAATTAGGGGCGTGGTTTCTCATTTTTACCCAATTAAAGTATTGTACATATTACGTGCTTATATCGGTTTAAATTTTGATACTGAACAAAAATATATACATTGTGGGGTTCTGATGCCCCCTTCCGGACATTGCAAATAGAATTATCTACTTAGTATCTATCAACTCTCCCATCTTAAGTGAAGGCTATAAAATATTACTTTCGCTTGGGTTAAATAAAATTTTCGTGGCAGATATTTTTGTTTACGCCTTTTTGTAGTGAATATATTTCGCATCAACTAATCAAGTCGGGTTCTATGCCGAATAAGGTTTTTTATACAATGTTTTATATAAGAAACTCTTATAAACTGTGAATGTGTTTATCAGCTATACGAAATAATAAATTAATGTGTAAATAATAATTTTTTTAACAAGAGAAATATCTCAACAGTATTTGGAAGTACGGACAGTTAAATGAATGAATGGATCCGTGGGGCGCATAGTGCATGTGGAGGCACAAAGTGAGAATTCATACATACTTATGTACAAGAAGAAAACTATTATAAATATTATCATTCTGCGGGTCCCACTTACTCAACTGCACTGGTGAACAAATTTGCGAAACTAATCACCAGTGTTGAAGCTTAACGTGTTTTTTTTTTTATAACGAAATTGTCAAGAATATTTGTAAAGAAATATTTTGTGCAAGGCAAAGCGCCAAATCACCCACACCCACCCACACACACACGCACGCAACATTTCATTTTCATAATCTCATTTCCATTTCGTGCTATACGATGTATTTGTGTGTGTGTGTGTGGGTGTGTCTGTAAGTCTTGAAGCTACGTTTCTTGTGATGGCAAAAAAAACGAAAAACAAATAAACAAAAAAAGAACGTTTAACTTTTGTCAGAAAAACTTCTTTTGCTCTGGTGTATACTAATGCTCTTTTTGTGCGTTCTCCTCCACAATACAGAACTGCTCTCTTGGCATAAGACGACAGGTGTTTTTATTCACTTTTTCTTATAATTGCATATATTTTTATGTACATTCAATAAATTTATCATTCATTTATGCAAACTGTAATAACAACACGATATTATACATACATATATACTCGTACACGGTTTCTCACCGTTGAACTGACAGAAGGCAGGCTTGGTAGCAGAGTGTTTACACAAAGTAACCGCCAAGTTACGAGTACAAAGCCACCAGCGTACTTTGTATGCGTAACTTTTAAGTCATGGCATGTATTTTCATTTCATTTCAATTCTTTGCATTTTGAAAGGGCGCACGAAGAGCGAGACAAGCGGGTGAATAAGCGAAAAAACAAAAATTTGTGTTCACCTTCATTTATTGTTATGATCATAAATATTTTCTACTCATAGAATTATGTAAATTTTGCATTGTTGTTCTTATTGTTGTTGTTGTATGCGCTACTTAGTGTACTCTGGAACGTAAAACTATTAAGTTTTCTTTTTCGTGCCTTCAAGTGTTGGATTATGAGTTTTATGCTGCTATTCCATTATTATTTTTTTTATTGTTGTTTGTTTTTTTTTTGCTTTTTGTTTTGGTGTTTGGTAGGGAGAAAGGCAAATAAGTTTTTGATCCGCAGTTTGTTATATGGTTGCTTATGCTTTTTCGAAAATTACCAGAAAAGTTTTATTTTATGAAAGAAAAAAGTTCCATATTGCAAGTTAATCCCCGCCCAGATGTCGATACTTCCACTGCTCTTTGAATGTATCTCTAAGTCTATATCTGTGTTGTCATTATGATCGTTGACGTACAGTTTTTCTTACATTCTTGTATTGATCTCTGGGTAGGCATGTGTATGTATATTTTTAGTGTAAAGGATCGAAGGGATTATTTTTTCTAATTAGATATATTTTCATGTTTACCCTTGTCCTAATTTATCGTTCTACTTCGTTTTAGGTTATCTTTTTACTATTTATATATCTCTGACTTTTCTTAATCCTTATAACTTGTACCCAATCCTTGTGTTTGTTGGCACTGTTGATATCCTTATTTTTTTATTGTCTTATTGCTATTTTATGTTTATTGATTTTCCCAAATTTTTTCTGTCCTCTGTTCAAAATGACTTCGCTTACAATAGTAAACGAAGGGAAAAGTACGGAGAAGCTAAATTGGCTATTTGGGCGTGGCAAGTTCATAGTTGCGCCTCTTTTTACTACACATACGTTTTATATAATGCTAAAAATCTCATTTTACATATAAGACGGTTTCTTCTAAATTCCGTTTCTTGTGCAGTTCCGCCCATATTTAGCATATTAATGAATGGCATAATTTTAATGACACATAGCCATTTTCAAATTATTAGCATTGTGTGGGTAGTTGTAAAAGACTTTGTAAATTAGGGGCGTGGCACTTGAGTGAATGAATGTTGTCCCATTTAAGTAAAAACCTTGAAAATTTCATCTCAATATATGAAGTTTTGCCACCGTTAATATGTAAATAGCAGACGGACACCCATACATAGCTGCATCTACATCATTTATAAATGCCTATATAATATATAAATACTTCGTGGTATCTGTAACTGGTTTCGTTTTCACTTAGTGGAGAAATTTCTCACTCACTATTTACTTAATTTTATAACACACTGGGTGGCATGGTAGAAAAAAATCCTTTTAATATGTGTATTAAAATTAAGAAACTGTAATTGTTCAAGTAGCTAAATATCATAGTGGTTTGGTATATTCATTCAAGTGTAAAAGCTTACATTCGTTTTCTTAGAAAATATTTATATGTGTAAAGAAAAAATGACCAAATATTGAAACAGTCCAACTTACACGATGGTTGCACAACAGCAACAGCAACAGCAACAGCAAACCTCGCCGTTTCTTTTCTGTTACTCCATGCTGCTTTAAGATACAATCTGCTTCATTAGTTTGCCATTATATTGAAGTGAAATTTGAACTGATTGCTTCCGTTTCCCTAGAGATATCAACAACAATTTTTATATTGTATGATTGCAACCCCACCCGTTTTTGAAATAGAGCGAATCATACTCTGCACAAACGCACACACACACATAGCCAAACAATGCCACTTGATAATGTAATTTCCGAGCTGTATTGAAAGTCGCTCTAAAAAGAGTACTTGGTCCTTTTTCATTCCTTTCTCGTCTTTTCATTTCATTTTACTTTGTCTTCCTTATCAATGAATTTTGGATGTTTTTTCAGAGAAATTTTTCTTTATTGCTAGTTTTGAATATAACAATAGTTGAGAGAGATAGAGAGACGATACAGTGACTCGCGATTTGTTGAAAATGCAAGCAATGATTGGTTTTCTTTTTTGCAGAAACTTTCAAGATAAAGTCATAAGTGAGGTAATACAAATTAAAGAGACACGAATTGGGAAATTTTTCAATGCTGTAGGAGAAATATTTTTGAGAAATTTAAACTAAAATCGATAACGGAAATGAATCGAAAAAAATTTATTTTGAATATTTTTTATAGGGTGAAAAAAAATTAAGTAAAAGAATCAAAATCGAATCTTAAATACTCGCAATCTCTGCAGAGAAACTTCTCGAGGAGTATACGAGTATATGTCCATATATCACATCGTACCTACGAAGGATTTACTTAGAAACTTGTTCCTTTTTAAATTTTTTTACATTTTACGGCATTTTCAAAAATTCTGCCAAGTTTAGAATCGATATCTCAATTATTGCGATCAGTAGAGTGATTACAACACCAGACAAAGATGGAGAGAAGTACAGAAGTATGTATTATGTATCAACTTACAAGTCGAGGTTTACCCTAAATAGGATTTTTTATAAATTGTGGGCGTGTCTGTTATCCGACCTCCATAAAAAATGCCACAATAGATAGAATTAAACTTTTGTTGATTGTGGGGGTGGCTCCTGACTGATTTTCCTAAACGAACATTTCAGCTCAAATTTTACGAACGCGTTGGGAGCTAAAACTACACAGACTTGAGTGTTGTTTGAAGTTGAAGTTGTTTTAATTGTTTCAAGTTACAGATACAAGTGCAATGATTATCGGCATTATCTAGATATTTACATAACTTGTTCATTGTACCACAAGTATCTTTGATGAATGATGTCTTTTGTTTAACCAAACATACCATCTCAATATTGTGCTTGTTACGCTCCAACAGTAAAGGCTATAATGACCACAAGAACTATGACCACAAACCAACGTCTTTTCACTAAGTTTGCACATGAATAACATTAATTAACTACTAACTAGATGTTGTTGTTGTTTTTGCCTTTGTTGAGGTTGCCTATTTCAAATGGTAACACGTTGTTTATTACATTTAATCGCTCTTTAAACAAAACTTATAAACTGGAGAATGATTTGCATGTTTAAAGTTATGAAATATTTCAGTAAAATTAGCAGCTTTCATCATTAACCAACTGAGTCAACTACGTATGTACGGGGTGAATATATACAAAAACAACTTTCCATTACCAACAAAAATAGGAAGTAACAAAAAAATATGGTTTAGGTCAAATTTTAAATGCCCTCCATTATCGCAGATCTTATTAGAACGAGCGTGGGCGTGGCAGGTTGCTGGTTGACTTCTGTGCTTAGTACAATATATTATTTATAAATTTTAGGTGTGTTTGTTTTACGTCACTCCTACTTTCGACACATGCATGGATGCACTAATTATACATATTTGTAACAAATTTTACATAAATAATTTTTGATGGCGAATATATATATTTCTATTGTGGGTGTGGCAAATTGTAGACGTATTGTCATCCAACCTCGTGTATTTTTAGAATTCAATTGTCAGCTTAATTTTTGCTACTACGACAGTTTTTTGTCAATTGTGGGCGTCGCGATTAATGGATTTTGTGCTATTTTTATACGAATCTACGGAAAGTGCAAAAGCCGCTACAAAATTTCAGTCTAATATGCCACCAACTCAATAAACAATAGACAACAAGGCACCACCATGTACATTATCTGTATATGTATAAATAAGCATTGTATATAATGGAACTTTCAGTTCATGTTATAATATCAACAGGGTCGCGTATATACCGTCTTATACAAAAAAGAAAACTTTCCACTTTGCTTTATTTTCTTCGCACATTTCGCATACCATAGCCTTCTGACTTCTGGCCAAAATCAAAGCAGAAAAAATAGAGTTCATGTAAATAAATGAAAGTGGAAATCAGTTGCATAACACAAACCATAAGTTCGTGATGACGACAGTGGGGCAGAGTAGCGTAAAAAGTGGGTCAATCTGAAACAACAGCAATTAAGCGTAACAATGAGTTACGCACACAACACCCACACACCCATTTGTACATACACATACCCACATAATATGTGCCTCATTGATATTCATTAGTATGCAAGAAGTAAAAGTACGGAAGATAAGCTGTGACATAAAATATGTCCAACAAATAACAAGTAATTCTTTACTTGAATGGAATAATCGCGGACTGTAACAATTCTATTGATTTTAACAACAGCGAAGAGCAAATGTATGAACAAGACGTATGCCAATACGTCGTGAATTAAGTGGTGAAGGAGTGCCATGAAGTGCCACATAAAGAAGAGAAAGAATCCTGGTTAAACGATATTAAAAACGAAGGACACATGGCTGCACAGGATTAGATCGATTCGGAGTTTTCCGGTCTCTAGAGGGCAAAAAAAACATTTATTCTCAAAGCAATAAATGTAATGTTCAACATTATCCCACAAAACTCATTAGTGCACAACATGGACAAAGAAAACTTTAATGGAAACTGTCCTTAATTTTAATGTTCCATTTGGCAAGTTACTCGTAATCTATGTAAAAGTATCAAATAAAATGTATCTCAATATTTGTAGCATAAAAGAAAACATTTTACAGTTACAAAATACAACTCGTCAGAGGAGAATTATAAGCACTTGTTTAAATTTAAGTTTAAGTACATTACAGAATCAACGTCATCACCATTATCGACAGCATCAGCACTCATTTTTATTGTGTATAATGTCCCGTCATCGTGTTACATTTCACTTGGACATCAGCTCGCCAGCTAGCAAGCAATACATGGTCGAGAGTTAAGCAATAACGACAAGTTGTCAAATGACGAGAAATCTCTCAAATAATCTTCTTCTTTCTCTTCTACTTCTCTCAAATTTATCTGGGGCAACTAAACGGCAATATTATCTCATGGCATTATTAGAGTTATAAAATTTAACAATTGAAAAAAGTCATTTGACTTGAAGTTTAACTTGAGTAAATGTATTCCAGTGGTTATGGGTTATGGTTCATTACGGCATTCAATGTGTGGATAATATTTATTTTTATATGTAACCGCATCAATACCGAGATTTTTGAAAATCTTTTTAAAATTCTTACTCGTTTTTGGTAGTTCTGCACAATTATTTTTTAATGTCCCCCACTCGTTATCATTGTTTTGTTTTTGGTTCATTTAGATATAAAAATGCATTTAATTCAATGCCAATAATAAATGTAAACTGTAAGCTGCAGCTTTGTGCAAAATTGTTTAGAAATATTTCAAGCATTACAAAACGCACAATGGTCGGACAGAAGGACATCTTTAAACTCAGGCCAATATTAATTACAATAACTATTTTTATTCCTGTTTCTTTACCACCAGTACACTATTTAATTTCTTTTAATATTTGTGTCCTTAATTAAGAATGTTTAGACCCCTTCAAAGTTTCGATCTCATCGATTCAGCCACTTCAACGGTTCCACTTATTTACACATTTAGAAATTTTGATAAATTTCCAAAAGTTGACCATATTTGTCTTTAAAAAGTTAAACTTTCAATGAAACTTTTCGCGCAATTGTTGCTGCTGCAACAGACACAGACACAAAATGCGAAGGCCAATAAACCGCAATTACCAAACGCATTAGTTTCTCTACCGATACACAAATTGTTGGCAATTCTGTTCGCAGACTAAATGCATTAGCACTCTTGTTAGTAAGTACTAATGCGGGTGTAGCCATAGTTGACCATCGATACTTGAAAAGAGGAGCACATTGAATACAGCAATAGTTAAGTGCAGCAATTTAGATGGTTCACCACGTGCGACAGAGATGGTTCACCATGTGTTTTAGGTGCAACAGTTTGGTAAAATATTTCTATATGTTAACATTTTACTAGCTATGCTTACTATTATTAATCATTTCAGTTGTTAATTAATATTAATTGATCAAAAAGTTTATCATAAGTAAGTTTTATAATTTCGATAAAATAAAGTAAAATCAAATCAAATTAAACTACATTGAAATTTGAATTTGACCTGAATTTGACATTTATTTGAAATGGCTCGAACCACAACCCAGTATCTTTCATGTATCGCTTTATCTACTCGTGCATTGTAAATGGTATGTCTGCATAGTCTGTACCTCCATATTCCAACCAGATTACCAAAGTTGTAGTTATGTGTGTGCGTATTTATATATTTATACATAAAGGGTTAGCGTAACCGGTTGTTCTATTTTTATTCTTATGCTTTCCTCTTATTGCATATTTTTATTTTAAAATTTTATTCTTTTTTGCCTTTGATTGGAATGAAAATTCTATGTTATTGTTGTAATTTTGTCTTAAAATTGATAAAAAATCTAATTGTACTACTTTTTTATAAAAAATCATGAAATAACATTTTAATTAGTAGTAGCAGTAGTTAACCTAACTTGACTGATAGAGGTTGGGAGGTTTTTCCTCTTGCTGTTCATATAATTCAAAACAATAAAAAACACTTCTGAGGTACACTTACACATATATGGCCAAGATGTCTGCATCTTTATAGAAATAAATTAAAAACAAAGAGAATTAAAAAAGTAATTTTTACAACTCATTAAAAAGTTCAATGGGCAAGTATTTAAACTACAAATTACTTAAACGAAAATACAATATATCCCAGCTGTTGTAATCTACTTTCGCACTCACACCATTCACCGCTTACATGTGAGTAAATGAAAGTAATTAGTGCTTTAAGTTATTAAACACTTCACATAGGCTGGGACGTAGACTAAGTTTCTCTTTCCATGTGCAACATCTAGAAGAAGGTGTCAGAGGTCCTACAACACAAATTTTCGATAAGCATAAAAATCTGGATCGATATAAACATTAGTGTACGTGCGTCTGTCTGTCTTTTGGTACCCTCGCAGCCGTAAATTTTGAGATATTAAGCTGAAATATTTAAATTGAATGAAATCGGCTAGCAGTTACCCTTACTATCAACAAAATTCTTTTTATTTATTAGTCTTTTTACTGTTTTTTTTCAATTCTACCACCATTGTGATGGAAGAAGGTTATAATAAATATGTCATTACGTTTGCAAGTTCAAGTCTATCTGAACAGGTCTGCTTAGTATAGATATTTTCACGGTTTGAAAACTTTTAAATTCGAATTAAATTGGGCAGGATTTGACCAAGTTCTTCGCCAAAAATCGACTAATATTCTCACAGCTTCTCACAACTTTTTACTTTACTTTACATGATGAAAATAATTCAAGACTGAGGTCTCTTAATCATATGAAGCACCGAACCTTATGTTGCATTATGTCCTTCCTAAAAAATCCTTTATATATAAGTTATGAAACGGATTTATTAGCGCTGGTCGTGGGATAGTTTGAACAACGCTTGAGGTAAAGTTTGGGTGTCCGATATCAAATGATCGTGCAAACTGCTATTTCATGTGTTTCCCACGCAGGTTGCAGGTGTCCAAAATACAAGCTCGGCACTTTGACTGAGCTTTAGACGTTGTTATAAATAGAAGCAAAAAGAATGGTACGATCATTCTTTAGTGTTAAGTCGTAAAATAAGTATTATAATAAAATAAAAAATATTTTTTAAAAATATAATTAAAAATAAAGAATTTTAATTTATATAAATAAAGTTTTACGAGATGAGATTTGACTGCTTTCTCGTACAATTTTGTCTCAGTTTTTGCCATTTAAGATAAGTCTATTCAATCAACAACTTTTATTCGTCTAATAATACATCAACAAATTGTTTTAATAGTTGTACGGGGAATAAATAGAGAGATAGGGACAGAGCTAGAAACTTACTGTTTGTACAAGTTGAAGTGATGAATGTTGCATATAAAAACAACGAAAATTCGCGTCATTAGTTCGCAACCTATATGTATTATAAAATAAAAGCAGATGATGAAAAAGCCCTTCACATAAGATGGAGGTATATTAAGTTTATCATTCCACTTGCACTATCTATAAGTCAGCGTCAGAGATCCTACAAAGTATATATGGTTAGCATGAATATCTGAGTCTATCTAGACATGTACTTATTTTGGTGTGTTTGTCTGTTGTTGGCATTCTCGCGGGCGTAAGTTTTGAGATATTGAGCTAAAATTTTCTGCAGACACTTTAAGTGTCTGCACCCAGATATCTAATTTAAACGAGTAAAATCGGTCAAGAGCCTCGCCCACAATCAACAAAAATCTATTTATCTGCCACAAAAAGTTAAGTTGAAATTTGTATATCTACGGAACCTGTGAAATAAAAACATTTTAATAAAATTTCATCTTAACATGTCATGATTACGACTGTGACAATAACACAAGCATATAAATCGAATGAAAGATACCTTTCTCCAATTTCAAATGTTGTCGAAGAGTTTTTTTAAACGTTTTTGCTTTGTATGTTTATTGTGTGAGAATGTGAATTATTACATCATCTCCGTAAAATCGACCGTGCAGGGCTCTTTAAATAAAGCTTAACACATACTTACTTAATGCACACCTTACAACACTTCCAAGGTGTTGTTGTGTGTCCACTTTGTACTACTTAAACACTCACATACTCAGATATGTTAAAGCAGATAATTTGTAATCATTTCGTACGAAGGAGAATGTGATTAAGAACAGGAGCAAGAACTTTGCCACACATTTAACAGCCCATCGCCCAGAGTGGCCATTTTGTAAATCTATAGTCATGCACGTCAATACTTATTAAACAAAGGGTGATAATAGTATTAGTAAAATTGCAAGGTACTACTGTGTGACCACACAAAAAAGCAACAGGTGTGGGCTTTTGGTATAAGGGAAATACATGCTGTGCATACGAAATGAGTTCTGTCATTATTGTTATTCATGGTACAACAGCTAGCATTACTCAAATAAAAGAGTATTCGGTTTAGTTTGTAACCATAAGGGCACCAACGTACGCCCAAATTTATGCTTTATTTATTATTTTACATATGAAGTTAGAGTGCAAAGCTTTATAGATAATCAATGAGATTCACGTAGAAGAGTAATCGGCACTGTACCGTATTTTCAGGTGTGGTTGCACTTGGACACAATTGTCAACTATTTTTACGTGTTAATTTACAAGTTGTTCTCCTTCCTTCTCTTCTACACAATGTCCACTTCAAGGAGCTTACTTGAAGTCTTTTTATTTCGTAGCAATACCATGCTTGAGTTTTCATTTATGTTTGGTTGGCATTGTGTGATAGTGCGATAGTAGCAATTAACTTATTGTGTGATCTTACAAAAGAATGTTGTTGGGGACAGAGAGATAAGAAGAACAAGAACAAGAAGAAGAAAAAATACTCTCAGTTCAATTGAAGTTAAACTATTTACGAGGTTACAGTCCAATGAGGCATCTCTTTACTTGCCAGCACAGGAAGTCAGGAAGCCGAGCAGCCAGTCAAGAGATCAAACTGTAAAAAAAAACAATTAGGATTAACCCATCAATTGACTTTTTATCATTTCCTAGAGAGAATGACGACAAGTATTACAAGCAAGACGGAATGATTAAATTTGAAGTCTTGGATGTAAGCCAAAGAAAGGGACGTCACGATTGAATCAAACTTATAGTCGTGCAACTTATGACTGTAACTGTAAACTTTGATAAGCAATTAATAAAAGGCATCACTCTCAAGTAAGAAAGTAATCTATCGCTTCATTGAATCCGTTCCAACATACACATACATTCAGTGGTACACAACATTTCTTCGTGCATCCATATGAGTATTGTATGGATTACCGTTTTAACCGATTGTATGTGGGTGGATGGTGATACAATGCCCATCACTATACAACAACGTATAAGATTTGTTGTTTCTACCCAAGCAATTTTTATAATTAGTTGATTCCATAAAACCTCAGTAATAACAATAAATATTGTAACAGAGTGGTTTGCTGTATTTGTGTATGCACGCGGGATCCGCTTTGTCAAGAAACTCTAAAAATTAAAACTTCGCTTTTTGGAAAATTTTCATAATTTTGCAAATTATCTCTTCAAGCAACAGAAGAAACTTTTTAATTATCAAAGATATACAAATACTGATCTGCATGTCCTTTGAATAAAGTGTCGATCTTTAAAGTTTTAATTTTTTTATTCCATTTATAGATTTTATGGTTCTTACATTTAATCTTTTGGTCTCAGTCTCATTTCTTTTGGTATTCTTTCATCTCAAAGTTGTATAGAAAAATCAATTTACAGCCTTTTCCTCTTCTTTTAGTTTTTGCTTTGGTGTTATGAGCAGACAGAAACAAGTTAAATATGTACAATTGGTAGGACGGTAGAAATGTTTAACTTTCATCTTTCTATCATGCTATAAAAACTGATAATAATTCTTCATTATTGATAATGTACGGAACGTGTCGATGAAAGCTTAGGATCCGCTAAAAAGAAGAAATTAAACTAAGGATTCTAAAGGTATTTGCTTACATCACATATGAGATGGTTCGCAAGTATTTTCAATTATTTATTTTAAACTTTCAATAGTAATATTTCCCTAAAAGCCGTCATTTTGAATTTGGTTCCGTAAGCGAAGCTCCATTTAATGTAAGTCCTACAACAACAAGAAAAGAAATAAAATGTAATGAAATGTCTTTGTCTAAATTTGTTTTTTTTCTGAACAAAATACTCGAAAGGTTTTATGACCTAAAACATTAAACTGAAAAGGCCCAACAAAGAACAAAATCAGGACGTGTCAGGTACTATTTTACTAACAAATCAGATTCTGCGCCAAAAAAAATTGTAAATAGGACGCCTACACAATATTCGACCCCGCCTATTTTTAGGAAATCGATGAATGGAGAAATTATAAATATTTATGTTAAATTTCGACTGTTTTCAATGTCAAAGTTTTGTGCTTTTAATAGGCGTGACATATGACAGATGTCGCTTTTTGTAAGAAACTAGAAATCTTTTAGAAAATGTTTCCTTAATATCTCAAAATTACGATCATGATCAGGCATTGCTAAATTTATGTAAATACCTGAAAAGGTGAGTATGTGATGTGGGATCCGCAACTCAACAAGTAAAATAGTTGTTTTGTACATCCTAACTGCTAATAATCACCAAGGCAATGTAATTCAAATGCGAAACGTGCATGAAAATCTCGATTTTTATTTGCAAAGTATTTTGTCTGCCTTTCCAATTTTTTCCTTGCTTTGACTCTGGAGTATAAAGAACAAAGATTTATTATTTCAATTTATGGCACGTGATGCCTAAAACTCGGACTAATTCGTGCGTGTGTAAAACTTTTCATAATACATATAATTTTTATTTCGAAATTATTGTGAAATCTGGAACTGTGTTGTAGAAGTTTTTGTTTTATTTATAAGGAGTTGTTAGAATAAATTGGTTGATTATAAAAATACATAATCGACGTAATTTTTATATTTTTCAAGATACGTTCTCGGCCATTTTCATCTGCTCCTGTTTATTTTAAAAAATGTAAGAAACAAAAAAAATGAACGTATGTATGTACCATAGGCAACAATGACTGAAATTTAACCAATTGTGTTGCAATGCTAATGAAAGAAAAACAAATAAAGAGAGATCAACACATATTACTTTTGTGTATTCTTCTCCGAATTATTCCAATCTAACTAAAGAGAGAGAGAGGGAGAGCATGATAGAGAGTAGATTACAAAATGAGTAAAAAAGAGATAACAATTGTTTTGTTTGTTTACAGCAACTTTAGTGGCTTAAGTTCTTGTCATACTAGATCATAATAATGAACGAAACAATTAACAATTGTCTGAGGTGGTAATTCACGACGTGTGAGAAAGAGTTGCATAAATGGTCATAAACTGCACTATATGTACATGTATGTATAATGAGATGGAAATCGGTCAGGTGCCACATCCATGAAAGTTGTAATTTATATAGAGGAGAAAATGGGCGTGTTCAGACCTTTAGTTAACAAAAACTTTATTTGACATTGTATTCTACTGAAATCAGTTGACGCCTAGAGAAGGTAAAAGTGTGTCGTATGATTTAGTTTTTATATCACCCGCCCAAGGTAAATTGTGTTTGTTATATGTTTGTAGAAAGAGGTGTCGGGAGCCCTAGAAAGTATACATGAAAATAATTTTTAATAAGCAGCAAAATGTGAATCTTTCTAAACATATCCGTACGATTATTGCAAATGTCCAGTAGACTGAGGTGATATTATTAAAAAGTAAAATGTGTATTCGTGTCACTATTAAAAATTGGACAAAATTGGTCGACTGCCACGCCCACAAACGATTATATAACTATTTGCCACAAAATTAACTCATTTGTTATTAGTGATGAGAAAACACGTTTTTGCGGACTCCCATGTACAAGTTGATATGCACACTATTAAAGGCCGTAACCAGGTACCTGCACACCCATAGTTTTTAAGATTTAGTTAATTTGGGGGTATATTGTATTTGTTCAAACGTTTGTAAGTTTCAGAAGTGGGCTAGTCACACCCCCAAATTATGTATATTCTTGCTCAACATCGACTTTTAAGTCCTTTTATCCCTTCTATTCGTCTGTCCGTGTGTGTGGGCGTATTTTTGGTTCTGACTCCAATGGCCACAAATATTGAGAACTCGCGTTAAAATTTGGCAAGCATAAATTTTCAGTTTATCTCAAGTTTGATCAAGTAAATGGGAACAATCGATCCAAGGATATATCTGCAATGGCACCTAAATCCTAAACACGTGGCTTTCAGCTCCTCCATGGTCTCAAATTTTGGTCCACATACAGCTTTAAATTATTTCAACGTGCCCAGCTGCGCTATATGTTTTGATTCCAGCTGAGAAAATTTCGATTTCATTAAATCTACTCTTTTCTGATCATGATGAGGTAAGTTTATACACAACATAACACCTGACACATAACATATCAGACCTTACGGGCATTGATGGTGGGTCTACTACATTTGGCCTGCACCCTTTCTTGTACTTGTTTTCTTTTTAATTGCATAACAAATGATATAAAAGAACCAATATTTAAAATTTTTAAAAATGTGTCATTTAATAAAAATACACAAAACACTTCTTTAGGAAATGACATTTTCGCTCCCATTTATTTATCTGCTTAAGTTTGTTCACTTAGAAATGTGTCATATAATGTAAAAAAGCAATAACGTTTTAATGTCAGTACAATGGTTGTCAACGGTGTCAGTAGCATTACAAGAAGGAAAAAACTTAAACAACTAGCCTTAAATGAAAGCTTCATGTACACATGCATATAACCATATACATATATAGAAAAAAGCATGACAATAACCCTGAACAAAATATCGTGCGAGTCAGCTTATTATCATCTTAAGAAATGGAACCTTTTAAAAAACAAAAACAAAAAAAGGGTGGGAAGTAATTTTCAAGTATTATCTTTGTTGCTCAACGAAACCTGGGGTATTCTTCAAACCGCTTAGATGTGTATGAACGCTGCTATATTAACTGAAACCCCCACCACGGCGAATGACAAACCAAACAAAACTTACTCTTTATTCTTGATGCAGATTAGAGATACAGCCTGTTTGCTGTAATGCAGCAGCGACCGCGCTGTTATTGTAATAATTTAGCTTAAAAGTATGAGAGAGGAGAAGAACCCTGAAACGGACACAAGACGTAGATAATACTAAACGAAATAATTATATACTTGGCTGACTGTGCAACAAGCCTCATTTGCAACGACACAATGACGTGTTTGACAATAGAAAAATAACACATTTTTTTGATGTACAGATTTAATTGCATTCTCTGACAATTCGGTCTAAATAATGGCCAACAAGAAAACATGCTGCTGCTGTCTTTTCATATCTACTCTTCTTCTTAAGAGGATCCTTTGAATACGATTACACATACGTATCAGTTTGTAATATTTATATAAAAATATGATTTTTAAATTAAATTAAACTTTAACTGATGGTTGTTAAGGCAATTGCAGATTCGTTTGAGTTTGTTATAAATTCCGTCATATTTATCGTTAAATTTCACTAACAGTGGAATTTGATTGGGGCAATGCAGACATGATTGGTCTGAAGGTAATGTTGCGGTTTTTGTAGTTCATTAAATTCACATTAATTAGCTCATTAGAAACTGTTTCTTAATGAACAGTTAATTATCAAACATAAACACTTCTTGCTGCTCTAAAGTTCATACAAATGAATTTATTTTTGAACGAGTTTCGTATTGACCACAAAATTCATAAACGTTGCATGGCAAGTATCACGTTTATGCATATGTACGCGTACACATAACAAGTGTTAAAGGAAACACTGCAAACACTGTAAACGCAGCATATGAAAGTGGTCTCAGTCAATTTTTCTAACACATGACTTTTTGTAGCAGCTTTTTAAAAAATCACATCTCTTTGAATTTTGAAATTCTTGGATCAATTACCTTAAACCACCATCATAGTCATCTGTATAGGAATTATATGAAAATATTGATTAGGGATAGAGGCACACTAAGCATTTTTTACGAAACACATGAAATGTTTTCGATCTTACATTAAATTGTTAATTAATGCTTTTAATTAAAATAATACAATGGCAGAGAATGTTGTTGTTATTGCTGTTTCCATTGTTGTTATTTTTTAAAGCGTCACTGTTATATAAACAAATTAATGTGAGCAAGCACTTAAGTATGCAGTAACTATACTCCGTAAAATGTCTTAAAAACATAACCAAATAAAAATTGCATACATTTGATAAACAAGGACGTGTAAGCCTGGCGTAAATCAAAATCAACATTTTTTATACGTATTTTTTAAAACCGAAAAAAATCATAATATATATTTTTTTCACAAAAATTTAAAATTGGTGAACATCTACCATGGCGCTATAAAGTATATGCATTATTGATCAGGATAAAAAACTGAGTCGAACTAGACATGTATGTCTGTGTGTTTGTCTGTTGTTGGAAGTCTCACGGGCGTAAATTTTAAGATATTGAGATAAAATTTTGTACGGACCCTTTTAAGTTTTGCTCACAGATCAATATTTAAAATGGTCAAGAGACACGCCCACAACAGGCAAAAATCAATTTATCTGCCACCAAAATTAAGCTATTAAGGTAAAATTTGGTAATTTTTTTTCCATTAATGTACATTAGGCGAACACACACATATATTATCAGCAAAGCAAGCGTTTTTAATTTACTTGCACACTTTCCAGACCCACCGCAGCGTCTGATTGTTTACGAAAAATGAAAGAGAACTAAATATGTGAAATAAATACAATAAGGGGGGTCATAATAATTAGTAGTTATTGTTGTTGGTTACTATTGTAGCGTTGGGTAGGGTTGCATTTAGAGTTGTTTCTATTCAGATGTCAACTGTGGTTAACGACGTATTGCTGTCATCGCATGATATTAACAGTTCTGTTGTTAACTTAATAACTTATTATTTATTATATTTTACATAAACACGAACAACAGTTAAAGGTTGTAAAAAATAAAATATGTGTATAATGTATATTCATCACCATACTTTACACGACTTGTAGTTTGGGGTATACTAAGTTTGTACAGATGTTTGTAACTTCTAAATTTAACCATGTCCGTCTTTACGTATCTTAAAGCATCAGTTGATAACCCTAGCTTATTGCGTGCGTGTTATTTCGCTCGGTGTTGATTAAATTTTTTTGAACATTATATTACGTTTAAAAAATTTTAAAATTGAGTGATTTTAATACGAAAAAGTTATACTTTGTAAAAATCATTCGCATAGTATTCAATTTCTTTTATTTAGTTGGTGCATTCCATCATTTTTCATTTTTCTTATTCTTTGTTTTCTCTTTCTATATCATTTCTACCATTATTATAACATTTTTTTTTTACTCTTTTGTATTGCTGTTATTATTGCTCATATTAACATTATAACTCTACTGTTATATTTAATAACATATTAACATCTGTCATGATGGACTGCATTTATTCTAATTGCAAGGAAACAAATCATGAGAGATTTTTGCTCTGCTGGTTGTGCGATAGACCAGCCCATTTTAAATGTGCGGGTTTTAATGGTAGAGACTTTGACTACTTTACAAACCGCACTAAAGGGCTTCGATGGGCTTGCGGCAATTGCCGCAAAATTTATACGGATTTTCATAAGTTATTTAAACAAACGCAAAGTGGCTTTAATGAGTTACGTAAAGATTTAAGAAAGTTATATGAAAAATTTGATAAATATCAGGATATGCTCAATAATTGCAAACTCTTTGGGGATCTACTTTATCCTTGCAAGCTTCTCCGAACTTATTGCCACTGGATTCTCCTAATTTAAACGTTCTTTCTCCATCTGATTCTTTAGCTTCTTCTGAAAATGAAACTGTTTCCAATAACATAGTTGGCCCCTCGGACACCGCTACTGTTCCTAATCCTGACTTTACACCTATAATTATTGTTGACCCTCCATCCACTCCAGATGAACCGAGGATTACAAAGAATGTATCTGCTGATGTTTCTTTGGTTGTACAAAATTGCAAGTACGATGGGCCTTCTACTTCTAAAGAAGTACTGATAGATGAACAGCCAGGTGATCTAATTGTTGTTCCGCGTCGTAAAGATATCTTTGTATCACGATTTAGTTGCAATACTACACTTGAAACAGTAAAAAACTATATTCAACGTAATGCGCGTGAGATAGACCTCAATAAAATAAATATTTTTAAATTTAATACAACTCAAAAACGAGATATATCTTCGTTTAAAATATTAGCTCCTCTATCATTTTTTGACTGCTTAATAAAAAATGAGTTCTGGCCTAATGGTGTGCTGGTGAAAGAATTTGTTCCCAAAGTAAATTTTAAGCCTCCAGTTAATTTAGAGTTACCTGATACTGCTCCTAAATAACTAGATAATAACTTAATGATATTATATCAAAATGTCCGTGGTCTGAATAGCAAATTACATGATGCACTACTAAATTATTCGGGCTGTGAATACCACATTATAGTTTTTTCTAAAACTTGGTTAAAACCAGGGGTTAAGGATGCTGAGATTTTTTCTGCCGATTTTGAAGTTTATAGGTGTGATCGCACTAGTAAAATAGGTGGTGGGGTAGTTATAGCTGTTAAAAAATTTTTGCCATCTCAGGTGGTACTTCCTTCTGATTTTGTTGATGTTGAATTTGTTTGTGTAAAAGTATCGTTGGGTACTCATTTATTACCTGTTCATACATTCCTCCAGCTCCTGACCTTATAATTTACATGAAGCATGTTCACTTAATCAGAAACGTATTTTCATTTGTTAAACCATGTGATAAGTTACTGGTTTTAGGTGATTTTATTTCCCTGACATTAACTGGATCGTTAATGATAACATGGATCATCTCACACCAATTATGATTCCTCAACATCTTATAGAGTTCTTCGATGAAATTTAAGATTTGGGATTGTTTCAATTTAATAATATCCCACATTATAATAATAAACTTCTTGATTTAATTTTCCTGAATGACACGAGCATTTCGTTTCCTTTTGTTTTGCCAGAGGATAAGCATCATCCTGCGCTGCTGCTTACCTTAAATAATCTTCTTTTAAGTTCAGTCTAGAGTTGAGTATAATAAACACTTTAACTTCAATAAGACTAATTATAATAAAGTCAGAGGCATTTTATCAGCGTCTGTCTCCAACTTTATTGTCGATGGAAAGAATATAGATAAATCGTTGTCTGTTACGTATGATATACTTCTGTCTGCGATTTCTGAGTCTGTTCCTTTAAAAATTTACTATAGTTCTTGGAAATGTCCAGTCTGGTTTAATAAAAACTTAAGAATGGCCCGGAATAAAAAAAATGATTATGTATTATATTCGAAGGCAAGGCATGATTTCAACGTCTTAAATAAATCGTGTTATTCTAATTATATATGGTCTATGGGATACAAATTGATTAATAATCCTAAAAAGTTCTTTTCGTTTGTTAACTCTAAACGCAAAGTTACTGGCTTTGCGGTAGTAATGCAACATAACAACTCGAAATCTTCAAATATTCAGGAGATATCTAACATGTTTGCCGATTTTTTTGAAAAATCCTACTCGCCTGAAAGCGTACCAAGTGATAACTATTTATAAAATCATAAGACCTGTTTCCTCCTATTCAGTTGTCTGAAACGGAAGTCCTAGATACACTAAAGACGGTTAAGTTGTGTTATTTCCCCGGCCCTGACGGTGTTCCTTCTTGTATACTGCGGCATTGTGCGGATTTATTATATGTTCCTTTAACTAACCTTTTCAATGCATGCCTCAGAGAAGGCTTTTTCCCACTCCGTTGGAAAAGGAGCTTTATTGTTCCACTTTATAAGAATGGACCTAAAAATTTTATCAATAACTATCGTGGTATTGATAAACTTAGTGCCTTGCCAAAGCTATTCGAACTAATAATTACTAAAAGACTTACTCCGATAATTAAATCTACTATTTCCCCTTATCGACTTCTACAAATCTTTTGGAATTAACATGTTATATATTTCAGGGTTTTTCTGAACACATGCAAACTGACGTAGTTTATACGGACTTCTCTAAAGCCTTCGATCAGTTGATCATCATCTGCTAATTCTCAAACTTCAATTGCTAAAGCCAAGCAAAGTATGTTAGCTTGGTTTCACAACCAACTTACCGGTCGTTCGCAAAAAGTTCGAAATTTCTGTGTCTTCTGGAGTCCCTCAGGGTAGTCACCTTGGTCCTCTACTTTTCTTACTTTTTCTAAATGACCTTCCAAATTGTATTAAATTTTCTCGCGTTCTTATGTTCGCTGACGATGTAAAAATCTTTATGTCCCTCAATTCTTTTGAATATTCTTCTTACTTGCAGTCCGACTTATGTAGTCTGTCCGAATGGTGCAAAAATAATGGCATGTTTTTAAATTTAAGCAAATGTAAAAAGCTAACGTTTTCTTGGTCTGATTATCTGCCTACATTCTATTCATTAAACAATCATGTGCTAGCGAATGTATGCAGCTTCAATGATTTAGGGGTTATTTTACTGTTAACAAGGCGAAATCTGTTCTTGGCTTTATAAAAAGATGGTCAAAGGAATTTAATGATCCTTATGTCACCAAGAGGTTATATACGTCGCTTGTTAGGCCTATGCTGGAATACTCAGTTGTTGTATGGGTACCTACTTACAGAATTTAGGTTGACAGCATTGAATCAATCCAAAAAAATATTTTACTTTTTGCTCTTCGCGGTCTGGGTTGGAATTCTGATGTGCGTTTAGCACCCTATAATGACAGGTTAATGCTGATTAACTTACCTACGTTGGAAAAAAGGCGTGATATGTTAGGAGTTATTTTTATTGCTAAAATTATTAGAGGCGATCTTTATTAGAATTAATTTCATTTAATAACCCCTCTCGTTTCTCAAGACACTATGTACCCTTGAAATTATCTTTATAGTCCGTTTCGGGTATTGTGTAAATGTTTAACGAATATTACGTTGTTTTCGATTGGTCCGATACGGTTTTCAGTATAAGACACAAGGTGCTTTCCAACTGATACTTTACATTTTACACCTTACACTAAATCTTGTAAACTTTTCCAATATATACATATTACTGTAGTCATATCATAAGCATAACATATTGTTGTAACATATAACATATCATATCTTAGAATATAACTTTGTACTCATTATTAGGTTATTTTAGTTTTATTCTTACTTTAAGTAGCTCTAAGTTTACACTAATTTCAGCCGCAGTCTCTATTGCTGTTTCGGCGATTGTTGTTGTTGTTGTTGTTGCGGTGCTGCTTCCTGTGCTGTTTCTAAATATTAATTTACCTTAATTTAAGTTTAGTTAAGTTGGCTGTTATAAAATTGTAGCTAACATAAAAACTGAATAATAATAATAACAATAACGCCTGTCTGTGCGGTGTCCAAGAAAATTTGTGTACAAACCTAGATATTTTAATGAAATTTTGAATAAGGACATGGTTTGCCCTAAAAAAGAACTCTATTGAAATTGAATCGAATCGGGACATTTTCAGAACCCCTCCCCATATAACACTGTTTTTCAATAAAGAACGCCATACTTAGGTTGAATACCCCCCATCGATGCACCAAAGCTTTGTATTTTATACGTAATACATTATGGACGTATTGTTTGTTCGATTTTGCCCAATTTTAATACCAATCTACATATGAAAAGTACCAAGTTTTGAATCGATATTTTAGTTTCTGCTGCAACGGGATTTCTCCGCTACGCTCGGGTTAAGCCGTCGGCGTAGGGTATCTCGTCCATTAATTTTTTATTTAAAGAAAGGAAAACGTTCTAGTTATTATAACCGATATCTCTTTTATCTTTATTGTTATAACTCTAAAATTATACCGGCACTCACATATGCAATTTATGTACTAATCTCGATGTTTTGATGCTTCCCCCTACCACTCTGGTCATACTCGCTGCTGTTAACAGGTTGTACACCCTGTCCTATTCGTCCCTAGCACAAATGTACAGACGGTACGTCCTGTACCCTAGCTCGCACACTTTATATATGAAAACGGGGTGTACAAACTTTCGTCCTGTACCTTTGCTACTACACCTTTATTTATCTCAATGTACAGACTTTCGTCCTGTACCTTTGTTACTACACCTTTATATATATCACTGTACAGACTTTCGTCCTGTACCTTTATATTTTCCAAGTCGAACAATACTCACAGTAGCTGAATGATTTGTTTTACGACCGATCACCTTGATAGTCCGCTGGCCAAAGAAGAACGAGAAATCTCCTAACATCGCTAAGCTCGATGTTTCTCGTTGGAAATTATTGGGCAGCGAGTGGTAGCCAGATCTACATTATTTTTAATACTAAGTTTCCTACTATCTGATTACAATTATATTTTTAAGAAATTAGTTGACGGGGAAAACGAGGGACGACTTTCCTCGTCACACTGCTACCAGGAGAGTGATTCCCACGAGACAGACATTTTTAAAGAGATTAGAATGTCTCATCAAGGGGGCTAGGGGATTTAATGGTCGGGCCTGACCGACTCCCATATCTTTTCTTATTTCGTATTTGTAGTGAGAAATATTTATAGAAACATTTATATTTTCATTACACGTGTTGTTCTTCTTGTCGATAACACAAAATTCTACCAAATCGTGTGTTTTAATTGAACATTATTCAGCGTATGTTGTTTTCGTTGTTGTTGTTATACAAGAATTATACTTTTGATTTAGGCTCTTGGTTTGCACAAAATTGCCCGAGAAGCATACTTACACCTTAATAACCGACTTCACTATAACCAGATACAATTCCAAGTTAATCCAAGTCACGACCTGTCTGTTAATGAGTACCGGAAAACAACTGCATGTACACTCTACCTTGAATGTTTTTCATATATTCAAACATCTAACTTGGCTCTCCAGAGAAGAAGAAGAGAATTATGTAAAGTTTTTCATAAGTATAAAATGAGCTTTCTTAAAGAAAAATATTGTTTCAGAATTCATGGAAAGCCAACCGTACAATGAACAAATAAAATAACGGAACATCTCAAATTTAGGGTCTAACAGTAAGTTGTGAGAGTTGTTTTCTGTTGATGCAGAAGAAAACTTTTTAGATTTGCATTTTTTGTTGCATGCTCACCTTAACCTATATACTTAAACATCTTTAGAACTTTGCAAGTGTCCATGAAAGTGGTTGTTTTGTAACTGATTCTACGCACAGCGTAGATGTGTTTAATATAGAAAATGCATCTGTGAATTATCGGGAATAAATTTTGTTCAGCCCATGGTAAGCTTCCAGATCACATATAACTTCAAGGGCCATTTCGTTTAGATAACTTTATATGATGTGACGTTTCATATTTTTTCATATATGTCGTTGTTGTACATTGCACCGCTGCCGTTCTTACGTTTTGTGAGAGTTCTTAAAAAATCATATGTTTGTTTTGCTTATAGTGTAAAATAAAAAAAAAAGTATAAGAAGAAAAATGTTTCATGAAAATTAAAAAGTGCATTGAGCTAAAAAATCAATTTTCCTTTCTGCCAGCCTTAATAAAAAATTCCATTTCAATTAAAGTAACAACTAGAGCAGACCCTGGGGAAAATAATGAAAATACAAATTTGAAAGCATGAAGGAAGAAAGAATAAACGAATGGTAGGTTAAGCTAAGTCTTAAATACATGGATGGACAAAATAATAAGAACACCGTGTAATACTCGTATATGTGAAATGCGTGATATCTCACCCTTGGAAAGGGGGAAAATCGACGAGCATTAGAGAGATTTGTGACCGGACAACATAAAACTACCGTGGCAAAAGTGACAGCAGAACTATATGGGCACTCTACAGCTGTTGTGCAAAGTGTTCATATTATTTTGTTCATCCGATGTGTTTACAAACTGAGAGTGTGGCACGTAACTTACTACACCTTGTACGTTTTTAATAAACAAAAAATTAAAAATAAAAGTTTTTAATATTAATATTTATATTCGTTTTTATGTTTTTTAACATTTATTCAAATATATTTTCAAAATTTTGAAAAATTCTTTACCAAACCTAAATTAAACATAATATTAAAAATTAAGGTAAATATTAAAAAAATTGCTAATTTTCTATATTTTCCATTTTTTTTTTAATTTGTAAAATTCTTTAAAATATTTAAAAAAGTAAATAAATGTTTTAAAAAAATTATTTTATAAAAAACATGTAAATTGAAACAAAATTAAAATTTTCTAAATCACATAAAAAACTATAGTTGATGTGGGTAGTGTAGGTTATAACTTTGTTTTTACTTTAACACAAAAATTCCAAAGATTTCAACTTCGTCTCACTTTGCATTTAACTTGTGTTTCCTTTCAAAAACTATTATTCTATTGTTGACCTTCTCTTATTGTACTAAAAACTTCTTCTTGTTCTTATTTGTACATTTGTCATAATGACATAATGCGAGGACGAGTTTACGACAGATTCTTCCATTGCTGTTACCATCAATGTCATTGTGAATGGCTTAAATCTTGTTGACTTTCAGTAAACTTGTTTTATTATTTCTCCTTAAACTTAAAACTGGGTGAGTGTTGAAACAGCATAAAATTACCAAAAGTATGCTGCCCTGATAAAGGAATACTTAGATGTGGCGAATAGTCCTAAAAAGTTTGTTGCGTCTATTTATTTAAAAAGCGATTGATGCTGGATTTATTTACCGAAAAAAAAAACTTTTCCAATCATGCTAAAATATTGTACGTACCGATACGAAGGTATAAGTATCCTTTTTTTTGTATATATTAAAAAACTTTATCTTAAAGTTGATTAGAAGACAATAGGCAGCCATGTACAGAGTGATGCTGGCAGCATAACAAAAATCGTTAAGGGATAAATTGTGTGTACGTGTATATGTGACTAAAATTATGTTGCTGCATTATTATTACTGGCATTTAAAGTTGAAGCGAACATTTTCATCTCCATTTCTTTCACAATACATTTACATACATATCATAATAAAAAAGGACGTTACAACACAACTCACAGCAAGCACATCCTGTGTACAATGATTGCAAACGCATTAAATATACCCACAAATACCATTGACTCGTACGTGGGAACAACGTCACTAAATGTGTAACACAAAAGGAAATAGAGACAAGAATGATTATTATCCATAATCATAGATGTATTATATACGTGCATCTATATGTGAACATGTTTAAAAAGTTTTCACCAGACAAAACTACAAATTATGTATATACGCACATACATACGCATCAACAATAACGTTAGCAGAACATTGTAAATACTTGTTCAAACAAACAGGCACACCACAATTACTTAAACGGCCGAGAGAGAGCGAGATAGAAAGAGATGTGAAAGTTTCATGCATGCACTCATGTTCTGACTATAAAACAAAGCGATGCCAATAAATGCTATGGCAACAAATTTCTAAAACAGCAAAACTTCCTCTCTGTCTCTCTCGCATACTCGTTTATTGTGTCTTTCTTTTACTGTACACATTGTTAAAGTTTTAAATGAGGAAACATTTCATACTTTAAAGTTTCCTTTTCCATCAAAAAAAAAAAAATATTTCTTTCCATTCATTCATAATGAAAAATAACTCTTTGTACACGAGAGTTTTCGTATATCGCATATGCACCAAATCATCATCCAGATGTATGTAATGTATGTATTTTATGAAGAGGAAAGCATTATAGAGGTAAATGTGATTAAAAAACTTTATTAAAACTCTTCCTCCACCTTATATAAATCAAGTCAGCATGAACATCTGAAACAATATAGCCACGTCTGTCCGTATAGCATCTACTTTTGTAGTGTAGCGAAATCGGCCAAATACCTCGCCTACAAACGGGTGGGATATTAAGCACGCCCAACAATTGACTAAAAACTTTATAATGCGTAAAACTCGACATATACATGGACTAAAAACCACTTGGAGTGAATTTAAGATTTGATCAGATGTAGTTTTTATCCTTTTTTTCGGTTATTTAGATATTCATGATTTTACGATTTTTATTCATTAATTATGCTCTGGCACTACTTTATACTTGGACACCACAAAACTTATATCATATATAAAACTGGATATCATAATATGTGAAACGGTTGCAAGACAAATTTGTTATTTTGGTTCACTTTTATTGAACACATATACATATGTATTGTACATTGTGCAGATAATTAATTTCTGCAAGTTGTTCACTTACATGTCATTTAACTGCTAATTGTTTATGTAATATTTCATGTTCAACAAGTGGCCTCTTTTTCTAATATTTACTTATTTTGGTATATAACCCGACCTGGCTGCTGGCTAATGAGTCTCCTCAGTCTGGTTGTACTACCGTTATTACAATCTTTTCATGCTTTTTGGCTTTTTGGCGTTGGGAATATACTTCATGTACGTGCCCTTATAAAAGCCATAAAAAAGAGCATATATGATTTTCATTTGAGTATAAATATTTAAAGGGTAAAATGTAAAAACAAGCAAGATAATTAAATTTAGCTTAAGCTAAACTTTAAACACCCTCCACATCTACTTAATACAAAGAGTGGATATGGCATGTACATGGTTGCGGCATCTAATAGTGCACATGGCTCAGATCGGTTAAGTAAATTGTGTAATTAATATTTTTATTTTTGTGTCAGTATCATCATCGCCATTCCGGATCGAACGAACGACTATCCAATCCTATAAACGGGATTGGATAGATCTGCGATAGATTGCAGATCGCGACACCGACACCGCAACCGAAATGATTAATCAGCTACACAATCATGGTTCAGCTGATCAAAGTACAAGTTAGACAGAGTTTAAATATTTTATTAATTTAATTTTGATTATATCAGCATTTTCACACAGATCGATTAAATGATAGTTGTCAATATAGGTCTTGCATAACCGTCATAACGGGTTATTATTGCTATAGTTATTTTTGTAATAATTTATGCAAAGAAACCGAAAATATCTAGAAGCGCGTCGAGGTACATTGATATTAATGCTAGACAATAAAAACGCCGAATCAATACAGTTATTAAGCAAATTGTGCATAAAACACACGTTCAACATTGTCCTTCTGCTTTTGAGGGTAGGAAGTTTTATCAAAGCAAGACGACTTGTGTATGAGGGCAGCCTCAGGTTAGAACTCCGTAGCAGACCACGAAGACAAAAAAATAAAAACTGTTTTTGCATAGATTCAATCTGGTTGGTATACACTTCATATTGCGGATCCCAAATTACGGAGCAGTATTCTAAAATAGGCCTTACTAAAGAGGTAAAAAGAAGTTTGGTTGTATAGGGGTCCTGAAACTCCTTCGACCATCTCTTAATAAAGCCTAAAGTTCTGTTGGCCTTATTACATGTTGTATTAATATGCGCATTAAAAGTTAGTTTACTGTCCAGCAGCACGCCGAGATCATTAACGGATGATACCCTTTCAATTGGGACATTATTAATTATGTAGTTTGTATTTATCACCTCCCTACGACAGAAGGTCATATGCTTACACTTTTTGACATTCAAGGACATTAAGTTGTTGTAACACCACTTGACGAACCGGTTAATGTCATCCTGCATAAAAACTTGACCCCGCACAGACTTGTAACTATAGATAAGTTTAACATCGTCAGCATACATTAGTACACGACAATGTAGAATAACACTAGGCAGATCGTTTATAAACAGTAAAAATAGAAGGGGACCAAGATGGCTACCCTGCGGCACACCAGAGTGAACTTCAATTTCTTTGGAGAGTACATTATTGAATAAGACACGTTGGGTACGTCCAGTAAGATACAAGTAAATCCATTTAAGATTGCCTTCGTAAAAGCAGATATGTTTTAGTTTGTTAAACAGAATTACGTGGTTCAGGGTATCGAACGCCTTGCTAAAGTCTGTGTAGATTACATCGGTTTGTTCGCCGTTAATGAATGCGTCATTAACGAATGTAGCAAGTTCCAACAGGTTGGTTGTGGTAGACCTTTTTTTCAGGAACCCATGCTGATAATCGGAAACTATAGGTGATAATTGAGATGATAGAGTATCAGACAGCAGTTTTTCAAAAGCTTTGGAATTGCACTTAATTTCGCAATGCCACGATAGTTAGATATATCGGATTTATAGCCGGCTTTGAATAATGGAGTAATAAAGGATTTTTTCCACAAGCTGGGCAAGTAGGATTGTTTGATGGAGGCATTGAATAGTTTAGTTAATGGTTGATATAAACGTGATGCACAATTTTTTAATATACAATTCGGCACACCATCAGGGCCAGGATTGTGTTTATCGTCTAATGCTAGCATACTTTTAAGAACATTGTCACGGTTAAGGAGATTAAAATAGATATTATTAGAATTCACTGAGTTATAATAATTAATGTTTTGCACATTGTTTGACACATACACAGACTGAAAAAAGTCGGCAAACATATTTGCGATTGAATTATCGTTACAGGACTCCTTATTATTATACTTCATTGACGGGGGGTAAGAGCTAGATTTCTTTTAAATTTACAAAATCGTAAAAGGATTTAGGAATAATTATTATATATAACTAAGTTTGTTAAAAGAGTTATAATTTGTGCGGGCCTTCATAAAATTCATATAGTCAGCAGACGAATTGGACTTTACATAGCGTTTGTAGGGTCTGTTTTTATTGTTTTTTAAATATTTAAGTCTTTTGTTTGACCAGGGTGGTCCACACATATTTGAGATAGCGGTATAGGGCACGGTTTGAGAAAAAGATCGAACAATTTATCATAAAACATAACAACCATCGATTCAAGATCTGCATTCGAAACTGCTGATGATCCATCAGGTATAAATGACCAATTTACGTCAGAAAGTAACTTATTTAGTTTGGTATAATTTCTTAATTTAAAATTATAGCGATAACATTTCGTTGAGTTTTTTTTATTAGAACAGGTATGTAAATCCAATGACAATGATACTGTTGGATGAAATTTATCCTCTGGGTACACAATTGGGGGACACTGCTTAACAGAATAATTAGAAGTAACGTTAGAAAAAACCAAATCAAGTGTCCTGTTCAAAACGTTCTTAATATTGTTTAGTTGAAACAAATGTAATTCAAATAATTCATTTAGTAATTCATTAGTCCATGTAACATTAATTAGAGGAAGCATATATATATCATCTTCAGCTCTAATCCATGAGATTGAAGGTAAATTGAAATCGCCGAAGATAAAGACGACATCATCACGTTTTAATAAAGAGGTGATATTTTTTATGGCGCATACATGATTAGAATAGTGAGGAACGGATACATTAGGTGGAATGTAGGAGCAAGAAACATATACAGTGATATTGAATAATTTAACAGCAACACATATAAATTCGATATCATTGGTTAAACTTGTGTCAACTAAACTGGAACAAAGTGATGAAGACACAGCAATCAGAACACCTCCACCACGCCTATTCATCCGGTCACATCTGAATACATTGTAATTCGGACAAAAAATTTCTGACTTCAATACGACGATGATAGCCAAGTTTCAGTAAAGATTATAATGTCATCATTAAATGAGTAGCTATTTAAGAATAATGTCGATAGTTTGGAATTTAATCCCCGAACGTTTTGATATGATATAGACAGAGACACCCAACTTAGTTTTTTAAATTTTGTTGGTTAGCAGAAGGCAAACGTACAACATTGGGAGGCCAAAAGTTACTGTTGACTATTGTGTCGAAATGATCATCAGGTACAACTATCTTGAATGATGATTTCGAACGATTATATGAAAAGTTAAATTTGTAAGAATTGATATCGATGTCAACATTGAATTTCGATTTAATATAAAAACTAATGTCCTCGACCGTCGTGTCCGGAGCAAACCGTGAAACGAATAGTGATTTTTTAGGGGGAACAATGACAAGATCCTTGGGTTTGATTGTGACAGAAGGAACGATAGTAGTTGACGATGTGGAAGACTTTACAGTGTTTATGATAGATTCATCAATTAAGTTGACAGGAACATTGTCACTAGATTGTTTACCAGTCTTTTGCGCAGTGTTGTCGCTGCCCGTGATTGGCGTGGATGGCTTTGCGGACGATTGTTTTTTAGTGTTAAGTATTTTATCGTTTCTCTTGCGAAGAGCTCTGGGTGATTTTTTCGGTGACGGCGACTTATCGGATGGAATTGAACTATTATTATACATGACTGATTCAAAACGAATTAGGCGCTCTGCAAGATTATTAAAATCGGCCTTAAATAAGCTGAATTCATTTCTTAATGATGAGACGGTATTATAAAACTCTAAATTATAGCCAACACAGCCATCACAGCACCATCGGAGGTTCCGAATGTCGTTAACAAAGTCAGCGGCGCGGGCGGGAATACCTACACAAGAAGCATGAAATACTTCATTGCATATCCAGCAAATTATAGACCGAACATCATAATCATCGGTAACTTTACAGTTGACAAAAGCACAAACCATGATCAGTAACGTTTATTTCTTTGTTACAAAGTTAAGAGTAAATATTTAAAGATAAGAGATGTGAGTTTATATTTTGAACAATAAAAAAAAGAAATACGCAATAAGTAAACGGAATGTAACTGATTCATTAAACAACAAATACACAGTCCACACAATGATGTTGTTGTATAGAAAGTAAATCAAATTTAAAAAAAGGAAAAAAATTGTCTATTTTTGCAAAAGCACTTAAAATTGTTAAATGTTTTTTGAAAATGAATAAAGAATACTTAGCTTCGATATCTCGATTATTTTTCAGAACACAAAAATCAAGTTAGATAATTATTACGAATCACTTTTAAAAGTTTACAACTTTACACAACTTAACGACTCGACAGCTCAGCGAATAATCCTTACACATCACCATGCAAGTTGATTTTTAGGCTTTATAGTGTTTTTGGTACAATGTGGGCGATCAACCACGCAACTTTTTACACTTTGTTGAATATACAACATAAATTTCAACTTCATAGCTGAATTTTGTGCCAAATAAATATATTCTTGTCAACTGTTGGCGTGGCTAGACTAGATAAGCCTATCTAAATTTTAGGATCAATATCTCATAATTACAACCGTGAGAGTGCCAACAACAGGCGGACGCACATACAGGTCTAGTCTAGATCGGCTCAGTTTTTGATGCTGATCAGGAATATACTTTGAAAATAATATGGGAAATACTTGGTGGGGCCTCTGATGCCTCCTTTAACCTTTAATATAACCCCATCTTATATCCTAAACACACTACTAGTAATAGGGGCTTAAGTAGCATTTTAGTTAACCCAAAAAAAAAAAAAACAATACACATAATATTACATTTAAAAATTTTTGTGTGATAAGTAAGAAAGTGTGCAGAAGAGAAGTAAACAATAATTAGTTATATAATATAAAAAAAAATAAAATAATGTTGGGACGAATATTTGCAACAAAGTGATTCTTGTGTTTTTTTTATTTAACTAAAGCTTGTTACATACTTGAAGGATGTTACAGAAATTTAGTGAAAATTCAATATAGAAAAATATTTATCCATCTACAATAAATAGTTTAAATGTGTAAATGACTTGTAGCAAAAGTACGTCCTAGGTTTTTCTATAAATTTTTTATGTAATCATTGGGATGAACTTTTACTTCAAAGCGCTAAATTTTGTTTTATTATACCCTGCACCTTGATGATGAGCTTATACTAAGTTTAATTTTCCGTTTGCAACACCTAGAAGGAGACGCTATATATATTCTTGATAAGCGTCGAAAACTGAGTCGATATAGACATGTATGTCCATGTGTCCGCATGTCTGTCCGTTGCTACATATGCAAAGGGTATTATATATTTGCCACGACCACTGTTGTGGATGTGGAGGGTATTTCATATTTGACCTAAGCCAAATACAGTTTTTTTACTTGTTTTAATTATTTTTTAAGTTTTGAACAAATTATAATTACAGTTGGAAAATACGTCTTGTATACCCATTCATACGATACTTTATCAATTTGTTTTCCACATTGTGTATAAATGGCTTTAATTCATTTCCATTGAATATATTCATTGGAATTGACAAGTATTGTGGGTTGATAATGGGAATATGCTTCAACAGTGGAAACGCATTAAAAGTAAATTAAAATATTTGTGTTTGATTCGTCGTTTAATTTCCATTCAATTTTGAACCACTTTACAAACAAGTCATATACCAACGCCATATGTAGAATATTTATTGTATTTATATATTAATAAAAGTCATATATTTTCATAGCACTACACCGTGTGTACAACCCCTGCAGTACATACCCACGCATGATTATTTACATATTATCAACGTACGGGTAGTATTTGTCATTTTGCATTTGTGATAACAAATTGATAAAATTGTATATTAATTCAAATGTACATACACATGCACGTACATTTCTCATAAACTCTAACATTTACGCAAATATGTACTCATTAAAAAGTAATAATAATAAACAACAACAATAACTCATATATGATATCATGTAAAGTGATTTTTCATAACTTTACAGTAAAAGTATTTTTCAAAATAAACATTTTCATATATATATACATGGGATGTTTGTCATTGTGTAATTTTGAAAGAAAGAATTTTTTTTTAAACTTCAAATGCAAAAGTTGTTGGATTAAAAGAGGGGAACTCAACCTTGACGACCTTGATCTTGATCTTCCCTCTTCTAATCCGACAACTTTTGTATTTGAAATGTTATCCAAAATTTTCATTCTCTAAAATTTTTTGAGTGTTTCCACCTTAATTCCTCACCCTGTACATACAATATATAATGTTTTGTGTCACAGAGGAAGTTTTAATTGGACTGAAACAAATTTTTTTAGTGGCAATGCTGCTTTTGTGGGCGTAGTCTTAGGGCAAACTTATTTATATATTTGCATCGTACTTTAACAAACTTTACGAGGAGAAGAATTAAATTTAAATTAAATTTAGCGGAAGTTCTGTTGTGGGGGTGGCCAAACATTGCCCTTTGGTAAATTGTCTAATATTTGTGACAATTTTGAATTAATTACGTTCTTTAAGTTTCGGTTTCTGTTTCTTTTGCAGTTGGTATTACTCTGTGGGCGTGCCGGTGCCTTATAATCTATATAGGAATATAGCCTTAAGAGGCGCCGTTTTGAAATTGGACCGAATCGGATCATATGTAGAACCCCAGCCCATGTAAGGCCCTATTATAATGAAAATCTTTAAAAGACAAAAATTGCACTTTTTAATATATTTTACAATAATTTGGTAAAAATAGTTAATTTAGTTAATAATTGGCTTTGCCAAATTTATACCCGATCGGATCATTTTTAGAATCAATGATATTTCACGAAGTAATTTACGCAACGTATACAACAATAAATGGTCTGGCTTGACCGCTACAACATTTTCATCATCGAGGGTTACGTTCATTAAATTTCAACAATATTTTTATGGCTGTAAGATTTTGTTGTTGGGTTGTTGTTTTTTTAAGAAGGGGAAAAGCATTGATAACCACTGGTCAGTGTGGGACCTTTACGAATGCGGGATGCTTTTTCCCACACTGTATTCAAGATATGTAATTGCCTCCACAGTGGTCTTCTCGTATCCATCAATTTTTATTTGGGCCCCAAGTTATGATCCTTAAGCCAGGTGTTTAACAAACCTATAGTATCTCTGCAATTGAACTATACTCACTCCTGCTGGCACTGGTGGTCTTATCATGTAGTTTATTCCATAGCAGCGGCCCAAGTATGGAGTCTTGAGAGACGCCCGCTTTTACGTTATAGTCACATAAACCTACATCAGTCTCGTAGAGAATGATCCTGTGAAAAAAATAATTGAGCAACTTTTACCACTTTACATCAGTAAGTTTTCATTAATTTACGAATTATCAATATATGTATGTATGTATGTATGTATGTACTACAAAGTAATTACGGTACAATTGGTGCGTTGGTGCGTATGTGTGATTTAATTCTATTGTCTGTTCAGCACAATAGTTGAGAAGACAGAGTATGTGTAATAAGTGTTGTGCTCCAGTATTATCATTTAATTTTACGCACTTTCATCCTACACAATAGCTCTGATTATATTACATTGTATTAAATAAACACAACCAACGTGTATATGAGGCCTTGTGCATTGCAGTCTTAAAATATGTGTGTGTCATGACAGGATATGGGTTTCATTAACTTTTACTTTAATAGCTTCGACAATGCATGTCTTTAAAGCAACAGCACACACTCTCGCCCAAACTAAAATACGTTTATGTTATGATTGTAATTATAAGTATATGTGC
This sequence comes from Crataerina pallida, assembly GCA_949710015.1. Taxonomy (NCBI): domain Eukaryota; kingdom Metazoa; phylum Arthropoda; class Insecta; order Diptera; family Hippoboscidae; genus Crataerina; species Crataerina pallida. The sequence goes on along the minus strand of OX453292.1, from coordinate 9,899,045 downwards.
AAACATAGACATAATTATTCATTAGAGTGCCTTATATTGGGGCGACTGCTAATTGACTTTTCACGATCAATTAAATCCATTTCAAAGAAAATGTGAAACAAAGAAAATGAATACAATCAACCAAAACGTTTAAATAAAAGAAATTTCCAAAGAAATAAAATATATTTGAAAACTTTGTAATTAAAGAAATGCTCGTTCAACAAAAAAGGATGCGTAATTTATAGCGAAGAGATGTCTAAATTAAGTAGGAATAGAAACAAGTAAGAAAACTAAATTTGGTTTAGGCCAAGTACTAAATTCCCTTCGCACCAACAACAGTGCGCGTGTGCTGATACATGATTACGCCCTTTGGAAATCGTGAGCTTTTGTTATCCTTGCCCTCCCGCCTTTTTATTAGATAACCTCATTTAAAATAAACGCCCTAAATTTCAGATTTTGACTTTAAAGGTCAACTTTTGTGACTTAGAGATATATATTTGTTAAGTGTGGGCGTGGCTGTCGAGTTTCTATTGAAGTGTGCTGAATTTTTAATAGAAATGGCACAACGCAGAAACTAGACATACATGCACAAAATGCCAGCACAATATCTCAAAATGTAAAATTGCGGACGGTCATATCTATATATTATACTTTGTAGAGTTCCTAACCTGTAACCCTTCCTGTAAATGTATTACAATCACACAAAAAAAATATATTTCCATTCATCCATCTTCTTCTTGCACAGCAGTCAACCTCAAATTCTGTGTATTTGTCTGCATTAAACGAATGCTTTAAAAATGTTTCCTTCAATCATACGCGTTATGTCAATTTGTTTGCGTACAGACTGATACAAATTGAACCATTTTACTGCAGATATAAGTCGCTGTCTATGCTTATCCGTGCTTGTGTGCTTGTGCCACTGCACGTCCAAACTATAAAGATTTTTCTAACCGTATAATAAACCATCAAGTTAGTTAAGTAATTGTCTATCGGTCACAAAACCCAATTGATTGCTACATTTATTGCATGGCAGAGAAACCTGTACAGAGTGTCAGTTAAATGATAATCATCAAGTCATGGGTTATTGTGGTTGCTGTGTATGAGCCTGTGTATGCTGAGGATGCAATTGCTGTGTGGACTTACTTCCATGAGGATACATTGAGGTATAAAGGCAAAGTGCATGTTTGAGTAAAACTTGATCACCGTACTTAAAAATATAGAAAACATAAAATTATCCTGATAATCTATAACAGCTAAAGGCTCTCTTTTCATACATAATTCGAATGAAAGGTATGAAAAAGGAAGTTGTCGTTTACAATTTATTTTTTAAATATTAAAGTTTCCTCATAAGGGTACAACCGTAACGAAGCCAAAACCTTATGACAACGCCATCCAACTACACATCAAATATTGAAACGACCTAATGGTTTTGAAATCATTAACAGCATTCCCCTCCATACCAGGCTAGGGTGATGGTCTGCTGTACACACATTATGTAAGTATGTAGAGAAAGCTAGCATGTATTTATCCGTTCAGTAAGCCAAACCAAACAATCAAACAATCGTTATGGCGTGTGTATGTAAGCAATTAGCTATATGCTTAGTGAGGAGTTTGTGTGCAAATCCACAAATGAATGCAAATATGTTTGCATTAGGAAATATGAGTAGCGTTGGCGCAATTATGAGTATTAGTCGGCGTGTAACAGCAATAGTTGTTAATGTTCAATATTATCTCATAAAATCCACTTTTACCTCATTACGGTTGAAGTTTCGAAAATTACATATAGATTGCCCGTGGTGTTAATCATAGCATGCATCAATTGTGGTTTACGTTCCGAATCGATTCAAGTTCGCCTGTCTGTCCATCCTTGCTCGAGTATTTGTGTACTGCAGCGTTCTTTAAATGTATCGATGACTGGTTTTTTATAACTTACACCACTTGGGGCAAAGGATGTGGATGTTTCCAACTACTAATTAGCTGAAGATAGACCCATGTCTAGTATCAATGTCAATTTGTATAAAATCCAACACACCTCTAGTTTCTGTACGCAGATTGATGCTCTAATCACACACAATCGGTCAAGAGCCACGCCCATAATCTACAAAAATTTATTTATCTGCTTCAAAAATCGAGCTATAAAGTTGAACATGGGTGCGAGCACTTAAAATTGTTGCAATTATGGATGTGTCGTAAATGGGCGTGATCGGATAACAAACCGCCAACGTTTGCAGATTTAAGATTTGTCCCTAGCCAAATGAATGAAATGAAATAGACTTTAATTTGTTGTTGAAATTTTGGTATGATAAGAAAGCTTTTGCTATGTTGAATCAATTGAGTATAGTATTTTTTTTATATTCGAATTTAACCGTCTTTTATATTTTTTGATAATCATTTTTATTCTAAGCGCTAAAACGTTGATGCATCTTTGTTATTCTAACGTTACATAGATACAGACATACAAATAACTATTATTGAAATTCTTGCGTACGTCATGTTCATGAACATTATATGCATTGTGTATATTGTGCAGTTAAGTAAGCAAAGCCCAGCCATCTAGCCAAGCGTTCTATACGGTCTGAGTAAACACACAATATGTGGCCATAGCGGAAGTCACAACCATATTGTATAATCCATATGGAACTTAACAAAACTACATGCATATTAAAAGTACAAAAACAACAATAACAAAAATAAAAACAAAAAGGAAGAAAAATTCTTCAATAACCTTAAAAAAAAGTGCCAATTAAAATTTTATAATATGCTCAAACAAACGCTACGTAGCATACCCTGGCAAATGCACATATGCCGAATAAAAATGTGGGTAAATAAAATATATAACACACGCATACACCCACACATCCCATTACCCCATACTTATGCACATACAAGTGTTGGCATGTATATGAAAATTACAATTTGTTGACTTGTTCTCAGGCTGTTGCCAGTTGAATAAGTGCTGGCCGTATACAATATTGCACATATTACAAATGGTACAGATGTATGTGTATGTGTGCGCGCGGAATTGTCGGTGTAACGATGAATTTATATTACGCACAGTAGCTTCATGAATTTGCAAATTTACTCAAAATAAAAAACAAACAAACACAGACACCTACTCTCACTCGGCTATATGCGAATGTAAAACACCATTCCCCTCCCAACCCCTTTTTGATATCATTTATGCAAAAGGAAATTTACCTTAAAGTCGATTAAGCAACCAAGCTGTTGGTGTATCGTTAATAAGCTTTAAGCTGAATGACAAGATATTGTATCAAATTCTACCTAGACGGTTATTTTCTTCTCACCCTTGGTTTTTTATAAAATATAAAAAAAAACACAACTTTGATTTATTTATTTAACACAAATTTAATACAAATTTCACGATTACTTAACCGTAGACGTAAGGACATGCGTTAATAGTTCATTCGTTTATCAAAACTTATATACCGACTTTTGAAGTGTACAGCAGAGACAAAATGAAAGAAAAATGTGCAAATTGTGTTTGTACATTCATTTATAACAATTTTTTGTTTTTCGTTTATAACGCAGCATACCAGACAAAGGGCGTATATCTGAAATTCGCATCAATTAAATGCAATAAGTTTTTATAAGATTCTGATTTCATTTAATTAAAAGCAAAGAAATCAATTGAAAAAGTTTAAGTTTTTTAGTAAACTCAACGAAAACTTTTTATTGATTGGAAATTAAGTGCGTTGGTGTCGATTGCTTCATCTAGAAGGATGTGTTACAAACCTCACAAATTATTAACTAAATTAACAATAATTTCTAAAAGATATTTAAAGTTTCTGCAAATGCCACACCCACAATGTGTAAATATATCAAAAATTATATATAAATAAGGCGATCCGTGGTGCATAATCAAACAGCGCACGCGCCTATAACTTAAAGGAATTAGATATTGAAATCTGCTATGGGTGTTGATAGCTATTATATGCAGTAATAAAAAGCGTAGTCAGGTGCGAGCCCACCCCACAATTTAAAAATTGGCATTTTACTTTATCCAGTCTCACTTAATTCATCGCATTCTGATAGTTCGACTCAGATTTTGATGCTGATCAGGAACCAATACTTTGTAGTTTGTGGCCTTCTTCTTTTATTAAAAATTATATTTTTTTATACTTGCATTTTCAAAAATTTCAAAACTGTACATAAGTCACAAAAGAGTTCTAAAAATGGTCCAATCCAGTCCATTTTCAATAGGGTTCCTCTTTGGGCCATTACATGTCCTTGTATTTTATCGAAATATCTCAAAAAATGTGACCCGTAGCTTGCGTATAAGTATACATGGGAAGACAGACGTACAGACGGATGTTAAATTGATTCAGATTTTGATTGAATCGATCGGTATAATTGAAGGTGATCATTTGCCGTTTAGGAGTTACAAACATCCGCACAAACTTAATATACCCTTTGCCACCACAAGTGGTGCAGGGTATAAAAGCAAAATAAACTCTGTTGTAAATGTTGAAATGTTTATTATAAAATTTTCCTATAAAACAATGTCAACTGCAACAATAATAACAAGGAAACAAACAAAAAGAAAAAGAAAGAAAAAGGAAAAAAAGGCAGCAATAAAAATATCAGAGAATAAATAGAATAGGTTGTGGCAGGAGAACCAACAACATCAACAACAATACCAACAATAGCAACATCAAGAATAAAAACAACAACTATAGTAACAACCATAACAGTAGTAACAGCAGCAGCAGAATAACCACCACCAACAATAACAAAAACAATATAAAAAAAATAATTACAACAACATTTCAATAACTACAACAATAACACCACTACCACAAATTACAACAAGGGCAACAACGCTCAACAATTAGACAACTAAGGGGAGCTCGAAATAAATTTCAGATCTGCAAAGAAACAGGCATAGATTATATATAAAACACATGACTATTCATCTCCAATATCAACTTTTGCGTGTTATGTGAATGGTTTATTTTTGTGAGTGATCATGATGTAACTGTTTTAAGATGAAGATAATGATTAGCAGTTACGAGGCGATATGTGATGTACAAGTAACGGACGTACGTACAGAAAACGTATACTTTTACATTCATCTAATATCTAGTGTTCATGCCAGAAATCATAAAAGACAACTTTTAATCCGATTGTATGTATAAAAGGCAGCCTTTAAATGTAGAAAAAAGTGGCAACACTTCCTTTCCCCTCATTTGTTTAATGTTTTAAAACGTGTCTTTTGAGGATAAAACAAATTATCTTTGACAAATTAAACCGTGCATCCTTAAAGTGCTGAATGTAAAGAGGATAAAAGTACTTCAGAGTATGCACAACAAATAAATTTTTAAACATACTGCTCATACATGAAATGCATAATTCATGTGAAACTGCCGAAAACTACACAAAAAGAAACCAACCAACCAACTAGCAGTAGTCGCGAGTAGCTCTGCTCTTGATGATGCCCAAGAGTGAATTTTAAATTTTCTCTACTAAACATTAAGTCATAAACACACAAATACTCTTACACGGAAAACTTATGGGTTGAATTGTAACTGTGTCCTGCGTTGAATAGCTTAACTGTGAGCCGAAAGAGAAAGAGACGGCACATCTAAGTAATGTCAAGCATTTAGGCAGTCAGCCAAGCAAAATGCAAACAACAGGAATTACTTACCATCACAAACAGTGCATTTTAGTGGTCGGTTACTATGAAGCGTATGTTGGTTGAGTTGGTTACTTGGTTGCTTGGTTGTTATTGTTGAAAGTATTGGTATTGGTAGTTGTGCTGGTGTCAGCAGTTGTCGGAATATTTATGGTTTACTAGCACTCTTGCCGGTGTTGACCAGACCAAATCTTGCAAATTGCCTGCACCATATAGATGACCAACTACTCATACATCTGCAAGACACTAGCAACAGCAATAACAGCTAAATTGCAAGCTTGGAAATTTACGAAATATGTTTGAAAAGAATATTACGCAGACACTTCTAAAGACATTCAGATGAGTGTAAAACAATTATTAAGGATTGAAAAATTATATCTGCAATGGCGCAACCAGTAAAAAACTTTGATTTGCTTCGAATGCCAGCTGGTTCTATACATAAACAGAGGGCGCGGCAGATCTCTTAATTACTTCTTATTTATAAACAACAAAGTTAGCTTCACCGCTAAATCGTGGCTTTTTTGCAAATTAAGGGCGTGTTTGTTATTCAAACGCTCATTGTCTCTCTATTTACATTAGACAGATATGCGGACGATTTTGATTCAGATCAAGGTTGTATATATTTGTATTGCAAACTAAACGACAAACATCCTTCTTCCTCTTTATATAATTTAATTCTTTTCCATGAAAAATATATTTTTCAAAAGCATAAAGTTGCGAAATTTGAGTTTTTTTAACTTCTGCCATTATTCCAATAATTTTTTTGTTATCACTTGATAACATTTTCAACAATCGCTTGAACTGTATGTTGTATAGCTATCCCAACCAATGCTTTTCCGTGGCCACACAGAGAAAACTCTTGCTGTCTCCACAAACAGTTACAACAAAGTTTCTGCGGTATTTACCATTTCGTCTAATGAGAAGACTTATTAGAAAGTTTTAATTCTATACAAGTCCACACAAACAAACAAACAAATAACCCGATTGGTTAAATGGGGAAATTAAAAATGGCGGAAACTCAACAGAAATGTAACTTTATGTGTGACACAGAAGTGAAGTGTGAGCAGCAAATTTATTATTTTCAGTGTAAGGGTTTATCGTCTTCGTAACAATTGGAATTTGATAAATACATCAGCGATTCATTGTATATGGACTAAATAATATAAATGAGAGTAGAGTCAGAATTATGCAGCCTAACAACAGTCAATTAATTCACAGTTGAACCTCAAACCAAACCAAAGCTGAACCGCATTCCACTTTTACTACCATCGTTTTCAAACCTTAAATTCTAGAAAGTAAACGATGCCATCCTATGCTGTAAAGATTAACATAGCAGTAGTCAATCAAGTTGGTTCAGAAATTCAGAAATGATGGCAAATATTCACAAAATAATGTTAAATGATCCTTCACTTGTGTGCCACATAGTCGGTGATCCCTTTAGATTGAAACTGCCCATAAATAGAACAAGTTATGTAAGCACAACAGATCCTCGCCCAACACTTATTATTACAATGTTTACAAATGTATACTATGTATATAAAAAAAATTTACCAATATTATTTCAATTCAATCCGTATATTAAACTGATTCTTCTACTTGCTTCTCTGTTACTCCAATTGTTGTTTTGTAAGAATTATGGTTTTAATTAAATTCAACAAAGATTTCAACCATTTTTCACTTCAGTTATTTGCATCTATAATGTCAACAATAAAAAGAAAAGCAAAGAAAAAACGTACCGACAATATGTTTAGATCGGGAATATATTGACTTTAGCTATGTTTGCAACACCCAAAAGAAGGCGTTTTTAAATCAGTGAAATATAAATCAGCTGTGAGCGTATGGTCTGTCCAACCTTAGAAATGCGTTTAAATACGTAGCACAGGTTTTGTGGCAGAGATAGATAATTTTGTGGGAATGGTTCTCATTCGATTTTGTCCAATTTAAATGACAACATTCGTTTGGAAAATGTATGTAAAACCATGAGAATATCAACAACAGACATACACGCGGACGGACGTATTCAACTTGCATCGAATAAAATTTCTTGAACATTTTCATGTACTATGTGTGTTGGGAGGTTCTTACTTTCATTTTTTTGTTAAAAAATCGTATCGGTATCTGTTCCCTATAAAAATCGTATAACCAGTGACACACGAGAACGGTTTATGAATCCATATGTTATTTACTTTTATTCGTTTGATTTTTTCATAAATAGTGCAGAGTATTTCGTTGCGACAGAACAGTGAAATTACAATGAAATTGAAACCATATGAACTAACAACTAGTAAAAAAGGGCCACATTAGGCGTATGCGAAATCTAAGATACCTCTTTCATCGAATTGAAATAGATTTAATTAACAATCAGACCGTCCATGAACCGATTTTGCCCATTTGCGTTGCACAACTGTAAAAGCAGCGAAGATTATGTGCAAAAAATTTCAGCTCGTTATCTCAATGTTTTGCAGCCGTGACAGTGGTAAAAGCAAAACGCTATAGAAAGACGGACGGACGTAAGGGCTACACTGATTCGGCTATTGATGCTGATCCTATATATGCATCCTTTAAAGGTGTGGCTGGCCCCCTTCTGGTATTATAAGCGCTTGAACGAAACCAATATACTCCCATAAACATTATGATAGTTCGTATAATAATTGTAAACCACCTTTGGTGCTCTCCCTCTTATTCATCGAATACCCTTGTAAAGAACTCAAATGTTTCGTATAAGGTTTAATGTGTGATGAAGAGCCGTGAAAAGTAGCCAGCAGTTGCGCATGCATATAAATATTGTAAAATAATTCATACAGAACAAATGTTCTTGTTGTTGTTAATGTAAATGTATCGCAATGTATGTAATTGCACAAAAAGCAAAGCAGAGGTTAAAGGAAAATAATTGTTCCCTGTACGGCCTGGTGTAGGGTACAACGAGGATAACAAATTTGACTTGTGTAAGAAATTATGAAATATCTGAACACACACACACACAATAAGATGTCCATCATATTGCACTTTTTATTGTGGTTTTACGAATGATTAACGAATAAATAAAAAATGAATTGTGATGCAATCATAACAACAGCAACAACAAATCAATTATATGCCCTTTGTTATAGTAATTGTGTGTTTTAGGGCATGTGCGTAACATTTTATTGCATTTGCGGTTTACGAATAGAGACTACGGTCGTATAATCATTTATCAACATAAAAATAGCAACAACAAAGAGACCAATTATAATGAAATACTTTTATAATAAAAATTCTCCTTTGGGATTAGGTACATATTAATTTAATTAAGATAAACTGTGTTAGTTCCTTATAAACAACAACAACAACACTGCATCTTTAAACGTACACCGGGCGTAATAGGTACCTGACAGCACCCGCTAATATTCTATGGATTATGTGTTAAACTACAAATTGCATTCTGAGTCAAGTATAGTTTTGTGTGGCAGCCCACCCGCATCTATGAATACACAAAATGGTGTGCTTTTTTCTTCTAATAATTTTTGTGGTTTGTAGACACATGTTTGAATAATTGTGGGCGTGGTAGTTAAACGATTTTGTCCCATTTAAATAGCAAACTAAAACTGTGCGTACAATTATATGTACACTTCACTATGGACATACGGACGGACATGTCTAAACAGATTTAAATTTAAATGTTGATGCAAAATATATAAACCTTACAAAGCCTCTGGAGAGCTTTATGGACAAGGCATTATATCATCTTTCTTTTGTACTCTCTTATATGTTAGAAAAAGTTGCATCATTTTGAAAGACTCAAAAGAAAAAGGATCAGTATAATAAATAATTGATATTATTGTCGCACATTTACTCGTTAGTGTGTGAGGGAATGGGGAGCGCATATAAATGAAAATGAAAATGTTCTCAACACAATCAGTACCAAAATAATAAATTATCGTTATTATGCTCAACATACATTTATACATTTATGTGTATATATATAGTCTATTGTATGAACTTGGACAAGGAAAAGTTTATCTGTTCATATCATATGGTGCCAAAGACATTTCAAATCTCTCTTTGTCCATTTTTCATAACCAAACTCAATAATTTTAGTTTTCTCTCCATTTAATAGAAAACTAAACATATTATAACTCCATATCATATATACGGAGAGTATGATATGAAGAAAGAAAAGCAAGTTATAGAAAAATTGCCTTGGACGGAATGTTGTGGAGAATAAGTTCACTCCAAGTGTACATGTGTGCATGAGTGCTAATGTCTGGTCTCTTGTTTAGTATAATGCAACTAAAGGCAAGTAAGTGTATGGTGTGTGTGGTAACATTTGGGTTCACAAAAATTATTTTATTTTGTTTTATATTTTTATACCCTTCGCATGAGCTGGTGGCATATATAGAGTTTGTCACTGCCTTTGCAACAATAAACTTGAGGCATACACTAAAAGTCATGTAAAATTGAATCGAGGTAACTATGTCCGTCCGTGAGTAGGTCTGTTATTGCAAAGATGTTGAAATTCTTAAGTCCAGTGCCACACCCACAACTCATAATTACAGCACATTTATAACAAGCCCTAGATAAATGTTCTGAAAATGGGCAGGGTGCAAAATAAAGTCTCTCTGTTTCCATCAACAATACCACCAGAAACACATACACTGTAAATGATTATTTTTATTTTAACGAAACCACATACGTTTCATTTTCTAAAGCAATATATATTTATACACACCCACAAAAGGAAGAAGTTAACTATGCAGAAGGGTACTGTACTGCATGCAAGAGAGTGAAGAGCAGTAATCCAGACTACAGTGTACGTACTAACACTTCTAAATGTTTGTATGCAATTAAAGAGATTGCAGTTACATGATGAAACATGTTGTGGTTTTCTTATAGGAGGACTCTACTCAAACACACACGCACACGTACACGTACATATGGATATGCATCTAAACGTAATCGCAAATTTATAAAAATTGTTAAATACTGCTGCAGCACATGTCTGAGTATTAGATGTGGAGCACACATGTACACAGAAGGAAGCAAGCCTTTGTGTGGTCAAATTATAGTATAAATATATAAACAAGAGCTGGAATGTTACCCTGATGCCGAGGTTGACTGTAATTGCCATGGTTTGTGTGTGTTTGTGTGTGCCAAAGTAAATGCTCAACATGGAATTATTAAACTGCTGAGTCTGACTTAAATAAGATTTATTACAAAATGTTCTTGTGTGTGTTTGTTTTCCTTTTTTGGATGTTGCTTCATTTTTATACTCAACCACAAAGGAATTGCCGTAGGGTGCTATTAAGTGTGTGGTCTCTTCCTCTCTATTCATAATTTCGGATCTATTCTAATTTATTTTTAATTTTGAACTCTTGTTAAATATGTTACGGGTTGAGTGTGAGTATGATTCATCCCCATCAAAGTGGCCAACAAACAGATAATACTTCCCAGTTAAATGGAACCGAACTAAAGTATTTACAATGTTTTTGCCTAATTTCATTCTGTGTATCAACTAACTACCAAACCCAGAAGCACTCTACTCCATCAATACAATTAAGCAGAGCATTCGGGATAAAGTTGTAGCAGAAGGGGGAGAAAGACACAGAAATAATCTAAAAAGTACATTTCAACTATCATTTGACTTTTGACAACTGTTAATACCCAAAGAAGTATTAAAGAAAGGCAAAGACTCTAAGACAAAATTGGATGAAAGCCAGCTGAAGATGAAAATGTCAGTTCATGAAAATGAAAAGAAACTTGAAACATATCATCAAAGTAATACCATATATTCTTTTAATGCTCATGTGAGACTACAAGTGCAAGGGGGAGTGTGGGAGAGACACATTAAATTAGAAAATACACACACAAGGTTGGAATAGAGACGTTTAAGGCTTTACAAAGTTTATACAACATTTTTTGATCAGCCTTTAAAAAGTCCGTAAGTTCTTCTAAAGGCGGCTCTTCTAGAGTCGTAAGTTTGATGCACCCATTTCATTTGAAGCTACAAAGTTGAAATTAAAAAAATTTCGGAAATGGAATAATAAACACCTCAAAATTCGACGCGTTAGTTGAGCATAATCAAATATTTACAAAGATGTAGAACAAACTTGCGTTTGTGCTCAAGCCAAAGCACCTCCAAACACCTGTATTATGAGTGTGACAGATACTTACTTTTGACCGCTAATAGCGTATGAAATATTTACGTTTCAACACTTACCTTGAATTCTGCACAAAAACAGCTTTCTTGTACATTGTCAGCGGGATCGCATAACCATGAAAAGGGTCAATTTGAATGTGCATAAAGAAGACTCCAAATTACTCTGTAGAGTCGCTCCTCCTTCTGGGTGTGAAGGTTTAAAAATATTAGTTTACTTATCATTTGATATTACATATAAAAGCTGCGGCCTTTTCCTAGGACATCGACATTTTTCCCAATATTCTCATAAATAAGTATCATACTTACATACCTGGCATGACCAGCACGAATCGAAAAGATTATTCACGAACTAGTGTAAAAATTGTCAAAGTAGTTTTTTTCCATTCCTACACATATGTATGAACTCGTTTATCGATATATTATTATATTAAGGGAATAAATTGATTTTATAATTTTTATACCCTCCACCTCAGTGATGAGGGTATACTAATTTTGTTCTTCCGTTTGCAACACCCAGAAGGAGGCGTCAAAGACCCTACAAAGTATATATATTCTTGATCAGCGTCAAAAACTGAGTCGATTTAGACATGTATGTCCGTGTGTCCGTGTGTTGTTGGCACTCTCAAGAGCGTAAATTTTGAGATATTGAGCTGAAATTTTGTACAGTTACTTTTAGTTTATGCTCGCAGATCGCTATTTAAAATGGGCAAATTCGGTAAAGAGCCACGCCTACAATCAACATAAATCTATCTATCTACCACAAAAATTAAGCTATAAACTTGAAATATAGTATGTACATCTATAAATATTAGTTTCATCGACGTGCCGAAAATGGGCGTGGTCCGATAACATGCACGCCCACAATCAATATAAATCTATCTATCTGCCACAAAAATTAAGCTATAAACTTGAAATTTAGTATGTACATCTATAAATATTAGTTTCATCGAGGTGCCGAAAATGGGCGTGGTGCGATAACATACACGCCCACAATCAATATAAATCTTTATATTTGCCACAAAAGTTGATCTACGAAGTTGAAATTTGGTATACATATAAGTGGTACCGTTATCCAACACTGTGCCAAAAATAGGCGTGATTGAATAACTCAAACGCCTATAATTAAAAAAAACCCTATTTGCATAAGTACTTGAAATTGTCATATGTATACATATATATGGCAATAGGAACTTGTTTTTAGATTATAAAAGGTGGAGGGTATTTAAGATTCGGTCTTAACCGAACTTTTCTATATTGTTCTTTTTATATAATCATTAAAAATTATTTTTTATTCCGTTCCGTTGTCTTGTCCATTAATTAAGAGCGATAAATCTATACCGCCTTAAATTACTTTAAACACTTTGAAATATGTTTAATTTTAGAATATTTTGATTATTCTAGGATTTTTTCATTTACTTTATAGTTTTCCTAGTTATGGGCTATTTCTAAAACACTGAATAATACGAACTGGATCGAATTAACGAATTGCACGAAATTACGTGGTGGTGAGTGAGCGAAATTGAGATCATTCAACCCAATCTCTTTATTGAAATGTACTTTTAAACGGGTATTCATTGCCTAAAAGTGTCACTTCTTTTTACTACACCAACTAATGCTGCTGCTAACTAATTAATTCTTTAATATTCAGATCAGCAAGCTACTAGAACATGTGATGTGTTTCATATGAATTGTTTTAATAGAGAGATTGATCTCGTTTTTACTTCTCTTACTCACCACTTACTAATTATTATCATTCAATTCGTTATTTCTTTTCGGTTCGTATTTCGGTTAATCGGTTGAATTTTAAATTTTAGAACTTTTTAATGGTTAGCAAAAATTATAAAATAATAGACAAAATAGACACACTATTAAAATATATTAATATTTAATGAATATAAAAGTATTTAATACAGTTTTGAGTATGTTTATTCAATTTTATTGCTGATACGTACATAAATGAATAAAAAGGCAATTTAACATTTTTCAAGGAAATGTTCTTAAAAAGTAGTGCCCGGGTACTCGTTAGTTCGTTTAGTTTTTTTAATAAATAACTTATAAGAAGAATAAATCATTTTACAACCTCCACCTCAGTGATGGGGGTATACTAAATTTGTTCTTCTGTTTGCAACACCCAAAAAGAGGCGTCAGAGACCCTACAAAGTATATATATTCTTGAACTAAATCAATTTAGACATGTATGTCCGTGTGTCCGTGTGTCTGGCTGTTGTTGGCATTCTCACGGGCGTTAATCTTGTGGCACTTTTAGTTTTTGCACGCAGATCGCTATTTAAAATGAGCAAACTCGGTCAAGAGCCACGCCCAAAAATCGACAAAAATCTATTTATCTGCCATAAAAATTGAGCTATAAACTTTAAATTTGGTACAATGATAAATATTAGCTTCATAGATGTGCTAAAAATGGGCATGGTCGGATAACAGACACGCCCAAAATTTACAAAAAACCTTTCTACACGTACAATTGGACTTGCATGCTGATCCACAATTGTGGATGTGGAGGAAACTTAAAAATTGGCCTTAGTTAAATTTAGTTTTCTTATTTGTTTTAACTTTAATAGAATTTTTTAAACCCAAAAACATTTTTGGTTGCTGCATGCTCCCTTAGCTTTATGTCTTACAGATACATTATAATATTTTTTCTTCCATTTTTACAGATATTCAACGATTGCAATATCTTTTAAGTTTATAGCACGAATCTTTGGTAATTATATGAAATTTAATTTGTTCGTTAGTGTGTCGTCCATAAATTATTGTATTGTTCAGAGGAGAAGGAAAGCAACAGTTTGCATCTCTTTCTCTCTGATGCGTTGTAATATCAAAGACACATATTCATTTGACTTGAGTAATAACAATTAGTGAAAATAATTATTGTAGCAAAATCAGTAGCATACAGCAGAAGTAACGAACAAACACAGCTAACGTCGCAAAAATGTTCAAAATCTTGTTGAATTTAATTAAAACCATAATTCTTAAACAGCAAATGCTTGAGAGAGCAGAAAACTAGAAAGAGTTCTGGTATGCAGATTAAATAACATAATTTCAAATGTCAAAATATTTCAGTAAATTTGTGCATATGAAGAAGACATTGTTACAATTGCACGATGTTTGGATGGAAACGCATTCAAATCTGTGAACTGATACCACACCAAAGAACATTAATAAGAATTTTATAGCGTTTCTTTGGTCTCGATTTTATTGGTATGCAAATATTATCTCCTGATCTTTTTACTTCATTTGTAGGGAATTTTAAAGTTGACTCTGTGGTGAGGTGTTCTCATTCTATGATATAACAAATTTTTAAAATCGAACATCTTGTCAGTATACTCACTCAAGTGCCTGCTTTTTTTTCTTGTGTTCAGTTGTTTATCGTTCCAACAATCATCATAAACAAGATATGGGTGCACATATATTTCATGCTAATCGATAAGTAGTTTATACAAAAATTACAAAATTGCAAGCTGTTCAAATTTACTTTTACACCATGCTTATATAACATATACATCCATGTACTCGTATGTATGTATGTATGAATGGAATGCTGTTTGGGCACAATTTTGTTCTCATTCTCGGTATGTTTTGATGTCAACTGGAAAATATGGTTTCAATGCAGTAAATTATTGTAGGGAACAAAACATAATACAAAAATAACAAAGCTATACAAAGCTACACTATCAAAACACACACAGCATAGCACAGCATAGATACACAGCGTCCATGGTGTGTACTCGTAAATCTCACAGAACAACAGCTTTTTACACTCCCTAGAGTTTATAGTGGCCGCATCAAACCTGAACCAAAACGAAACGATTTGACTTAGCTTAAGCAGTGTTGAGCAGAGTACAGAATTCGATTTAAAATAAAGTAACAACAACAAAACCCCTGCAGTTGGAGCTAATATTTATATAGTCCTACAGTAATTTACATAAATACGAAGACAACGAATAGTACGTGCAGTAGAGCTGCTCAACACAAAAAATAAACAAATTTTGTCTATATGGTATAAAGAGCATTATAGAGCTTTCCAAAAAGGAGCAACAGCCAACAAGAATAGATTAAAGTTTTATAAACCATACACAGCACTAAGCTGTTATAAATCAAAATATATACAACTACACAAATACAGAACGAGAGAGAGAGAGAGAGAGATCAAATAGGTCCAATTTGAGTTTATCTACTGTGCTAAATAAAACATCTTATGTCGCAAATGAAAAGTGTACAAATATCGAAAATGATTAAAAAAGCAAACTTTGACCAAGAATTATATAAATGCTTGTGATTAAAATTTTTATACCTTACACCATAAAATAAAAGGCTTCAACGGCATATGCCAGACATATCGATTGGTTCACATACAAAATCTAAATCAATTTCACTATGTCCGTCTGTCTGTCCATGTATTTTTTGTAATCTCAAGTCGAAATTTTGATGAAATTGAGGCGAGGACGATCACTATTGACAATAAAATCTAAATCAATCTTTGATCTAGGCGATCGAGTGTCCATCTGAATTTTTTTTTAAATACTTTTTGTCTTTACAAGCAGTTTCGTATTTACAATGAGCATTTACATAATTGTAAATGAGATTTAGTATTTCCTGACTAGCTCCTACGTGCCTGTACAATTTGCAAAATGCAGACTTAAAATTAAAATTACTTAAAATTTGAATTGAATTGAAGCATTTAATATAACAAAAGTTAAAAAAATGAAAGAATTAAAGAAAGTTATATGACAAAGTCTGCCTCGTTCTACTCACATTCTATTTACTCAATTTTTTTTTAACCAGCCAACTCTATGATGAAGTAATGAATCTGTTCTAACAAGTGATTCTGTCCATTTTTATATACAATATAAAAATATAAATGTATGAGCATAAAATTAAAAGTAAATTTTGTACTCTTTCTCTCCCTATACACATATCTCTCTATCTCAATTTATGACCTTATCATCATCATAATCAAAATTGTCACATAAATCCTGGCAACAACATAAACACATATACATACACACACTAAATAGAAATATAAAATATTGTAACATCTTTGCGTAAAACCTGGGTTGCCTGGGTTGCACATGATACTTGTATTAAACCATACACGAAAATACACACATACTCGTATGCGTATATAACCCCAAAGCTAGCGTGAAATAGTTTTGTAAAATATTTTGATATCAGTAGAAGTGTTTTTATGTGGCTTTCAAGTTTACACACACCCACATACATACGTACACTTTACAATCACTATGAAAACCATGGTAACAACTAAAAGGAAACAGTTGGAGAGGAAGGCACACAGAGAGAGAAAGAGAGTGCATACCAGTAACCAATCATAAATTGTACACATAGTTGTAATAAATGCTGCTTAAAAGGCATGAATATATGAGCAACAACAACTGCAATAATAAGTTACATAAAACCCCTGCCAAGAAGTAAAATTCGCTTAAGAATCATCTAAATGCATATAAATCTAAATGTCATGTCTATGATAATAATTTTATAACCATGTATGAAGGGTATAAGAATGTGTATGTGTGCATGCATATGTGTACATGCCTGTGTAGACACATCCGAATATTTAATGCAGCATAAATGCATGTATTGTTCAGCTTTCTTTTCTATTTTATTATCATTTTGATTCTTTACTTTTAAGTCTCTGCGGGATTGACTTTCTTTCTTCTCTTTATATGTATGTATGCCGTAATAGCAGTTACATTTGTCACACCATGAAAAGATGGAAATCTCATAAAGTTTTATAAATTCTTTATCTTCTGTTAGATTGCAAAAGACGAAACAGAAGATGATGAAGGATAAGAAGAAACAGAAAAAAAGAAAATAGATGAAATTTCTAAGTATGACGAATGAAAAGATGGCTTAAGTATCAACTTTGTGTGAAAGCATATGGTAACCGTCAGTCAGTCCGTCAAATCATATATAACTTAATGCGCCATATACTTATGGCTTATTGTCAAAATGCAGTTGTATTAATATAAATTGAATGGAAAGGTGCAAGAACAATACAATAAATAAAAAACAATATTGAAAAATGTTCACATTCAAAAACTGTCCACAAAACCTACACCTACAGAAAATTAAAAATCTGCAGAGGCCGTGTACCGATTTTTAAATCTAAACACATTTCAGAAAAGTGGGTGTACCGTTAAGCACGATTTTTTCCACTTTTAATATTGGATTGATGGTAAATTTCTTATCTTTCTAATATCAATCAGTCGAAAGGGCTTGATGCTACAAATTATTAAGCCCAATATAACGGCGGACGAAAATATTATTTTAAAATTATTATTATTATATTATAGATTGTGCATATCTGGTATGATAAAGGTTCGGCAGGCTCATCACAGGCAGGTTTGGCATAATGGAAGGATTAAGCCTGAAGCGAAATAACATTTTACTAAAGTGGGCGCCCTTTTATATGTAATGATTTTTCACAATGTATTCAATATTGGTATCAAATGAAGAGCCTAACGAGTAGAATGCATTAAGCTATTAGCAGTCGTTTCAAATCAAACATGACACATGCTGCCATAAAAAAATCAGTGTTTTTTTATCTTTAGAATGACACATTTGTTTAATTTAAAGGCTTAAAGGATCTCGTTTCAACTTGTTTGCAGCCGTTTTATCTTTAATGGTATTATTGTATATTAAAGTGTGTTGTGAATGTTTTTCGTATTGTTGTCGTTCAGGTTTGCGTGCTTCTGCAAATTCGTTGATGCTTTTTAAATAAAAAACATCTCACATAAGTCTGTGTGAAACAAATTAAAAGTTCTCTCTTACTTATAAACCTTCGGCACCTCTCTTGTGGTGCAGAATAACCACATATTCAGTTTGTGCAAATGATTGTCACTTTTTAAATATTATATAATAATAAAAATTAATTATTGAGTCGAAATAAAATGGTCGCACCCATTCGTTTGAGCGCTTGTCCGTATTCGTGTTTGTTCATGCATCTCTGCATTTAACTTAAAGGTCGAATATATATGTTTTATATCTATTTTGATAAAATTTAATTAAAATGGTGCCGAAACAAACCATTTTCCGATATACATACATTTTAAGGACATAGGTGTGAGTTTATTAATATTTTTTGTTTTCATTATGTCATAAGGCCGTGTTCTATAGTCGTTCTTAACCGACTTTAATATTTTCACTTTGGTTTGAATTTTCTTTTTAGTTTCAAACCAAAGTGCGACATGTTTGAGTGTCTCCTCATATAGTATTTATTGGTTACTGACGGCGCTCAGCATAAAATGCTGCTTAAAAGTATTTTCTCATCATAATATCAACAGATTTAAATGCACATACACGTTTCAGGCATAATGGTTATATGCCGATTATGACGATGAATATTAAATGCAATTTAATAATTTTTTTTTAATATTTTTTAATATTTTTTTATTAAAGCGGACACATGCTTTCATTAAAATGCTTATATTGGCAGACATATAAGAGAAAGCATATAAATCCGTACGGGGTATGAATGGATATATTCGCACTGTTATTGTTTTCAATTAAAAAGTGAACAAAAGTGTGCTCAGATTCATTTAAAAAGGAATCATTTGAATTAGACCAAATCTTAAATACCCTTCACAAGTAGATATCTTTATATTGCATGCTATACGCGTCAGCTTTATATTTTTTGCAAATTTTGAACACCTTCTGGGTGTTGCAAATAGAATGACAAACTTATTATACCCATACATTTTATGTGGAGGGTATAAAAATTCATCATTATTAATATTATACTAAAATTTAAATTTACATACATATGTAACATTTCTATTTCCAGTTACATATTGTAACTGTATTGGATGAGGGATTATATTACAAAATAAATCTTTTCTTTTTTTTTTTTTTGTGTACAAAGTGAGAATTATTTCCCGGTTTTTGTTCGTTAACTTGTTTGCGTATAAATTCAGTTAAATATGAAATATATTGAAAAATATTGTGTTTATCTAATAGATTTTGCACTAATACACACCTGCTACCATGTAGTGCTCTTCTGTACCACCGAATATTGATTTATGTAATGCTGACCATTAAAAGTTGGCGCTGTTGCCGTCATGATCATTTTCAATATTTACTTTTCATACACATTTTATGGTATTTATTGGTATTAAGTATTACGTATCCGCACATATGTTGACCGCAATACAAAGTGTATATATTTATGTAAATTATAAATTTTTATGCAAATTACAATAAATTTTGAACTTAATTTTAACACATGATACACGATAGCACACATTTACTTGACACTTTCTTCTATAACTTTATTTTAATTACTTACGGGAGTAAGTGTTTCACAATGTTCATGTAATTTAATTTTTTAAAAAAACTTTCCAGTTTTTCACGATAATGACAAATAATTATTCGTCATAATGGATTCAGAATAAATATACTTGGCTTAGCATGAACTACTCATCAATTTTTTCTTTAACTGGGAATCGGCCATCTTAACCTTCAATTTGAACAAACTGTATTTGTTTTTTTTAAATTTAAATACAATCCTATATATGTATCACCTATATGATCACCTTCTGACGGACACCGTATGTGATTCAGTGAAGCTCTATTTTATTATAAGCATCATCGGAATGATGTGCGGGTTGCATTGTTTTGGCTCAGACGTAAGTAAGTACCAGAAGCGAGCGAGCCGAGTATATATATTCTTGATCAACATCAACAGAAAAGTTGATTTAGGCAATCTGTCCGTCAACGTTTTTAACTTTTTTGTTGTTTCCCATAACAATTCAACAAAACAGGGCAAAGCATACGCCCACAATAACGTCCTAATCCTTGCACCCAAACCTTTAAGCACTCTCACAGTCAAAAATTTTTAGATATCGAGCTGGTATGTGATCCACATATTCTTCGTCAACGTTAAAAGCATCCTGTTGAAAATGGGTAAAATCATATTGAATGGTTTGTGATTATTAAAAATGCAACAGAGTGCAATGGCTGCCACATAGAATTAAGTGTGGAACCACTCAGTTAATCTATTGTACTTTTGATATCTTTATTGGATATGTTGTGAAAAACTGTAAAGCAATCCCTTTGGGTCGCCGCCATATTGTGTGCACATGTATAGCTTTTAACATTTTACTTATCAAAAGATTTCGTTTGCTACCCCCTCTTGAATAATTATTAAGATTAGAAACTTCACTATTATGGTTTTTATATGATTTGTGGTATTGTACTTATCGATACCTCGATATATTGGCCTTAGAATTCACTTCTCCAACTTTGTTATTAGATACTTATGATTAATAAATTGTGTAGAATAGTAAACTAACGCCTTCAAGCGGCCGCCATATTAGATTTAGAATTATTTTATAGGGCTCTTCCCCTTCTGTACTGAACACTACTTACAACGTAGACGTTAAAGAGTCAACTTTTCGATTTTTTTTAATCCAAAACTAATTTCAATTATTTTATATTTTTATGGGAGAATGGCTTTCTCTCTCTACTTATATTCATAACTTTCAAGTTAAATGTTTGCTGTTCATCTTCTGTTGTATTTTTTTTATTTTGTATTTTTGTAGAATCTACTCGTACTCTTGTTTCACTGCCATGCTGGCTAATGCGTTGTTTGTAGCTATGTGTAGTCTAAAAACTTTTAATAAGTCTTCTTATTAGACGAAATGTTAAAAGCCGCAAAAAAAAACTTTTTAGAAACTGTTGGCGGAGACAGTAAAAACTTTCTAACATGCTTACCAACAAAAAGTATTTGGCCACTGGCTATAATTGTAACAAGTGCATACAAGTGCACAGAGAATGATATGCTTTGCTGGACCTTTTGAAAATGCCATCAAGTGTAGGATAAACATAATTGGAAAGATCGTTATGTTTTTCAACATGGTTGTGGGGTTTATATGGGGTTAGCTTGGAGCGAATTAAACCGAACTATTCATTTAGGGCAAACGTAGACCAACCAACTGTTAACCTGAATGATTTCTTTTTATACAACTTATTAAAATAAATCTTAAATGATGTGAATAAAACTTAAAAGTTTCTGTTCCCATTCATATACGTTTATATGGGTATTTATGGTCTGGAAATTATTATCTAATTAGAACGAATTCAAGTACTTTGTATAACTTATTACAGTTTTATTGCACTTGAAAAATGGAAAGTATTCAACAGGTTAGTACCACCAATTTGGAGGGCGTTCAAAGAGGAAGTACAAAATGTCAAATATGAAGCATACACTGGTATACAAAATCGAAATGACAGTTAATGATACTTGTGGGTGGAAGGGGGTAACAACACCATGAGAGCCCCGAAAAAACAGATATTTTTGATTTTAACATATACGTCTAAGAGTTTTTCCCCCAAAGAAACTCTGACGGCCACAAAAATTGAGGTATCGAGCAAATATTTAATGCAGGCTTTCTTAGCTAACAGTTTTCTATTTGAAGTGGGAAAAGTTGCATAACCGTCAAGCCTATTATAGACAAACTTTTGGTGCTACAAAGGGTAGGGAAAAAGTTTTAATTAGAATGATGTGAATATCGAGAAAATAGGCTGAGTCTAATAGTATACACGCCGATAAACAAAAATTTTAGTTTTTGCTGCTAAAGTTGGATTTGTTACCAAGAGGGTGCAAGTGAATACATGACACGCCCACAAGCTGTGTGTAACTTTGGTGGATTTTCAAGATTCGCCCTCTCAACTTTACAAATACAGATACAAAATTTAATTTAAATGTAATTTGGAATAAGGCGTGCCATGCCCACTTTTACCAAAACAAATTTTTTTCCGAATTCAGCTGCTTAGGCAAAATATACAGAACATCTTGGTTAAAAAGATGCACAAACATATATTCTTGCCACGCCCAAAATTTCGCATAAATGTGGGAAATTTCTAAGATTTGGCCCAGGGGTTTTTCTGGGTTTGACTTGCTATTGTTATTTTACAGATATTCTACAACAACAATAACAAATAGAATAATAATATCGTATGAATAAAAATCCAACAAAAAGGAAAGAAAATCATAAAATTTGGTTCTTGAAAATTAAAAAATCCATTGAACTGTAAATTTAGTTTTTTTCTTAACCTTAATACAAAAGCAAAAAATCCATTTCAACGAAAACAACATCTCTCACGAGGGAAAATTTTTAATTATTACAAAAATATGTAGCAATACAAAGAAAGAACACAACCTGTACATACAAGTATTTATCCAAAAAGAGTTCATTAAACGTTAAAGAATGCAAGCCCTCTACAGAGGCATTCGCAAATCTTCAGGGTATGACAGCAAGGGGCGGTCTTTGTTTATCAAGAACTTGAATTTTTGTGTTTGTTTAGTGATTTTCCTCATTTTAAATTTAAAGTTATCGTTTATTTATAAGTGTCCATCCGTTGGAGCTCTGAGCTCATCTGTTTATTTTCATATAAAACTTTTTCCGGGCACATCTTAAAGTAACCAACAAGCATTACAAGTTTTTCATTTATGATAATAATTCTTTTCCGGTTTTTTCATTTACAACTACAAACAAAATAATAAAAAAAATGTATACCCACTACCTCAGGAAGGATAAGAATATATTCACTTTGTGAAAACGTTTGTAACGTTTAATAAAAAAAGTTCCCTCACTATGGTTTGTAGTAATATTTGTTAATCATTGTTTGATATCATTTTTATGTGTGTGTTTATTTAATGTTTTGTGCATCTGTCCGTCTTGTAAACACTACCTTTCAACGTAAAGGAAAAGTTTGCATTACATAGTATAGAAACGTGTAAAATTGTCACATGATATATAGCAGCGTGGCTCGTTCGAACCCGTGTGAGGAGAATCTTATTAATTTTTCTTCATTAGAGGGTAATTTCTCTATCTGCAACAAATGTTTTTAATAATCCCATTTAAAAGTGTGCCAAAAAGGGGCGGGGTTGAATAACAGGTTCATCCAAAGTTTATAAAAATATACATTCGGTGCATTACTCTTTTGGCGAAGGGATTAATCAGGTACCTGCCACACTTGCCACCGTTTGTAGGTACAGATGGAGGGTATTTACAATCTGCCTTAAGCCAAATTAAGTTTTGTTATTTGTTTCCTTTATTATTATTATTATTGCTGTTCTTGTCGTTGTTGCTGTTGCAGTTATGCTAGACACAGAAAGTGGTCATTTGTGTGCTAGAATGCAGTTTGGGGTTCGTTCGTTTGGTCCAGGGTTCCTCTGGCCAACCGGTAAGTGTGTTTATAAGCTATAAATATTTCTGCAACTGCTGATACCAACAACCAGTCATCCAGCCAGCCAGCCAACAACACTAGCACAACAAACTTTAAAAAACAACAACTACAATGTAACGCAAGCACAACAATTGAAATAGTAGTAGTAACCAGTAAACCACCCCACACGGGCAATGGTTGTCATATTTTTGTTGTTCCTCTTTTCTTTTTTGTACAAATAGTCATTCCTGTTGTGCTTCGTTTGGTCTAGTAGACTCTCTAACTGGCTTTCGTATGACGGTTGGCATTAGGTGCTAGTTCTGCGTTATTCTCGTCTGCTCTGTTTAACAACACAGTTAAGCTGTTAAAGTAAAAATGTACAATTCCGCCATAAGTTTGGGTGTTATCTGTGTGTGCTTGTGTGCGTGTGTGTTCGTATATTGGTGACTTTATGTTTAGTTTCAAATTTGAAATTCACTTGGGCATCATCAACAGTAACTCGCGACTTTAGTTCTTTAGCTGCAGGTTTCCAGTTTTAACAGACGACGTGTACATGAATTGTACATTTTATAAACGTGCAAATGTATGTATTTATATGTACGTGCATGAAATTTATGTTTTGTGTATTTCTCACTCTCTCTCTCTCTCTCTCTCTCTCTCTCTCTGTCAATTCCTTCCTTGCATGCAATGTCTCGTGCTTAGGTTACCTAACATTTTTATATGCTTGGAAAGTATATTCATTCATTAAAAGCATCTGAGCGAATACGAGAATTCTCTCCAGTCAAAGAACATACACCCATAAATAAACTTTTATATGCATTCTTGATTAACTTTATTTCATTATACGTACTGGTATACAGGTACAGGTTGTATACTAATATATTTTTGTTCATACTGACAATCATTCTCGGCGATAATGATATTGAATTGATCAGTTGTAGGTATTTGTCGGGTTCTACCACGCTTGAGTTTTTCATAATTTTATGGAGAATTTTTTCAAGTTTCTGTTTTGTTTATGCTTTTTAGAAATCTTATGGGGGAATATTGTTATTGTTGTTTTTCCCAGTTTTATCGTATACCCACATCTATATTTTCCCTTATTCTTGTTGTTGTTATAGTTGTTATTATTATTATTGCAGCTGACATTGTTTTATGGGAAATAATTCTAAACAAATTTTTCAAATATTGCACCAAAGATTTTCTTTCTATTTAGAAACTTTTTTCTTTTGTTGGAGATGTGTTTTTTCACACAAACTTTACAGTAAAAAATGTTTAATACTCTTAAATACCGCTTGGGTTTCTTCTTTTTCAATAAAAGTCCATAACTTTTTCTTTTTTTTTTTTTTTGTATTTACAGGGTGTGATTTTATGATTTTATTTAAATACTTTCTAGTATTTCCAATTGTTCTCATTTCCTATATAGTGCTAAGTAGGCAAGTTTACGTACAGCAACTAAAACAATTTGTGAAAATTTGAAAATATTTGTTAAAAATTGAAACAAAATAGGCCAAATCGCCTAAGTGCCACGCCCACAATGTGTATTTAAAAATCACTTACAATTGTTTCACAAATTGATATGTAGTACATTTATTTAGGAATGCTGAAAATGAGAGATTCGGATAACAGACCCGCCTTTAATTCAGAAAATATATATTTAGTACAAAATTTGACTCTTAAAGTAATATGTAACAACATAGTTTTGTAATTATAAAAAGAAAATGCGCTTGTGCACATGCCACGCCCACATATTATATGTACAAATTTAGCTTTTAAATAGTAGGTAACTTTGTCAAGGGACAAAATCTATACGTCAGTCACAAATATTTGTTTATGAAAAAAAATACACGAATTATGGTTAATAAATTTATTGGGCATGGTCATGGTTACAATTGATGCAGAAACTCACTTGCAAGTTGAAACATAATTCATACAAAGCCACAGGGTATAATCCATTGCCACGCCTACTGTTTATATATAAAAGTGACAGGTATGTATATAGCGGTTGTAATGGTAAGCATGCAATGTGTTATTACATATGTGAATATTACATATTCTGAAAACCGAAATCGTGTGTACTCGTTATACTTAAAATGTATCCCATTAAGTTTCAAAGCTAACTTAAGCTTGTACTATATTTGCACTTGCTTATGTGGGCCGGCCTAATGTACACAATGCATAGCATTAAATAAATTAAATACACAAACTATAAATTCCAATTTATTAATTAATTTTGTGGCGAACACTTGATGGAGACTTGAGTGTTAATTGTTTAAGGAACGAATGCCTGAAACTAAAGTAAAAGAAAGTTGGAGAGCTATTGCTGGCATAATGTTGTAAAAGAAAACTGCTCCCAAGAAAACTAAAATTTATTAATATACAAATTGCCCAAAGTCATTGAAAATGTGTTTTAATTAAATCATTGTATACTTCAGTTACATAATGGTCGTGGAATGCATCGATGAATCAATCAGTCAATGTTTTAGTAAAGGTTATTCATCTAAGCATAATGTTGTTATAACAGAGTGCAGAGTGCGATTATTAAGAGATAAGGCGATGGAGAAACAACGTTAATAGATAGTACGCACAAGATATGCGACACCAGCCGACAAGTAGGACAGAGTGCTTATTTCTGGCAATAAAAAATTATCTTTCACTTTTGTTTTTTATTTAAAACGAAAGAATACATGAACATGGAAATGAATAACATATTGGGATCTACATGTGGTTATAAATGTGTATGTACAAGGGTTTGTTCGAATTTTTTGCAAAGAAAATCCTTTTAAAAACTGCAACATTGATACCGGCTTTGGCGCTTGTACTTCCTGTTTTCCAGGTTAATCGTTTATAGCCATTAGTAGGTAGAGAGCTGTGGTCATTCCTATATATATTGGATAACTTGTAAGTGTGGGAATATATATTATTTAGATTTAAATTTTTTTTATATTTTTACGTAAAATTTTGCTGTTTTATATCTCGCATTCTTTATAATGCCTATTATTAAATTTGTCTGGTTTCAAACTATTTAAAGAGTGAATTATTTTCATAAAATAACAACAAATGCGGAAAAACATTTTGTATTTATGCCATGTCCGTATGTCCGTCTCCCACTTTTTTTCAAAACATTAAAACGACTTAAATTAAATTGCGACTGGTAGGGTATTTACTAGTCTGGGTAGATTCTAATAGCACATGTTTTTTCAATAATTGTTGTTTTTGTCATCACTTATGTTTTGGGTTTAAATGGTTTTATGTTATTGGGTATCAATGACTGTCGCTCCCTGTGTTAAAACATCAATTCATGTTTACTGTTAAAATCATACAATCAGTTACACAAACAAACGGCATGGCCACATTCTGACGATATGCGTGGAGTATTTTTTATTTTAAGCAAAAATTTTATGCCATCACATTTATTGAGGTTATTTGCGGTTTTAACTATAAAAGCTATCAGCCGTGCCACAACAACTAGGTGCTCGTAGCATCATTACATTATACATGGTGTGTATATTTATTGAAATATATACATAAATATATATTGCGTATATAAAAGAAACAATGGACGGCGAATTTCTTTAACAACTCCATAAACAAACTGGCAATTAAAATTTTATAATATGCTACAAACAAACGGCAGTCCCAAATTTACAATTTGTTTTTATTGTGTTGTTGTTGTTTTAACCCTGTTGCCATTGTTTTGGAAAAGTAAGTAAGCCAACCCATTCACATTCTACCCAACATTTCATATTCAATGAAAGCATTCAAAGAGATATGCGTGTGTGTTTGTGTGTGATCGGTGTAACCATGAATTTATATTATAGCAACGAACCTTCATGAATTCCAAATTATTTGTAAATTTATTCAAACAAAACAACAACAACAACAACTGAAACAATGGAAATCGCACAAATTTTATTTGTCCCCGTATATTCATAAAATTCATATATAACGGTGCTGTTTTGTTTTCACAGCTTGGCATTCCAAACAAAAGGTGCAGAACGCAGGAAGAGGACAACAATTACAAAAGCATACGTTTACAAATAGTGCAAGGATAAAATCTTACACTTCGTTTGCATCTATAAATTATGATTTAATTAATTTTTAGGTGTGGAGGTACGGAGGTATAGGCGTATGGACAAACAACGCTTCTTCAAAATAATTGTCCGTTTTTATGACAAATATTATTTTAATTTTGTTATTTGATTTGAAAAGAACAATTTTGGATCTGGGTTACAATTTTAAATGTTGTGAATAACTGCATGGTTAAATTTGGGATAAATTTCCATTTTTGTCCTACATACAGGATACTAAGTTAGCTAATCCGTTGGAGTCTATATAAAGTGTAAATATTCTTGATCAGCACGCACCTAAGTCCTCTCTAGACATGTCCATCCGTGTGTTTGTCTGCCGGTCGTCAATTTTGAAAGTTTAAGTTGAAGTTTGGGGCAGACATTTTTCTGTACACAGGTTGACATGTGGGCACAATCGGTCAAGCCCACAATCGACCAAAGATTATCTATCAGCCACAAAACTTTAGCTATGAAAACGAAATTTGCTGCGTCTATTTTTAAAAGCAAATTTATCGATGTGCCAAAATTGGGAGTAATCAGATATAAAAAATTACGCTCACAATTTACGACAGAATTTATCGAAAGATTTTAGTTTTCGGTACCAGGACGGTTATTTGATTCGATCATTCTTCAAAAGCCACGCCCCAAATCGACAAAAATCTAACTATTACTAGAAGTGACTTAAGAATGAATGAAATTTGGTATTATTTATAATTAGTGCATGTACCGTTAAGGCCGTGGTTAGGCTCCTAGACTTTATAAAACTATACTTGACACGGAATCCACCTAAAAAAGTAAGCGCGTAATACTTATTCTACTGAGAAAGGTGTAAGAGGATATTCGTATATACTTTCTCTGTTTATAAATGTACAACTTAAGAAGTTTCCACTTTTTACCTATTATTAGTCACCCAAATTTGTAACTTTCCTCGTTACGACTTCAAAAAGAAATTTTACTTTTTGCGGTAACATCAATATTAGAACACCTTTTAATTATCGCAATCTGTTTGAGGTCATTTGTTTGAGGAATACAGAGAGTATACCACTGATTTGAAGATGGATATAGAGTCAACTTTGGGTTTTATTAATCAAAACTGGACAGAGTGTTGCGTTCAGAGAGTGGCAGCTGTATAATGTTAATGAATAATGTAATTGCAATAAAAACAGATAGAAAATTGTTCATGAGAAGATGTGGCAGAGACTGTGAGTTACAACTGCACTGACTGGACACAGTTTTAGAACGCTTAAGGAAGTGAAAAGTCATTTAAATGCAACACAATACTGAAAATGAATATTTATACTTCCCATCTCTCTATCTCTCTCTCTCTCTTTCTATCTTTCTTTGCTATCCTTTCTATTGTTGTTTGTTCATTTTCTGGTTTTGTTACAATATTGCAACCAAAGTTGTAACATTTCAACTGGAGAACAGTTGTCATTAAAAAAATTGTGATAAAATTACCAGCGAAAAATGCTTCATAATACAGTTGAAAATATATCTATGGAAAGAAGTGTGATTAGAATTATTATCAAGTAGCTTACAAAAAACTAGTCAAACCATGAGAACTCACTTCGGACTCGTTATAAACGAACTCCGCAGAGTACAATACCTAATTTATTTATTTAAGCATTTCCCTGGCAATCTTCAGTTTTTTTTCTAATCTTCACAAATGCAACTTCTTATACAAGTTTGTATAAAATTATTGTAGCCACATGACTTTTCAATTTTTATTAAGAATGATTTTGCTCAGTCGGCAAAATTATTTTCTCATTCACGCCCTACTGTGAAGATGAAGGCATCGTAACCTATAAATTGGGTTTAATGGGGTTTTTCACTCTTTTAGCAGCACTCATAAGAATATTTCAAAGATTCTATATAAATGAGATTTCTAGCGAAATCATTATTAAAAGATTCTGGGATGTATGTCCGTACGTCCGTTTAATGTTGAAGTGACTTCAATAGGAAAAATCTACGCAAATAACTCGAAATCTTTTTCTTTAAAGTAAAATAATAAAAAATGACTCTTAAACTACGCCAAAATTGATCCTGTAGTAAAATTTCAAGTTTTAAGTAAAAATTTAAAACTCAACTAAGAAACCTCAAAAAAGCAACAACAAGCATGTGACACGCCCCCTCATTTTGCAGATTACACTAACACATTAATAAGCAGGGCATTCATCGAGTGTCTATAAGATGACAGATATTTTTTTGCTACATTTCTTATCATTTATAAGTTACACTACAGACTAAGTTTTCATTCACAGAGAGATAGATGAGACTCTTCTCTGTATTCAACATCATTATCGTCATTCATCTAACAACATAAATGCAGCTTTTTTGGTCAAAATTACTTTTCCAACATATGCTGTAAAATGCGGTTAAGAAAATATTTTCAATCCCTCAACTGAACTTAACTCATCACCCCTCTTCTATAAACCACCATACCATACCATATCTACAGCTAATAAACAACACATGTCTGCAGTAATAACAGTAAATGGACTAATTTGTACATTCTGTGTAGAATATTAACCCATTATAGATTGTGAACTGTATGCTAGTATTAGAGGAAATGATTGGAGGGGAAATGTTCAATTGCATCGTTTAAGGCTTAGATGCATGTATATATGTGTGTTGCACTAACAACATAATTTGCAGAATATTTATTAACTGCTTCATTGAAAACTAATCAACTTTACACACGGTTTTCAACAATTTAAAAGTAATGTCTTCATCTCTCTCTCTCTCTTTCTGTAGTTAATTTATAAAGCTTTCCATTCATTTGAAATTATTTTGTAATTACATGAGAAAAATTCTTTTTTTTTAAACTCAGCACGTCATTAGAAATAGAATTGTAACTTAAATGAAAAGAAATACTTTTCGACACTTTTAATTGTCAGTGTCAGTCTAGTTTTTACTATTTACACCCTGTACCACTAGTGTTAAAGTGCGGATTTCAACTCCTAAACGGTAATTTTCACAAATTTGTGTATAATTTTGAGATATTTTGATGGAATATGGAAAAAGGACACATTCGGTCAGAGAGAAAGCTTATTGAAAATGAACCGAAATGGGTCACTTTTATAACCCCCTCCTTATAAGGACCTATTATAAGGAAATCTTCGCATATCTTTTTTTATATTTTTTGAGAAAAGTTTGTGAAGAATATGTTGTATGGGTAATTGGTTAAGCCAAATATGGACCCCATCGGACCATTTTTAGAACACCTTTCCATAAAACGATATTTCACAAAGTGGCTTTTATATGGCAATACTTTCGATGGGCGCTACCCCATCATCATCAGCAACCAGTGCATGCTAAAACTTGCTTATGGCATTCTGTTTGGAATGATCACATAAGCGTTTTTTGTTAGAAAGGATTTCTTAATAACACCTGCTGGCGCACAGAGAAACATATTAATGTAATGTTAAAACTGATGATGATGGGGTAGCGCCCATCGAAATGCTAGCATCCAACCTGCTGTGCGTGGTTTTTGTGAATCAGATGTTTTACATCACTATTGATCAACCTTGAGTTGATCAATATTGGTCTTTTGCTCATCTTACAACAGTATCGATGATTATGATAGACCATTTTTAACATTACATAAATATGATTCGTCTGATAACACTTTTTTATTAATTTCTCCATAAACACTTAAATAGTTCATCTAGTAACTGCTTTGTTCTCCCTCGTTGATATATTGAATAATGAAATTATAGTTTGCCATTTCCCACCTCCCTCGATAACTGAATTACTACCTAAAACGGGGCATCAGCCACCTCCATAACTAATTACCAGCTATAAATGTTGAACCATGAAGTTTTAGTTTATAATCTTCAAGCAGATCACTATTTAAAATGGGTAAAATCGATCAAGATCCACGCCCACAATCGACAAAAATCTATATATCTACCACAAAAAGGGAGCTATTAACTTGAAATTCAATACGAATATCTATAGTCCCATCCAATTCCATCCATCAAAGTGCCGAAAATTGGCGTCATCATATAACAGACACGCCCATAATATCAAAAGTTATACTATTCACCGATATGCCGAAAATGGACATGGTCGGATAAGAAATATGTCCACAATTTATAAAAAACCATTGAAGTCGACTTGTTAGCTGCTACTACACTCTTATAGAATTCAATATAATTGTATATATGTCACGCCCACCCCTGTGGCTTAAGCCGAATTTAGTTTTCTTCCTTGCTACATCTGATCCTGCACTACATTTACTTATTATTATGTTATTATTAAAATGTGAGCATGGATGCATATTAAATAGATGGAAAGGTTGCGGAGTGTGTGTGGTTTGTGGATTGCATTCATACACATTCATATGTGTAAAAAGTGTATGTTAGGTTAATGTTACTCATATATGTGCCGTCATGACATATTCATACACATTGTTAAGCATCTATTTTCATATACGATACATAATGTAATCAAAGCCATTGTATCGGATGAGAGTGCGTAAAATTAAATGATAACGCTTGATCCATATAACACGCACTCTGTCTTCTTCAGCCATTACATCTTGCACACACAATACCATACAAAAACACTTACTGCACTTCAGTTGCGTATGCGCATGTGTGTGCTCATGTGTGTGTACATGGATATATTGTAAATAAATGGAACGTTCAGTGATGTTGAATGTTGTGGCGCTGATGGTTACTTTTAGTTGAGTTGACGATAATGGAATTATTGAATGTCTTCATGGAGCAAGAAAAGTTATTAAAGTCTTCAATTTATTATTATGTACATACTTCAAGTGCCTGTACATACACTAAGTATTATACAAACTAGATAAAGTTGCATGAGAAATAATATCGAAGAAAAAGTCGTTTAAATTTTTTGAGTTTGTAATTCTTGCAATTGGGTCCTTTGGCCGATTTTGTACTGGCTCTACAGTCAGACATGGTTATATTGAACTGTGAAACATTTCTCTACATTCAGACAATTTGTACTATGCCGAATGGGTCTCTATGGCTCAAACATATTTGTTAGACTTGATGTTCTAAATACTTATAATAGATAGTTATGATGGTAATAACACTTCTATGCTTTCTGTTAATAGCCTTTTTATGACCAACAAACACACACACGCTGTACATATGCCAACTAAAGCGTAAATGTTGATAGTTCCGTTTCCCACTCATGTGTACGAGAGAGTGTTTCTAAAATCCTGGCCGATAGCATCCTACTTACAAAAGCTTTCATGTTACAATAAAAGGAAAATATTTCATTAAATGCTCTATATGGTATCTATGCGAAGAGATTGTCGTCGTTTTTTAGATTTCTCCAAAAAAATTTTATTTGTTAGTTATTTGCGCACAACTTTGCTCTATAAACCATAAATTTCAGAATAATAAGTGAAGAGATTGTTGCCAAAAATGTCAGCATTTATCAATGTTTTTATGTAAGAAGAAAAAGAAGAAAATGAGGAAAAAACACGCAAACACATATTTATTCAAGAGCCGGTATCCTTGATGTAAAATATCTACAGTAAGAGTGGGCTCTTATGAAAGAGGACGTTTTTTCGATTTCTTTAATCAAAGGGATAAAAATATGTATAAGCTCATAAAAGTTTTGTTGGACTCCTTTTCCGTATAAATATATTTTTATATTCTTTTAAAAAATTATTTATGAGGCGATTATACGAGTAGGATTTTTAAATTTTTTTATAACTTGAATTCTCTTTTATTCCATATCCTCCTCATAGCATTTGGGTTATAATAGATTTATAATTTCGCTTGCAATACATAGAAGGAGACGTCTGAAACCCAAAAAATTTAATCTGAACCATTATAATCATGTCCGTCCGTGTGCCTTTGTGTTGTTGGAACAATAGTGGTTATAAATTTTGAGAAATTCAATTGAAATTGTGCAAGTTTTTTTAATATATGTTAATTATATTTAGTAAACTGTCACGCCCACAATCGAAAGTAATATATTCATCAGTAAAACTTAAGGTTATAATAATGTCATTAAAGCTTAAAAGAAGTGGAGCTGGATAGCACACGCGCCCATAATTTACAAAAAAATTTTAGTTGACGAACAGTTGATACATGAAACATATGATAAACCACTCTTTTCGTACAGATGTGTAAGATATTCAAAGTTCGGACAAAATATATATATTCTTGATCAACACCGAATGCAAAAACTGAGTCGACATAGACATGTATGCCCGGATGTCCGCGTGTTCGTCTGTTGTTGTGACTCTCACGATCGTAAATTTTCAGACATTGATTATGCACTCATTTCAGGTTTTAAATTGAGCGGAATCGGTCAAGAGCCACGCCCATAATCAACAAAAAATTTATATCTCCCGAAAAAATTGACAAATAAACTTAAAAATGGGCGTGCTTAAGTTACAACCAATCTAGATGTGGAGGGTATTTAAGATTTGACCTTACCTAACTTTTTCTTACTTGATACCCTCTTAGAAGATTATTTATTAACAATAACAATAAAAGAAACACCATGAGAGATTCATTAAAGCGAGCACGAGTAATCCTTCTATAAATTATCATCAATAACAAAGTTACGAGTGCAATACATAACAAAAAATAAACAGGATAACTTCTCGTTAGTGTAAACAGTGCATATCAGATTGTAAAAATGCAATTATTGTACAATATTTTCATGGACAGAGAGTAGCAAAGGTATACCCTCGGTCTTACATTTCATGACAGCCTCCCACTCACTGCAATTGGTGGATTTCGAAACCATTAAAAGTGAATAATGTTTGCGTAGAACGTTTCATTTTTCTTATGGATACTATACTCGTATATTCAGCACTATCTACGTTCGGTTTATATGCTTAGCAGGTGATTATGTTTGAGGCGTATGTTTGGGCGAACAGGAAAGTAAAAATAAACCGCATAGGTAAACAATAACTGTATAAAAATATTTGTATAATAAAGAGGTATTCTTAGCCAAGAGAGGAAACGTTTCAAAATAAATGCAATGCTGCCATGTTCGGATCATACTGGTGATACCATATATCCGCATAAGTAAATAGATGTTGTAATAAACAAATTGATTATTCTTGTTGTATAAATTGTATCCGGAATGTTCTTTTCATTTATAAAGAAACACTCAAGATGGCTACCAAATGTATACTTTATAAAAACCGTTATGATGATTAATCATATTCTTTGCTTGTGATGCCCTCCACATAAGGTGGATCTTTACTAAGTTTGTCATTTTATTTGCAACACCCAGAAGGAGGTGTCAGAGACCCGATCTTGACACGTAAATTTGGTACACATGATTATAATTGAGGTGCTAAAAATAGACTAGATAGTAATCGGTCAACAGCCACGCCCACATTTTACAAAAACCCATAGTCAGCGTAAAACTCGACTTGACACCTGAAAGGTATTATTTACATTGTTGCAGGGAGCATTCAGCTGCAGGCAACGCCCACTTTTTGTATGTAAATATGGAGAATATTAAAAATTTGGGCTAAGCCAAAATTTAGTTTTTTTAACATGTTTTCACATTAGTTTAGTGTGCAGTGCATTCAATACATTTTCACAAAGAAGAAAAGCGTACCAATATATTATCGTACCTCATGCAATGCAAACTGGGTTTAACGTACAATACGTAGGTACGTGTGTATAATGAGAAACATTATCAGCATCATTAATAATACTGTTAGCAAAAGCTTAGTAATGTAAATAGAATAGAATAGAATTTATACCAGCTCTTCTCTGCTCTTTCTCACGGCACATAATTGTTTTTATTTTCCAATGAAATTCATCTATATTCCAACATAATGCCATCCAATTCAGTTCAATTGAATTCAATTCAATTCTCAATTTCACTTTAGCATTAGCATTAATTTAGAACATCTGTGTATACACTTAACGACGAACCTTTAACCGTACTGTTGTCATTGATGTTTTAGGTAAAAATTACCAAAACTCTCTAGGGAAACGCACAAACGCACCCGTTAGTTAATTGGTATGCAATAATAATATTGATTATAGTGCATACGTACAGATGTTATTTATGTATGGGTACGTATGGATACTTTGTGGGTTACTATCTCTCTCTCTCTCTCCCTTTGTCTGGGTTAATCGATTTTATGTCTTTATGGATTGGTTGCTAAATTATCATTTGTCAACTGTTCTGTACGTTTAAATAATTTACTTGCGTTGTGGTTGCTACCTAATTAGAATTTGTGGTTGTTTTTAGTGTTGGTTGGTAGTGTTTATCGTGTTAATTGTTGTTATTTGTTGGAATCGTCGTTTTCGTTACAATATTTTGTTAATTGTTGTAATTTTTGTTGTTTTTGTATAATTTTTTAATCCAAAGTCCATGTCTTCGTAAGCGTTCATTGATGGAAGGTGACCAAATTAATTGCAGGTATTGTTTAAACGCAACCAAGCAACTTCTCAATCTCCCCTCGCTTTAGTCATTTATCATCAGTTTTGTTAACAAAGCATCATGGAAAGACAAGGCAGTTGCGTAACGTATAGACCGAATCTAAATTTGTTTACAAAAACAAATAAGCAAACTAAATTTGGCTTAGACCCTCCTAATCTACAACGGTGGGCAAGTATGTGGCAAATATATATATACTCGTATGTATGTCCTATAGTTTTGTATGCATCAAGTATCAGCTTGCATGTTGAATTTTAAGCTGTTTGTCAACCACGCCCGTTTTTAGCACATCGATGAATGGGACATTTTAATTCATATGTAAATTTTTGTGGCAGATAAATGGATTTTTATTGATTGTGGGCGTGGCTCTTAACCGATTTTGCCCGTTTTAAATAGCGATCTGTGTATAAAAAACTAAAAGTATTTGTTCAAAATTTCAACTCAGTATACCAAAATTTGCGACCGTGAGAACGCAAACAACAGGCATACATGCTTAGATCGATTTAGTTTTCGTTGCTGATCAAGAATATATATACTTTGTAGGATATCTTAGATATTCTTCTGGTAAAATGTAAATCACATAACATATGTTATGTACAGTTTCGTTTTTATTTCAAATTAATAATATTGTAACTGTAATTTGATCCTTTATATAAATAAATAAACAATATTTATTGCATTAATGGCCCTAATCCACAGTGTTGTATAATGAATGAGATTTGATTGTTCATTGATTTTGATGCCATAGAAACGGATCGATTCAAGAGTATTTACAATTATTAATTTTTAACGTGTGACTATCCGCATCTGTTAGTGTGCTGCATAAAATTGAATAAATTATCAACTGGCAATAAACTTGTGTGTGGTGTAGTGGACATAAATAAATAATGAGCAGCAATGATGAAATGTATGTGATGATATTTATAAAATACTTCATCTAGTGGCTTGGAAGGCTTATTTGTACAGCGGTTGAAATTTAATTATCAATTATATTGTCATGCGATATGTTAATGACAAATCTTTCATCCATATCGCAAATGCCAATTGGTGACTGACAAAACTTCAGCGATTGTATGAAAGTGAATTTGAAATTATTAATAAAAGTGCGGAAAATACTTTTGCATCCACAAATATGATATGAGCCGAGACCTCTAATAATGTTCAAATGACACAGAGTATCCTAGACGTGATCTGAGTCAAACATAAACTTTTTCTCTTTTTATACTACACACTAGCAGGTGAAAAGCATTATATTCCGTAGGAAAGGAACACATCACACACACATCATGGTATACACAGCAACAAGTCTGCTTTAGAAAATACGGCAAGTGGTTAAAAGTAAGACGCACATCGCAATAAAAATAAAATACAGGAATCTTTATGCATATACTAAAACACTCCTTTTATGATAATTACGAAAGAAAATACATTTTAGAAAAAACTTTTCGTTTAAATTTTATTGCTACTGGGTTTGCCACAACCTCAACATCTCTCTAAAAAACTGTTGAGCTGCTTTTCTTATCTAAGCCAGCATTTTGGCCTTTGTTTGTATTCACATTTAAACATTCGCACATTCCACGCCTAAGCATAATTTATGATTCTATTAAAATGATTGCCCCCGTACACTACGCGTCATGTTCTTGGTCGGTTTAGGTTAAATCTATCAATATTCAGCGGTGCAATGAGGCAAAAAGTAAATACTCACAGAGAAGGATACTTTTCCCTCCATTACATGTTTTATTCACAGATGGGAAAATTTTATTTAATGATGTCTCTCTGGGAGTTGAAAAGGGGGTAAAACATTTCTCTTTCTCTTTGCTTAAATAAGACACAGAAAGAACAATAAATACTTTAAATGAAACAAATGAAAATATTATAATCGCTACACCCGACTATTCAATACCCTACAGCACCTTACCCCACAACATAGTTGCAAAAGAAAAAAGGAGTCCTTGTCATTATTTATTATAAACCATATCTTCAATTATATGTAGGGTTCTTATAGTTTTTAATTAAGGTATTTTAGATTTTTGTGAGTTACAAGTGTTTGTGTAAGTAATTATATTTACTTCTACGCATTTACATATAGATATTTCTTCTTCGCTTTATAATTTTATTACATTCGTAAGTTCTACAATATTTGCAACTAATTTAGATGTATTGGCACGATCTTTATGTCACTCCCTTCTATATTTTCTTCCTTCAACTGCTACTAGAACAACTACACCATCGGAGTATTCGAGCACAACTTTACTCTTCGGCAACTCTTTTACTACTAATTCTTTCTTCTTCTTTCTAACTCTACATTCCTACAACTCTACGTCTCTACATTTCTGTATTCCTACATATATATCTAAAAATATACAAAAAGTGGGCGTGGCAAGTACCTACTTAAAATAAGTTATGTGCCAAATCGAACATTACGCTAAGGACGTTTTTTTTTGTTGTAAAATTTTGGGCGTGTCGCCTTTTTTTCGGAATATTGATGGAAGCAGTAAATAAAAATAAGCATCATCGAACAAGGTTGGGGGCTAGTTGATTTTCACACCATGCCCATTTTCAATACTTTAATTAAAAATATATTCTTATGGAATAATTTTTGTGGAAACCCTACAGATTTTGGCGGTTCTGGGCGCGGCACTTGATCGAAAAGTTAAAATCCTTATATAAAATTTTAGCTCAAAAGTGCAAAATATGATGTAACAAAAGAAGATTGCACGGACGGACATGCCTAAGGTAGATTGTACTTTGAAGGGTTATGGGCTATATGTTTTACATTGAAAAAGAAACTTAGTATATAAGGGAAAGCATTTAAAAAAAGAAAAAGAAAACTTGTCTGAATAATTTTTACTAAATCAGAGACTAAATCCATTTCAGCATTATTTTTGGTACAGTACAAATGATAATATAAAGCACATTATGTTTGCATGTATGTAAACAGTTTTATTCTCTATGTTCAAAACATAATGTTGCTCAATATATATGAGTGCCCACAAACTGATTTTAAAGCTTAACGGGCTGTAAACCGAACTATCGCCGTTATCATCATTAAAGAGATTTCACAAAGTTAACATATAAATTATGCATTAAGCATGCGTTGGTGGGATATGTACAAATGTACAAATGCATCCTACTACAACATATTTGAAGTAGATTTGTTTATGTTTTCTTTACCTGCAGTAAAGCAATCCAACCGAAACATAACCATAAACAGCACAACTTTCTATCTCTGCTTAAGTGTTGTTACGTAACCCGATTGACGTTCGTCTTTCGGGGCGACCACCCTATGGCTAAATATGCTCAGGGAGGGATTCTCAACCCTAGTCCCAGTCCGTCATAACAAAAATAAAATTTATACTTCAATTCTTACAAGTGGTATTATGCACAAAATGCGAAGGTGTAGCTTCCCTGCATTCAACCTCGTACGCACACTAAGACCTCACCTCATCCATCACCCGGACACACTTACCCTTACACTTGCTGTCAAATTTATTTACATGACGAGTTCAATTTCGAGTGAACACACATTCTTTCTGTAACAAATATACATATATATATATTTAATTCAAAGGGAAACACAAAATGTAATGTTCATTATGTAATTCCGCTATATACATATTTCAAGAAATCAAATTCATGTGCATACAATATCCATTATGTAACACAGATATATATTAGTATCAAATAGAAAATACAAAAATAATTCTTCATGTAAATCGAACGATAAGACTAAAAAAAGAAAAATTACAAACAAAATTCATATTTCATATTCATGTTTGAAAAATTCCTATTTTATTTTCATATTTGATTTTCTTATTACCACTAGGGATCTTTCCCTTTTTTTTTTTTCTTTATACCTTTTTTATATTGCCCCTTCTTTAAACCTGACATCTTACCATACACTTGATTATCATAGCGTTTCAACAATGCTCTTTCTTTTTCTTATACTTTTACTTTCAAAGATTATTATTTTAATTATATCTATTTTTTTGTTAACAGAGCAACAGCTTCCTCATCCCAAGTCGAAAACGGAAAAGAAAGAAAAAACCGGTCTCGCCCGACATCTTTTTTCTTTCCTCCTCCTCTTTTCTTCTTTTCTTCTTTATTCTCCTCTCCTTCTGCCATTCTCCTTTTCGCGCTCAGTGATGCCACCCGCAACAGTGTTATTTATGGTTGTGTATGTGTTTTATACATATGTAACTAATAAACGAATGCATAACGCACAAGCTCTTAGGTTATACATACATTAGCCAAAAACCCTAAATGAAGCGGTTGAATAAATATAAACGAGCATGCTTTTCACTTTGGCTG
Source organism: Crataerina pallida (assembly GCA_949710015.1). NCBI lineage: Eukaryota > Metazoa > Arthropoda > Insecta > Diptera > Hippoboscidae > Crataerina > Crataerina pallida. The sequence goes on along the minus strand of OX453292.1, from coordinate 9,858,289 downwards.
AGTGTGCGCTTAGTTTTAAGTGCTACAAACTACGCATTCACGTAGCATAGTAAAGCGATTATCATTAGCGTTAAATATCATCCCTCTCACCCCCACATATTACATTTAAAAGCCGAAAATGAACACAAAGTCAAAGGAATCGAAATAAAATATTATTAGTTTTTTAAATTTCCTAATGTACAATGGTGTGATATTTATCCACTTAACGATTATGCAGCGGTTACTTTACTGTTTAAATAAAAAGAAATATATGTAAGAATATTTATCACCGCTTTTCACGGGTATACTTGGGTAACTCATACATACTTGATTACATTTTTCTTTTAATTGTAGATGAGTTGTTGTTGTTCCTTTTTTTTCTAGATATGACCTCTTTACTCTTTAATGTAGGTGTACATGCATGTAAACAAGTTAATGCATAACAACATTTCATTGTAATCAAACTGCATATATGCTGGACTGCTGGACTGCTGGACTGCTGGACATGCAGCAATGCTGCCGCTTTTGTTAAATTACAAAAATTATTTGGAATTCATGAAGCCTATATGTAGCACACAATAAAAATGCATGGTGGGACGTAAAGTAAGCCATCCTATATGCCATATACATATGTGAGCGTGTATGAGTGAATACATTTAATTATAAACAACATGGCACAGTGACTGTTCGCTGCTATTTTGGGTTCATTTAACATTGTCCGCCGCTTTACTGAAAACAAAGTCAAACAACTTTTGGTACTCGTAGCTTCAACGTGGTGATAACAATATATGTATATATGTCTACATTTGTGCCCACTTACGTACATGTATTGTGTCTACTTTCATATTAATAAATGGACAGAGTGCTTGTTTGCATACATATTTATTTCAGTGTACGTATTTGTAAATATCCCACAAAAAGAATGTACATTCTTCGTCAGCATTAAAAACTCAATTGTTAAGATTGACCTAAGTCCGTCCTCGCGTATGCCCGTTGTTCGGACTTTTATGTTCGTAAATTTTGCCACAATGAGCTGAGATTTTAAGTTTCTGTACACACAGTCTTATATAAAATTATAGCAAAATCGTTCATATGCCACGCCCACAATTAACTAAAAATCTATTTATCAGTCCCACAAGTGTATCTATGAAGCCCAAATTTGGTACACATATTGATATAATAAAAATTGGCGTAGTCTGATAACAGACACGCCTACTATTTAATGTACAATTCGACTAGCTGTTAGTACGTACATATATGATATAAGGCGTACGATACGCCCACCTTTTCTTTAAATACATGTAAATTTTTATTTGCTTTTCATTCTTCTATTGTTTCGGCTGATGTATGCTTTTGGTCATGTTTGGACGAAGACGTTTACTCACTGCCTTTTTTTTCTGCAAAATATGGGGTAAAAGAAGGACTGCCCTTTGAAGTATATTGAAAAGAGTATAAACGGCTCAGGTTACATGGTAAAAATGCTGCACTTTGACTCCAATTCAAGTTAATTGTGTGCGGGAATATTTCTTAGCTAATAATCTTTAAAAAAATCTCAGAATGAACACATAGATCATACCTTTATAAATGACTCTTAACGCGCACATAAAGGAACCGTTTTACTTACGCATTCTTTGGCCATTTTTAAACAATGCGATAAATTTCTAGTGCATGTACACTTCCCTTATCATGAGAACTGGAATACTACAGTAAAAAGTATTTTTTTAAGCCGACTGGTGGTCTTTAAATGTTGTTGTTGTTGTTGTTGCGTATGGAAATTGATGCAGTACATATGTTACGTGGTCGGCTGGATTTGGCTCTGTTGGCGAAATGTGTTTTTGATAGTTACAAATACACTAACAGCCTACGATGCAAATTGTTTTCAGTTTTTTTTTTTTTTTCACTCCTTTACATTTGTTATGGTTACACAAGTGAAGCTAATTTTTTAAGATTCATGTGTTTCCTCAATTGGCCGGATACAGGTTGGTAGTGGTATATGGTTTAAAAAAAAACAGTTTAAGAAAACCATAAAAAACAAGAAAAATGTATTTTCGAATAGAAACGGAGACTCAAATCTCAAATCTTCGTCAGATGCGTTCTTTACTTCATTTACTAATTGATTTATTGATGAAATATCACCGTTAAGGCTTTAATTTTAAAAATTACTGCATTTGTGGTGAATGTTTAAAATGCTTTATCATGAAAAACCTATTGAAACATTTATTGACCACTACTGAGTGCTTAAGTTCAGTTGAGTTTAAAAGTAAAGTAACGAGTAAAAAAGCAAAATTGGCTTAAGCCCAATCTTAAATACTCTCTACACGTATATAGAAACTTTGGGCATGGCAAGTACCTCATTACCTCTTGTGGACCATGCCCATTTTTTGGCATATCCATCAAAGCGGTTATTTTAAATATGTATGTTTACGAAATGTCATCTTAATTATTGTGTTATGTGTCAACAGCAAACGGACACCCGTACAGTTATGTCTAGATCGATTCAGATTTTGATACTGTTACTGATACATATGACATACATTTTGTAGGGTCTCTAAACGCGCATTCTAAGTGTTGCAAACAATGTGGCACACTTAGTACACTTCCCCCATGTAATGTGAAAAGAAAAATGTTTTGCAGTCGATTTTCACATTTAGAATATTTTACAAATAATTCTCGTAAAAATATACTTCAAACTATTTAGAGAACATTTCAATGGAAACGACGGAAAAACAGAAACTCTCAACAGCCATGAAATTTGTTCAGATTATGTTCAAGTTGGAAACGGTTTTTCTAAAAAATTATTAAATAATATACTGCAACTAAATGCATACTTATGAAGATTTTGTTACCTCGAACTCCTTTTCCTATATGACTAATGATCATGGGCCGAGTTGCAGTTAAAAGCTAACATCCTTGCTGCACCAGCAATAATTACAATATAAAGATTTATCTATAAACACCCATCCAGTAGTATATATGTGTGTGTTATTTGCTCTGTACCGGAATTATATGCAAACACATAAATTAAAGACTTCATTGTATACCAGTTAAAAGGTATTATAATTAAAAATCCATTAGGCCCTGATAACTCCCTCTCCAATGAAGCTTTAATTGGAATGAATGCAATAGCTTAAAAGGAGAGGTGCGCGTAGAGTGAGGGAAGCCAGGGACAATGTTAACAATACAGATAAAATATAACTTTTCCATAATCAACATGTGAACACATACGAACGAACAGGGAAGGCTCTTACCTGTAAATGGAAATGTAAAGCACAGGTTGCTTATGAATTAGTGCGAAAGCATCTCGTTTATATTATATAAACACTTATGTTCCTAACAAATTTAAAATTTTTGTACTCTGCAGCACTTGTGGTGGCTTGCATTGTTTTAAAATGCAATCTGCCTTTAAAACATTGATCAATTTGGAGTTATTTTAAAACTTGACTCATTGTCCGTCCATTACATTTATGATTGATTGTATACTGAAGATTCCCACTTGAAAGTTTGGGGCTATGTTCACTTTTTCTAACCTTTTAATTCTATCTATCTATCCGCCTCGCATTCTTTGGCAGAAATTCTCCTACACGGGCGGATACTAAAATTTCACCAAACACATCGATCAGCGCACGCCCACAATTAAAGAAATAAAATGAAAAAAGGAATTATTTTACAAGTTTTCTTTTAATATTGTAGTTATTCGCAGTTTCATCGCATTAAGACCACGCCCATGGGGCTTAATGTGAGTTATAATCATTGTCATAATTATACTATGCACATTTATGTATATGCAGTGGGCGGAGCAAGGTTTTTTATGCCACTACCGGTTTGGGTACCGTATTAAAACTTGCTAGTCGCTTTCCACACCAAATAAGGTATTTGTGAATTGTGGGCGTTCTTGTCATCTCATCACGCCCTTTCTTGTAACGTCGTTAGATATATAAGTGTACCAAATTTTAACTTTATAGGCACATATATATATGTGACGAATATATGCATTTCGTTCAATCTCTATTTGTTGTCAACCGGCAACAAACTACAAACTTAGTGCACGCCCACGAGCACGTGGAGGGTATAATAGAAAGATGGTCAAACTTGACCGATTATATTATTTAACTTTTGTTTAACTTCATTTATACATTTTTTTTGAAAATATGTAGATTTCTGCTAACAATTTTTAGTGACATTTTACATGTTCCAGGGCACACATACTATACCGCACCATACCATACATGCCTCCCCCATATGTGGTATTATCAAAGCGACAGCATGACATGTACAAAATGTGTACACGTCCCAGTCGCCGCCATTACTTTGGCCAACAAAATGATAAACAAACGTATAAATAAACGTGTATGTTCATCCATTCATTTGTTCGTTTTGTACGTTAAGGAATTTGTGTTATTTTGTAAACGGTTTTTGTTGTTTTTCTTTTTCCTTTTTTCTCTTTGTTTTCTTTGTAGTATTTATTGTTGTTACAGTTGTGTTCTCATAAACTGTGCTGGCGGATTTTTAGTGTGTATTGCACGTTACGATTGCCATCTGCATATGGCAATTGTTCATGAAAATGCATATGTACATAAGTATATGTTTATGTGTTTACATATACGTTTGTGTGTGTGTGTGTGTGTGTGTGCAAAAAGTATCATAAATCTATTCACCATACAAAACGGAAACATTTTACATTTTACAATTGTGCATTGTAAGCTAATGTTATGATGCACATGCATTGTTGCTGTTGCCAACAATTACATTAACAATTGCTGCTCTACCCCCATACGCACGCACCAAATGTGTGTTTGCTGCGAAAGCCAAATGAAATTAAATGAAATGACACAACCACTGCACCAACAACAATAATAAACAAAGTGTGTGTGTGTGTGTGTATGAGAAAAGCAAGTGAGTTATTATTCTAAAATGAAACTAATTAAAGATCGTTTTATAACCGCTTTTAAAATCCATTTCAATTAAAGCTGATTTGGAAACTTTTACAGCATTCACAAGAGAAAGCTTAATTTTTTTAACGAGGTCGTAAAGATCTGATGAAATGAAAAGAAATTAATAAAAAAAATAAGTAAGAAAACTAAATTTGTCTTAAGCGAAATTTTTAATAGCCTCCACATCTACAATGGTGGGCGTGACAGATATATATATATGTTACGCTCTCTAATAGAAGCTGTGTGGTGTGTGTACCAGATGGCAAGTCTAGTTTTACGTTGAGTATGGTTTTTTTGTAAATTGTATGCGTGCCTGTGTTATTCAATCACGGTCTTTTTCGCCACACCGATGGATGGATTAACTTTAAATATATTCTATACTATATTTCATAGGTCATAGGTCAATTGTTGTGGCATATTAATATTGTGGTAAATAAAAAGATTTTTGTGGATTGTGGGCGTGGCTCGTGAAAGAAAGAACAACCTTAATATACCCTCATCACTAAGGTGGAGAGTATAACGCATAAGTTATGTACAATTTTTTTTTAAAGTCAGTCTTACATGAAGAATTAATTAAAAATTTTTCTACTAGAAAGTGATCTATAAACAATTTCCTTTGAAAGGAACATAAACTACGTGCTATGTTGAATGTCATTATAATAAATGACAATTATCGTTTTTATTGTAATTTTTAATTTTCTCTCAACTACATGCTCTTCATTTGTTAGATTGTGATAAAATTCTTTTTACATTACTTCTTTTTTATTTCGATTATAATATCTTTTCTCCTTGTTTGGCTAAAGTCCAACATTTTAATATAGTTTCCTTTTTATATGCTTTTCCCTGTTTTCTCTTTGTCGATGACAAAAAAGTTTCATCTATTACTACATGGATTTTTTTGTCACTTTGTTCTTTAACAGTTGATCTTTTGAGGGTCTGCATGGCAAAGTAAACTGGAAAGAGGAAAAAATTTTATGAAACTTTATTAACGTGCTTGGCATCGTCCAAAGTATTGATAATTAATATCTAAGGCAATACATTGATGATGATAAGAAAGAAATTATATAAAATTCTTAAGTTGACAAGACCGAAGGGGTTAAAAAATCTGTTGCTTATTAAGTTTTTAACATAAAAAGCCATCAAATGAAATAAAATGCAGGTTAATCGTGTTCGTTTGTTGTTATTATTATTACTGTATTTGATACTGTTATTATTGTTTCTGTTGTTGTTGTTGTTGTTGCTGTTGGTGCTGTACCTGAGCGTTATTGTTGTATAAATTCTTAGTTCATGTATACAACCACGTGCTGATTCCAACGATAATCTGCCTTCTCATCTCATCATAAAAAATTGTTTTATGAAAATGATATTTAGTACAAATGTTTAAGAGGTTAGCCCAACTACTGCTTTTACACAAATTGAGCGTAGTCTTATAACAAATACATCCACTATTTAGAAACCAATTCATTTGACGCAAATTTCCTCCCATTACTTTATATGTAATATGTACATACTCTGCCACATCTAAATGAGAAGGCGTTGCGAAAATCGAAAATTATTATTAATCATTTATCTTACCATTCTAGGCCAATCATTTAGTGTTTAAGGGGAACTTTTATAGTTTTATCTTAATAAATTGCTTTTATGTTGATTCATGTAAAACATTGTTTGTTTGAATTGATAGCCAAGATATTTATTAGGAGCCGTAAAGAGATGAAGAATAATTGACTGAAATATTGAAGAAACACGACAAGAACAGCAACAAAACCTAGAGTACTAGATGCAAAATACCAAGAAGTTTTTTAAAAAACAAACGCATCTGCTCTACAGAATATACCGCACTTATCTAAAGTGAGTACATATAGTAAGTGTTTGAACAAAAGTAACAGTTCGAAGCGATTTAAGAAGAAGAACAACTCAACTTTTAATTCGATTACTTCAAATACGTTCTTTTGCTAAATTGTTTAATTTATCTGCATTTTCAATTTTCATTTCAATCAAAGAACATTGATGCTAATTGTACTTCTATTGAAAATTGCTTTACATTGTAAAAATTGAGTTCAACAATCCACCCTATACATCTTTACAATATATTGTTTGTGCCAAAATCTTATTATTCCAGTTTCATATATTTCATATTTCATATTTCTCGTAGTTTACCATATGATCAACACACCTATTACATAAAGGTGAGCTGTGCATACACTTGCTTATATAAACAATGACAAATGTGTTCATGAAATATTCCACAACACTGTTGGCCTGCATGCCCGCATGCCAGCTGCTTTAAACAACATTGAAAACGTAAAGAACGCCATAGACTACATCAGTTGCTGCTCCTTCAAGAGCATAAAGCAACAACAATAAAGCAAAACAAAATCTTAATTTGGCTTTAAATTCAAAATTTAATATTTGCATGTAAATTGTGGGCGTGGCCCATACGTAATTGACAACTATTAAAATAGTATATAATATGAATTCAACACGAAGATTCCGTGCTGGATAGAGTTTTGTGGAAATCATGGACGTGCCTCAGCTTTGAGTTAAGCATATCGAGATAAGTCATCGTCATTGAGTAATTATATATAATGAGGCTTCATTTTAAAGCTATTGAACGTTATTTGGTTATTGTGGGCGTGGCGTTTTTTTCAAGAACTAGGATTTCAAGCATACAATTTCCCCAAACAGATGGACAGACTACAAATTTAATTTGAATAAAAGTTTTCAACTTGAAATTTGAACATTTATGAAGAACTATAATAGTCAAAATAGATCGATCGAGGCTTCATTTGATTCATGCTTCCCTTTTTGCTGGAAAGGAATCTATGTAATGGTTATAACAATGATATCATTACATCATCTATGAAAAGAAATTATGACTGTTTTCTCGCTTGCTGTTCCAAAAACCACAAAAAAATATTCCACTTGTTAGTTATCGATGCTTCACCCTGCTCTAAAAACCATACATTTCAGAATAATAAGTGAAAAGATTGTTGCCAAAAATATCAGCATTTATCAATGTTATCATATAGGAGAATACAAAAAGAAGAAGAAGAACAAGTAAGCATAATAGCACATGTGGAATTATTTCTTTTAATGGCTGTTCTGCTGTGTGTACAATTATGCTGTACAGCCAATGTAGACACTTTATACGTATGAGTGTGAGAGAGAGAGAGAGAACATTTATGTTCTACATGTTTTTTTCCATTATATAATTGCAATAAAAAAATGAATATATGCATGTAAAGTGTAATACGGAGGGAAAGTCGTGGCTAAGTTTGGTAGACTGTTTGCATGTGAAGAAAAACTAGAATGAACAATGGCTTTGGAACTACTTCCACTGCCACTATTTATCCAGAAATATCGTACACACAATTATAAGGAACCTAAATTTGGATAAAATATTAAATGGTGGGCATGGCAAGCACCCGGTTTGCGGTTTACTCACGAATTAAAAAATTTTACTTTTTGGATTAGATTCTAATAATAACGTTTCGTAAATTGTGTAGACGTTTTTAATTCTTTGCAATCCAACCCTTTCTGCAACAAATTTTTAATTAAGTGTCACAAAATTTACGATCCTAAAGGTTCCAAAAACAAACGTATTGCGGACGGACATCACTGAAGATATTCATATTTTGATTGTAATCAAAAATAATTACGCTTTTTAGGGTGTCTGACGTCTCCGCTCATTTTATGTGGGGAGCACATAATAACAGCCTACGCTGCAATACAATTGAAATGGAGCGTCATGTTGATAGGATATCCTGCACTACTTACTATTACAACAGATGCTCATTGTTTCTACTTTGATAATTAGTTTATTCCTTTATGTGTGCTTGGTATCAAGGTAACACATGAATAGAAAAGATGATGCTAAAGAACATTGTATTATGGGTTCTTGTCGTCCTCGTTCACTGAGTTGTCATTACGAGCAATCAAATCTGTACAATAAACAAATGCAAGTTGTTGCTATTGTATCAAATTGGGCTTTTGCATAGTCAGCCAAGTGTGCTACTGCAAAATACGTTAAGCATTTGTATTATCTCTGCCATGTGCTCTTCAGGTCTAAACATTTCTTTTCCTTTTCACTTCATTCCTTTCTACGCATTGTTCGAAATATCATCACATGTGCAAGTTAAAGAAATGAGTTTGAATTTGTATTAATTCCAATCATTTGAAAAGGCACTTGATGCATTATTGGTCTGCACAATGATTAGTTCAAATGGGAACTAGTGCCTGAGAACGTTTGCTTTTGTTGTATTTTATCACACAATACATTGTTTGTTGGTTTTTAATGGCACTCTCTCTTATACTTACTTACTTTATTGTAAATGCTATAATAATTAAAAATCCATTAGTCAGAGATTGTTTTGTTTACTATTGTATTTTATATAAAAAAGCACAGATAAGCACTTGTATTACTTTCAGGTAAAATAGCTCATGCAAGATTTATGGAATGTCAAAACGTCCATGCTTTCAAAGCTATATAGTAATATATGCATATATGCATGTATATGTGTGCACATATGAATAAGTCATTCATCCGTAAGGTTATCACAAAGTTGTACAAACCAAGTCAGATTTTAAATATCCTCTACATTCATATTCAAAAAGTGGGCATGGCAGATATTTGATTACACCCTTTATTAACAATTTTCATTACATCGATGGTCTAGCCAATTTTAAGCATATGCATCAAATTTCAACATTTCTGTGATGGTTTAATTTAAATAACTACAGAAAACAGAAATGTTTGCACAAGATTTCAGCTTAACGTATCAAAATTTACTGTTTCAACAACAATCATTCTTGGCCTCTCTGTACTCCTTTCTCGATGTTGCAAGCGAAACTTCAAACCAAGAATACCCGCCTCTCCTGTACAAGGTATAGGAACAATTTTAATACATATGAATGTATGTGCAATATGCCTACTGTGCTAATGTGTTTACATTATTCAGCATCACAAAGTTAATGTAATTCATGTGATCAATAAAAATTGTATAATATTTCAATTTATCAATAGTTAGTCCGCTTGGGTTGGCGTGCACGCCCATGCTATCATGCAAGTAAATTTATTTCAATTTGCAGTTTAAATTAAGAAATAATATTGTACAATATAAATGAGTTCTTGACCGCTTATAAGTTTATTTTCTTCTCTCTGTTTCTATTTCGCCACAAACAAATGAAAGAAAAACGTAATATTTCATTGTGGTTTATACCAGCTATTCGAGCTCGGCAGAGCAATAACAGCTTTTGTAACTGTCGCAACACACTGTTATACAAATCGTATATTAATAATGTGAAAAATGTGATTTTAATAACATTTTGCAATTTCGCAATTGCTGCCAGCAACACAATACCGACATAGAGATAAAAAGAGAGAGAGAGAGAGAGAGAGAGAGAGAGAGAAAGGGAGACAGAAGACGTGTAATACGGACGCAGGATTATAAGATAAAATTGGATTTTTTTCACAGTAAACACAAACAAAAACTTTAGCACAACTGTGCCATTGTTGAAAACGTCAAACTGTTTATATTAGTGTTTCGCTTTGCTGTTCCTTTTTCCTTTTTTGGGACGAAGATGAATAATCTTAAGTGGATTTTAATTATTATTTATATTCTCGATGTGTTTAATATTACACTTGAAAGGGAGACAATTTTGAATTCTTGCATACAGTTGTAAAGGGCAGGATCCTGAATCAATTTCAATATTTCTGTCCGTGACGACTGTCTTTTGTTGGCACTGTTGTCAAGGTTGCTGGGACAATAACAATGAATTTAAATATGTACTACAAATAGAGAATTGGTCAAGTGCCACGCCCTCAAACAATAAAAACTGTAAGAGAAAGTTAAATAATTTTTAAAATTGGCTGCCGATCGATATACGTACTTTGCTATTTCGAAAAGATGACACCATCCTCATTATTTGAACACATACAGACCTTAGTTCAAAACTGATATTCTTAGTTTGTAAAACTAAACTAAAGTTTATAGGACCTCTTAGTACCTGTGACTTATCTTAGTCTATATTGCCGCCATTCCTGTACGCTCACTACTCAAATATAAATTAAACAGCTTTGGCTTAATCAACCGCACACTCTTTTTCAGAATTTATTATAGAAAGTTGAATGCAATATTATTTATAACCATTTTTTTACATGCTTTATGAGAAACTGCTACGTAGCAAATAGTGTGCAAGAAATAGTAAAACTAACAAACAACAAACAACCAAAAATATGAGTTACGCCCTAAAGGAATTATTTCTACGTTAGTAGCACATGAAAAAATTCAAAAAATTCCACTTAAATTTTTATTCAAAAGCATCATTTGAGCAAAGGAAATGATCAATAAAGCGGAAAGTGCTTGATTAGTTTTTCATCACACTTAAATGTATTCAAGCGGAGGGTACACCAAGTTAGTCACTACGTTTATAATATCTGGGACCCGGCAAAGTATATTTGTATTGTATTGTACAATATAGTCTCAATGAGCGAAATCAAAATTTGTACCGATTTAACAAAGTCCTTGTGTCCGTGCGAATGTTCGGCGGCGTAGAATTACTCATATTCACACAAAAATTCAGATACAGAGCTTACGTTTTATGTAGACTTTATTGGTCGATGTTGCTAGAATAAAACGGTTGCATTATGCATTAAATTATGCGTCAAAAAAGGCGTGGCCACCCATAATTTCCAAAAAAATTGGGTCAGAATCCAACTCTTTAGTTAAAACATAGTAGAATATAATAAGTCTTTCGTGTATATAGATATGTTATGAATTTTATTTTTCATTTTGACTATATTTGAAAGCTGTAAAGAAATGAAATGTTAGAAATTGATGATCTGCTGATGAGAACTCGATGAGGGCGAGTTCGAAACCGGTCCAGGTTCTACCCTTCCAGTCGCCAAGTATTAATTTTTCACAATTTCTAACATTTCATTTCATTACAGCTTTCAGACGTAGTAGAATATGTTTACTACTAAAAGGCGTAATCGGCTACTTACCACTCCCACTCTTTCTATATAGATGTGGAGGATATTTAAGATTTAAAACAAAACGCCCCAAAGTGTCAAAGTTTGGTTAACAGCCACGCTCACAATGGACACAAATTTCACCCAACCCCTCCCTATAAGTGGGTTACAAAAAATGAATCGAATTTTTATAAACGATATCCTTCAATATATTTTAAATTTCAAGGGAAATGAAATAGCGAACTCTCCGATACAATTTTTAGAAGAGAAAAACTCTCTCACTCAGTGCGTTCGCACAGTTTAATATTCTTATTACCTCTTTTTCATTGCAACACAAACGTTTAAAACTAATTAATTCATTGAAATTAAAATTTTAACATTTTCTTATAAATGATGGCAAAGGTGGCAGAGGCAGACAGTATTTATGTAAGTACGTGTATGATAGTAAAGGAAAGTGTATACATACGCTTTATATAAAATGATGTTGGTGGAGAGAACCCACTGAGGAAATGTAATAAGTTGTGCTTAGGATGCTGTCGGTAAGCTGATATAATAATAACTGTTAACAGAACATACGCGTAGATTGCACGCACTTTTCCTAAAAAACTATTCATTAAAGTCACAGTATTAGTTAGTGCAGTTGTTGTTGGCGTTTGTCAATTACAACAACAGCAACTTCCTATGTAACTATTTCATTTGAACAACAATAAAATGTATGTCATGTGATAAAATATTCAGCTGTTGTGTTGAAAACCCAGAAAAATATTCTACTTGTGCATCCGTGCATAATGGTGGGTAAAGATTTTTTTTCTTTTAAAGAAAAAGCATATTTAATTAATTTAATGCAAAAATATTGTGATTTTACATCACAACAACTACAATAACAACAACCGCTGGCATACATTAAATATTTTTGTGTTATGCTAAGCACGCATTATACGCTTTACACACTCTCAACACAAATACGCACGTGAAACTTGCAAAGTCAATACAAGCTTGAGATGCGTATAATGCTCAGCAGCATTATGCAAGTTGCTTCTTCCTTTTGGCATAACACTAATTCAATTAATGTGTAGAATCTTTTACTCACGCCACTACATCTCTTTTGCACACACACCCGGATACACACACAACACAACACTTGTAAACGCGTAAAATGCATATCATTCAGCTTTGGTAGAGAAAATTCAATTAAAATTCTGTTGCAGCTATCTAAGAATGTCTAAAATTGTATGGACTGCATATTCATACATACATGTACCACATAGACATGGAGTATGTGTATGTTTAGAAATATAAGGTTGCCGCCTTTGTGTCAATCATGTAAACAGAGCATATCTCCATTTCACAAATTCCACTTCTTTTGTCTCTCCAACTTTTTTGCTTTTTTGGATGATGTTCTGCATAGTCATTCCTTTAATATTGAGCATGACATCTTACGTGTAGTATTAATGCTTGCTATTCATTACATTTCTCATATAAACACAGCAATAGGAAATAATATCCGTACGAAATGTCAATTTTACAAATTCTTCTTTCGATCTGTCATACTTTACACACACACACGCACAACGTGGTGTAATGGTTTAAGTATTTGTACTGAACTCCTAAACAGCACAACCCCCCTCATATACCGATCGGTTCAGAGTCAAAATTTGCAGTTAATCGTATTAGTTGTCGATCCGTGTACATCTAGTAAGCAATCTACAGTATTTGGTAATTTTATACCCTCCACTTAGGGTATACTCAGTTTGTCTGCTATAAAAATTGAGCTATGAAGTTTGAATTTGTCCAAAATGGGGCGTGGCCTACAATTTATAGAAAACCGTACTCAACGTAAAACTCTACTTGCAAGTTGATACATAATATTATTACTCTTAGACGGTCTAATCATGTACCTGCCACGCTCACAGTTTGTATTTTGTTGGGGAAGATATTAAAGATTTGGCCCAATCCAAATCAATTCAAGAACACTCTACATTGAAACTGGTTTTGATCGGTGCATTTTTAGGAAGCCATATTTTAAAAAGTAAAAATATCTTAAATACCCTTTACGTCTACGTCTATGGTTTATATAAACGATATATTGCGTATAAACCAACAAATTGGAATATACACCAATTATTGTTTTTTTTTAATTGTAGGCGTGTATATTATCCGATCACGATCATTCTTTGGCACGTCAATGCATAAGTTAATAATAAACAAGTGCATATAATTTCAATTAGATGGATGGATGGATTAATAGATGTCAGTTTATGGACATGAGCGTGGCCACTCTCAACCGATTTGGCCCAACTTGAATAGAAGATTGCGTGCAGAAACTGTAAATTTAGCTTATTTTTTCAGGTTATTTTATCAAATTTTTCTTAAAATATTTCAATAATGCAGTCCCAACATAAGGCGGACAAACATGTCTACATCAAGTCAAATTTTGATGCGGATCAATAATACATTCTGCCTCATTTATAAGATCTTTGGCACCTTGTTTGACTGTTGCAAATGAAACAACAAACTTCCTATATACTCCTGTTATGGGAGAGGGTTTAAAAAAATCTTTATATGACGAAAATTTTCATTTTTTTAATTTATGTTGTACTAAAATTTTCGTGAGGAATAGTTATTTAGCTTAATTCTTGATTGTACCAAATTGCATCTGATCGGACCACTTTTTGAGCGATCTTTTAAATAACGCTTATTCGACAATAACTCGCGATTACTGGTACAACAAAACTCATCATAGTACAAATTGTGAAACTGTGCATATTCACAGTTTCGCGCTTGTCCGTCTGTAACAACTTACTTTTTTTACTTTTTTGGAAAAATGGTTTCCATTAAAAAACAATTTACATTAGTTTCCCAAATCGTACAGATTTGTTTTATTGGTCGTCTACCGCAAAACACATACTTTTTGTATAAAATACTGAGGCGCACAAATCCATCTATGAAGAGAATATATCACTAAATGTCACGTTTTACAGACAGGAGAGGATGTTGTTCATTTTTCAAGCTCGGGCTTTCCTCACATATCACATCATAGCATAGCACACGTATACGTGTTATACATGTGTTGTGTCAAAATATATGTAGATACGTTTAAAGAGACGAGAATGTTCAAAACGAAATTAAAAAACTCTTCAACTACAAAATGAAATGAAAATTGAAAAAAAAAATGTTCCTTTATAAAATTAAATAAACAATAATTTTTTAATTATCTATACAAAAGAACGAATAAATTACTAAAAGTAAACTACAGGCTAACTAATAATTTGACACCTTTTAACCATGTAATTACTTGCTAACTAACCAACTTAGAAAACCTAAAAAATTCTATGAATCCAAACGTGTGTGTAAAAGCAAAAAATATCTTAAACTTTAAGTTGAATTTTATTATCCGTCCATTGCCTCTATATTATCAATTAGGCTGAACAAAGAAAATTTAACAACTCTTTAATAGCAACAAGTTTGTAGAATATTTTGCAAAATACCTTACAGAGAACTTTCCCTTTCTAGGCAATTCTCTCCTGTGAGAAAACTACTTACGTATAAACAAAAGTTAGGAAACGAAAATTAAATTTAAGGTCTCTGCTTAACCTGAGACCCAGAACACACATTCTACCCTATGTGGCTGCAGGTGCAGGAACCTGTGCGTTTCCACATTACTGAGGAGAAAAAACTTTAAATTAATTAAAAATTTATTTTTACTGTTGCTTACTCTTAAGCATAAATAGAAAATGCTGGGGTGAAGAGCAGGCACCGGAAAAGATATTACTTTCACTAAACGTGTGATAACATAAACTTTCAATGAATTTATTGATTAAACACATAAAACCTAAACGAAGAGATAGCAAACTAATGATGAATTGAAAATGTAATGAAAATGAAAATGAAAATGAAAGAATAATACAAAGGAAATTAAATTCTTTTACTTTTCACTTGGTCATCGATGTTGTTATTCTTGTTTATTAAGTTTCTGTTGCACGCCGATGGCACGGAACCTCATTAAAAGGAAAGTAAATCTTTAGATTTGTGATAAGAAGCTTTACTTCTCTACTATATTATTGTGTATAACTCAACATGACTCCGTGCGATACGTAAAAGCGCTGATAAGTTAGGAAATATGAAAAACAAATACAATAAACTGTGTAAGAAACTATGAAAAGGAGTGTTTATGATTACATTAAAATCAAAAATGATGAGTTTTGATTTTATGAGAGAAACATAAATGGGATTTTACGATAGTTTACGATAGGGCGATGATGGTGTTGAAGTGTTCAACAACTAAGCTGTTAAATGATCGATTACTCGGTAGTTTATCGATTATTAATACGTGTTACTACGTTACTACGTACTTACTACGTATTATGAAGAATATTGAACTCGATATACACACAAACCGTTTTTTGTGTGGTGGATAGGGGCCGCATAAAAGAAAGCACAGGAATATAATTCGCACAAAACTTCACGAGTAGCCATCAACATTTTATATATATTGAAAATTTTCAATCGATAAAATCCGAAAGAATTAATCGACAAATTGTCGAGTAAGCTTTATACTCGTATATATATGGCTCAGATCGGTTAAGTAAATTGTGTAATTAATAATTTTTTTTTTTTTTTTTTTTGTCAGTATCATCATCGCCATTCCGGATCGAACGAACGACTATCCAATCCTATAAACGGGATTGGATAGATCTGCGATAGATTGCAGATCGCGACACCGACACCGCAGCCGAAATGAATAATCAGCTACACAATCATGGTTCAGCTGATCAAAGTACAAGTTAGACAGAGTTTAAATATTTTATTAATTTAATTTTAATTATATCAGCATTTTCACACAGATCGATTAAATGATAGTTGTCAATATAGGTCTTGCATAACCGTCATAACGGGTTATTATTGCTATAGTTATTTTTGTAATAATTTATGCAAAGAAACCGAAAATATCTAGAAGCGCGTCGAGGTACATTGATATTAATGCTAGACAATAAAAACGCCGAATCAATACAGTTATTAAGCAAATTGTGCATAAAACACACGTTCAACATTGTCCTTCTGCTTTTGAGGGTAGGAAGTTTTATCAAAGCAAGACGACTTGTGTATGAGGGCAGCCTCAGGTTAGGACTCCGTAGCAGACCACGAAGACAAAAAAATAAAAACTGTTTTTGCATATATTCAATCTGGTTGGTATACACTTCATATTGCGGATCCCAAATTACAGAGCAGTATTCTAAAATGGGCCTTACTACAGAGGTAAAAAGAAGTTCGGTTGTATAGGGGTCCTGAAACTCCTTCGACCATCTCTTAATAAAGCCTAAAGTTCTGTTGGCCTTATTACATGTTGTATTAATATGCGCATTAAAAGTTAGTTTACTGTCCAGCAGCACGCCGAGATCATTAACGGATGATACCCTTTCAATTGGGACATTATTAATTATGTAGTTTGTATTTATCACCTCCCTACGACAGAAGGTCATATGCTTACACTTTTTGACATTCAAGGACATTAAGTTGTTGGAACACCACTTGACGAACCGGTTAATGTCATCCTGCATAAAAACTTGACCCCGCACAGACTTGTAACTATAGATAAGTTTAACATCGTCAGCATACATTAGTACACGACAATGTAGAATAACACTAGGCAGATCGTTTATAAACAGTAAAAATAGAAGGGGACCAAGATGGCTACCCTGCGGCACACCAGAGTGAACTTCAATTTCTTTGGAGAGTACATTATTGAATAAGACACGTTGGGTACGCCCAGTAAGATACGAGTAAATCCATTTAAGATTGCCTTCGTAAAAGCAGATATGTTTTAGTTTGTCAAACAGAATTACGTGGTTCACAGTATCGAACGCCTTGCTAAAGTCTGTGTAGATTACATCGGTTTGTTCGCCCTTAATGAATGCGTCATTAACGAATGTAGCAAGTTCCAACAGGTTGGTTGTGGTAGACCTTTTTTTCAGGAACCCATGCTGATAATCGGAAACTATAGGTGATAATTGAGATGATTGAGTATCAGACAGCAGTTTTTCAAAAGCTTTGGAATTGCACTTAATTTCGTAATGCCACGATAGTTAGATATATCGGATTTATAGCCGGCTTTGAATAATGGAGTAATAAAGGATTTTTTCCACAAGCTGGGCAAGTAGGATTGTTTGATGGAGGCATTGAATATTTTAGTTAATGGATGATATAAACGTGATGCACAATTTTTTAATATACAATTCGGCACACCATCAGGGCCAGGATTGTGTTTATCGTCTAATGCTAGCATACTTTTAAGAACATTGTCACGGTTAAGGAGATTAAAATAGATATTATTAGAATTCACTGAGTTATAATAATTAATGTTTTGCACATTGTTTGACACATACACAGACTGAAAAATGTCGGCAAACATATTTGCGATTGAATTATCGTTACAGGACTCCTTATTATTATACTTCATTGACGGGGGGTAAGAGCTAGATTTCTTTTAAATTTACAAAATCGTAAAAGGATTTAGGATTAATTATTATATATAACTAAGTTTGTTAAAAGAGTTATAATTTGTGCGGGCCTTCATAAAATTCATATAGTCAGCAGACGAATTGGACTTTACATAGCGTTTCTAGGGTCTGTTTTTATTGTTTTTTAAATATTTAAGTCTTTTGTTTGACCAGGGTGGTCCACACATATTTGAGATAGCGGTATAGGGCACGGTTTGAGAAAAAGATCGAACAATTTATCATAAAACATAACAACCATCGATTCAAGATCTGCATTCGAAACTGCTGATGATCCATCAGGTATAAATGACCAATTTACGTCAGAAAGTAACTTATTTAGTTTGGTATAATTTCTTAATTTAAAATTATAGCGATAACATTTCGTTGAATTTTTTTTTTTAGAACAGGTATGTAAATCCAATGACAATGATACTGTTGGATGAAATTTATCCTCTGGGTACACAATTGGGGGACACTGCTTAACAGAATAATTAGAAGTAACGTTAGAAAAAACCAAATCAAGTGTCCTGTTCAAAACGTTCTTAATATTGTTTAGTTGAAACAAATGTAATTCAAATAATTCATTTAGTAATTCATTAGTCCATGTAACATTAATTAGAGGAAGCATATATATATCATCTTCAGCTCTAATCCATGAGATTGAAGGTAAATTGAAATCGCCGAAGATAAAGACGACATCATCACGTTTTAATAAAGAGGTGATATTTTTTATGGCGCATACATGATTAGAATAGTGAGGAACGGATACATTAGGTGGAATGTAGGAGCAAGAAACATATACAGTGATATTGAATAATTTAACAGCAACACATATAAATTCGATATTATTGGTTAAACTTGTGTCAACTAAATTGGAACAAAGTGATGAAGACACAGCAATCAGAACACCTCCACCACGCCTACTCATCCAATCACATCTGAAAACATTGTAATTCGGACAAAAAATTTCTGAATTCAATACGACGGTGATAGCCAAGTTTCAGTAAAGATTATAATGTCATCATTAAATGAGTAGCTATTTAAGAATAATGTCGATAGTTTGGAATTTAATCCCCGAACGTTTTGATATGATATAGACAGAGACACCCAACTTAGTTTTTTGAATTTTGTTGGTTAGCAGAAGGCAAACGTACAACATCACATAGTTTACGCTTTTCTTTATATGTATATTCCCGTACAAATGTTTTGGGAGGCCAAAAGTTACTGTTGACTATTGTGTCAAAATGATCATCAGGTACAACTATCTTGAATGATGATTTCGAACGATTATATGAAAAGTTAAATTTATAGGAATTGATATCGATGTCAGCGTTGAATTTCGATTTAATATAAAAATTAATGTCCTCGACCGTCGTGTCCGGAGCAAACCGTGAAACGAATATTGATTTTTTAGGGGGAACAATGACAAGATCCTTGGGTTTGATTGTGACAGAAGGAACGATAGTAGTTGACGATGTGGAAGACTTTACAGTGTTTATGATAGATTCATCAATTAAGTTGACAGGAACATTGTCACTAGATTGTTTACCAGTCTTTTGCGCAGTGTTGTCGCTGCCCGTGATTGGCGTGGATGGCTTTGCGGACGATTGTTTTTTAGTGTTAAGTATTTTATCGTTTCTCTTGCGAAGAGCTCTGGGTGATTTTTTCGGTGACGGCGACTTATCGGATGGAATTGAGCTATTATTATACATGACTGATTCAAAACGAATTAGGCGCTCTGCAAGATTATTAAAATCGGCCTTAAATAAGCTGAATTCATTTCTTAATGATGAGACGGTATTATAAAACTCTAAATTATAGCCAACACAGCCATCACAGCACCATCGGAGGATCCGAATGTCGTTAACAAAGTCAGCGGCGCGGGCGGGAATACCTACACAAGAAGCATGAAATACTTCATTGCATATCCAGCAAATAATAGACCGAACATCATAATCATCGGTAACTTTACAATTGACAAAAGCACAAACCATGATGAGTAACTAATTAAACCAGCAAAAAAATGTAAATATAGTATATATATAAGTAGACAAAAAATAATACAGTTCGAGTACCGTTTTTTTCTTTGTTACAAAGTTAAGAGTAAATATTTAAAGAGAAGATGTGAGTTTATATTTTGAACAAAAAAAGAGAGATACACAATAAGTAGACGGAATGTAACTGATTCATTAAACAACAAATACACAGTCCACACAATGATGTTGTTGTACAAAAAGTAATTCCAATTATAAAAAGAAAAATTGTCTATTTTTTCAAAAGCACTTAAAATTGTTAAATGTTTTTTGAAAATGAATAAAGAATACTTAGCTTCGATAACACTCGATTATTTTTCAGAACACAAAAATCAAGTTAGATAATTATTAAGAATCACTTTTAAAAGTTTACAACTTTACACAACTTAACGACTCGACAGCTCAGCGAAATATCCATCGATGAATAATCGATTAAATTATAATAATTTTCTATTTTTAATTCCTCATCATTCGCATCGCATTGATTCGAGTAATCGCATTGATTCGAGTAATTTATCGTATAATCGATAAGCCATGGAGTAATTATAATCGATAAATCAAAATTTAATTATGGAGTGAATAGAATTTGATAAAGTGGCCTTCAGTAGCTGAGTGGGCTAAATTCTTCATGATGTAGGGGACACAGGTTCCAGCTGATTTAATAGGTTCAAGAATTTTTCCAGCTGGAATTTCATCCTAAGGGACCCTATGTCCTAATTGAGCCTTTACGATCTAATGTGGCGAATTTATCTGTCGTTAGTTCTCTGAGATTATTATCGACTAATTAATGATTTGAAAATTATCGTTTAATAAACAATTGATTAATTATTAAACATATTTAATCAATAAACTATGGTTTCTATACGCAAAGACAGTCAACAGTCACGCCTACAATCGACAAAACATATCTATTAGCAACCAAAATGTATCCGTAAAGTGAAATATACAGGAGATGTACAAAATAATATGAACCACTGACATATACACTTATTTATTTATCAATAAGTTGTTAAACCACCTTTAATTTTAGAACAGTTACAATTCTTAGAATGCTTTGAGTTTCGCCCACTATTCTCTTTCGTCGATGATGTTTCACCATGTTTTGTGTGTTCCGTCATTGACGTGGATACTATCGCTGGTGAAACCTTTAACAATTCAGGTATTTGCCCTCTCGAAGTCTAAAAGATCACACACACGATGGCTTGTTTGAACGGCGGCACAACAAACAGACGCATAATACACGGAAATACAACCTTCAAGACTTGCCACGTAAACTGTGCAATACACACGCGACGCGTTAACTACACGGAAGGAGTGTTGCCAACATGCAACAAGATGTACTCTATTGCATGGTTTTCTTATTCCTTTGATCAACTCTCATATGTAATAAGTGCATCGATTAATGTAAAGCGAAGTCTCTGATAACAGACGTGCCCATAATGTACAAAAATCTCTTATTTGACTCAGGATCTGACTTGATAGAAATACGTAACACATGAACAATTGGCATCGTTATTAGATGCATAGCACGCCCACGATGTGCATTTAAATGTCGCCTCTCTTCTTTTTCACTTTTAATTATAAGGAAGTAACTGAAGCAGTCATTCGAATGGGCGGTGGTGGAGTGTGGCAATAATTTCTTGCATTACTTTACCATGGTGAAACACTTTTTCATACAATACAAACTCATAACATAATTATATTAATTAATTTTATTAATAATATATTAATGAAAATTTATGGCCTGGTGTACAATACTACGGATACTTGTCTGTAGTGTGGTGTCAGTATGTGTGTGAAAATTGTGCATCTAGGTGAATACAACTATTGTATAAATGCTGGTATTGTGTATTCGTTCATTTAAGAGGTAATAATAATAATAATAACAACAACAACTATTGCATTGTTGTATTATTTTCATTAAAACCATTGCCTACATAAATCCATAAATTTTTCATTATTAATATATATATAACGGCTCTAAAGCAACGCCAGCATAGTGTGTGTATGTGTATGGGCGCAAGCAAACGAATTTATATAAATGTAATGTTGTGATGGCAATGTAAATACTTTTATAGGGGTCGGCTTATGAAATGTATCCCATAAGTACAGCCGTAAATATAGTTAAAAAGCTATAGACGTACACGCATAAATAAAATGCAACAAATGAATGGTTAACACTAAGAATTGGCTTACGATGAAAAAAATTATAATAATAATAAAAAAGAAAATAATTTCAATAGTTTGTAAAATTGTATTCCTCCTACCAGTCTTCATAAATTTACTTTATATTCAAAATGTCGGAAATGTTTATAGAGGCATGGGCGGATCAACTAGGCAAACGCCAAATCCAGGATACCCACCATCATTATCTAACCCATGATCATACCCATACGTTATGTTGTTTTTATGTCATGTTATGTTGTCAATATGTGCGTGCTTTTCTTTCATTAATTACAAATTTAAAATCAAAGGATAAGTATTTTCCCTTTAATACAATTCCCGGATAACTTGTTTAATTTTCTTTATTATTTATTTATCATTTCGTTTGCAACACCCAGGCGAAGGCGTCAAAAGCTGAGTCAACCTAGACAAGTACATATGTACATGTGTCCGTGTCTCAGTTTGTATGCTTTTAGTTAATATTCTCACGGTCATAATTTTGATATATTTAACTGAAATTTTATACAAACATACGGTGCTTAATAAGAATTTTTACACTTTTTTGTACTTTCTGGTACAAATGTTAAAACAACTCAATATGAAGGACATATAACTGGTTTGACGATGGTGAGAGGGCTGCAAGCACTCCTGCTGATAATTAAAATGTTTATATAAACGACCAATTGTAGCTAGTATTGCGGAAAGTAAGTGAAAATTTGTTACTGCGTGCACTTAATTAATATGAGGGATAATCACTGAGGCGCTTTGGTGGGGAACCTCCAAGGCTCCAAAGTGGATAACTGTTAATATTTTTGTTCAAGGCCCAAAAATTGTCATTGTCGCCACTTGTGATCAACCTTAATACGCCCTTAACTAAAAGATGAACTTTTTTTGCTTTCATCTGATGTAGTAGCGTTGCTTCATTGTTGCATTGCTTCGATATTGATGATGATTATAATTATTATTATTTATTGTTATTATACATTATTGTTGTTCTACTATTAAAACAATACTGGCAAAGGCTTTTGTTATTGTTGTTGCTGTTGCTGCAATGTGTTTCATTTCATTGTGAATTATGTTTAACGGCATATTGTTGTCATCATTGCCATTAACAGCCATGTTATTAAGTTTGCTATCTATGGAAAAGCATTCAACCAAACAAAAACAACAACCAAACATAATGTAGTTGATTACATACAACTACTTAATAACTACTTGGTTGCACAATCTATATTATAATTAAAGTTATTGTCATTGAAACGTCAAACAAGTCCTGGAAAGGCTGCGATTGGGTTCAAAATTAGCACAGTTATGCGTTAGGCTATCTGCGATTATGTACCAAAATTTTTTTTTTAAATTAATTTTAATTAAATGGTAATTTTTATCATATAAAATTTTAATTTCCCTAAAATATATCATCTAGGTTTTTCTTCAAATAGGAACTTTTCTGGGCTTAAAAGTTGTTTGTGTGACAAATTTCAATAATAAGTATCGAAATCTGGCAACCTTAAGGTGAATAAAAGAAATACACGATCGTATATGCTGGGCTTACAATAAAAAATTGAAATTTGGTCCCATAAATACTTAATATGCGGAGGAGTCCTAAAAGTAGACCGCTTAAATCCATTTTCTCCAGTGGTCAGTCCTTGGTCTCAAAAATGGGACATGGACGGACATGGAAAAATACTTTCATATAATTTAATAACCTTCACATAATTAAAGGTGAGTGTGGCATTTACCGTTTTGAAAATACAAACATTACATTATCAAATGGTGGTGTAAGGTATAATAATAAGCATACACCATACTTTCGTTTAGAACTACACACACACATATTTATATATAACCACAAAAACAATTTTCTCCATTACTTGGGTCGTGGCCTCGGTTTGGCGGAATGCTTACATCAAATATTGTATTTTTTCCAGAAATGTTTTGTTGTAGTTGTTTTGGTTGTTGTTAGTTGGCTATTTAATCTTTATATTGCTGTGTAGTGGTGTGCACGCAATGTGGTTTTTCCACCCTAATGGAGTGTAGTGGAATTTATTTTTGTCACTATGCTTACAACAACTACAAAAACGGAAAGCTCCTTCAAGTGATTTTATAGAGTACAAATATTCTTGAACAAAACCATATTACCACCTATTCATCTGTAATATGGATTAATATCGATTCGGTTATGGCAAATAGTAACTACCTATGTAAGGAACAACTTTAACTATACTGGTGCGTGCATCGTTTTCGTTTTCGAAGAACTTATGAACAAAAATTTTAAATACAATTTTACAGCTGTTCTCCAAGAACATTAACAGTTAACAAGGTGACTGGTTATGCTTTGATTGAATATATATCAATAGAGTAGAAGATTATCCTGCCTTATGAAATGTTTCGAACGAAAAATTCACTTTTTTTTCTAATGTTTTTATATTATCTTCAATCTTATTCACTATGTAATGGTAGCAAGTGAATACTTTTGCATAATAATTCATAAAGTTAATCTGCTGCTTTACCCATTCGTATGTACGTTGCTATAGCACTAAACATATACAAAATGGGTAGCTTGGGTATAATGCACTATATTATGTAATTCCCAAAACCGAAAAATCGAATATTGAATATTTGCATAAATATGCAACGATACCCACAAGTATACAAAACGGTACAACTGCCACCACCCACACCCACACCCACAGCCACAGCCATACAACTATTGCAAAATATAGATTACGTTGTGCAGCTGGGGAAATAAGTAAATGTTATACAATAATAACAATAACAATACAACATATCGTAATAACCAGCTACGCTGCATATATTCGGACAATTATTAATAAGAGTTTTATGTGATTTTAAAATGCCATTTAAGAATGTCCATCTGTCCATTCACATGTTTCTTGTATTCAACCTACTTATAAAAGAAATTTATTAAATAATTTAAGGTTGAGAAATATAAGTCATTGAAAATCCATTGGAAATGTAATTGATCTGTGCATTTTCAGAACCTCTTCCCATATTTTGAAAAAGGTTAAAGGGCAATCCTATTCAAAATGAACCGAATCGGATCATTTCTAGAACCCCTCCTCATATAATGGAAGTCTTTTTATAGCAAAAAATTGCACTTTTTAATATTTGTTGAGAAAAATTAGTAAATAATAGTTAATTAGCTTAATATGTGTCTGGGAGAAATTTGCACTTTTAGAAACCCTCTCCGCGAAGTAACTTATGCGGCAGGGCCTCGCTTAAACAAATACAACTATCAAGTCAAGTGGCGTAGAGCATTAAATGGCCGGGGTTGGCCGACTATAATTTTTTTTACTTGTTCTTATTATAAAACAATAGAAGGACTTAGTTCAAAACTAAATTGGAATATTCTGGACGTATGGACAACCATATTAAAATACTTGAATGAATAAATAGCTCTAAGGAGGACGCCTAAAACAATGCACATATAATTTTGAGCAAATTATTAACTTTGTTGCGAAAAAACCGATAAGCGGTAAAAGAATATGATTTTTCATATGTGCTGACACTTCTGGCAAATATCCAGAAAATAATTTATGTTTTTTTTTAAATTACATTAAAATTAATTTATCAAAGTTTTAATGACTTATGCAATATAAAAAGTGTGTTAAATGGATAAAATAAATTGTAGTAAACTTACTAAAGTTACTTTGCGTAGTACGTGTACCTTATAAGACGCATTATCACTTATCTGTATGTGAGAAGCACATTTTCTCATGCGTATTGAAGCGCACTAAAGATCTTAAACTATGTGCATTATGTATGTATAATAAAGAGAGAGCAAAGTGAAAAGGTGGAGTCTTACAAAAATATATATGAAATAAATGATATGACAAGAAATTTATACAGCAACAAAGTTGCTAAATGTTCTCTCTCCCTCACGTCGCTTGTTCCACAACACAGCTTTGTTAGTTTCAATTTGAAACAGAGAAAAAAGGAATAATCATTTTATGCAGTTTTTAATTATGTAGAAAAGTAGACCAACTATATGTTGATACATACACATGCAATGTCGTGTATTTGGTGTGAAATTCTGCGGCTTCAAGTCAAAGCTTTTAAAAATAAAAACAATTAAAAGTTAATTTTCTAAACGACTACACTGTTCGTTTATTTTACTCTTTTCCTTAATTCCTCTTACTTTAGTTGATGGTTTTTATATGGATATACACACATATTTACTGAAAGGGTTTTTCACTTACATTCTTATTAAATGTAGTCAAATGAAAAACAAAAACAAAAACAAACTGTAACTGAATGCAAATAGTTTGAAAAATATTACACTTTTCTTCCTCCACATCATTTCATTCCATTTGCAACACCCAGGACAAAGCGTCAGACTTCCTTCCAAGTTCATATATTCTTGAAGAATATCAAAAATTGAGTCCCTGTACCCGTGTGTCAGTCTGTTGTTGACTTTTTTTCTTTGTAATCTTGTACAGACATTTATAGTTTCCGCACGCAGATCGCTATTTAAATTGGGACACCATCAGTTAAGAGACACGCCCACAACCACCAGAAATATATTCATTTGCTACATTGAACTATAAAATTAAAGTTCTGTACACATGACAGACATAACAGAAGCGACTGCAATTTACCGTTTTCCAAGAAAAAACTTAATTTCGAGATGACACGTAATAGAGGACGTAGTCATATAGTTGCCACGCCCACTCCTTATATGTGAAGGGTATAAAAAATTTGGCCCAAGTTAAATTTAGTTTTCTGCTTTATTTTTTTTTTGGGGGGGGGTTACGTTATATACATATTCGTACACCGTAGAGAAAGAAATTTTCACAAGAGCGAAAACTGCAATTTCATTTATTTTATTTTCACATCCGTCATATTGTAAATGCCAACCACACACGTATGTTGCTGCTCCTCTCATGCATAAACAAACGTGTAGTTCGTATACTCTTCAAATAGCATTCTGCTCTATTTGCTGGCGGCGCTGTGAAATAAAGGAAAATTCAAATATTCGTGCGTATGAAGAACTACAGAAATGCTTGAAATTATTACGCACATATTTAGACAGTTATGTTATGATATGAATGTGTGACTGGAGGTGGGTACAAATGCGTTCTCTCTACCCCACGTAATATATTGCAGTTTATTTACAAACGATTTGAAGCTTTCATGCCATCGTAGATACGAATAAATAACATAGACAAAAGAAGAAGATGATGAAAAAGATATTAACCGTTCATATAAGTGGCTTATCCGATCAAGCTATTATATAGTTCTCCATTATATGAGGAATTTATTTTCATTTGGATTTACTAGATAAAGGAAAGATAACAACATATTAACCCTTAATATATCTTGCTTACCCTATCAAGCGAAACAAATATTATTCACTTTCTATTAAACTATTAAACCATTAATTTTGAGAGGGTTCCAAGTCCGCTTTTTCAAAAACATTAACGAAATAAATAAATTCAAGATAAACAGGTAAAAATGTTAAATTTGGCTCGGCCTAAATTTTAAATACCCTCAACATAACCATGCACAAATTGGGGGCGTGTCAGGCATTTAATATTGTTTTTAATTCATATTAGATTTTAATTTTAATTTTAATGATGATCCCGACAGCATTGCCCTTAATGGACAAACTGTACTAATCAGCCACTTAAACTGAGCTCGAAACTCAAATTTATTACACCTATGTATAATATCCAGCGGTGTGCCAGACACGCCGATGATTTACCAAAAAAACACTTTATTTAGAACAGAATTCAAGCAATGGGCACCATTGGTACCAATGCAGATATATTTGTCTTTCCTTCCCTTTTCGTTCTAATAAAATTAAAGGGGCTGCAATATTAAATGAATGATATTTTCTGTAAATGATTAAATGATCAGTAACAAGAGAAGAGTAGATTATAAAGCCCTCTCTCAATACACCAAACAAACAGTTCATTAGATAATGGCCATCACAGTTACAGTTCGGTTAGAGGTGCAGCAATATACAACTCGCGTTAGCTTAGCTTAACGTTTACGGAGCTGTCATGCCATTTCTACCTCGAAATTATATTATATTACGAAAATGGGAGCAGCAGCAGTAGCAGCGCCAACTCTTCTTTAACTCTCTCTCTCACATCATTGAAACAACAAACCGGAAAACACAAAAGCTTCTAATACCTTACGTTAGCACGGTGGCACAGTACACGTCATTTATTATTTTGTCACTGCCCATAAAAATGTAAACGACGAGCTGTACAACGCATAGGACAAAATGTTTGGTATAGTAAACAATATAAAATTTGTTGTTAAGCGTCTAAAGTATATTTACAGGTGCGAGATGCTGCAGTGTATACCCACCCTGGCTTACTATTCATAACATGCATAAACTACTAACAACAAATGTTTGGATGGGGATGTATGTGGAGTGTGGTTGCGTAAAAGTTCCGTTATCTCTCGTTCTCGTTCAATTTGTTGTACAATCGTTTCGTTCTAATTTGATGTGTATGTGAATGTGTGTGTGTGTGTGTGTGTGTGCGTTTAGTTGGATGGCATACTCGAAAAAGTTAGTGTTTTTGTAAAACGTTTAATTGGTTCTAAAAGCCTTTAAGCTGTATAACCATGTTAAGCACGTATAAACGTATACTCGTTCATATTATATTAAAACGCTCTTACCGGAATATGTTGCATTTATAGTTTGTTGATTTTATTAAGAGAGATGTGGTATGAAACCATGGAGTGTTTACATTCAATCCCAGCTATGTTGCATAACTCTGTCGCGCTTTTTTTAAAAACCATTGAAAAGTTGTGTAAAATCGCATTTGAATGTTTTGGCGTTTTAGAAGGTTGTGTGTGTTATTATTTTTATTTTATTTTCTTTTTTTTATGAGACATGAATTATGAAATTTATTTCTTTTTTAATTTAAGCTTTCATAAGCAGTTTCTAAAAAAACTTGCTTGACCACATAATCTGTGTGAGCCATTACCATGTAACCAGCAATGGCTTTGAACCCATCTCTTGTAAAATATCATTTTTTTTTTTTTTTTCAAACAAGCACGTTCTAAATATATAAGCATTGTAACGTTACGTGACTTATTTTGTGCAGTTCAGTTGGTTACTACAGTTGGCTGTCTATGTACGAAAACATGTTCATGTTCAATGAATAAAGTTTCTGGAGTAAAACGGAGTTCCATTTTTATTGTATTATTGGAAATATTTTAGAAAGTTTGACTTGTTTATTTTACATATATATCCCGTAGAACAGTGTATTTACAAATTTATATAGACACCCCGGCGAATGTAGCTCCATTCGAGTGGAAAGTGATTCTGTATCCATTATTATAGTAAACGGTGTATGGGAGAATATATTACCTTTTAAAAATGTTGGCAACACCCAAAGGATCTGTCGGAGACACCCAAAATATGTATATTAAGTACTGAATGATTTAGCCATAGCTGTCTGCCAGTCTATCCGCGTGAAAGTGCCGTGTGGTGAATGGCGCGTCCTTTTCCGAGAATATGGGCTCCGCCCGCAACAGCTAAGAATCTATCTATTAGATAAACATTTTAAGCTACGAAATCAGAAAATTTCGAAAATTTACACATTATTTTTTTATTAGTAATGAGTCCTTCTATGTATGTACTACTTTTAATGCTACCAACTACTCAGTCAAACTATTAAAAGTCAATGTGTAAATGAGAAGCTTTGGCTGGTTTTACAATGCAGATATTATACATAAATATGTATGAGCGTGTGTTTTATATTAATTAATATATTTTATTGTTCATTTACATTGACAACCATGCCCACACACAATACATATGCCGTTGAAAAAAAAAAAAACAAATAAAGTGCTAAACTGTGTGTATTTAATTCAATTAATCGCCAACGTTTCTGATTTATCGCCATAATTAATAAAAATTGTAGAAATTATTAAAATGATTTTTCATGAATTACAATTATTACCACATCACATTATGTACCCTAAACAGCACATTTCTGTTGTCTGCCAATACATTTTTGTAGCATATGTGGAAACCACCAGATGTGTGTTTAATTACGGCGCATATATAAAATAATTGCAAAGATTTCAAACAATACAGTTACAGTTACGCACACTGATACTGCTGTACTGCATATTTTCATAAACCTTTCTATTCAAGTTTTGATATAACTTTATTGTTAAAGATGTAATACTGCTTGGTACTCTGCTGTTACTAGTTATTTACTCTCGGTTTCACATACAACATAATGTGCAATCGTAGATGCATCTGATTTCAGTGGGAATTTTCTGAGCCATACAATACATGATAATAAGCTTAAAATGTACGTTTGCGTAGTCACTAATACGTATTTAATAATGACGATTCGAAAAGAAAATCCAGCATTTGCTCTCTTTCACTATTGCCCACTTCATCATTGTCTTGTACGTGTAGATGCGTATAAATATTAGTCACGACCACACAGACTTTAGCTGAGTGGAATATTGGGTTGTTGATAAAGTCTTGAAGCACTGCGCTAAAACACATTGTCAAGTTGGGCGGAATAGTATGCTTTTTATTCCGTTTGAAACAGCCGGAAACTTATGTAGCCATGTCTGCTATAGGCGCTTTCACGTTTTGCAAACATTTTTAGAATCTGCGTTTTTAGTTATCGAAAGTAGATGAAGTCACATAATTGACCAAAAAGTGCTCTTATAGTCACGAAACTTAAACCACAATATAGAAATTTTTAATTATATGGCCCACCCATGAATGTGTCAAAAATGGGCGAGGTTATATAACAGACATACACACAATTTAACAAAGAAGTCTCTGGTGTTCAACCTTTGAGTTGGACAGTAGCAGGTGCTTCAAAAGTCACGCTCACAGTTTATATATAAATAAAGAGATTATCTAATATTTAAACACAACTATAATACAAAACCAACAACAACAACGAGTATTGAACAAAATCTGAATCGATTTAATCATGATCGTCTGCCCGTGCGTGCTTCTGTGTGTCCATGTAAAGTTGTGCTCAAGTTACATCGCAATTTGTAAGACATTTCGATGAAAGTTGATACGAAAACATGTATTGGCCCAAAGAGAATTTAAGATGGACTGGATCGGGCCATTTTTAGAACCCCTCCCCATATAAGGTCCTACTATAATGAATAAATGGCTCAGATCGTTTAAGTAAAGTGTGTGTTAATATTTTTGTGTCAGTATCATCATCGCCATTCCGGGTCGAACGAACGACTATCCAATCCCATATCTGCGATAGATTGCAGATCGCGACACCGACACCGCAGCCGAAATGAATAATCAGCTACACAATCATGGTTCAGCTGATCAAAGTACAAGTTAGACAGAGTTTAAATATTTTATTAATTTAATTTTGATTATATCAGCATTTTCACACAGATCGATTAAATGATAGTTGTCAATATAGGTCTTGCATAACCGTCGTAACGGGTTATTATTGCTATAGTTATTTTTGTAATAATTTATGCAAAGAAACCGAAAATATCTAGAAGCGCGTCGAGGTACATTGATATTAATGCTAGACAATAAAAACGCCGAATCAATACAGTTATTAAGCAAATTGTGCATAAAACACACGTTCAACATTGTCCTTCTGCTTTTGAGAGTAGGAAGTTTTATCAAAGCAAGACGACTTGTGTATGAGGGCAGCCTCAGGTTAGGACTCCGTGGCAGACCACGAAGACAAAAAAGCAAAAACTGTTTTTGCATAGATTCAATCTGGTTGGTATACACTTCATATTGCGGATCCCAAATTACAGAGCAGTATTCTAAAATGGTCCTTACTACAGAGGTAAAAAGAAGTTTGGTTGTATAGGGGTCCTGAAACTCTTTCGACCATCTCTTAATAAAGCCTAAAGTTCTGTTGGCCTTATTACATGTTGTATTAATATGCGCATTAAAAGTTAGTTTACTGTCCAGCAGCACGCCGAGATCATTAACGGATGATACCCTTTCAATTGGGACATTATTAATTATGTAGTTTGTATTTATCACCTCCCTACGACAGAAGGTCATATGCTTACACTTTTTGACATTCAAGGACATTAAGTTGTTGGAACACCACTTGACGAACCGGTTAATGTCATCCTGCATAAAAACTTGACCCCGCACAGACTTGTAACTATAGATAAGTTTAACATCGTCAGCATACATTAGTACACGACAATGTAGAATAACACTAGGCAGATCGTTTATAAACAGTAAAAATAGAAGGGGACCAAGATGGCTACCCTGCGGCACACCAGAGTGAACTTCAATTTCTTTGGAGAGTACATTATTGAATAAGACACGTTGGGTACGTCCAGTAAGATACGAGTAAATCCATTTAAGATTGCCTTCGTAAAAGCAGATATGTTTTAGTTTGTTAAACAGAATTACGTGGTTCAGGGTATCGAACGCCTTGCTAAAGTCTGTGTAGATTACATCGGTTTGTTCGCCGTTAATGAATGCGTCATTAACGAATGTAGCAAGTTCCAACAGGTTGGTTGTGGTAGACCTTTTTTTCAGGAACCCATGCTGATAATCGGAAACTATAGGTGATAATTGAGATGATAGAGTATCAGACAGCAGTTTTTCAAAAGCTTTGGAATTGCACTTAATTTCGCAATGCCACGATAGTTAGATATATCGGATTTATAGCCGGCTTTGAATAATGGAGTAATAAAGGATTTTTTCCACAAGCTGGGCAAGTAGGATTGTTTGATGGAGGCATTGAATAGTTTAGTTAATGGATGATATAAACGTGATGCACAATTTTTTAATATACAATTCGGCACACCATCAGGGCCAGGATTGTGTTTATCGTCTAATGCTAGCATACTTTTAAGAACATTGTCACGGTTAAGGAGATTAAAATAGATATTATTAGAATTCACTGAGTTATAATAATTGATGTTTTGCACATTGTTTGACACATACACAGACTGAAAAAAGTCGGCAAACATATTTGCGATTGAATTATCGTTACAGGACTCCTTATTATTATACTTCATTGACGGGGGGTAAGAGCTAGATTTCTTTTAAATTTACAAAATCGTAAAAGGATTTAGGAATAATTATTATATATAACTAAGTTTGTTAAAAGAGTTATAATTTGTGCGGGCCTTCATAAAATTCATATAGTCAGCAGACGAATTGGACTTTACATAGCGTTTGTAGAGTCTGTTTTTATTGTTTTTTAAATATTTAAGTCTTTTGTTTGACCAGGGTGGTCCACACATATTTGAGATAGCGGTATAGGGCACGGTTTGAGAAAAAGATCGAACAATTTATCATAAAACATAACAACCATCGATTCAAGATCTGCATTCGAAACTGCTGATGATCCATCAGGTATAAATGACCAATTTACGTCAGAAAGTAACTTATTTAGTTTGGTATAATTTGTTAATTTAAAATTATAGCGATAACATTTCGTTGAGTTTTTTTTATTAGAACAGGTATGTAAATCCAATGACAATGATACTGTTGGATGAAATTTATCCTCTGGGTACACAATTGGGGGACACTGCTTAACAGAATAATTAGAGTAACGTTATAAAAAACCAAATCAAGTGTCCTGTTCAAAACGTTCTTAATATTGTTTAGTTGAAACAAATGTAATTCAAATAATTCATTTAGTAATTCATTAGTCCATGTAACATTAATTAGAGGAAGCATATATATATCATCTTCAGCTCTAATCCATGAGATTGAAGGTAAATTGAAATCGCCGAAGATAAAGACGACATCATCACGTTTTAATAAAGAGGTGATATTTTTTATGGCGCATACATGATTAGAATAGTGAGGAACGGATACATTAGGTGGAATGTAGGAGCAAGAAACATATACAGTGATATTGAATAATTTAACAGCAACACATATAAATTCGATATTATTGGTTAAACTTGTGTCAACTAAATTGGAACAAAGTGATGAAGACACAGCAATCAGAACACCTCCACCACGCCTACTCATCCAGTCACATCTGAAAACATTGTAATTCGGACAAAAAATTTCTGAATTCAATACGACGATGATAGCCAAGTTTCAGTAAAGATTATAATGTCATCATTAAATGAGTAGCTATTTAAGAATAATGTCGATAGTTTGGAATTTAATCCCCGAACGTTTTGATATGATATAGACAGAGACAGCCAACTTAGTTTTTTGAATTTTGTTGGTTAGCAGAAGGCAAACGTACAACATCACATAGTTTACGCTTTTCTTTATATGTATATTCCCGTACAAATGTTTTGGGAGGCCAAAAGTTACTGTTGACTATTGTGTCAAAATGATCATCAGGTACAACTATCTTGAATGATGATTTCGAACGATTATATGAAAAGTTAAATTTATAGGAATTGATATCGATGTCAGCATTGAATTTCGATTTGATATAAAAATTAATGTCCTCGACCGTCGTGTCCGGAGCAAACCGTGAAACGAATAGTGATTTTTTAGGGGGAACAATGACAAGGTCCTTCGGTTTGATTGTGACAGAAGGAACGATAGTAGTTGACGATGTGGAAGACTTTACAGTGTTTATGATAGATTCATCAATTAAGTTGACAGGAACATTGTCACTAGATTGTTTACCAGTCTTTTGCGCAGTGTTGTCGCTGCCCGTGATTGGCGTGGATGGCTTTGCGGACGATTGTTTTTTAGTGTTAAGTATTTTATCGTTTCTCTTGCGAAGAGCTCTGGGTGATTTTTTCGGTGACGGCGACTTATCGGATGGAATTGAGCTATTATTATACATGACTGATTCAAAACGAATTAGGCGCTCTGCAAGATTATTAAAATCGGCCTTAAATAAGCTGAATTCATTTCTTAATGATGAGACGGTATTATAAAACTCTAAATTATAGCCAACACAGCCATCACAGCACCATCGGAGGATCCGAATGTCGTTAACAAAGTCAGCGGCGCGGGCGGGAATACCTACACAAGAAGCATGAAATACTTCATTGCATATCCAGCAAATTATAGACCGAACATCATAATCATCGGTAACTTTACAGTTGACAAAAGCACAAACCATGATCAGTAACGTTTATTGCTTTGTTACAAAGTTAAGAGTAAATATTTAAAGATAAGAGATGTGAGTTTATATTTTGAACAATAAAAAAAAGAAATACGCAATAAGTAAACGGAATGTAACTGATTCATTAAACAACAAATACACAGTCCACACAATGATGTTGTTGTACAAAAAGTAATTCCAATTATAAAAAGAAAAATTGTCTATTTTTTCAAAAGCACTTAAAATTGTTAAATGTTTTTTGAAAATGAATAAAGAATACTTAGCTTCGATAACACTCGATTATTTTTCAGAACACAAAAATCAAGTTAGATAATTATTAAGAATCACTTTTAAAAGTTTACAACTTTACACGACTTAACGACTCGACAGCTCAGCAAATAATGGAAGTCTTTGTATGATTAAAAATTCTTAATATTTTTGGACATGATTCGAAATTGTGGGCGGGGCTAATACTTCAATAATAATTTAAGTGTGAGCATCTCAATTTAACTATTCCTTATAATATGTTCTTCTTTTTTTTTTAATATTCCATTACAAACTTAAAACAATGGATTAAAGCCATATTTTGAAGCTTAGGTGTGTATAGAATATAAAGAAATGAATTTCCACCTGGATCCAGCCATTTCCACTTAAAACACTTGAAAATTTTAGCCATGAAACTTATGTATCCATCACGCAAAACTTTTCACACAAGATTTTTCATAAATATCTGTTTATGCATTGAAAATAAATTATACTTTTATTTTCATATTCTTCTTTTTTTTTTTGCAATAAAAATCTTTTTGAATAGTTCAACTTTAACTTTGGACCAACTGCGTGACTTGCATAACCAAAGCATCCAAGTTGCTATCAAAATGAAACTTTCGAGATGTAAAATGTGAACATGACTATAAATTTATCATTTATCAGTTGGAGAATAATTTACATTTGTTTAATTTTTCATATAGAGTGAGAGAGAGAGGAGGGAATATGCTGTAGCAACTAACAACTTTTCTGGAGCAAATGAAAACTTTTACTTTTTACACTCACACATGAAAAATGTGACAAAAAATGGAACAACAAGTGTAAAACAGGAAGATGATAAACTTCTAGTCGATATAAGCAAAAAACAAAAAACACAAAAAAGTTTCGTTATGAAAATTGCTTGGAAATAAAGTGGATTTCAAAATTAAATAAAAAGATTAATTTAACTTAAATTTTAAATTTTAATATATGATACATGTAAGTGACTATAATTTTGTTCAGATATTTGTAATTCCTGAACAAATAATTGTCGTTCCCGTCTTTAAGTATTTTCATATAATTTGATCATATTTATGTCTGCCGTTCCGTATTTTATTTTTTCGTATAATATGACAGCATTTATGTCCACCTCCCTGTGTATATGTTTTGTTTTTGATCGCCTATCCTTCTCTTGTTCTTTCATTCATTTTAGTGTTAAATCATGTCCGTCCGTTGTACTTTCTTACATTTCAATCACTGTCATGCATGTCAGTGCGTACATTATTTATTCGTACGTTGTCATTGCGTCTGTTCGTTTGTTGTGTTTTCATGAAGGCCTTCTTTCCATCACTATAATTCTTACTCGATTTATGTATAAAAAGGAAATCTTACACATTGTGACAATGTTAAGAGTTATTTTTAAAGTCTACCTAACACTAATAAACAACAAACAGAGCAAATGACGCGGAGCATGTTACTTACTTTTCCATATGCAAAGTTTAAATAAACAAAATAACTGATTACGGGATTGTAGGATTTACGTACTTTAGCCGCAATTGTACGGACGTACATGAATTATAAGTGTGCTGCAGTGTCTCCCCGTTAACAGCCACTATAATTAAAAACCCATTAGACTAAAATCTATGCCTCACTAACGCAAGAGTTTGAAAGGAATTGAATAGCCGAGAAATATGTGAAAGCGGCAGACTACTATTGACAGTGATAATGAAGTACGAGTATGTAAATGAAGCAAATGAAGCAGCAGCTTAAACAGTTACAGTTAAGTTTTAAGTGATTTAAAATGTGCAAACGACTGCACTCTGCAATACTTTAACCGCCAGCACATTGTTCTTTGGCAATAATCGTATACATATTAACGGAATAAAATCTGATTTTAATAACACATTATAGTTTGCGGTTTGCTGCCAGCCAACCAGCAAAAAAGTGATAATCGCATAACAATAGATAACTAACACAGCAGATATTTACAGATGAAGAAGAGAAAATTGTTTTGTTTTGCATACAGTTTGCTTTCCTTTGCTGTTTTTTTGTTTTTCAAAGCCAACACAATTACATAGATGGAGTAAAGGAGACAGGGAGATAGAAAAAATGTAATACCTAATAATGCTAAGTAACGTTTAATTATTACATATATATATATATACACACCTCTGTACATTTAACAACAACAAAAACAACAGTCATGGTGATGGTATGTAGCGTAACAGTGAAGGTAGCTAGCTGCATTAGTTGTTTGTCTCGGCTACACACATAATGTGAAAAGTTGTTATAATTACTTAAACGTACGCAGACCAACTAATTACCAAACTTTGTGTGTATGTGTGGGTAGGGTAATACCAAAGCATTCTAACGAATTAAAGTTCAAAAAATGGTATTCTAGTAAATGTTTTTTAGAACAATTACGTGACTACGAAATTTGCACTGTTACCTACATGTTGTTGTTGTTGTTGTTGTTTTCAGTTTACGATTAAAGTTAGGTGCTTGGTATGGTATATGAGCGAAATGCGACAAAGTTTGCTTTTTTTGTGTTTTTTTATTAATTTTGTTTTGCTTCGTTTTGTTGTGTTGTGTTTTTCCTTAAATTTGTTAAACGGTTTTTAATATTTTGTTCAAATTGGTTTAAAACTTACCTGAAACTAGCGAAATTTCTCAACAAGTTTGTTAATGCCACAGCAACGTGTAATAGCAAAAAAGCGTCACCATCACATATCATTATAATAATATTTTGACAATTCCATATAATTGCGTGATAATTAGAGTTTGTTAAAATAAAGTTACTTCTGGTAAAAAGTGGTTCAAGTTTATGCAATTAAGAGAAATGAGAGTGAATGCAATAAAATAAAATAAAACAGGGAGGGGGAGTATATTGCAAAAAAATAACAATAACAACAAAAACTTGACAAATTTTGTAAAATTTTTTGTTTTCGTGTCATGAGCAGTGCAACACAAGCGTATTACGTAAATTGTGCGATACGTGGCTATGTCTTATATGGCTTTCTGTACATGGTGTACAAAACAAATCTGTGTGTGGTGTGAATTGAACAATAACAAAAAATTGCATTTTTAAATGGAAATGATTTTTCAACAACTAAAGGAAATGCTCAGCTAACAATGTTACCAGAAAACAAGAAATACCTACCTACACACATGCACGCACGTGTACTTACTTATGCACCAGTCTTGCATAATGCGAGTACAATATAATACAATATAAGAGAATAACGGATATAGAAGTTGAGTTGATTCGGTTTGTGTTTTCGGCAAGTGTGAGCAATGATTAGTTTTTCGTTTTGTGTATGTGTTTGTTAAACAAGTGAGTGGCACTTGTAACAAGTCATTGGACATGGTGCAGCAAATACAATTTATAATAAAATGTAATAAAGAAATATATTTATTTATTCGTTTGTATGTGTCGGCGATCGTGTTCGCACAAACAACAATTCACAAATTAGTTTTAGAAAAGTTGTACAGACAGCCAGAGTGACATGTTGAATTTTTATTTTACAGTTGTGTGTGCAGCACAAGCATCTGCAACTGCACTGGCATTCAAAGTAGACAACACCCCTAGCTCATCAAGGGGTTTTATAAGAGTCAAAATTAAAGGGATTTTCTTCTATAGCTGCTACGCTCCACCCAGATGGACGCACAACGAATACCAAGACTCCCTAGATGCTCTGGCAGCGGACGCTAGATTCAGACACCCTATTATTATTGGTGGGGATTTTAACGCTTGGGCAACAAACTGGGGTAGTAAATCTACAAACGCAAGGGGCCGCAGTTTACTCGAAACTTTTGCCTCTCTTGACATAGCAATCGCAAACACGGGAAATAAGGATCAGGAAAGCAGGAAGAGGTTCAATTATTGACATCACGTTGGTGGACAGCTTTCTTACCAGAAACATATCGTGGTGGGTCAGCGAGGAATATACCCATAGCGACCACCAAGCAATTATGTACATCATTAGAAATGCCGCAAAGGACAACAGGCAGCACGTTATGACAACTGGGCCCAAATGGAAAGTCTCAAGCTTGGACAGAGAAATAATGAAAGCAGTCCTAGGGACGACTGCAATCAATCAGAACCCAGCAGAAAAGATGGCCGAAGACTTAGTCTCGATAGTAAAGGACGCCTGCGATGCTTCTATGCCTAGAAGGTGCCGAAATAGAAGAAATAACCCATGTTACTGGTGGAATAATGAAATTAAGTCCCTAAGGGCATTATGCTTGAAAGCCAGAAGGAAAATGCAAAGATCACGGAATAGGCCAGGGTTTACAGAGCGCCTAAACGAATTTAGAACGCTAAGGAAAGCCTTACAATCGGCTATAAAAGCAAGCAAAAGGCGGTGCTTTGAACAAATTTGCGCGGAAGCAAACGTAAACCCCTGGGGAACAGCCTATAAGGTGGTTACGAAAAAATTTAGCAAAGGTAGCCCCCAACCTACGGACCCAGTGGCAGTAAGAAGTATTATTGACACCCTTTTTCCAAAGAGACCGGCTCGACCCGAGATAATAGTTGATATTTCGGGTGAGGAAATACAACCTATCACCATTGACGAGCTTAGAATAGCCGCCAGAAATATAGCCGATTCCAAGGCACCAGGACCGGATGGTGTTCCTAACAAAGCACTTAAAGCGATGATCGAGGACAGGCCTGATTTATTTGTCGAAACATACCAAAAATGTCTGGAGGAAGGTACTTTCCCAAAATGCTGGAAGAGACAAAGCCTGGTGCTTATACTGAAAAGTAAACCAGAAGTAGGCGCAGTGCAGGCATACCGTCCAATATGCTTGCTGGACACTTTGGGCAAGATATTGGAGAGAATCATATACAATCGTCTCCTCCCGCTAGTGGAAGAAGCAGGCGCTTTGTCTGAATATCAATTTGGATTTAGAAAAGGCAGATCCACCATCGACGCAGTGGACTTAGTCACCAAAATAGCAGCTACAGCCATTGAAGGCAAAAGGTGGAAAGGGGGTGCCAAAGAATATTGCTCGGTGGTAACCCTAGACATCAAAAATGCATTCAATACGGCTAGCTGGCCTGTCATTTTGAATGCAGTTAAAAAAGTTAAAAGCCCCAAATACTTGTTTAAATTAATCGGGAGTTACTTTGAAGACAGAGAATTACTATATAATACCGATGAGGGAACGAAATCCTATAATATATCCGCAGGAGTACCACAAGGCTCAATTCTTGGGCCACTGATGTGGAACTTGATGTACAATGACGTCCTAAATCTGCCCGTACCTCGAGGAGTGCAAATTATAGGATTCGCGGATGATATTGCTCTCGTAGCGGTGGCCAAACATATAAACGGAGTCGAAGCGGCTACAAATGGAGCTATACAAACTGTAGGGGACTGGCTAAAATCGGTTGATCTTAAGCTGGCAGAACACAAGACGGAGGCGGTATTAATCTCGAGTCGGAAAGTTACGGAGACAATCCATGTGCAAGTAGGAAACGTTACCATAACTTCCAAACAAGCCATCAAATACTTGGGTGTTATGCTGGGCTGCAGATTAAGCTTCAAGAACCATATAAACTACGCATGCGACAAAGCTACTAAGATGCAATCAACCTTATCTAGGATGCTACCCAACGTAGGTGGACCGAAACCCGCAAAGAGGGCCCTGCTAGCAAACGTAGTTACCTCAAGGCTTCTCTATGCATGCCCAGTATGGGCCCACTCTCTGAAAATCGAACAGCTGAAACAAAAACTGTGTTCAGTACAAAGGATCAGTTCGTTAAGAACAATTAGTGGATTCCGGACGATTTCTGAAGATGCAGCAAACGTCATAGCAGGATCTATCCCAATGGACATATTGGCAGATGAAATGAAGCGCATTTTTATAAGAAAGGCTAATGTTTCCCAACAGGTGAAACTTATAAAGAAGGAAGAGCGTCAAAATTCTCTAAATCAGTGGCAAAATATATGGGATACGTCAACTAAAGGAAGGTGGACTTACAAATTGCTGCCAAGTATAGATACCTGGATAAAAAGGAACCTTGGGGAAGTAAATTTTTACATCACGCAGTTCTTATCCGGTCATGGAGTTTACAGGAGCTACTTACATAGGATTGGAAGATGCACGTCTTCTCTGTGCCCATCTTGCGAGGACGAGGAGACCGCAGAGCACGTATTTTATTACTGTAGGCGCTTTAGAGACAAGACTTCCTCAATGCCTACAGTGGAGAACACAATTAAATTCATGACAGAGAATGCGCAAAACTGGCTAATGACCAGTGACATAGCTGCATTCGTACTCACAGTGCTACGGAGATTGGAACAACAATCCAGAGACTAAAACATGCGTAATGGCAAATCTCCTCCTGCGAAGTAATATCTTACAACTGTACCGTAGGATTCAAACTGGATACCTTTCGGTAGGGTTCCCTTTAATCCCTGTACCACGTAGAATGT
The DNA here is from genome assembly GCA_949710015.1 of Crataerina pallida. NCBI lineage: Eukaryota > Metazoa > Arthropoda > Insecta > Diptera > Hippoboscidae > Crataerina > Crataerina pallida. Next base: position 9,816,017 of record OX453292.1, on the reverse strand, counting down.
TTCCAAAATTGCGACCCGCAGCTTAGACAAATCTTAAACGGACACATAGGCGGACATGATTGAATCGGCCCGGATCGGGGTTCGCATAAACCTAAACCTCTGACCATAAACCAAAACTCACTAACTATGTATTTTCCATTAGTACAGAATATTATATTATTATATTATATTGTTATACGTATAATATTATTATATTATATTATTATAGGATATCTATTAAAGATACAGACAGAGAATGACTGACATGATACGTACGATTTGAGCTGAGGCTCAGACGGTTCTCCTGACGTAATACTTAACAGTAGTCCCAGGAGACCTGCCGTCGGACGTTGAAGGGGTTTTAGTGGGTGAGAGTCCCACACTGACTGGGTTTTCAACGCTTTCCCCTTCGTTAAAAAAAAAAAAAAAAAAAAAAACACCCCTAGCAGGATTGAGGAGACAGCAACTGAGGGGTGAGCAAGCGAACATTTTTACTCATTTACTTCGCTCCTGTCTATTGCCATTTTAAATGCAATTTCTCGTGTTGCTGCTTGATGAGTTATTATAATTATGGTTTTTTCTTTCTTTTGTATAACTTAACAACAACAGCAGGGATTTTTGTTTAAAGTTTTTGTGAAAATTGATTCCTTCCGACATATTTATTATTTATGGATGACTGTTATGTGCAAATGTTGACGTGAAATGTTTTACCAACTGACGGTTGAAACACATGAAACACATGTTGCTACTGCTGCTGGATGTATAAAAATCAATTGCTATCAATTAAAATCCTTTTACACAAGCGGACACATGAAATTAATCAGTAGCGTTTTAATTGTATGAAATGTATGTCATGAATCTGTTACGTATGTATACCATTAATTGTTATTGTTGTTGTTGTTATTATTATTATTATTATACTATTTTTTGTTAAAAACCTATACAAAAACTTGCTTTTCATGTTTATATGTATTGGGTGTGGCACCTTCGTACATGAAGGTTGTCTCACAATTCATCTTAAAAAATTATATTTAAGCATATTACAGCTGTCTTGTTACCCGCCCACTTTTTTGGCATCTCCAGATTATAAAAATACATTTGCTTAATATTAATTCTGTAGTTTTAATGTTTAGGCTGAAGTGGTTATTTTTCAATTGTAGGCGTGGCTGTTATCTAATTTCGCTTACTTTATATATGAAAACTATTGACATGAATTACGAAAACCTGCATCGATTCCATTTAAATTTTTTCTATTGTGAGCAATTCAACAAACGACGGACCGACGGTCAAGGTTGAATACATTAAAAATTTAAGAATTCAAATTCAAGAATGTACTAGATATTCTATAAGGTGTCGCTGTGGACTTCTTCTTGAAACTGTTCAACTACATTTTTCCCGAAAAGGCTTCGCTTCTACGAAGTACCCTGCCTGCACTTTCTTACTACAAAAATTAAATTCATATTGACTACCAGGTTATTAAACGCTTCATTCGCTTAACAAAATAAAGAACTTTTGAAATGTTTTTTAATAAATTCCAAGAAAACAAATCAGGTCTTAGTTGTAGCAACCGCTACAACTGCCAAAAGAAATTCCATCTTCAATTTTTGAATATATTTTTACTTACGCGTTTATGCATATATATATACATATGTATGTACACGTGTGCATGCAGAAAATTACCTTTTTTATTGTCGATTTGTTTTGTATTGTTATTGTTTTTGTTGAATTTATTTATGTCTTGATTGCTTTCGTTTCACTTAAAATGATATTTTGATTTCATTTAATATTGTTGTTGTTGTTATTATTCTAATAAAATTTTCCGATTTTCCTTTTATATAACAGATAATAAAAACAAAAATAAAAATAAAATAAAATCAAAACGATAAGAAAAGAGTCGAACAGGTTCCCAGTAGCAATGATAATACAAAATAATTTGATTTTTCTATTCTCACAATACAACAATAAAAACAATCAAGAAATAGAAATAGATAATAGAAATAAATAGTTTTGTAAGTGTGCAGTAAAATTGGCATCATTTCATATCATTGGAAATCATTCAATATTATACTTAATAGGACTGAAGTATACACTCACTAGCCAAAGTGCTTGTACAGCTGCAACATTTAAGATATTTAATACGTAACTTATTGAGTAGCATTGTACATCACTAACTAGACACCTTATAAACATTAATTTAATTATTTAATTATTAACTCCTTTAAAAATCTCTCACTTTTTAAAATTCTTTTATTTCTGCACTAACACCGAACTAAAGGTGTTGAATTGTTGAACGACAGACACGTTAAATGTATAAGTAAAATTAGAAAAAAATTGTTAGTCCAAACTCTTTGTGCTTAGGTAACTACAATAATATATAATTTGTTCTTTCTTACGCTGAAACCAATTCTTGAATACTCTACTCAGATATATATACATATGCAGGAGTGGCATTTATATATTACGCCTTATTTTAGCAACTCTTAAGGTTACTTGAAATTCTAATTTTGAACAAAAGAATTTTTTTTACAAATATAATGGGCGTGTCTCTTACTCGAATACAGCCCATTTTCAGTTAAATAATAGAAGCGGTATCCGTAGGTAAACTTTCTTACTTAACAGACTACTTTGGGCTTTAAGTAATTACTAATATATGTGGGCGTGGATGTCGGTTTTTGCACGTTTTAAATAAATCAAGCTAATAAGCTTAAAGTCTAAATTTTTGTACACGTGAAGTTCAAAGATTGACATACAGTCGGCCATGTTATATGTTGCGCTTATAGTTTTTTAAATGTAATCCTAATTCACATTTTCCACAAAATATACAAATTTTAATTCATAGGGATATGTGTCTGTTAAAAAATAGTTCATTCGTTTGAAAAGTAGACCTAGTCCACTTTCTTTATAAGTGTCATGTCATCTTTTAGGGGATTTTTGAAGCCTCCCTCTAATTTTATAGCTGCATACGTAATAAAAAACTTAGTAGAGTTTGCATTATAAAGTTTGAGAGTATAAAAACAGCAACAGCAACAACAACAGTACAACAATATTAACTTTTATATAAACACGTGTTTCCTAGATTGTCTACCTCATGTAAAATCTCTTTCAAGCAATTTCCTTATATTCCGACTAATATGGTTGTTGTTGTAATAACAAAAAACTTTTTATGAAAAAAAAAAACCCGCATTTTCTTCAATTGGTTAGAATTTGTTGTATGTTACAATACCATCTGGCATTGTTGTTGTTGTACACCGCGTGCTAGACTTTGTAATCAAAGAAAAGTAATGTTGTTGTTTTTGTTGTTGCTGCTTTAGTTAAAAAAATATAACACGACTTTCTATTGTTGTTAAAAATGTAAATTTTTTGGAAATGTTCCTGGCTACTGATGTATATAAAAAGTCCATGTATTGCAGGCGTCCAAGTCAGCCTTATTATGGAATCCCTTACAAATTTAGAATTCTCGATGTCATTGAATACGTTATGCTAATTGTTAAGGAACGGAGTTGGAATGATCATTTGTCATCATAAATATAAGTAAAGACACGACAATAAATACTTTGTTTATACGTCCATGCTTTAAGTTTTGAATGTGATTTCTTCTGTACCTTTCTCCACTGTCTAACATTTAAGAGTAGTTTCTGTCGGACATATCTACCGTTTAATTCTTGGCTGTGTGCTCATTTCCAAGAATATCTGCCTCAGTCCGTTTCTAAGATTTGTCTAAGTATAAACTTTGATGCACATGGTTTTTGCTGTAATCTTGGCTGCGGTCTGTTTTAATTCTTAAATGAAATAGATGTCCGTCAGTCCATTCTTTCATTTTACATTTTGTCTGAACATTGAGTGCGCACATTTTAATTTTGATTCTTGATCATGCCTACATCTATATTTTAAGTAAAGAAGTCAGCCGTCCCTCAGTCTATTTTTGCAAACAACATTAAGAACGACTTCTTGTATTATTTTTGATTTTGTTTTTTAAACTTTACTGTTGTAAAGATATATATCTATCGTATAGTTGTTCACTTTTCTGATCATGAACACACATGTTTGTTAAAAAATATGTGTTTTTTAACAATTTCTGCCAAAACTTGTCGATACGATTCGCTAACTGTATATAGCAATCACTCTAAGTGAAAGGAAAAAATTATATAATTTTTTTATTTTTCTACTCTGTACCCTGTTTGTGTCTTTTATTTATCTATACCCATCTTTCGAAATCCTCTTCAGATAAAGACACATAATTGACTCTACTGTCAATTCATACACTCGTGGTAGGTCACATATATACATATATGCAATATATATGATAATTAGAGTATGGCGGCGTCAAAGAGGAATTACAATTGTTAGTGTTGTTGGTTGCAAAAGTTAAGTGCAAACACTTGTTGGTTTGTACGAACACACACATAAATAAACAAGAAACGTAACCTCACATATATATACATGCGTGTGTGGGTTTTTTTAAATAAATAAAATAACAACTATTAGCCATCATGTCAACGCATTCACCCAACTGTAATATAAGCTACTTATCACCGCTGCCATAGCTTACATAACATACAAAAGAAAAAACAAGTAAAAAACGAAATTTGCTTTAGCCAAGTCTTCAAGAACCCCCACCATCTCCTCCATGGTGCGCATGGAATTTTCGTCCCAAGTAGAGTTTGTCTGTTATACGGTGCACATCGATGAAAAAGCTAAATGTTAATATTTTAATTTTCACAGTTCAATTTTTGTGGCTACAGGATAGATTTTTGTAGGGAATGGCGATGTTTTTTGTTTTGTCCAATTTAAATGTGTTATCTCCGTGCAGAGATTAGCAATGTATGTACAAAATTCTTTCTGGGTTTTCTAAACGAAAGAGTAAACTTAGTACACATAACTAAGCATAAGGTTATAATTAGGAAAAAGAGAACAAAGCAATAAAGGCTAATGATCAGAGAGGGCGCTTAAATATGAAAGGACAGCCATCTTTTGTGCTCCTTCTAAAACATAATCATGGAGAAGGCATTGTAGAATGTTTAAGTTAAAAGTTGTTGCCACAATTTATAAGTCGTTCTTTTTCTCGCTACGCCGACGTCATTCACATTACTGGTCGGTATCGAGAGAGAATCGGCAAAGATGGGTGAAGCAATGATTGAGAGAAAAACGAAGTGATATGAGGCCCCTTGAGTCACTTGCATGTTGCGGCCGATGTAATTTCGAGGAAGTTAAGTAATTTTTATGCCTAGGTATAGCCGTAAATACATCCAATAATATCAGCATTGGGATTAAACGAAGAATTATGACTGCTAGCAGGTGCTATTAAGAACTAATTAAGCAATTCAACAACAAATCCCTCTCTCGATTTGCAAAGCTTACATTCTATAACACCCTCACCATTCCTGTACATTTCTATGGCGCTAAACTATGGACGCTAAAGCAAAGTGTTGAGAACTTCCAGGGGGTGTTCGAGAAAATGAATCATGAGCTGTGTAAGCTTTATGCCGACACATTATTATTATTTAAAAAAAATAATTATTCAAAGAAATTTTTTTTCTTGTTTCTAATTCGTGTACTATCGTGTAACGCTATGAAATGCTTTCATTGGAAACAACTATCACTTCCAACCGCTATTAGCTTCAATTTATACCACATTTTTAGATAAATATTTTTTTTCAAAATTCAAATTTTTCTTTGTTTTGTTTTCTTTTGTTAATGCCAAAGGAAGATAATGTAAAAACCAAAGACAATAGGTGGTAAATTGAAATGTTGTCCTTCCTTCCTTCCTTCTTTCTGTCTTATTTCATTTATTACTTATTTCGAGGAGTTGTCTTTCACATTGTGAGCGACAATAAAAAACGAAAAATGTGCACAGCACTATTAAAGTCAACACATAAAACCAAAGAAACGATATGAAATCGTATAAAAAGCTAAAAGTTACGTCTTTAGAAAAATTCAGCGAATTTTTCTTCTTTCTATCGGGAAGGAACATTAAACAAGATGGGATCCACCTACTTAACTTATATAGTCATTTGTTTTACGTTTATCTTTATGTGCTCCACCAAACATTTCTTTCTTATTATAATTTTATATCTTTTGTTTTGTTAGATCATTTCGGTGAAGTGGGGAGGGAGAAAATATGCCACATGTATGGCAATAAAGTTTGTGGTTTTTAAGTTGTAATAAATCACAAAACATGCATAAGATGAAGAGCACAGACATATGCTCTCCACCATTATTCCTTCTACTCGATTCACTTGATATCATTGCATAAAGAACTAAGCACGTAGAGACGCAAACTAATTACTAAAGTAGAAACAATGAGCATCTGTTTGAATGGTTTGCAGCAACACGAGGTTCCATTCGAGTTGTATTTGAGGCCCACTTAAGATGGAGAGTATACTAAATTTATTTGCACCAAAAAGTGGGCGTAAGGGACAAGAATACATGTACATTTTTAACTAGGTACTTAACTCTTATTAAAGAATGAAAAACATTCCTGATGATAAATTTTATTTCCACTTAACGAACGGTTAGATAACCAAACCTTGGCCAAAACCAAAAAGCCAAGTTTGTTTATAAATTGTAGCTGCCGAATACAGGTGGGTGGTTAAAGTAACGAAAGTGAAGGTAAGAGTCTTGTTGTTGGGTTTACGTTCCAAATGTTTGATAATTATGAATGGCAAACAATTTCAACACTCTTGACATGCTCACGCTTATAACCTTGACGACACATTCATTATGCAGCCGCCAACTAATAATTTACGCATACACGCACACATACATATCAAATCAAATTGCACAAATAAAACAAAAACATCTGAAAATAACACCAAGGTGTGTGTGAAGTTTTCCATGCGTACTCTTCCAACAATACAAACAGCAACCACCAGCAACGACATTTTTATTTGTACAACGCACGTACCCGTCCCAACATACATATATTTCCGTACATGGGCTATGAAAGAGTTGTAATGTTTAGGTAAGAGTGTGGGTGTTTGTTTTTAGTTAACATGAAAAATTTTCACATTGCGTTTGTTTTTTTTTTTATTCTTTTATGCAATGGTATGCAGTGATGATGATGACGTGTTGGGAACATATGTGTTGTATTGGTGGCAGGTAATATTATGTTCTGCTGCTGCATGCATTCAATCTATGTCTATACAACAGTAGTTCTCAAACTTTTCACAAAAATTGTGTCATTTGGTTCAGTAGGTACCGAATTTTTTTTATTAAAATTTGTAAAATTACTAAACACCCACAATGCACAAAATTCAAAAAAAAAAAAATTAAGCGTGTTTTTTTTATTCAAAATTATAGATGCATGATCCAAGTTGTCGCGGGAATGAAAAAGACCTCAGTTTGAAAAAAAACTTGCAAGTAGATATATATACATATATGAACGTACTATTCGACGACTTGATGCAGTACCAGTCACGCCCACGTTTTGCAAAAATATTTCAGTTTTAGCCATATTTAGCTTTTTTTGATCATTACAGTGCCACGAACCAGTCCTTCGAAAAAGTAATTGACGTTACTATTAATTATATAAATTATTGAATGTACTAATAATACTAATAATGTTTATTCTGTTCTTTTCCTACTCCTTCTCGTTACTGCCTTTCACAGCTTAATAAAATTATTGGCGATGATTGTTAATGTTTTCCTGGATTAAAATTTTTGCATGATATTGACTTCAAAAATTCTAACCTAAATTAACTTTATTTTCTTAAATAATAAAAATACAAAAAATTTATAATAGATAAATGCACTTGTCCGTCCGCGTGTTTTTAATTTTTGCGATTGCGATGAGAAACTTTTAATTTCTGTAGACACGTTGCTATATAAATATAAATGAAGCAAATGCCACGCCCACAATCAAAATATTCTACAGAATTATAACCTATAAACATTTACTTACATATAATTGGTTCATCCTTGAAGATACCATAATATGGGCGTGGTCCGAAAGCAAACATTCTTGCGATTTATAAAAAAATAAAAATCTATACGTGACCAAGACTTCGATTTGTAAATATACATACAGGAGAAGAGGACGCAGTAGGATACCTGTCATCGCACCCATTATTCCTAATCTAAGTTTGGTTCTCTTGCTTGTTTTTAATTAACATACGCTACTACCCGAATACGTATCATCAATTAATTTTATTATTTATCTGGCACAGTTACTCAATTGTTAGCAGAAAATATTTCACATTTTTGAATGTCTCATGTGTCACAATTTGTTTAATAAAATTTCATATTGTATAACAAACGAAAATAAAGGAAAAGTTTCATATTTTCAAATCATTTATCCGCGATGTTTGTTTCTCATTACATGATAAATTGAAACGGTTATTTCCTCCGGTTAGTGCGGTCCAAGCCGAGGTAGCTGAGCGGTTTTCCCCAGGGGCTCCTTTTCAAAAAATTTGTTTGAATAAAGGACTCGGGTGTGGTGTTAAATAATATTAATTCACTATATTTATTGCTTGACACTATCTTCACTTATACAATTCAGTGGTGTTGTTGTTTTCTTGCTATGTTCAAAACTAAGTATAGCAAAAAGAAAAAAAGGCTAACACGGTAACCTCTGTTACCACGGATAGTTTTCCACGTTATATTTCCTCTCGCGGTTCCTTCGTCGGATTCAATGTACTGTATTACCTGCTTTGTAGGTCTTGTCTGTCCCTGTAGTCGAACTTGTCACACAGAGAAATGAGTCTTTCTTAGTTTTATGCTTGCTTATATAGATATTCTTTCGTTCAGTACTACGCGAGAGTGTTTGCGTTGTTGTTTGCAGTTCGCTATGAGCTTAACTCTCCTTCTTAATTTACTCTCTTAAATAACATTACTGCTTAAACTACTTAAATCGCTAAATATTTTCTACTGCGCAATACTGACACTGTTTGGAATTTCAGTCCCGCTATTTTTGTGTACATAATAAAACAAAAGGTTTATACAAAATCTAAATTCATTAATAACAACAACAAAAGAATAATACAGTTGTATACAGTATTTTCTAGGTGGCCACTCATTCGTTTCGTGAGGGCCCTGCGTCCTCAAAAAATAAAATGCGTTTTATGATTATTATCCACAAATTTACAACGTGAATGATTTATTAACAAAATTGATATTTGTTGTTTACAACATATTGCAATAAAACACAAACAACAATACATTCAGGAAAGAAGTGAACATTTTTGAAAATATGCCAAAAAAGAAGTTTAAAAATGTTTTATGTGGTGTAATAAGGGTAGACTTTGTGTGAGTGAGGATTTGTAACATTATATGTCGCGCAACGCGCAACGCGTGAATCCAGCTGAGAAGCTTGGTATTTTAATGTTGCAGATAGTGAGGCATTAACAAGACGAAGCTATGTTTTTAGTCTATTTTTATTTTTAAATTTTATCAGTTATATACTATTTTACAAAGCTACCCTACACTAACAAAAATTCCATTGCTTACATCGCTTAATTTTAATTTGAGTTATTGTATTGAAAAAGGAGAAGAAAGTTATTGACATAGTTACAATTTTAAAGTTAAGGTCAGAAGAAAAATGAGAAATATAATTACAGTGTGTTAAGGTCAGTGAATGAATAATGATTATATATATTATACAATATAAATTGGCATAGGTGTGCATTATTTTATATGCACACTGCAGTGGAAATTCTCTGGTTGGTCAAGATCGACCATGTAATACCCTAAACTATTGTGTGACAATCCAATTATGAACGTAAGGACAAAAATTTAATTTTTGTACATAATATCTTTTAAACAAATGACTTTTAACCAAGGATACATCTTTTACAACTTTCATAATCACATTTAACTTTTAAAAATGTCATGTTCTAAGAATCACTCATAATTATCAAAAGCAATCACAGTTTTACTGCAAGCAATCTCAACATAAAATTCTAAAACACTTGTATATTCTTTAAGAAGTATTCTTCAGGGTTAAAGAAATTAATATTCCTCACTCAATATTTCTTTTAGGAAATTACATCAATTCTGTTTTATTGTTTGAGAGAGAGAGAGAGAGGGGGGAAAGGCTTTTGAAGTAAAGTGCCATTACATTGATGAAGATGAAGTAAGAATCACTAGTATGAAGCAAACACACACACACACACACACACACACACACAAGTGTATATTAGACCGGTCCTTATATATATATGAAGAAAATAATTTTTTCGAATTTATATCACGGAAAGCCCTAAACATATTTCATTTGGTGTCCAAAAACACAAAAAAAAACATTGAGCATGATTGAACAATTTTTAGCCGTGTCTCAAGCCACTCCTTGTTTTTACCATTAGAAATAAGACTAAAAATAGAGTTTTTATGTAAAATTATTTGAAAAATGAACCTTAAACTAAAATATTTTAATTAATTTCATATTAACATTAACTTAATTTAAAAATGAAGTCTTTTTATATATATACAATGTATATATTACACACTTACACACATCTCACTTTAGTGCGCAAATATATGATAGTTTTAATACAAAGCGATGGCAAACAAAAGACTTCGATCGGATGACAATATTTTGTTAATAGGATCCATTGATCAAATTAGCATCAAGAAAACAAGTGTTACAAGTATTATTTTATAATTTATGATTAGTTGGATTAAATTTAAGAGAAAGTACTAGATTAGTTGTTACTGAGGTTAGTACATTTTAGCAAAAGGTTGGTGCTTTCCAACACACCACGAAAAATACTGCATTGACAAAGCGGAAAAATTACACAATGAATGGACGTCTATCATAAAGAATCACGGTCGGAAAACTGAAACTCAAAACAAGAAGGTAACTGAATTTCAAGAGAAATTGGATTCGATATCGCACGCGCAGGCGCGTTGAGTTAATAAAAATACAAGAATACAGAGAGTTTTTATTAAAGCAGCGAGAAAAAGGAAGACCGGGTCGTATGATAGGAACAGATAAAAAAAAATAAAAAAAAAAAAGTTTTTGAAATTAGAGTTGCTATGACAGCCGCACCAGAAGTACTAATTTTTAATCGCTTTAGCAAACATTGAAATAGTATTGATAAGAAAAATTACAAAAGTACGTGATGTAGTCTAACTCTTACTGTCTTGATAAATTGAACCAAACTCATCGTAGGCACGATTACAAAGAATTGTTACAATTAATTATCATTTTTTTTGGAGGTACGGTGCCGAACTTTAACACCTCTCGAATACCTGGTGCAACTTGTCACGCTACATAATTGGATGTCAAAAGCAATTTATACACTTAAAAGGTATTTTTGCGCGATCAATTCAATATATCAAAAGAAGAGCTGAGCGGCATACGTAGTGTCTGTATTTTCGTAGTTCGTATCTATGTAAAAGTCTTGAATGCTCCAAAGCAATTGAAGCTCCAAATCTAGACCTAAAATTAATCAAAAATATAATTGCTTATCCTGAACGAGATATATCTTGTGCTTTGCAAAAAGTTAGCAATCACTTATGGTATTTGTCCGAAGAAGCAGTCGGTCTTTCATTCGTCGATCCTAATGTAAGTGTTGATGTTAAAGAAAAATGGTTGAAAAATTAATATCCTTGAAATATATTCACAAAATATTTAAGCGATTTCGTAAATTCAAACACACACGCGTTCTTTGATCGCTTAAACATTTCCAAAGAATTTTTGCAAGTCGATCCACCGAATTGGAATGAAAGATTTGACTACGTTCAAGGTTCTCAAATGTGTCAAAACTTATCTGTAGTGAACGATGCTGCTGAAAGAGGTGCCAAATTCATTACAGATTATAATAATAAATTAACACACAATGAAGAGAAACAATTCCTTTTTCAAGTGATAAAAGAATATAATATGAATTATCCCACTTTTAAAAAGACTTCACTACTAATTAAATTATTAATTAAAATATTTCAGTTTAAGTGTCATTTTTCAAATAATTTTGAATAAAAAATAAAAAAACTATTTTTAGTCTTATTTCTAATAGTAAAAACAAGGAGTGGCTTGAGGCACGGCTAAAAATTGTCCCATCGTGCCCAAATTTTTTTTGTGTTTTTCGGACACCAAATGAAATGTTTTTAGCGCTTTCCGTGATATAAATTCGATAAAATTAAACTAAGGACCCGTCTAGCGTATATATGGGCTGAAACAAAAAGGTTACTAAATAAAAGCGAAAGGTTTTCACTTTCACTAATGAACTTAAGCCATTATCTTGTCGCTACATTAAGTTTAAGGATGCCATGGATGGGAGTAGTTAACATTATAAGGATTCATGAGAACAACAACAATTAAACTATAAAATATATATTGAGTGTAACATTAAATTTAGCATTAATGGATTCAATTTATTTTATTTTCTCTTATTACACCCTGCACCTCTAAATGTATATTAACTTTGTAGGGATGTTTGTAAGTACCAAGTTAAACGAACCAATCGATTAAATTGAATCAAAATCTCTCAATCGAATCATTTTTAGAACCCCTCCTCTTATAAAGGACGGCCCTATATGGCACAAAATCGCAATATCGGATTAATTGTAGTTAATTAGCTTAAAAGTTGGCGGTGCCATATTTGGACTCTGTCGGAAGGACCCCTTTATATAAAACAATAATATACCACGAAGTGACGTAAGTTGTAACGCCCCGTTTACTTGTACAACGAAACTAGCAATTGTAGCATAATATGTGGTGGCGTATGGTATTAAATAAACGATCTTTCGCATCTATAACATTTTTTCTTGTTTGTTTTTCCTGTTGAAAAAATAACAAGTCACTGTTTCTTAATAACATTTATTAACTGTGAGCATGTTTTTTTCTTAATTTTTTATTCATTATTTTATAGTGTAGAGTGAATAGTTTAACAATAATTTCTTTTTCTTACCATTATCAAAGTTCTTTAGTTGCAGGATCATGCCTTCAGAAGATATAATAAAACCGCATAGAAATGGTATCATTTACAATATTATACAGGCACCCATACATGTTTACATATACACATATGTAATATATATATTTGTATGTGATTCTCTCTTCTCCTATCGTACTTAAGTCAACTTGATGGGTCATATCACTCATTATAAATATTTGCCAACAGTTTGCATGGCATTGTTGTATTTTGCCCAGTATTTAACATCTAATTAACATTTAATTAAATTATTTGCTTATCACTGTTGACACAAAAAGAGCCTTTTTACTCTTGTTGGAAATAAATGTGCTGCCGCAAGAGATTTTCTAATTTTTATAGCATAAATACTGGTTGGATAAAATAACGTATCGCGCAGAGGGTTTTATACTTCTAACAAATTGATCTCGGGTTACCTACGGGTATGTAAGTAACTATGTAATTAGGGATTCATATTTTTGATTATATAAAAATGGCGCACTTTTCCTGTTCCATGCATACGCTGATGAGCTTCCAAATCAAGTTATTAGGACTTTTTTTTTATATTTATTATGCATAAATATATGTAACTAATATTCACTCTGCATAACAAATTTTCTGGGCGTGGCAGGCACCTGATACGCATTATCGTACAGAAAGGTTTTTTTGTACCCATCAAGTTTGTCATTCCATTTGCAACACCTAGAAGAGAACGTTAGAAGCCGTACAAAGCTTATATTACATATTCTTGAACTGAGTCGATCTAGATATGTATGTCTTTCTGTCTATCTGTTGTTAGCATTTTCACGGGCGCATGTTTGGTAAGAACACTTTTAGTTTTTGCAAAGTGGACAAAATTTAACTTCCACAAAATATAAGCTATTAAGTTGAAATGTGTATGTCAAGTTATCCATTAATATTCCAAAAATGGGCGGGTTCTTGTAACAAATACGCCCGCAATCGATAAATATATATATATATATATTTATGCCACAAAAATTCACCTATGAACTCTAATTTGTTCTGCATATCTATGGTTATCTAATCCATCGATGTGCCAAGAAAGGGCATTGTCAGATAATAAACACGCCCACAATTTATAGAAAACCATATTCCACGTAAAACTCGACATGAAAATGGATACGTAATAGATACACTATTAGAGGGCGTAATAATTAACCTGCCACACCCACCATTATAAATATGGGGGGTATTTAAGATTTGGTTTAGTTTTCTTACTTGTTAACAATATAATTAGCTTATCTATCAAAGTGTTCAATATGGGCATCGTGGTATAACGAACACGCCTACAATTTATAAAAAACTTTTCTTAGTAACATCAATCAACTCGAGATTTCACACGTAATGCAATGAAAGAATTTTAATAGAATTCGTTATCGGATACTTGCCACGCGCATACTTTGTGATTTAAAATATGTTTACAACCAAATTTAGTTTTATTCCACGTTACAAAGTGTATTTATTTCACTTACACCAAGAAATGTGATGAATTTACTTGTCTAAAGCCTCTTCACTATATAGTTGTTCTAAAATATTTTTTCTTTCTTTGTTTCTTTATCCTACTTGGGACAATCTTTAGAATGCGCTAACACTTTAACAATAAATCCACCATAATATGGAATAATGTATAACGTATAACATATCCATAGAGTTCTTTGTCATCATCTCCTACATAGAACTCTCCCTCTCCCCCCCATCTTCGGGTGTCATCTTTCTATTCTTATGACAAAATAATAAATATTATTCTTTTCCATTACCGAGTGAATGTATTATTGCATGCACACACATACAGTAGCTGTTTTTGTTGTTGCTTTTTTATGTAAAAATTAAATGCAATATTTTACGTGGCTGTACTGTCATACACACACTCATGCACATAGACACTTCAACACAAATGTCTATTGTAGTTTATAATCTGATCTGATCTATGCAAGGAAGCGTATGAATGCGCACTTATATGCTGGTAACGAAACACAACAACAACAGCAGCAACAAAACAGCATTTTGAAATGAAACGAAATCAAGTCTTGCAAATTTCTTTTTCCGCCTTTAGCAAGAATCCATAAGTGGAATACGAGAACGGTCTATACGTATATGTACGATCCACGATTATATGCACATAATATATGTTCACGTATGTTTATTATGAATTGTGTGCTGTGCTGACGTTTGGTTATGACAAGTTGCGTATGAGCAAAATAGAAAAAAATATAACTATTGTACTTTTTTGCTCTGTACACTGATGTGTGTTAATATTTTTATACAAATTTGATTAAAAATTTGTTATGAAATACATACGTATGTACGAGTATGTGCATGCGTTGGTTTATAATCAAATTTTATGCCTGGAGAATGAAATCAAGTAAAAAATTATTTTACTTTGAATCTCACATTACTCGTTGATAATGAATTTTTTTGGTTTTTTGAATTCTCTTAATATAAAAACACACATATATTGTTTGTATGTGTGTTTGGGTTAATGGATATGCGATGTGTTTTTAAAGAGGGTTTTCATTAAATTTTATATAGAGTATAGCCCCACAAAAGTACGGACGTACGGACTAGTGTTGTTTTGAAGTAAAGTATTGATTATTGGTCACTTACTTACATCTTTAAAGTATTTTATTAAAGCAATAACAATCACACACACATCACCTGTAAATCGCAACAATTTCTTCAATTTTAACTTTTCATAAAAACATAAACATTAACAATAAAAAAGCATTTTACAACATCTATTTCGTGAATTCTTTCTTAGTTTCGTTTATTTAGTAACGTAATAAACTTTTATAACGACACAAAAACACGCTCGCTCACCTCTGGCTTTAGTCTTGTTTGTTTGTTTGTGTGTTTATTCAAGGTAACAATAGCATTTTCATTGCTTGTTTATTGTATTTACCCGTACTGCTCTGTGTCATATAAAGACTTATTTACACATCTATACCTACACACACACACACGCACATATATATATATATATATATAAACACCTAAACATTGATACAATCATCTCATCTTTACAGTGTAATGTGTTGCGCTTGTTATGCAACTGGCATCACTTTTGCGAGAAAACTTAATCAAGTTATTTATCTAACAAACTAAACAAATTGTTCTGGTAGTGTTTGTGTGTAAAATGGTGGAGAGTACAATTTGATTGTGAAGTAATCAGAGGAGGAGAACGTTTATGAATTTTCAATTGTGTGCAATTGATACTAATAATAACAACGACAACTAAAACAACAATAATTATACATATACCCTCAACGACTATATATAAAATTTGCGCACATCAGGTATCTGATTATCCCTTTTTATTATGCATTAGCCATGAAAGCGGATTTTTACTAATATTTAAACCCGTCCGTTTTTGGCACACCAATGAATGGACTATACATACATACTCGTATATGTGTGTATATACATGTGTATGTGAACATTTCCACATATTTACTATATTTTTGACGCTGAAAGGTAGATTTGTTTCGCTTGTGGGCGTGGCACTTAATTAAGTGTGACTTCTACTACTTCTCGATGTCACAAGCGTTTCCACAATATACGCCCATACATTTTGACGATAGGTATAATAATAATACTAAAAGCAACAACAACAACAACACGAACAGTAACAAATTTAAGAAAAGTGTTCTCCATGAACGCAAATAGTTACTTTTGTTATTCAACATTACAAATGTACATATGTACTAACCACATATACTTAATTGCATATACGCACATACATACTCGTATATAATTAATATGATTTGTTATTACAAAAGACACTTAATTGTGCTGCTAGCTTACTCTAATTTATTATAACGCACACTTGCACGTCTTCTCTAATTTGCACTTTATTCACTATTTCAATCGATACAAAAATAATTTAATTTGTAACGCAATTACACATATTGCGTACAAATCATTTACTCGCACATAAGCTCTATTTGCATTAATAATGTCTAATAATAGCAAATGGATGCATGGACAAGGTGCTTGGTATGTTTGTGTGCGTATCATGTATTATCGAACGAATAATATTTAATGAGCATTGAAAGCCAAAAGTACATAAAAAAAATTTAATTATTTTAAAAGGAGTAATAAATGTGTAGGCATGTATATGCACACAAAATTCATGATTTTGGGGGGTTACGGAGGAAACGCTTATACATTAAACAACAAATTTACTACTTAGTGAGAATGTACGTCTGTGAACTTCCTTCAATAATCTACATAACAATTGAATGTGCCCAATTTGGATCCATTCGGACCATTTTTATAACCTTTTTCCATATGTTGCTATTCCACTAAAGTGACTTTTATATGTAATTATAGCATCGATTGTGATACCATAAAGGTGTAGGGCAGCGTTTCACAAAGTGTGCTCCGCGGAAACCTGTCGCTCCATGAGCCAACCGCAAATATCATAAATAAATGATCGGCTAACTTTAGTTTTAAGAAACTTTCAACTTGAAGCAAAAAGTTTGTTTCAAGAAGTTTGAGAACCGCTGGTGTAGGGTAATAAATTTGTAGGATAACAGATTTGCAATATTTTTCTGTTTATTATTATTTCAAGTCACTATTAATAAAAATAATTATTTGGCTTAAAACACATTGTAATTAAATTAGAAGAAGTTTAATAAAACTAAAAACTATTTCATTTTAATAACATGTAATAAAATACGTGTGTAATTATTCACCAAAAATCGCCAGCTGCTGCAGAATCCCCATAAACAAATGTTGCAGGGTAATTGGTGTAATGAATAACAATTTAATATAAAACTATTTTTAAATGTTTGCTCTGCAGTTTTTATGTTTGTATACATACTCTACATAAGATATGATGAGTGATATACTGAGTTTGCTATTCCCACCATCCCACCATCTTCTCTTAGTAGTGGTGGCATGTACATGACCGTAATCTCTAAATTTCTTAACATACAAAATCAAATTTTACGCAAGAAATGGTTTTTAGTATAATGTGTGCATGGCTGTCAATTGTAGATTGTGGCTCGTAAAAGTAGTATAGATTGTGGACATAGCTATCGACCGATTTTACTCACCTTAACTAGCGCTCTGCGAGCAGAAGTTTTTGTACAAAATTTCAATTTAATATCTAATAATTTTCGACCGTAAGAGTGCCAGACATGTGGATGAAAATGGCTATGTCGACTAAATTTTGATGCTGATGAAATATGTATATGTTTCGTAAGGTTTTCGCCGTCTCCTTCTGGGTGTTGCAAATGGAATAGCAAACTTAGAGGGTAACCTGAATGTATGTAAATATATTTGGCACACGAGTTGTCATTATAATGTACGTTCATGAAATTTGTGAAAACTAACTAAAATTAGAGCCAGCAATTTAAAAAAAATATGAGAAAACCTTTAGACAGAAAGAATTTTTAGTTAACAATTTCAAAAATATTTTGTAATGAAACCAACACAAATGACTTGATACAAATAAACTGAATGAAAAGGAATCACGTTTTCGGACGAAGTGGTAGCCTATTGAAAATGGATCGAATTGGACCATTTTTAGAATTCCATTCCCTATACCGTCCTTATGAAAAGGAAGTTTTTTATGGTGAAACGTTTGCAATTCTTAATGTTTTTTGTAAGAAATTGAAGCATTGGTTGTGCCAAAATTGGACCTCATCGGACCATTTGCAGAACCGCTCTCAATACAGCCAAATTTCACCAAGTGACTCTTATATCACAATGCCTCGCGTTTATAACATAATTTGTGGAACGAAAAGGTGTAGGGTATTAAATGGTCGGGCTTATAACGTTGCCTTGTTTTGTATTGTTGACATTGTGTAGTAGAAGTGAAGCCGAATTATTGTGTTTGTATTCAGGACTTAATAAAATCTAACAACACATGCATAACCAATGTTTGCTTTATAACATAATTTAATTGCCTTTTATTCTTTAACCGAAGATGAGTGACCCGAGGCATAGAAATCAAATTTTATTTAAGAATATTATAGTTATAGTTATTGTTATTGCCAATTGCCCTTTGGCTATTACTTAATTGCACTACGTATGTATGCATATGTGCTGATCCATACAAAATCACACTTTCCAAAACTTTAATGCTCTTATTGTATTCGAGTTAAACCGATATGTAGTTAAACGTGACCTACGGATGTTTGAGAGTTGTTTTTGTAATATTCAATGCATACGTAAGCGTGTACATGTGTAACAAAATTAAATGTTTATAAATAAACAATTGGCTATAGTTTCAGTACTTGAATAAAACTTCAAAACACAGCAACTGTTCAAGTACACGCTTTAAATGTGTAAATGTTTCAGTGGACGCAATTGGTCAAAAAAATTTCATACTTATCATATTCATCCACATCATGCATGTATCATAAGCCAAAGTATGTACTTGAAAATTAATAGATTTCGTGTTTAACGTGTTGCCCTGTATAGTTTATAACATACTGTCGGCACGACAATCGCATTAAATGGCATTAAAAATAACATTTTAAGTTATTGTGCCAGGTAGTTGTGGTTCAAATATTGATAATTGATATTGTCAGATTAGTAAACGTATTGTAAATACTATTACTCCGGGAGAGGACTCGGCAAGAGAATATTTATGGATTATTTTCAGAAGCCCCACATAGGTGTATGTGTAATCTCTGGCGTGTCAAGTGTATGACTATGCCTCCTGATAGTGTACGCTTGAATTTTTGTAAATCGTAATGTTGCGTGTCTGCTATCCGACCAAGGACGTGCCACCATAAATATAACAAATTTCCACTTGATAGCACACTTTTGGGGCCAAATAAATAGTTTTTTGTGGCTCTTGACCGATTTTACGCAATTTATATAACGATCTGCATGAAAAATCTAAAAAAATGTGTCTGTACCAAATTTCAGCTCAATATCTCAAAATGTACGGCCGTACATATATTTTGTGAGATCGCTTCTGAGTGTTGCAAATAAATTGACAAACTTAGTGTACCTCCATCTTAGGTGGAGGATGTAATAAATGAATCAATTTTTATACTCCCTGGCAACTAACAGACAAATATTTCTGTCAACCAACCAATAATTTAAAAGCAAGCAACAACAGCAACAGTGCTTATTATATATACAATAAATATTATTCAAATCCATTTCAATAACAATAACAAAACATATTTAAAAAAAAGAGTTCGCATCACTTAACACCGCTTTAAAAATAAACAATTGCATTTTGAGATAATAAATATTTTGACGTACGCGCAAGTGTACCATACCAGCACAAAAAACGTGAAACAATTATGCAAAAAGTATCATTTTTGTGAGGTTGCAGTTCATGTGTACGTGTATGTATTGTATAAATTGAAAAGTAATCACAAAGAAATTTTATTTTACGAAAATAAAAAAAATCGCTAAACTTCAATTAAAACGCATTCAAATGAAATGCATTAAGTTGCAGTTATTAACGCGGTGTTTGTATTGAAAGCATAAATTGAATTCTATTGATATTCAATTTCAACTTGGTTTTGTTTAACTTTTTACTTTTAATTTTCTTTTTGTGGTGTTGTTTTTATTATTAAGTGTATAAATGAAGTTTTATGTAAAGTTTTTCATGTTGGGATCACAAAAACCCGAATTTAATTAAAATGTTATCGAATAAGAAAAACGAACTTTGGTCAAAAACTAAATTTAGGTCACACCTTAAGTACCCTCTGCATTTATAAATAAACTGCGGGTGTGGCAGACACCTCACAACCTACGCTATTTAGTCATTGCACTAATAAGTCGGATTGTGTTCTAGAGGAAGACTTTTTGTAAAGTATGAGCGTTTCTATTAGCGGAACAGTCAAATTTTTAGTACGGCGACGCAGAGGGGCGTTATAAGTATAAGCTCAAAATTTGAACTCCGTAGATAAAGTTTTGTAGGTAATAATGGGCGTGGTTGTTAATCAATTTGGACCAATTTATGATTTATAAACTAAGAAAAAATGGAGCTGAAAAGTTTTAATACATTCAGGAATGGGCGGAATAACACCAACGCTCACAATTTATATTTTTTCTGCAGAAATCCTTCGTTCGCGATATTTTACTTTAACATTTGCAAATTCATTTTCATGATGATTCATATCCATCATCGCATGTACACTCTTATGTACTTTTTCAAAATGTTTGCAACGCTCAGAAGAAGGGGTCGGAGTATAATTATATATTTGATCTTGTTTTCAGAAGCAAGTTGTTATGGAAAATGGGCAAGGACAGTCAAGGAACACGCCGACAGCACAGACAAAAGATGAGCAATTTTTTAAGGAATTTTTAAGGGCATCGGTGGTGTGCGTACAAGATTTGGCCGCATCTTCTTCGCTTGGTTAAATCTATGTTTTATGTGTTATCATCTCGCTTTATATTTGCTTTTTTATTTGTATTAATTTAATTTTGCTTTGTTATTATTATTTTGCATGTAAATTTGTCACTTTTATCACTTTTGAAATAAGTGCAATTTTCTAACTTGTGTGCGAATAGCTGGTGATTTAGCAACTAATTATTGTGAGCGAATCCATTATTCCATTATTGCACATGTTGTCCTCTATTTGTTTGTTTTTAATTAGTTTATTTAAATTAACTCTTTATTACATTGCATTGTGTGTTTTTGTTTTATTTTAAATTATGTTTCTGCTTTATTTCAGTTAATGATTCATTAAGCGTTTGCCGTGATTTTTAAATGAGATCAAATTAAAAATGTTTAAACTCTCCACATAAGAAGAGGGAGTGTGCCAAGTATGTCATTTCATTTGCAATATCCAGAAGGAGACATCAGAGACCCTACAAGGTATATTTATACAGCATATTTTTGTGCTAAACGTACATGTCCATGTGTCCGTTTTCACCTGGAAGTTGATACGTTATATATATACTATTAGAGGGCGGAAACGTGAACCTGCCACTCCCATCAGTTTGGTTTGAAACCAAATTCAGTTTTATTCAGTATTCCGTATACTGTATATTCAGTTAAATTTGTTAATAACTTTTTTTTCTCTTTTTGTTCTCTTATGAATTCGTTTTTAATGAAATCGTGATATTTTAATCACTCTAAAGAAAGAACTGTCCATTATTTAGCCACTAGCAATTGACTTAATTGACTGTTGGTAGTAAAGCACTTGAAAAAATCTTATTGTATTTTAATTAAGTCATTATTTCGCACCATGAATGAATCAACAAGGGAAGGTGTTGAAAGGAAAAACATCTTATGGGGAGGGTATAAAAGTCACGTGCAATATGCAGATTAGTGGAAGAAGAAAGCAGATAATTTGCATTGCTAAGGTGGTTAAGTGATAATAAACGCAAATAGTTACGTGCAAACATATACACACATAATTATGTATTTCACATTAAAACTCTTGTGCCTGTAACTTGTTTTATGTATGGTAGCCGTTTTTGCCCTACCGCACACTACTGCACCTAAAAAGATCATGAAGTTGGTGTAAATAATTGCAAATCTCCTTTCTCTTGATAATAATTAATTGAAAATCGTTAATTTTATAATAAATGTCCACGGACGTTTATTATAAAATTTTTTTTAATATTTCAAATTGTGTAATAAGCGCATCACCTGACATCCAAAGTTGTTTAAAAAAAGTAGAAAATTTTATTGTTTTTATGCCTAACCTAGCAAATGACTTTTATACAGATTTCTGTGTTACTTCACTGAATGTTTGTTGAAACACTTTGTTGGCGAAATGTAAACATAAGTATTTGAAGCCCGTTAAAGGCATTCATTGCCGTTAACTGGCATTGTTACTATAAACACAATTTGTGTGTATGGTGGCTGTAATTTTTAGTCAAAGTCTTGGCGCATACAATATATTAAATGTCAAAGCAAACATCACCTTTGTTTACATATTTTTTAAGTACAAACGCACATATGTGTGTACACATGTATTCGCATTTTATCCATTTCATTTTCATCCTTACGACACAAGTTTCTCTCTCACCCTCGTTTTTTTTGTAGGTAAATATTAGATTTACTTTGTCTTTGCTTAAAGCATTGCGTTTTCTTCCTCTTTTCCATTTCAGTTCGTTTGTTATAATGGAAACTATGTAAAGTTCGTCACACCGTATGAAACCCAAACGATGACGGCATTAATAACCTCACAAGTATATGTATGCATGTATATCCTTCCAGCCACTCCCGCAACTAACCTATCAAAGTAAGTAAGGTAGAAATTGAACGCCTGTTTTTATGGTTGGTGTGTAAAGACGTAGGCGCAGTCAATCCGTTACCCGAAACGCGCCCAATTTAATTTATAAGTTAATGTGTAAAATATAAAACATTCACAGAGTGCATAATAAGGTAGCCCCCATTGGCACCTTAGCTATTATTTGTTCTAAGCCAAATGTAATATTTGTCTACCCTGCACCATTTGTGGCAAAGGGTATATTAAGTCTGGGCGGATGTTTGTAACTCCCTAAAGGAAGATGCCACACCCTCATTCAATTATACCGATTGATTCTGAATTAAAAACTAAATCGATTTAACCATATCTGTCCATCCGCCCGTTCGTCTGTCCATGTACATTTTGTGCGCAAGCTACAGGTCGCATTTTTTTGAGATATTTTGATCAAATTTGGTACAAAAACCTATATTGGCACAAAGAGAAACAATATTGAAAATGGGCAGTATCGGCTGATTTTAGCACATATGTAGGATAATAAAGGGTGCGGTTTGACCGCCTGTAACCTTTTTAGTTGTTTTGTACGTACTTGTTTCATTCACTAACATCTTTCATCATCAAAGATGCATAGACAACCAAAGGTATTGTGTGTGACATGCCATTGGCAAACTCTAAGGTGGCCAAGTTGCTGCTACGGCGGCTGCCATTTTTAATATGCAAATGATATTTAGTGTTGGCTTAAGAATATGCTCTATGTTTTTAAGGCCTCTCTCTCTCTCCCTCTATTCATAGCCATTTTATTGCATTGCTTCTAGCTTGGCGATGCAACGATTGAAAAAACAGTTACAAGAAGAGAGAAGAAGAGAGATGTTTGAGGTGACTACACCACTTTGTTTGACTTGTGTGTAAGTACAAGGTCTTTTCTCATTTTTCTTTTTGCTAAACACAACTGTCAGTTTTTCACACACAAAAAAAAAAACAACAACAACATTGTTCGCTCCACATATTCTAGGTGCGAGTGAGGTAAAAAAATAATTCAACAACACAAAATGAGCAAAACTGACACTTGAATGAATTATGTGTGCGTTCGTGAGTTGTGCGTGTGCGAATGTGTATAGTGGGGCTCTCTGATGACATTGAATGATGCATACAATACAAACATATTTCTCACGTGCAGGTGCTTTGAATTGCAGTTTAAGAAAATTATGCTGGCGTTCGGAACAAGTGGGTGATTGTGAGTTTCACAAATTCTTAGAAAAAAAACAATGCATTTTCAAAATGTATATACTTTGTGTCAGGTTGCACACAATGGGCGTGCTATGTAAGCCGGTTCGCCTTCTTATGAAGACTTTTTAAGAATCAAATTAACTAAGATTTGTTTCATATTAAAGATGCGTCCGTTTTCCGATCATGTCCACTTTTTCAGTCGTTGGAAAAGTAACTTAAAATATATAAAAAAAAAAATATACTGCACCTCCACATAGAGTGGGCGTGGTATGTACCTGACTAGATATGTATCTCCCTTACAACAGGGCAAAGACCTTGCAATCGGTCAGTATTGATGATGACTGAGTTCTGTACTCACAGTATAGGGCCCCGCCCTGAAACGGAGTACCGGCATAGGTGCTTCGTCCAAGGATAACTGGACAAGATCTTAAAACTTACTTGTGCAGCTGAATGTTTCGATAGATCTTCACTTTTTTATGTTTCTTTTTTCAAACAAATAATTATTTAAAATTTTATTGTTGTCAAAACTCATCACAATTCAAACACAATTTACATTCAATTTGTGCAACGGGTTAAATTAATAAATGACGTTATCAAACATTCACGAATCAAATGAAAAAGTTTGATTTGTATTCAAATGACTTTGGGTTAATCTGAATAGTTAATACACACGTACATGAGAATTCATTGCATTCGATTGGATGCGTTTTAATATAAATTGAACGCGTTTTTACTCCATTCATTCTTTTATGATCATTTTCAATTCAATTTGTAGTTTATTGTCGATTGGGCATTTATCAATTTTATAGAAGAAAAAAGTACAACTTTGCAACCACCTAATACGAGAAAGAATAAATAACAAGAACAAGTGTTCAACCATATCAACCATGTCAACATTGATTCCGTTACACCCTTGAAATTAATAAGGAAGCTAAGTGTGTTAACGTGATCAACCGCAACATTTTGTTGCATTGTTGAAAAAAAAGATAATGAGAAGAACTTTCATTTCAAAATGTAAAAAAATAAGAGTGGGGTAGTAATCAATGTGTGTATATATGTTGCTGTTCTTGTTATTTTTGTATCCTCCACCTAAGTTGAAAGGTATTCTGATTTATTATTCCCTTTTTGTAACTATTGGAAGGAGAGGCCTCAGAAATCCTAAATAGTTTAAAAATTCTTGCAAAATTATAAAAAATACTAAAATTTCTTTTGTTGTAATGTTTATACGCTTTTGTATACATTAAAACGATCACAGTGGAAAAAATTCAAATATCGAGGTGAAATTTCTCACATTTTTTAACTATTTGATTGTTTCGAAAACATCAGCAAAATGCGCTAAACTGCCACACCCACCACAAACGAATTATCTGTGACATTGCAAATGGGGAGTATTTGGTATTAGGTACAAATATGGTTTTTTTTACCTCTTTGTATGCCAACATCATACGGACGTACGGACACTTATGTCTAGAGTGATTTAGTTTTTGATACTGATCAACGATATATATACTTTGTCTCTGACGCCTCCTTCCGGGTGTTGCAAAGGGAGGAACGAACTTAATATACCCCCATCTCATCTGCAGGGTACAATAATGTGAAATTTTGAAAACAATTTTTTAATGCACCCTTATATCTTACACCCTCTTTATATATTTATATAGGTTTTTGCTCTTACATGTTTCGCTTCCTTCACTTCATATTTTAGTAATTTAAGTTTTTTGCGTTCCATAGAAAGCAGTTTATCATTTTCCTGTTTTACACTTATTTTCTTCACATGTTTCATTATATTGTTCAGTTTTTCTAAGTAAAACTAAAAGTAAAAGTTTTCATTTATTTCCAGAAAACTTGTTGGCTGCTCTGCCGTCGTTGTGTGTGTTTGATTGTGACAACTATTTTATTTATATTGTAATAAAAACAAATACAAATAGTTTAATGTGTGTGTGTGTGTGTGTATGCCCCTACTTCAGGCATCACGTACAAAGGAATATTTCCATACATATACATAAAAAGTTGTGCTTCGATAAAAGTGAAAAGTTTTCGGGTTAAAATGTTCATAAGGACATTTATTTATTACAAAAAGGAAAGTAACCCAAATATATCTTAATTCAAAGTATAATTTTGCTTTATACATTTATACATCAAGTGGGCGTGGCAGACTATGTACTAACAAAAATATTTTTGTGTATTATGGGCGTGTCGGTTATATTGGAATAACTCTTAAAATATAAATTCTTATGATGAATGATCATTATTGTATTTTGGGAATCGATTTTTGTCGTATGAGGGACTAGTTTCTGAACAATTTTGCCCAATATAAGTAGAGACGCATTGTACAAAACTTCAGCTCAATATCTTATAATTTAAAAAACTACTAACGGGCGCACAGGCGCTCGAATCTATATCGATCCAGAAGGTAAGATCTCGTCCCGAGCGTTGCAAACAAAATGGCAAACTTAGTATACCCGCCATATTTTTTGGACAACACATTCACAAATACAATATAAGAAAATAACAATAATAAGCAAGTGTTCTTATACATAAAAGGACTAGGAAACTAACATTAGGATGTATTGGAATATGCCCACCCCCACATAATCATAATGAATATTACTATAATTTACAACTTATTAGATTCCTCGGGAAGGCAGGAGCAATACACAAACACGCCACCACTTACACAGACTATACATAAGAGAAGTATGCTAGATATGCAAATACTAAAAATTCCTTTGAACCGTACATAAATATGAACAATTTCAGTCGAAATTAAATAACTGTGAAGGCCTGTGCACTAGGTGGTAATAACAGCTTTCAAGAATGTTCGAAAATATTTGTTGTGAATAACTGCATACCACCATAAGTACGTATAATTTATGTCTAAGCACATAGTAAGGATTTGCAATATATGAAACGTGGATATGTGTGTAATGGCACCTACTTTAAAGTGCGTGTGGATAATTTATGGAAATTTATAAGATTTATGAAATATTAAACAAACATAATATTTCTTCTGCCCAAGTGAATACATATGAAAATTGTACACGTCCGTACATACAAATGCATATTTGTACAAATATTTTATTAAGTTTGATTATCCATCTTTTAATTGTAACAATAAATCAGAGGCAATTGAATAAAAATCTAAATTTAGGTTGATTTCTAGAAATTTAAGGGTGGACAGTTGGACGGGCGGAATGTGCTTTTTTTTTATATTTTTATATTATGGTCCAGTGAGTGTGGCACTTGCCTAAAATGCCACCCACACCCACTATAAAACAAGAGACATAAACAAGACCAGTGAGTCAATGAGTCAGTCAGTCAGTCACGTCACGTCAGTTACGTCACGTCAATCACGTCAACCCATGAAATAGTCATATACATAAATATGGTAATAGGAATTTTTTTTATGGAGGTTCATAAAAGGTGGAGGGTATTTAAGCTTCGGTCTTAACCGAACTTCCCTATTTCGTTTATATTTATATTTTCAAAAATTTCAAAATGTTATATATGTCACAAAAAGTTTTTTATATGTGGCATGTACCGTTTAGGAGTTACAATCATCCGCACAAATTTAATATACCCTTTACCACAAGTGGTGCAATCTTTATAAGCATCATTTCCATAACTATTTAGCGTACTCACTCACCTTTGACTTTTATTTAACTTTTGAACCGTAGACATCTTAATAAACGAAAATTTATCTTTTATTGTCCATTGTTCACGTAGCAACAAATGTCACTTCTTGTCATTGTTATTATTATACTCCACCTTAGTGATGGGGGTTTGTTCCTCCATTTGCAACACTCGGAAGTAGACGTCAGAGACAAAGTTTAAATATTCTTTATCAGTATCAAAAACTGAATCGATCTGGACATGTGTGTCCGTATGTCCGTATCTCTGTATGTCGTTGGCATTTCATATCCATATTCACAGTTATTCTCTTCATCGAGAATGGCAAAAATGGGCGTCGTCGGTCAACAAATGCTGAAACGTAGTATATACACTATTAGAGAAATATAAGATTTGGCCTAAGACAAATTTAGTTTTCTTATTTGTTTTGTTTTGTTTTGTAAATATATTCTTATATATAGATTGAGCTGAAGTTTTATACATATAGACACATTTATAATAACGCCATCCATTGGTGTACCTAAAGTGGGGCTTAATCGGTTATCAAACTAACCCACAATTTACAAAAAATCACATTCGGAGCAAAACGCGACTCACGAGCAGACACGTAATACGTACAGGTATTTTATTAATAATGTACCTGTCACACCTACAATTTATGAAGGGTATTTCAGTTTTCACCTAAGCCAAATTTAGTTGTTTTACGTAGTTGCTTTCACCTTCCGTTTATATTGTTTGTATAGTGCTTTTAGTGATACTTATGCAGACATTTTATGGTCACTTTTTATTATAATGAACAGCTAACGCCATCACATTGGTATTGCATTGTATTATGCAGGCTTTAAAAGGTGGAGGCAGCGGGAGTATCTGAAATGAAAATTACCATTTTCTTCCGCATTGTGTTTTATTTTAACAACTTTTCACCTTCTTGGGCGCTGTGCTGCTGCTCGTCTTTACTTTATAATAATTATTCTCCAAGGTCACGGTGAACAACAAGCATTCAGCAATGCTAACATACATATTTTATAGCTCAACCGTCTGGAGAAAAATAAAAGTGCATCACACTTGTTGGATATGAATTGAAAACGTATGTAAGCTTAAAATGTTTTGACTTTTTTATAAAACACACACAAAGCCATTTAATTTTATAATCATAAGCATGCACATAAACATTTAGCATGAAATGCTTCATCACCAGCAGTTGGTTAATGCTGATACAGACAAAAACAAAAAGTGTTCAAGCAGCTTATCGCGCTATAGTCCACCGTCATTATCATCATCAAAGTGATTTTACAAAGTTTCCATTTATATTATGCACGAGGTAACATATCTGCACGTGCATATTTAAAGATGCGAACACGTTTGTGCATGTCCATTTGTATCATTTATCTGTAGTGAACCAAACCAATTCAAAATATAATCATTAGAATATCTGTGTAGAACCAACGCATTCAATTCACATTAGGCAAAAATCCTAAATAAAGCGGTTGAATATGAGCATACAATGCTCTTTATATTTGACTGTGTGCCTGTGTGTCCGTTAGTAATAAGTGCTACCAAATTACACAGTCACGTAGAGAGTAGTGAAGCGATAGCGAATAGCGGTATTCTGTGTATGTATATATCATGAAAACCACACGAAAACAAATGTGCATACATTTTGTATTCACATTAAACGCCATATAATGTGTACGCAGTTTGCTTAATGAATGTGCGAAAAAGAGAGTGCCGGGTAGTGGGAGAGAGCTCTATATGGTATAACTGTTCATTTAAACTTTCGAACACTTTCATTGTTTGTTGGTTTATGGCTTTTCCTTAACAGTAGCAGAAAAACAAACTTAGGGACTCCATATATTGCCTATAAAAATTTGGAATATTGAGCTGAAATTTAGTCTATAACATAACATTCTAAGAGTGTATATATAAGGTTCTATTTTAGTGGCTTTTATGAAAATTTGTCATTAATTGTGCAGTGACCGTATAGTTCAACTCATTTTGCCAAATTGCTACTATTAAAATGAATTTGTCGATAATATTCCATTCAGCAACTGTGAAATGAAAACGGCCACACCTTGTACTCATCCTAAATATGGTTCTTTACTGTTAATATATTGAGTAGGATGTCAGCAGCTTTACATACCTCGCCTTCCTTCGCCGTATCCACTACACGGCCGTAGACCTCTTATCGAAACAAATATGACAAAAACTCAGTTTCTCACAAACACAACTTGTACTAAATTGTACTAAAAAGTTCAATAAATAAATGCAAAAAGTTTTTAAATAAAATTTCACATGGAAGAAGCGAATGAACTTGGGCATTTAATCGTAGAAAGAAACAAACAAACGAATGAACCAAAAACCAAAAAATAGGCGGGACACTAATAACAACATTTCGGCTCATTTGAAAAAACACAACAAAACTTCTTTGTAGGCTTAACGAAAACTTTTTCGATAAGTTTTTACAAGAACTTATCAAGTTAGGTGCAAGTTTTTTAGTTAAACCTGACCTGACGACGAAGTTTTATTGCATTTTGAATTGAATTGAATTGAATTTGTGTGTATATGTGAAAAACTAAAAAAATTAATCAAATCTTATGTGATAAGATTACTCTTTAAATATGTTATTATTTTCAAAATCAAACGTGTGGGTGTAAAAATAATACATTTATAAATGTTTTTCTGTCTGTTGTCCACTAGGCTTTGCAGTCCCAACTAACTATAAATATTAATAAATTTTTTGAAGGAAGCGCGTCAGGCATCCCACAAACATAAATACATACGTAAACTTGTCATATGCTGCTGAGTATATACGAGCAAGGATGGGGTCGTATAACACAGACGACTACAGTTTACAAAAAATCTACTTTGATTCAATTTAATACAACGACATCTTTTGGCCCAAAGAGGAACTCTTTCAAAAATTGACCGAATTGGACCATTTTTAGAACCTCAGTCCACATATATTGGATCAGTTACTCTTTTACACATTTAACCCTAATAAACGAATAATTTATATAAATAAATTTTTAGTTTTTTATTTGTAATATTTGTGCTTTTATATGTATATGAACAAAATAACATTGCAATGCGTATGTAATACACCCTTTACGAGCCAAGTCTTATAATTCGTGAAACATCATCGGCGAAAAGGAATAGTGAGCGAAACTCAAAGTCAACTGACAGATATCGACGAACACTAAAAACATTTGTGGCCAGACAACATAAAACTGCCATTAGCGGCTTAAGTTACAGCAAAACTCAACACTCACTGTATCGACAAAAACGGTACGGCGGGAGCTTTACAAAGCTAACATTCATGGAAAGACTGCAACTGCGAAATCATTTATGTTAGGTGTTTATATTATTTTGTTCAACCCCTGTAGATGTATACACATCGAAGGAAAAAGTCGATTCCATAAGGTTTTCTTATAAAAACTTGATACATCCATTATAAAAATCGAGTAGAACGAATCCCCCAAAATTTTCATTACAGCATTGTGACCGTTTACTGTTGTTTGGAAATATGATTTTTATTAGCAAAAAAACTTTAGTAGAGTTTTTCTTTGTCTCTCTCTCCCGCTCTCCTACTTTATCTCTTTCCATCTTTGTGATATGGATTCATGCAAAATTTCCCCATGATTCTCATAACAATACTTCAAGTATTTATAAACATTTCAATAGGAAAAGTTGAAGACTCTCTTAGCAGTCATGAATAGTTTTATGCAGAATGTGCATAAAAAGTAATTCTTTGGAATTCATTAAAAGTTGGAAAAGTTGTTGTAGTTATAATGGGTGCGAGGAGAGTACATAAATATAGACGTAAAGTAAAGCTGATTACGAATCTGGTAAAATTTATGTAATAGAAAAATACAACAGAAAATTAAATTGAATTAAATAAGAATAGAAAGAGATAGAAATAGTGAAATATGAAAAGAGAGAGGGAGACAGATATAATAAAAATAATGGAATAATTTTTTTTTTGTTATTTATTTTGTTGAAATTTTATGGTAATGTTTTAGTCACAAAATTTTTCATATCTAGATGACACCAATCGATCAGTGTTTGGTTAATGGTTAACATTTATGCTTTAATGGAATATTTTTAATTTTTTTTTTCCTAATAAATTTTATATTAAGTTCTAACTGCTTGAAAATTTTTTGTTTTCTGAAAACAATTGATTTAAAATAAATAACATTGAAATTAAAGGTAAAATGATTTAAGCTGTTTTTATAATTTAAATTAAGTAAAGTGTGGAAAGGGTGCCAGACCAACTTGCCCTACAATATCAATGATGGTTTTGGTACCCCTTCCTTTTACAACAGCCTGAAGGAAGCAAAACTTACAATCTTTGTTAATCTCAAAGTCTGAATCGACCGAGTGTCTGTCTGAATAATTTTTGAAATTTTGAGATATTGAGGTGCCAAATATTTGTGGTTTCTGCACGAATTTTGCTATTAAAATTGGGCAAAAGCGCTGAAGCACCACGCCCACCAACGCCCTCTAAAAATCGATCTACCATATTAAAAATTTTAATAATAAAAGCATATATCGATGTTAAAAGTAGGCGTGGTTGGATTATGGACACGCTTAAAATTAACAAACAAAAAACACTTTCCGCCGGGTTCAACTCACGACACATACGAGTATGCTTTACTGGGGAGCGCAATCAGGTACCTGCCACGGCAACAGTTGTTATATATTTATATGTGATTTACTTGTTCCTGTGCTGTGGTTTCTTCTAATTCTTGCCATTGTATAATAAGTTCAAACAATTAAATAACAGCAACACTACACTTACTTGAAGTTTGAATACTCAAGAGTAGAAAAAAGCCATCAGCAATTGTGATGTTATGTAGTACGGTAACATCACCTAGGAAACACATGCATGTGTAACTGTTTGAAATCATACCATACACCTTGTACAACATATGAGGTAAAACTTTAAAAAATGCAAAGTGCCGGTGAAAACCAATTTGAACAAAGTGATTGTGTGTGCATCTGTGTGAAAAGAGGTAATATCGTACTCCATAGCGTATGAGTGCAATTCAGTAGAGTAACTGCATAAAAGAGAACATGTGAAAATACTTTGAAATAAATAGAAGTTACACAGTAATGTACATATGTGCGGTATGGTTGGAGTGTTGCATCAATTGCGATGCTATATTATACACGCACACACACACGCATGTTATACACACTCTTTTAAGAATATACATATAATTGTGGCTCTTTCTATTGTTACACCACCAGCAACACTATAATCTTTGTAGCCGTTTATTTAGTATTCAACTTGTATGACTTGTAGTCATGGCATCAGCTGAAAGAGTGATTTATCTATAGCCAGTATATATACATTAATTTACTAGCAGGGTTAGATTTATGAATTTGAATGATCATAAAAATGTCTGTTCTGTGTAAAAGCGTACTTAAGTACAGTATTACACGATACACATTCGCACTAAAACAACAGCGTTCTTATCAACTAACATGTTTATGTGTATGAATGTGATATATTATATAAGCTTATACATAGAATATGAGATTGCTGTAGTAGTAGTGCTAATATCCATCTGATTTATAGAGGAGAGAAATAACTAGAATAAAGTGATTTGAAAAGTATTTAAAAAGATTTTATTTTGCGTCCGCTTCTTATGACATGTTAGCCAACAAATGCTCTCATTTGATACCCATACTATTATATAAAAAGAAAACTAGGCAATCACCCCTTAAAACAGTGTTTCTTAATGTTTTTGAGGAGCACAAACGAAAGTTTTGCGAATTACCAAGATTATATAGATTATAACAGTAAAAATAACTGTTGCTTGAACAAATCAGTTGATTTTAAACGGCTGCTATCTGGCCATTTGCCCAACTCAATTACATACGCTAAATAAACTTGCAT
Organism: Crataerina pallida; assembly: GCA_949710015.1. Classification (NCBI taxonomy): domain Eukaryota; kingdom Metazoa; phylum Arthropoda; class Insecta; order Diptera; family Hippoboscidae; genus Crataerina; species Crataerina pallida. The sequence continues at coordinate 9,782,274 of OX453292.1, read as the reverse complement.
TACATTTCTGCTATCGCAATCCTGCGAAATAAACGAATCAATCTCGCGCAACATCGATTAAGGACTACCTTAGGAGATAACATTTTAGTCAAAGTTTATTTCATTAAATTTTATTTTCCACGATTTTGTAATTGTAGTAGAATCAGTTTGCAAAATAGAGTTAAGTGGACAGAGAGACATATTAAATTGACTAGGATTCTTTTTTTACTATAGTTTACATTAAAGCCAGTCTCGTAGATCTGTGTGTTTAAAAGCATCACCAGCGTCATCCTATCAACAGGTAGCCAAATGTCAACATTGCAATCTGGTGATACATTTACATATTGGAAACATAGTAAAGTGCACCATATGGGGCTAAGTGTCTATGTTTTCTCTTCATCAATTCAACATATGAACAATTTCGTTGAGTTTTCTTGGCGCAGCAGATGCTTCAGTTTCCCCCTTCACATAGTGCCAGACTAACTACAGACAATCGATAAAATGTGAATATAAAAATCATAATATGCATGCATGCAAGTATGTAACAGAGAAGCAATGCAGCTATACCAGTTACATTTATTTTAAATCATTAAAGAGTAAAAAGACTTTAAAAGTAAACCGATCTGAGACAAGTTTAAAATTTTTCCTAAACAACTATCTCTCTACCCAATCTCCGCTAAGAAACTTATGTAACTGGAACTATTTTTCATGAAATTTATCATGTTTGGCAAAAAATGACACTTGAAGAGTTTCGTGTTTTTCGTAAGGGACCACACCGGGTATAAAATTAATCCATTTAATTATTGTGCTAAATTGGATTCTTTTACCTCCACCGGAATATTTTTAACTTCATAGGAGACGTGTCATACCCACCTTTGATGACCAAACACGCAATCAAAATCATAATCTGAATCCATTCAGTTATGTCTGTCTGTCAGTCTGTTCAGGTACTTTTTGTAATCAACATACAGGTTGCCATTTTTTATATGTTTTGGTACAACAAGAATAATTAGTATTGAAATTCGGACTGGGGCTACCACTTAACTGATTGCATCATGAACTAAATTAAATGAATTGGGATGGACAAACGGTCGGTAAGATATTTCTACAATGTTTCAAAATGTTTTAGTAAAATGTTCATCTCCATTTTGCCGTGTAGGAGTTACATAACATTTCAACACCAACAACAATAGTTTACTTTAGTAGTCTTTATCTGTTCGTGGCCAAACATAGACTTTGTTTTTAGAAATAAATCCAAAAAGCAAAAAAAGAATATGTAACGAATTGAATTTTTTATCTTCATTTTAGCAAAATGTGCCAAAATAGCCAAAGGAAGCGAGTTTTAAGTTATACCACCAAGTGTTTTTCCAATGTTAGTTCAGATTATAAAAGTCTAAAGGAAAGGCAAGCAAACAAAAAACGTTTCCGAACTTTTTCAATTTTCTTTTAAAAACAATAATGGCATAAACAAGCATGATACTTAACGAAAACTTTGAAATTTAACATAGATAGATGGAAAGCTCTACAGCAACAACAAATTGCACTAAATTACTAGTTTGAAAACATTCAATATCTTTTCAACCACTCTGGTGTGAACCTTAATTATGATTTTCTACGAAGTGACTTTTACATGACAAGGACTCCCCTTAATTGTGCAATGAAATGGTCGGGTGGGACCGACTCTAATAGTTTTACTTGTTGTTAACTGAAATAGTCCATGCGTATGTCTATTTTTAGACCCTCCACATAAGATGTATTCCCCATACTAAGTTTGTCATTTCATTTGCAAAACCCACAAAGAGGCGTCCGAGATCCTGCAGCATCAGGATTCACTATTAAAGAGCGTAATTATACACCTGCCACGCCCACTATTGTACATGTGGAGGATAATAAAAATTTAGCCTAAACCAAATTTAGTTTTCTTACTTCTTTCATAATCGGTTCTAAACTAACGTAAAAATTTATTTCCACAAAGTACTACGAAACGCACCAGATGCCCATGCATATAATAAAGAGAGTGAAGGAAAAAGGAAGCAGTTGAAAAATTAAAAAAAAAAACTATGAAACTTCATTTCCGTCTTTGTGTTGTGTGAAAAAAAATTTAAAATGAATGTGAGATAAAAGGAAACACACATACAACCATAATTAAGTACAAAAATAGTTTATCGCATGCTTGCCATCACTTTCTACTGCTACTCAATCTTCTTACAGCATAATTAACGAAATATAAATGAAAAGTCGTTAACTTTTCTGCATTCCCTTTCCATTCGCCATTCTCTAAGTTTCCATTAATTGTATGAGTTTAAATATTCCATCCCATGCCATCCCTCCACTAATCAAGATAGGCGCAATTTCCGTTTTAAAAACTTCAAGTGAGAGAAAAAGAAAGAACAAAAAACCAAAAGAAAAAAAAAAAATAGCAGGCAAGTGGAAAAGTTGTTGGAATAAATTCATTAGTTCATTGGAAAAAAATTTAAAAAAATAATTGGTGTTGCTACGAAATGCCAACTTCATTTGTCCAATGTCAGCGAAGGAGAGAGAAACATAATGGTACCGAGAGGATTGATAGTCAATGTATTTAATGCAGCTGGAACTTTTATGGTATTCTGTCATGGCTACCGGCTCTGACTAAATAGAAACTCCATAGAAAATCAAAATATAATTCAAATTAATCAAGTGTTAATGCCGGCAAATTTCAGATGTTTATACGTTGATGCGGTTGTATGCAGTTGGGGAGTCTGAGGCGAGTGAGATAGATTTCATACAACTCTTAACCACAGTCGCAACTCAACAGAGGAGTCACAGTCACATGGTGTATGATGTTTTTTGGAGAAGGACTTTCGCAACGTGTAGTTGCTGTTTTGCTATGGTCGCAGGGATTGCTAGAATTCAATTGTGCATTGTTACCAATCCTACCGCCTAAAGTTGAAGTGGGACTTTTGCAGCTACTCCAATTTTCGAGTACATTAATAGTGCTGCAATTTCTAAACTTCCCATTAAACAGAAAAGTTAACCACCAACCAACCGTTCATTGATGTTTGTGTTGTGGCAAGTTTCGAAGTGAACGTGCCTTTGTCATATTCTAGCAAACGCTTCACTTCGTTTACCAGCCAAAATTGAAATTTGAACAGATTGTTCCCCTCTGCCTTTGTGTTTCATATGTATTGTAAGTTTGGTGCTCTTTTTTAATCAGTGAATCTTCTTTTGTTTATGACTTGAATCACACCGAGTGGCAGCGATAGCAAGTTGCAGCAATAATTTTTAATAAACGTACAATTTGGCTGTTTAAGCTCTTTTAATGTTTTTATTTGCATACTACATAGATCAAGTGTGTGGCCCCTTTAGCAATAGTTTTAGAATTACTTTTATACCCGCCATCGTAAGAAGATATTTATCCCTTTCTCAAACGTGTTTACAAACTCCAAATCCGAGTCACTCAATTACATTAAGGGATAAAAATCTTACTTTTTTTGCGTCCAATTAAGCGCAATTCAGTGTTGCAACTTGCAGGGTATCCTAGGTTGGTGGATCGGATACTGTCATCCGAATGGGTCTTTAACGAACCGCAAAATTCGTTATTTTGGTAAATTAGTCCCTGTTGAGAGGGGTCAACCTGCATGCATTTGTGTATAAATGCTATGAATTCATGCGTGAGGTATAAATTTTGTATGATATTATAATTCTAAATAGAAACATGAAAATGAATGTATGAAAGAAACGTAACGCTAAATACTTAATTAATATAATACATGGCGCTCATGCTGTGGCTTTCGTCTCAAAGAAAAAACGAAAAAAAGTATGGGTTTTATTTTTTGTTCCTTTTTTAAGCAAATCGAGAAATGTTAACCTTTTCATCTCTCGGAGTTAACAAATACAAAGCACAACCTTTCAAGCAAATTTCCCCTTAACCCCTTAAATCTCGATAATTGCAATCGAGAGAATACTTACGTGTCCGCCTGTAATACAACCAAAGCTTTATAAAAAGATTGGCATTTGCGTTAATTGTTGCTGTTGTTAAAACAAAAATTGTTTATAACCATAGTAACAACAAAAATACAAAAATTATTCGAAAAACCTGTTGATACATATACACAACAACGATACCAATAACAACAGCAAAAGCAATGACAAAGTTTGTCATTCTTGCGTAAAGAAGATCGAATGCTCAATTGTTTGATTACTGATACTGATACTGCGATACTGATTGAAGTACATGAATACCGGAATGACACCGGAATGAATGAAAATGTCCATTGCATTGCTTTGGATAATGATGATAATTACGACGGATCATACATGACTAGCATTGAAAGAGTAATAATAATCGCAACTATAACAACAATAAATCTGAATCGATTACGCTGTTGTAGGAATCCTACAAAGCAATTGTTACATACACGTCCTAAACTTTGTTCATGTCAAGTGGTTGCAATTAATGTCATTTAAATAAAAATATTCAATAAAACAAAATAAAAAAATAAAAATATTAAATACAAGTATGAAAGTGTTATATTAGGCATACGCGACATTTATAATACCAGCCACCATTGCCTTTGTACGCGTGAACGCCCTAAAGAACATTTTTTATTATACTTATAAGCCTTTAAGTATAATATAATCACGCCCATTTCCATAAATTGGTTTCAGCCATAAAAAAGAATACTTCTCCCAAATTTCATATCGATACTGGGTCATAAACATAAAATATTCTGAATGAAGCACCAAAACAAATAACCATCTGAAAAATGTGTGCATGAGTAAAGGAAAGGTTAAAGCCAAAACTAAATTAACCTACGCATCTATATACAAATAGTGGGCGTGTCTGTATTGTACTGTAACATAAAAGTCGAGTTTTATGCAGAATAAGATTTTTTATAAATTTTGGGTGTATGTCAATGCGATATTTTTTGTATCTTTCTGGGGGTTAGTACGTTCGAAGGTATGGGTTTCATCAACACTACCTACACATATCAAAATTATTTGTACTAAATTTTAACACAAAAGCTCAACTTTTGTGGAGAGGAGCAAAGAGTGAGTTTTTTTTAGCGTTAAGGGCTTCTCGACCTAATATTGACGATTCAAAACACAAAGATGTCCACTCGTATAAAAATTGTTCACACCAAATTTTAGCTTATTTTCTTAACTTCTGCAAATGGGAGGGTGGAAAAAAATTCATACAGGCGCATTAAAATAGGGACGGACAGAACGACTAGATCTACTGGTCCATTATTGTTGAGCATAAGTATACACTATACACTTTTCGAGGTGTGATACGCCTACTTCTGTGCTGAACATATTTGAACAAAATCAATGTACCCCCCAAATCAATATGATGATAGGTATAAAAAATACTTTAATTTTTTCTTTTATATGTATGTATATATATATATGTGTGTGTGTGTTGCGTATGTGTGTAAAATAAAAGCCACAAAAAAGTTTAAGAAATTTTGTACAAATATAAGTAACTTTTCAAATGAATATTTCATATGGACATTATCTTTGAAGTAGTGATGTAGTCCAGCCGCTCCTGTTCCCAAATTTGAAATTTCTCCATAAATTATTATAAGTGATTCGAGCACATCGCCAGCTGCTCTTGAATATTTTCACTTTGCCGATATAAATTGCGAATCATTGTATTTTGCTCATGCAACTCATTCTCACACATTTCCAATGCATCTCGCATGACACCGTCATTAATTACTTCGCGCACTGAGCGCAGCTCTTCTTGACAATGAATTTCTCTTTGCTGAATGTCTTGTAAGCGCTGCAGAGTGTGTGCATTTGCCGTCTCAATCGATTTCAGTTGTCGTCGGAGCTTTGACGTGTTATTATGTGTGTTGTAAATTTTTAAAGAGATTTTAGATTTTCTTCAATTTGATTTATATAACTACACTGTGTCCAATAAATCGTTATATTTATTCAATAATTTATAATTTTTAAATTTCAATCTAAAAACTTCATCCCGCGCCTTTGTAAAACTCTCTCTTAATCACTCAAAAGTTAATTCCATTATCGCCGTCATATTGTGGGTGTGTGTATGTGTTTTGCACAATATAGTTTTCTTATTTATTCATTGGTATTATCATCGATATACTCATTATATGGTCTGGTCACTTATACGAGTGTCGTCTGTGAAATGGCAAAGTGAATGTCCTCCTCGGACGGTGAAATGTATTTTTAATTGGCTGATTGACAAGCGAATACAATCACATAACGAAACCGGTTGAGTACTGAAACTTGGAAAGATGTTCGGCTCCAAGTGCTCAATGATGGGGAAAATGGCAATGATGCCCTGTTTCTGTATTTTGTCATCCCGACGAATATCACATTGGTGCCAAATGAGTGGGCACCCTCAATTTCCATCTGTAACAACACATCGAAGGAAGCCTCGGAGACCCCACAAACCATATGTATTCTTATTCAGCATGAAAAGGGAAATCGTTTGAGACATGTCCGACCGTATGTCCGTGTGTCCGTCTGTTGTTGGCACACTCGCGGTCGTAATTTTTGAGATATCAAATTGAAACTTCTCATACTTATTCTTAGTTTAATTTCACTTTTTCGTATTGAAATTGGGCAAAATCGGTTAAGAGACACGCCCACAATAAACGAAAATCTCAACATCCCTCGAAAAAATTGTAACTTTAAAAATTATATATAGCACAATACTATGAATATCAAGTTGAAATTTGGTGTATATATATAAGTGGTACCGTTATCCAACACTATGCCAAAAAAGGGCGTGTTTGAATAACGCAAGCGCCTATAATTAAAAAAAAACACTATTTGCGTAAGTCATATACATATACTCGTATATGGCAATAGGAACTTATTTTTTAGACGATTATAAAAGGTGGAGGGTATTTAAGCTTCGGTCTTAACCGAACTTCTTTATCTTGTTTTAATATATTTCGTGTTTGTCTTTCACCGAGACTGGCGACTGGGGAGGAAAAAAATCATATCAAAGTTGAAATAGTAGTCGCCAGTGAGAGCAGTCGCAATCGCCTTTCCAAGGTGTACTTTCCGGTGTTTGAAGGACCGCAAAATAAATAAAATATCATGAAGTCGCGCATCTCGATCGTTTTCAGAGAAGTCTGCACATAGGTAATTATATTATCAATTCCTTTAATATCGTCAAAAGCCACATCAACGTGACGCAATTCTTCAATTAAGTCGTTTAGGTATATAGTATATAGTATATAGTATACAGTATACAGTATAGTTTTGAGAATAAAAAAGTAGAAAAACTAAACTCGGCTTGGGCCGAATCTTAAATAAAAGCGCGGAAGAAAGGAAGAACTAATAAGGCTTTCTATTCTAGTTTCACAAATGAAATTTTATATTTTTCATAATTGTCTAGTTCAGTTTTAGAAGAAACACACAAATATAATTATGTTTGGAACAAAATTATATATGCACTTAATTTAAAATTTTGATTAGTTAATTTTTTATGAATACTTTTTTACGAAACTAAAAAATATTCAATACAACATATACATATGAACGATCTGCGTGCAAAAACTAAAAGGGCGTGTTCCAATTTCCAGCTCAATAACTCAAAATTTACGCTCGTGAGAATTCCCACGTCAGATAGACACACGGACACACGGACATACATGTCTAAATCGACTCAGTTTTCGACGCTGATCAAGAATATACTTTGAAGGTTCTCTGACGCCTCCTTCTGGCATGCTCTCATCACTGAGGTGGAGGGTATAAAAAGTACTTTACGCACAACTGAACTTGTAAGCTGATACGTAATGCATCCATTATTAGAGAGCATAATCATATACCTGTCACGCCCACTATTGTAGATATGGAGGATATGTAAAATTTTGCCTGAACCAAATTTAGCGCTTTCCTACTTATTCTCTACCCTTATATTTTTACGTTTCGTTTTAGACCACTTTCAAAATTATGGGCATCGATTAAGCATATAATCAGATATTACAGAGTCGTTAAATTACCTTTAATTACAGACAAGTGATAATTAAAATAGCCACAATAAACAAACTATTATTAACCGGCGTTAATATCACTTAACTCAGATAACGCCCTTAAATAAATATCACATTCACACTCACATATATAAGTTGATTATTTACCTATCAAGCACACTTATCTGTTCAAGATATTGATGTATGCTACAATCTGTCGTATCCTGTGAGGTGTAAGTTGAGTTGATGTAAAAAATTGTACAAATAAACTTTTAAATGTTATACCTATCTACTCTCCCTAGATGAAACCATCAAATAGGTGAATTTAAAATCCCTAGGGAGTATTGCAGTAAACGTCTAGACATCATTTTGTACCATACACCTTAATTATGTGTACCTTGATCACTATCCAAATCTAAGTCGATGCGGGAATATTCGTTTGTGTACTCATGTACTGTGTTTGTGCTCTTACAAGATCGTAAGATATTAAACTGCCACATTGTACTGGAACTTCTAGTTCCTGTTCCTGCACGGTATATGCCATGCCCGAGCTTTCGCCTAAACTTCTTTTTTGAATTTTTTGAATTGATTTAAACAATTTGTAAATATTATGTCAGTGCGACCTATTCATCTGCGCTTAAACGCATTTCTGATGCAAGCAGATATTAGGAAGAAAGGGTCTAGAACCCCTACTTCTTGGTAAGGCCCACAAATATATTTACCTGCCACAAAGTACAAGGCATTGGTATGAAATTTGGTACACAAGACCCATCGATATGCACACCTCCAGTTTACAAAAAGCTTTCCTCGGCATAAAACTCAACTTGTTTGGTAACATATAAGGTACCGTAACATATTGTCGCTTTTGACCGACTTAAAAAATAATATATATTCACCAATAAAATAGAATAAATAGTGCTCTGCTCGGGTAACGTACTATTGCCAGAGATTACCTTTGCCATCAAACTAATATATATTATGTGCAATAATATATTCGGACATTAAGTACCAATTTGTAGAACTGTAAGAAAAAAAATAGAAATTGAACTTTCTTTTGATATACTCGAGTGAGAGTGCAGCAGCACAAAGATATCCCAAGGCGAACGAATTTGTTGAAAAGTTATGGCTGTGGTTGTGGTTTGTCGATAATAGAGTGTAATAGCAGAAGTTTTGTGACGCCAAAAGGCAAAACTAGTATGAAGATGTCATGTTTCACATTCACACATTCACATGTATACAACAAATGCAGTGCGAGGGAAGAAAACCCAAGAAAAAAGGTTAAAATTATTACTGCAGCAAATGCTTTACATGAGAGGGAACGGATGAGAAGATTCAATCTCTTTCATTTGTTTTGTAATGAAAATCATCCAAAAAGTTTACATGTGAACTAAAAGTGGCATTCAAGCAATTATCGCAGCAGCAGCCATTAGAAATATTGAAATATTTTCAATTTAGTAATTGCAATATGTGTTGACATGTTGGGTTTCGTATGGAATTCTCTAATATGTATTAGCATAAATCAACGTATGTGCAGTACGTGTGGTATGCACGATTTATTCACATTGAATTCGTTTTAATTGAATTTAATGTCATTTCATTATTATATCAAAAGAGCAACATTTACACCCCTCTGCATAAATGTTGATACCATTTACAGAACAAAACATTTTATTATTTTGTGCAACTGTTTGGGGTCTCAACTAACTAACCGGCCCACTCAACTGCAACCTACATAATTACGTATATGTTTTTGTACTCAACATCATATTTTGTGTGCAAGGGTTTGTACGAACCAGGAGGATTTTTAAATAGTCTCAGACGAGTTGATTTAGTCCTTCTGTCCGTGTGATTTTCTAGGTATTTTTGTAGAAACTCCAATGATCGATATAAAAATGAAAGTATCATCAGGTCCACCTGAAAAAATATATGCAAATGGTTAACAATCAACTCCTAATTTCTGTTAATCAATTTCCAGATAATCTAAAGGTACAATAGCCACTATTTTTATATTATATAAACATTTTGAAAGAGAAAAACATTTTGACCTTCCCATATGTTATCCTCTCTATTCTATATTTCAAAAATTACACTGTCAACTCATTACTGCTTTAAATCTAAAACTTTAACTAAAATTATCCCCATTTCATCTTTAATTATTAACCATGATAAAAAAATACTGAATTTTTTACACATCAAATTTTCTTTCAACCAGATTAAGTACTTCAGGGATGAAACCTTAAAAAAAAGTGAATATAACATTAACGGTAAATTTATTTATTATGAATTCATAAAACTTTTTTCTTTCAACTCAGTTCAATGCTGGATTTTATTACCCTAAAAACTGAAAATGAAAATGATTTCCAAAAAAAGGGAATAACTCAATAATCGCAAATTTATATATTTAAAACCAATGGCGGGGTTCAACGTAAAATAAGTAAGAACGCTAAATCTAGTTTAGGCCACATCTTAGGTACGCTCCGTCTGCATATATATAAAGGGAGGGGCTTGGCAAGTAGCTGATTGCGCCGTATAACAGAGCAAGTTATTGTGGTAGAATAACGGATTGTAGTACATTGATGGATGCCCTAATTATAAATAAGTGTACTAAGTTTCAACTTCATTTCAACATTTTTGCGGCTATGACAGATTTATTTATTTATATTATGGTTGTGGCCCTTGACCGATTTTGCCCAATTTTCTCAGGAATAATTTGTTTTTTTCAAATACTGGAAATTTTCATACAAAATTTCAAGCCAATATCTGAAAGTGTACGACTGTGAGAACATCAACAACAACTACACGATCGGACACTTCTAGATGGACTGAGATTTTTATTTAAAATAATCCAATTTATTTTGATCCAGAATACATATATTTTATAGAGTGTCTGACGCCTCCTTTTGGGCGTTACAAACGCAACAATAAACTTAATATACCCTCATCCCTAAGGTGGAGCGTATAAAAACTGGAAAAAAATGAAGTACGAAAAGTTTTGAACAAGAAAAAATGTTTTTTAGTTTATTAAAGCGAATGTGTACAGTGGGCTTTTTTTTATAAAAAACAAGAGAGAGAAAAAAAATAAAAGAAAATAAACTAAAAGTTTAAATATTTGTAAAAATTTAAATGTGTACGCTAACAATATACGTGTTGATATACAGATAGACAGACGGACAAGTGTTTTGTGCTCTATAATATTTTTTCTTAATCTTACACTGTTGGTGTCAAATGGTATAGATTTTTTATGACAGCTTCAGTTAAAGGATCAGGAACTTATTGCATTAAAAAGTAAAGAAGACATTCTACCATTCATACTGAAAAGAACCTGATAAACGCATTCTAAACCTTTCAATTTGTGTAGCAAAAGGCAAAATCATGGAATTGAATTGGCATTGTTTCAATATCGGTATTGTTCAACATGAATACATATTAAAAACTTGTGAGATATAGGGGCGTTTTACACTCACCGCGCCGATGCACTTATTTGTACCACGAATTATTTCAATGACCCCACTCCCCACCCATGTGGGTATATCCGTATGCAGAGGACGTGGCAGATACCTAGTTACTCCCACGACAGTTACGTCAACAAATAAGTGGGATCCAGTTTTTTTTTTTTTGTAATTTGTGACCGTATCTGTTTTCTTGGCAAATCGGTGGATAAATTTTCTGGAACTCTTTTTGTGCCTGGTAGGTAGATTTTTGTCGATTGTGCGCGTGACTTTCAATCGTTGTCGTCCGATTTAAACAGAAACCTATTTAAAAAAGGCAAAACACAATATCAATTATATCAAAATTTTTTGCGAAAAATTGGTGAAGTGCCCCGCCGCCAAATATATATCTTAGGGTCATAATAAGTAAGCTATTAATTTATTATTATTATTTTCATTACTTAAAATAACACCATCAATCAATGGGCGTGGTTGGGTGATAGACGCTTAAGAAATTTTTACAAAATATTTAGTCACTATTTTTGAAAAAAATTTAAAAATACGTAAGCTGTTATATATGTACTACTGGGGGTGTACCTAGTTATGCACCATCCGTGCCCCCAGCTTGCATATGCACTTAACATGTAACTTTGCAACATTTCTTGTTTTAGAATAATTTTTATGTGTTCACATATAAAAATTCTCTTGTTATTTGTTCTTCTTCGTCTTCTTTTTCTTCCATTGTTTGCTTTGTTGACATATTTTGAGTTTTTATGAAGATTCGCTTCAAATCTCTTTTATGACTTTTCTTCTTCTCTCCATTGTTTTACATAATCCAGTCCATTCCAGTAGTAGAGATTTAGGCAAGCATGTCCATTCCCGCATTCTGTTGAGTGGGTGTGGAAATGGCACAATAGTAATAAAATATGTATTGCATAAAACGCTTTGTGAACAACAACAACAATACTAATAACAAATCACACAGCAATGGCACTTTCTGTTTACTTTAGTTTCGTATTAGTTTGGGTATTATGTGGAGAGCAGCATTATCTATATATATCTATGTGTATGTATGTACGTAAAGTTGTTGTTTGAATGGTTCCTTCAAATGAATAACATTGTTAAAACAAATATGATGTCTTCCACATATAAATGCATTCACGGTACCGACCTTACCCTCCAGATATGTTATAGATATGATCACCCACTGAAGAAATATTAAAAAGAAAACACACACACATCATCGACCCGTTATTGTAATTGTGATATTTATTTTATAACGGTACATTTTTAAGGCATTTCGTCTGGGTGTTGACTTTTAATTTCAAATTTGCATGAATCCGTTTAAACATCAGAAACGTGTGATGGTTAATTTAACTTTTCTTTGTTTGTCGTTTAGTGAATTAGTCAATTGTGGACGTCGCTCTTGAACAAAAACACTTTAATTTTGTAATTGTAAGCCAACTTAAGAGGAATCTCCCTCACAAAAAGTCGTATGGACAAGTGGCTTCAAAATTTAATAAAACTCAACTTAATATATTTTTTCATGTTTCTCAAACTATTCTTCCTTGTAGGGAATAGTCTTTTTAACATTTCCTTTGACACTATACACACATTATTTGATGATACAATATATAAACAAAAGATGGACATAATGCACACAAAAGGATGAAAAATAAATTTTCTTTATTTGCTTGCTTTTAAACGTAAATTTATTCACAATGAAATATTTGCGCACACGCAAAGTATGTGAATAATCTTCACAAAATTTGTGCATAAAGAAACTTTGAAATTCCCCTTGAGCCTACAAATAATAATAAAAAAAAAAAAAAAAAATATAAATACCCCACGAACGAATGAAATGAACATTGCACAACTATACTTATGATGATGAATGAATGATTGGAGCCGACATACATAAGATGAAGGCCACTAAACTTTTAAAGCTTAAGGTGAGGATATGTTTAAGAGAAAGTAAAGAAAGCGGCGCCCATAAACGACACTCATTACAATACCAACACCTTACAAAAGCAACATTCAAGCAATAATCATATACGAGTATGTGGGAAGGAATAAAATGTCTTCATGTATGTACGTATGTACCTTAATAAGTTCACCTGCTTTACTTTGTGATAATTTGCAGTTTACATTAAAAAAGTAAGAAAATATGGCTTAGGCCAAATCCTAAATACCCTCCACATCTACAATAGTGGGCGTGATAGATATGGGATTACTCCCTCAAACAATGTATGTATTACGTATCAGCGTGAAAGTTTAGTTTTACGTTGAATATCACAATATGAATCGTGGGTGCAGCAGGCTCCCTTTATATGGGCGCGGCAGGTACTTTTAATATGTGTATCACTACTTACAAGACGGATTTTTTTCAACCCCGCCCATTTTTGTTACATTGATTGATGTTATCCAACCACGCCCATTTTTGGCAAATAGTTGAATAGGACAACTAAACTTCAACAAATTTTAAGTTCGTAGGTAAATTTTTGGGGCAGATATAAAGATTTTTGGTGATTGTGAGCGTGTCTGTTACCCGTCCGCGCCCATTTTTGGCACATCGATGTATGAAATAACTATACCAAATAATTAATAGAAACCTGCTGCAGAATGTACAAAACTTTAATTTTTCTTTTAAAATGTGTGACTGTGAGAGTGACAACAACATATAAAAGCATACGGACAAAAGACTTAAAAGTTAAATGGATTCCAGTTTTCATTCTTAGCCGAAGGAAGCGAAGGAGCGAAGGAAGATACATATCCAACCAAGAAAAGTCGAACGAAGTTGGAGTAAATAAGTCACGATCAAGTTCAAGACCACAATTAAAATCCCATCAATCCATAAGCCATTATGGTAAAGTGAAATCCGGCATACGTACAAAACATTGTATTTTTCATATCTAATCCATAAATGTCCTTCAGCATGCACACAATACATACAAAATAAATGTTTCGTTTTAAGAGAGAAATAAAGAAAACAAAGTGTACTCCTGGTAGATTTATAACCATTAAAAATGAATGACGTTTCTCTTACATATTATCCACTACTTTCTATGTACCGTCAACTTCAAAATCCACTTTACTTTACTGTTATACTAAGTCTTTCGTTCTGTGTGAAACACGTTGAAGACCCCATAGAGTAAATATATTCTTGAATAGCTTTAAAATACAAATCATTCTAACCATTTTTTTTGGAACGCCTACATTGCGTTGTCGTTTTGTACACAAATGCGAATATGGATCACGGTTAAAATCTAAAATACTGACAGACAAAAATTCAACTTTAAAATGGAAATTTTTGATCAGCTTCTTCTGCTGCGCCCAAGGATTCATATTGTGGAGGATACTTAGTTTGTTGTCTCAACAAATTTTTTTTCTTTAAATTGTTCTTTTTGCTTTTTCTATTCATCCAGATCCCTTGTGTATTTACAGGTGTAAACAACGACAGCACCTCTACACAGTAACAGTAAAGTAAAGAAGAAAAATGTATCACTGGGTAGAAAGCGAAAAACAAATACGACACACACACATATCTGAAAAATTGATACCATGTACAATATTTGGCAAACATATTGATTGCTAGAGTTTTTAGTGTTTACCAAGTACCCAGAAGAAAATTTAAAAACAAGAAAAGATACACAGAGAAGAACATTGAAAAAAGCATCCATTATTCTTCTCTCTATATGGTAAGGCAGGCTATTAATCATTTATTTTGAATAAAGTTTATCTTTTATAAATCTTCTAATCATTGCAATATTTTTGTAACTTTTTGCAAAATTAGGAATTTTCAATTTACTAACACGCACACCCTCGATTTCCAAAAGTAATTTTTCAAAAATAATTTGGAAATTGTGGGCGTTTATAATTCGACCTGATACAAGATACATTCACTATTATAGGGCGGATACCTGCCACGCTCACATTATACACACATATATATCTTAAGTGAAGTTTATTTGCTCACTTTTTACTACTATCGTGACCCAATAGCAATAATTGAACGGCTTGATGTAATTATTTAAAAAAAAATATATATACAATTATTGCAAATGGCGATTATACATGTAAATGAGTGTGTTAGACATTAAAAATTTTATTATTATTATTATTATGTGTAATACGGGAAATTCGAACAAATATTATTGTAACATAATGAAATTAGTGTTACGTTGAAAAAATTGGTAAACGGACAGACAATACACAGCTGTTTAGTGAAATAATTAATTTTCATTAAGAGCATAATTACATACATACATTAATATATTTATATAATTAGAAGCGATGTTTGTACATATGTGTGTATGTATAAAAATTAGTGTTTACACAAAACATTATTTATTCTGATTGCGCGTATTGATGTTGTCTATTATGTAATGCTGTTATTTGTTGTTGTATGTTTGTTATCAATTTCTTTTATTTTTCAACCTTCCCCAATCAATATGTCACTCTCTCTCTCTCTCTCTCTTTCTCTGCACTTTTGCAATTTGTTTAGTTTGTTTGATAAATAAGTTCAATAATTTTCTTACGAAATTTTTGAGATGACAGTCAATAAACATGAATCGAATACTTATACGTATTTGCTCACGTGCTTACCTGCGTACGAGCACACTTATGCTACATTATGGTGGTAATCAAAATGCTATTGTTACCTTATATAAACAGATAAGCAAATAGATAGATCTAACGCAGCCTGAGGTGAAATTGTGTGCTTCGAAAAGTTTACTAAGCTAAACTAACAAATAAACGTCACGTAAATGTCGCAACTGCTCAAAAAAAAAAACCGAAACTTTCCATTAAAAAGAGTATTACTTCGTCATTATTTATTGTTTATACTAGATTGTGTGCGCTTGTATTTGTATGAAGGATGTGCTTGGTGGATGATGCGATTGGAAGATGATTTTATTGTATAATAAAAGAAGAAGAAGATACTATGCAACGGTGAAAATTTTTGGATTAGCATCAATACATGTCCGTCTTTTTAAACTTATCACAGCCATATATTTTGAGATATTCCGTATGCAGATTTCTATTTAAATTGGGCAAAATCGATGAAAAGCCCCCGCCCACAATTGACAAATATCTATTTATCTTCAATAAAAATTAATCTACGAAGTTGAAACTTGGACCCATATTTTTAAATATTCCTTCTCTCGATGTGCCGAAAATGAAAGTGATCTGATAATAGACGCGCTTACAATTTACAAAAAAAACGTTCAGCATAAAACTCGACTTCCAAGCCCATTTGTAATTCGTACTAATAGAGAGGGTAACCACATACCTGCCACGCCTGAGTTTGTGTGGAAAAGTGCAGGGTATTTAAAATTTGGCCAAATTTAGTTATCTTACTTGTTAAGTGTAAGTTCCATGAAGGTACTTTAGCGACCACCAAGATATTCTTTATCAGCAAAGTGAAATTTGGTTTGTGACTGTTTTGTGTTTAAAGGCCTTAAACTTGAAACATCAAGGTGAAATTTTAACCAGACATCATTAGTCTAGCAAAATCGGTCAACCAAAAACGTGATAGAGAGCGAAATTTCGTACGGTCACATGATCACCTTCTCTTTTCTTCGATGCTTCATTTGTAGTTTATCTTTTTTTCTGAATTAAAAAAAAAACATTACCTAGTAGTAGAATTTGTAAAGTATAAATATTTAATTATATTTCATTCCTTTTAGTTAATTTAAATATTTTCCACATTGCAATTCATTTCGAAGAACATTCAAACATGTTTTTCTTCCACTTTCTTATTTCTTTCCACACTTTCTTCATAATCCTTTGACTTCATTTACCAATCATTCATAGGAAACTGAATATTCATGTCTTCGTTGATTTTCTGATGATTCCAAAGGAAACCGTTATCGACGACAATTCTTACGATTATGTCCAAGTTTGAAGAAAAACCAAATTTCAGTTCATTACTGCAATACGAGTATAAAAGAAAGTGTGGTTTCTAGAAAGTTACTAAAATAAAATTTAATTCATAATTATTTGCATAACTAATTGTATGTACTGGAGGAGGTTGAAAGATTTTATATAAGAAATGGTTGAATAGCAACAAATGATATTCTAAAGAACTCTTATTAAATTTTGGACTGAAGTTTTAGTAATTACGGAGTAGATTTACAATAATCGTTGTTCGAAAGGAATATGCGAAAAGTTCTGATTCATTTTAGAGTAAAATTTCAGTTATCTGAACCAACTTCTGAATGTATTGTGGCAGCAGGTTACTGTGCCTATTTTGAAGCGATCTAATCCCCAGATTGGAAGTGACAGAATAAATTGTTGGGTATTTAAGCGAAGAGTATCTGAACTAATTTTTGTGTAAATGCAACATAAACGTTTTCGGAGAAAAATTCAAATGAGTGTTTCTGGTCTGACATTTGCAGTTTACTAGTGCTTTTACAAAATTGTTTTGTAGGGAATACAAACTAGGATTCGTTTTTATACCCTCCGTATAAGATTGGGGGTATACTAAGTTTGTCTTTCCATTTGTAACACGTAGGAGAGGCATCAGAAACCCTACAAAATATATTTATTCTTTATCAGCATCAAAAACTGTGACGATTTGGCACGCATGTCCGTGTGTTTGTCACTTGTTTTTAAACAAACGCTTTTAGTTTTTAAACGCAGATCTTTATTTATATTGAAAAAATCGTTTAAGAGCCACACCCACAATGAAGAAAAACCAATTTATCTGCAATAAAAATTGAACTACGGAGTTGAAATTTGATATACGTGGCCATAGTGTGCCATCTATCGATGTGGCGTAAATGTGGGCATGGTTAGATAACAGAAAAACATATTCACCATAAAAGTAGACTTGCCATAGGATACATAATAATACTATTAGAGGGCGCACTATATATATATAACTGACACGCCAACTATTGTAGATGTGGAGAGTGTTTAAGATTTGGCCACAGCCAAGTTTAGTTTTCTTGCTTGTTTTATTTTACAAAGAGAATAACTAAATTATTATCCATTCAACTAACAAGGAATCCTGCCTTCCGTCTAAATTCTGCAGTGAAATGTATACGCATCAAATCAAAACCACGTCCTGTCATTATTTTGATGAGTACACTTCCACGGATTTTATAATTTATACGCTGAAATGCCTATACGGGTAATATTGCATGTATATCCGCAGTTTGTAGAGTTCGGGAATGGAGATAATTAAAATTTTTCTAACAACAACAACAACAACAGCTAAAACTTTGACTATGACAAGCAATCTAATTGTATCGCATATGTGATAGAGGGAATGTTGTTTCGAACATGATATGAGATGAAAATGAACATGTTGTTCACGTTGTTATAACAACAACAGAAAAATAGGAAAAGGGAAAGAAAACGACACATTGAAAATGCTTAAACATACTTACGTGTATATGCGTATGTCATCCCTTTGATGTGACGCTGATGATTTGGTTATTTTTATGAGTTTCGATGACAAGCGCAAGTCGTTTGCTTAGTTATTTCTTAAGTATATCAAAAAAAAATTTTAAGGTAAAAGCCTTTAATATAATATAGCGTTTATCCTTTTATCTCGTACTCAAACTTCAAACATGACTTTCTTCTTATCACAATATTTGACTATTCATGCGAATAGTCACACACACTCCTATTGTACTTTATTATTATTGTCTTAACTTTAATGCCATATACTGAGTCGTTGTGTGGTTGCTATCGCAACATATTCACCCACATTTCCATTAACAGTAGAAGCTGTCTTTCTTGCTCTTCCTTTTTAGGATGCAATGCAGAAACTCTTATTGTATTGATTCTAAAATGATGGCTGGTTGTGTTCTTATAAGCGGCTTTTCGTTGATTTTCACGTATGCATACACATTTGTTAGCTTTGTCTTATGTGCTTGAAATCATTTCCTTTTATTTTATATGCAAAATGCTAATAGAACAGTTTACAAGAAACAGTTCTTTAAATATTCATGAGCAGTATGTTCAGTTGTTTCAATATGTGTGCATTGAAACACTAATAAAATTGTTATAAATTAAATATAAATGCGGGATGAATTTAGAGAAAAGTAATTGCCGCTTATTATAGTGTTACGTACCGTGAGTGAATCGCCAAAGGTGAATCTAGTGCTGAATGAATAAAATGCAAAATATAAAGTATCAAATCACACCGCCTTGACTGACCCCTTGCCTGATATGACCACAAAATTCCATAAATCAGGTTAAGGTATGATAAGAACTGTAAAATAAATCGAACTATGTTATACGTTATAAATAAGGAGAATATTAAGGCGCCTTGAATTCTTCCAATAATAATGGCAACTTATTTTCTAAGCGGAGACTTATGATTGCTAGCATGTGCTATAATGGGCTTAGCAAACAAACACTTCCTTATCTTAGAGTCTATAATTAGGGTCTCTGTGTGGTGCCGACGGTGTCTTTAGGGGTGTTCGAGAGAAAGTGGAAATAGAAGGTCTGTAGTCTGAGATCTCACTATGAGCTCTATTCCATCATTGACATAGTTCATCGTATTATATTTCTAGATCATAAGGAAGGTATTTACGGTGGCTAAAAATCTTCATTTAATTATAACTTTAGACGTAATAACATCTCAAAGTTACACCAATTTAGTTTAAGGTAGTGGCTTGACGCTAAACATGTGCTAGTTGAGGCCTTTATTATAATTTATTTCAAGAATCTTTTCTTTATTAAATTTTTTCATGTTAGAAAATATATAATAAAGTTGAATAATTGATGATATGAGAGTTTTTATTATGATTTCAAATTGTGTGATGGTGCAGCTGATGGTGAGTTTGTAATGCTGGGAACTGTGGCATAATGGTTTTAGAAAATTACTGCAGAATAAAAGATTAGACAGGTAATAAATGTTGCATAACAGAAGACCTGCATACACTTTAGTAGGTATTATACAATACAAGACTATGTCTTGCAGAAGAGGTTGTTAAGTGAGCGTGTAGTCGAACTTGAATCTAAAATAGCCCGAAAGCTTAATTACCATCACTCTCATCAATAATGAAGATTAAAGTGTACATGATATGTCAAAATGACGGTGAATATGTTATGAAAAGTCTCCTGGAAGTGAAGAAGACTACTACTAAACTGGACATCATTGCTAAGTTCTCATGGAAATCATGGAATCGTGCTTCAAGAATAAAAAGCAAGTAAGAAAGTCAGCCATTACGTTTCTTTTGTTGTGATTACATGGTCAACATCAATGGAGATACAACATAATAGGTTGGTTGAGTGGTTGAGGGAGATGCTATATGTGAATATAATGTCTATTGAGTGCTACAGTGCACTTCAACATAGAGATTTTTTCTTTCATTCATCTCATCTCTCTTATGTTTTATAAGGCGCTTTATCGAAATCATTTCCAAAGTATCTTCTCATCTCTAGGGCCCATGTCAATATGAACACATTTGCCATGTAATCAATGTTGTAAATGTATATATGAAGGGAAGCTTTTCATGAAAAATGATGATACAAGTGATGATTTTAGTATTTGCACATTCATGCACACTTGAAGATTTTTCACAATTACACAACTAAACAGCTGGATTCATTTCAGTACGTAACTTGTATTTGTAGTATATACTCCACAGTGTTGTACATTTCAATCATCGTACCTTAGTACCCAATGACACACCTGAATTAAAGATTTTTATTGAACATTGTTGTGTTGGTGTTGGTCTCGCACAATAGAGAGGCACACATGGATTTTAAGAAAAGGAAATCGTTTGTGTGGGTATGTTATACTACACTTCAAGTAGTAGAGATCACAGATTTGTGATATGATTGTACAAGGCCTGGGGGAACTATCACGAGTACATTAAACAAAAGCATTGGCTAATGTTTTTATACCCTCCACTTAAAATGTACTAAGTTTGCCATACAGGTTTGTAACACACCGAAGAAAGCCTCAGAGACACTTCAAAGTTAACATATTCTTAATCAGTGTCAAACACTATATGTCCGTGTGTCCGTCTGTTGTTGCCATTCTCACGGTAATCAATTTTGAAATTTTTAATTGATATTTTATACTTTTACTTTCTGCATGCAGGTTGCTATTAAAATTGGTAAAAATCAGTCAATGAACTGTAAATATTAAAAAATTCAGCGTAAATCTCGACTTTCAAGCTGATACGTAATACATCCAAAATCATATACCTACCACGCCCACGTCTTTTTGTTCATATATGTGGAGAATATTTAAGTTTAAGCCTAATCCAAAATTAGTTTTCTAGTTTTTTATTTTCATATAGAAACTTAAAATTTTGGGTAAAATTGGGTACTTTTTCAATAACTGTTATAAATCAACTGAACTGTTATACCGAAACTGTTACAGAGAAATTACTTTACACCATATTATTGAAACACTTTTTCAAGTATTACAAATTTTTGTATTAAGGGTAGGTAGTACTAGGTGGTACTCCTCACCTAACAATATGAAATAAATTGCTTCTTCCTTTTTAGATATAAATTTCCATTTTGTTTGCATAATAACATAAAATGTGACTTAATTTATAAGATTATATATGTATGTTCTGTTGACTACAAAAATGTCTTTGCCAAGTACGTGTGATTGTGTGGTATGTTTAAGAGAACATTTACTAAAGCAACGTAAACAAATTGTACGAATGGAGACATGAAACTCTGTAATAAGAACAAAGCAAAAATGTCTAACATTTATCTCCCAATATGATGCCACATACGTAACATGTAAAATAACGGAACTGGAGTTGGGAGCAAAGTTAAAAATACTGTAATAAACACCAGAGCCGAATTTCAAAATATATACGTCTACGTTGACAAGTGCAGTCTAAGCTTTCCCACTTGCTGTTGTAAGTACATGCTCCTTTCACCTTGGTTATAAGTAGGTGAAGGTGTTAAATTCATGAACCATTAAATCGGATAATATTACAACGGTAAGCATTTATATAGGAATCTATTCCACACGCCATAAACATAAGCATACACAACACACATACTATTGTATTTTATATACTATGTATGGCACTCATCCGTCTACTTATTATGTTTATGTAATATTATGATAATGTTTTGATTTTTCTCAAATCCATTCCGCATATATTGGTGCGCTAATAACATTGTTGACATTGTTGTTTTATACCGGATTATATGGAGATGTTAAGGCTTTATGTTAAAGTAAACATTATCTCTTCCACTTATTATGACCTGAAAAAAAACACCTGCACCTACAACGTACAACAGATTTATAATAAGAAGATTTAGTAGAACATTTACATGCACACATGCATGCATACAATACATCATACTTTGTCTATTTGCAATTTAAAATTTATGGACTCGTACAAAGGAATAACATTCTCCTCTCTTTAAAACACACAAATAAAATATGATCTATATGGCAAGTAGTAAGTCATTCTCTTTATTAGAGTACTATACTTATATTGTTACAAGAGCCGTTGTGAATGAAAGTTTCTAAAAAAAAGTCAGTATTAGAGAGTTATGATGTTATATAACCAATTGAAATCGATGTGTTCCGAAAATGGACTTGCACTAATTTCATTCACAATAGCTGAAAAGTTTAAATAACTGCTTAATATTTATTTTATAATTTTGTATAACACATAACTCAAAATACAATCTCACATGTCATTATTTTTATTGCAGTTTGTCAGTAAATTGTGGTAAACAAACATTGTTTTCAATAAAACTGTTATATGAAAAATAATATGCACAGTGAACTGTTATAAACTGTTATACACAGTAAAATTTATATGCATACTAACGTACCCAATAAGCAATATTTGTCTTAAGCCTACTTTTGAGTAACCTCATGTAGGTTTATACTAAGCTGTGAGCGAGAACACAGTTGTTTCATTTTTTAGCGCGATCTCTTAATGTTTTATCTTAAACATTTAAGATGTGCTTTGGAAAAGAGATGTGGCTGCATCTAGTCTCTGCGACAGCTTCTATCTAATTGGGGTGTGTATCGTACCTGTAACCACATTTTCTATAAGTTAGTAGATATTTCGACTTTGTAGATTACTTTAAAGCTTGTGAAAGATTCAATTTTTGGGTGTGTCACTTAACCTAATGATGTGTGTGTTTGAACTTTACATAATTGTGTTTTAAGTAATGGGCGTTCAGAAAAAATTTGTATAATACGTATATCTTAAGCCTTTCTTATAAGACAACAAACCTTTTCAACTAACTGAAGTAAAATTTTTTTTTTTATAAAAAATAATTTACTACGAAGATGCATTAAATGCTTTACGTTAAGTTTTATAATAACCAATCCTTTTATGTTCACTAAATACGTTTACATTCTGTCTCTTTCTTTCTTTATAAATTGTTACCGAATTATATCAAAGTATCAGATTTTTTGCTTGGCAAACTTCACTAAGTATATAAATAATAACTTTGTTAAGACTGAAAAGCAATTAAAGAAGATAAATGTTGTAATACTAAACCAATAAATAAACAACAATGCAAAGATGATGAAGGAGTAAGAGTAATAAGAAAATATATGTATAAACAAAATAGGAAAACTTAAATTGGTTGAAATACATTACACAACTACCTTATGAGTACTGTTTTACGCTGAGTAGATTTTTTGTATATTATGGGCACGTTTATTATTCGACCACGCCCATTTTATGTATGAGATAACTGAGATAACTGTAAATATGCATATCAAATTTAAAGTTCATAGGTCGATTTTGTGGCAAATAAATATTTTTTTGTCGATTGTGGGTGTGCCTCTTGACCAATTTTGCTCATTTGAAATAGCGATCTGCGTGAAAAACTGAAAGTGTTTATACAAAAATTTAGCTCAATATCTCAAAATTTACCCCCGTGAGAATACCAACAACAGAAAGACACCCGGACACATGGAAATATGAGATTTGTCTATGTAGATCGACTCAGTTTTTGATGATGATCAAGAATATATATACTTTGTAAAGTCTCTGACGCCTCCTTCTAAGTGTTTCACGCGGAATGACAAACTTAGTTTATCTCCCTTCTTATGTTGATGGTATAAAAACTGCCATGATGTTTAAACTAACAAGAATTATCGTAATGACTGGCATAGCACTCTACAATAAAATATATTTGATGAAGATGTGCTGATTTCAAAAAACTGAAACTGTAAACATTTGTTGACACGATCTCATAAATAAATAAATGCCTATTGCAAAAACAATTCAATATATTCTTTACTACTTTTACACACAATTGCAGGAGATAAATTCAATGGGAGAGGGACCTGGTATCATAACAAAACCATTAAAGAATAAAATGATTGAAGTGAGTGAAGCTCGTTGATGGTAATATGTACTGAAAGCTGTGCGGCAGCTGCCTTTGTACACGGATATCCCATTACAAATATACCTAAGGCTGGAAAGAGCCAACTTAACACCCAATGCCGTAGCAAAGTGTTACGCAAACTGTATTGAAAAGGTAACTTTACGAAACATTATAAACACTGAATATAGAGCAGCCTTGCTTCCCCATCTATGTATGTGCGTGCATATATACCATATGAATAATAGATAATTGTGCAAAGATGGAGCTTATCATCACACATCTATTCACAGGGAAGGCACAGCACATACTGTTCAAGTAGAAGCAGTTATTCAAATAGATAAATTGTAATCGTACATATAGACACAAGACGTGCAAGCACAAGCTTTTGTGTTAATACAATGGCAATGGTACCCTTTTAAAGATCTAACAACAGATCTACATTCGGTATGCAATAGAACGGAACCAGGATTTATTGCAAAGAAATAGGGGGAAAATGGAGAGAAAATGGACATCACTTGTTTTATAAAATGTACAATAATATTTATTACAAATTACAAATTAATTATCAATAAATTAATTACGTTGCAATGTGGCCCTGACCGAGAAAAATTAAAAATTGATTTTTTAATAAAAACGGGTGCAAAACGAAATTTGGCCTCAGTCTATTTTATATATGTGTAAATATATAGAAACAGTGGGAGTGGCAGGTACTGATACATCCCTTAAAAATATTGCGTTTGGACTAAGAAGTCGAAAACAAAGCCGAAGAAATTTTTTGGTCGTGTGTGCCCTGCAACCCTGCCTATTTTTAAAACATCAATGAAAGTGCTAAATATAAATATATATAAACAATTGTATAAATGTCTGTGTATGTCAATTTTTATCACCTAATTAATAGGGAAAACATTCTTACCACAAAACAACCACTTACACGGACATACAGACTGTTACTGGTATACAAACTCAACTATAAAATTTATTTGTGCGTTCTTTATAAACAAATCATTTACAAATTATGCAAGTATATGCAATCATATTTAAAAATTTACTTAAATCTAATTATATCCGTACATCCGTCCGTCTCCTCGGCAATGTTCTTACGTAATGACTTTCATTAAAGTTAAGAGAAGACGAGTTTTTAATAATAAAATAAAGCTTTATGACAAACTTTCTTTATACAATTAAACTGAGAGGATGAGTACAGGCAATCATGTAAATGATTTTGTTATTTTATCAGCTTTGTTTATACAAACTCCTGAGATTGAAGATGAAACAACTAAATAAAAGTACAAATACATGTGAGTACCCAATTCACTATTCATACGGACAAGTGTATGCATGTGTGTGCTTTAATAATTGTGTCAAGTTTTTAATCATAAATTATAAACACTTCATAAGAGTGAGTAAACATAACACATGCACAAATACTCACTCACATACAGATGCATTTGTTTTGTAATATTTTTATTTTATATTATGTTCATATATTTGCAATAATTTGCTTATGTGTTTTATAACACTTAACATCTTGGGAAAGTAGTGAAACGATAAATAATTCCATGACAAGAGTAAAATTCTGTGACGTGGACACAAATGCAAGCTGAGTGTTGCTAATGTGGATGCAAAGAGTAATTATTTAATAAATGGACAGAAAACGCAATTAATTCAACATTTTTTTAATGTTAATTGCCAAATTGTAGAATATTTTATTTTTATATTTATTGGTGGTACATTTACGATATTCCATAAAATTTGTTGTAAACGTAGTAAAAAAAGTTATTTATTTATACCCTGCATCGCTCGAGGCAAAGTTTGTGCGGATGTTTGCAACTCCTGAACGGCAACTACCACGCCCACCTTCAATTATCGATCGCTTCAGAATCAAAATCTGAATCGATTTAATTGGTTAAATCGTCTGTCTGTCAATGTAAACTTTTGCACAAGCTACAGTACGCATTTTTTGAGATATTTTAATTAAATTTGATACAAGGACATATTTTGACCAAAACCGAAACTCTATTAAAAATGGACAGGATCGGACTATATTTAAAGTCCCTTTCCATGTAAGTTCCCATTGCAATGTACGTTTTTTTATGACAAAAAATCGCATTTTTTAATATTTTTAGACAAAAATGGATAGAAAGGATTTAACTGGCTTAATAATTGGCTGTGCCAAATTATCCGATGCGATCGGACCACCTTTAAAACTTCTTTCCATATATTAATATTTTGCGAAGTAACTTTCTCGCGCTTACTAGTTAAACTAATTGTAGCATAATTTAGAGAGATAAGTGGTGAAAGCTATTATATGGTCTACCTTGTAAAACAAATGGAACTAATTAACAGTGGTCGCTAAACTGAACAAGTACAGAGAGGAAGAGACAAAGGTACACAAGAAAAGAAAAACTAAAAAAGAATTTTACAAACACGAGAGTCAAACACTGGCTAGGTTGGCTATTTTTGATACAAACTTTGTAGAGTCTCTTCTCGACGTTGCAAATATGCTATGAAGCGACATCTTTCTGGTGAAATCCATTCTTAATAATCTTAAGCTAATCCCCATTTATATTCCAAACATTTGGACAAATTATATACGTACGACTGTAATAAATACATAAACAAATATTTTATATACACTTTTTACAGTGCTTAACGGTAATAGGCTTATTACATATGTGTTCGTATTATAAAGAAATGTCCTTTTGTGCCATTAATTTATTCATACGTTAGAAGTAAAGCGAAATGTGGAGTAAAAGAAATCCACTTAATTATTAAAACAATTGCACTCTCTCTCTCTCTCTCTCCCTCTCTGTCAACGTTTATTTATTTTGGTGGATTTTTAGTTGGCGATGGTGGATCCGTAACCAGCGCTAACATAAATATTTATTTAATTTAATGGAGAAATATATGTGCATAAGTGTGTGTGTACATATAGCCGAGGGACTCTTACTCTAGTCGCTGAGATGCGTTGAGCGTATGTATGCAAAACATTGCAAAACTTTTTTTATAACAACAGACCGCAGCAGCAACAACGCAAAGTTTTGTTTACTTAAAGCCCTCGCAGGCCTTACACCGAGAGATACGCACTGTTTAAAAAAATAAGTAGAATAGGGAAGTAATCATGATCTCGCAGTATTCAACTTTAAACAGCAGTAGCTTAGTGGGGTGGCAACTGCATTTTGTATGAAGAATTTTTCATACCCTGTGCTCCATTTCACTTACTGTGCGTTGCTTGGTTTGCTTTTTTCTCGCTGTAAATAAAATTTATACATTTCTGCATACATGAACATAAATTTCAATAAAAAATTATGCGGCAAAAATATGCAAAAAAACCGAAAAAAGCTTAAAAAACAAAACAAAAAATAAATTTGAAAGAAGTATTTTAGCAAAGGACCAGCAATTTTTATTATATTAAGGAATAATGCCCAAATCCTGCTCTATCTGTCTCTGGAGTGCTATTCCAACGCACTTAGGACCAATAAATCTGTAAGCGTATGTAACTTTTTGATACTCCAAATAGGTTCATAAAAGAGCTTAATAGACTTTCTACACTATATATATTCTTGTTCAACACATTCATCTGAATCGATGTAGACATGTCCGTCTGTTCGCTCTTGAAGCACTTGTGGTCACAAACATTGAAATATTATTGATGAAATGATATTCAGAAAATTTCCAAATGTTTTAAGCAGTTTCTTAAATAAAAAGATCCAAATTCATTGTTAGTCCTGCCCCCGATTAGTAAAAACCACATGCCCACAATGTACAAAACGTTCAAAACCTTCATGCAATAGGCACATAAGCACACACACATAAGCAGATGTGTTGACTTGAGTCACATTTAGCTTTTTTAAATAATTATTTTGTTTTTGCGTTTTTGCATTTTTTAGACTTCGGTACTCTTACCCGCCAGCTAGATATTTACATATACAATACCACCGAAACTTTATACATAAATGCATAGCATGTGTGTATACAAAATATATTTAATCTTATTAATGTTGTTTGTGTAATTCTACATATAAATCGAAAGCACTATTGTCAGTACAAAGAGCTCTTAAAAACCAGAAAGTTTTATAGCGGTTTTAATGAGATTAAATAGAGAGCTTACACGTAAATGGAATGTTATTAATGATTTTACGTTTTGCGTACATATTCGAATTAATTTATAATACTTAAGATGAGTATTAAAATAGATTTGCTTTACAAAATGCTACAACAAACAAACCTCAGCCTCCTTTCACTTGAATGAAAGGTATTGAACGTACGAGCAAAAAGTGTGCTTAAGAGTAATAAACGAGATGATGAGTGCACTTTAAATATACATTCAATTATAAATTTTAAATTAATCTAAACATGTCTGTCTGTTCCTACATATTGGAGTGCATTCCAATTACTTTTAAAGTTTTAATTATGTTACAAAAATTTCTATTATTTCAAGTTTGCGTAAACGAAGTGGATTAAAGTCCGTATATTTAGTTGATACCAGAGACATAATGTAATAGAAATCAAATAAAAGTAATTAATCAATTAGAGGCAAAGAAGAAGTGAAAAAGTGTTTGGATAGATTAAAAATCTAAAAAATATATAGACCAAATCGGGCTATAAATGGAATTTTATTGGAATTTTAAAATTTATTGATTTATTTTTATTTATTCTACTTATTTTATGAATGATTATCAGAATAAAGGTCTAAAAGTAGAGTATATTTCATTTTGGGGCTACATACCCCAAATTTTAGTTTAACCGATTCACTTTTTGATGGGGCTTGGAACCATAATTAAGATCTGATTGATTCAAAATGGCGTCATTGAGAATTTTGGTATATGTGGTAAAATTCAAAACTCGTCCCAATTCTAGAAATGTGAAAAGTTCATTAAGTTTAGATTTTTCTATTAAAAAAAAATATTTTCCATGCATATAAATAATACCGCAAAGTACAACAATAATAGCAACAACAACAATATTCTTGTATATTATATAAATAATAAATAAACAAACTGATCAACTTTACTTTTTTGTAAACATTAGAAATTTCAATCAAAATTTTTATACATACACATCCCTAAATAAACATTAGCTTTCAAACCAAAACAAAATGTCGATTGTGTTTTTGTTGTTTTCATTTAATTGATTGGATTTATTGGATTTTCTATTACATTGCGTAGAAAAGAATTTTTGGCTTATTTTCGATGTTTATTGCAATTGCAGCCTACGGCTTATGTGTGAACAAATCTTCATGCATTATTTGCTACTTTTCTAGATGAAATTTATATTCAACACAAGAGAAAATTATTTACTTAATTTCTATTCTTTTTTCAATTTGCATTTGGTTTTTATGCATTCAGTTGTTGTGGCGTATGAGTGATTAAATAAATATTTGTATTACGATGCATTAACAATTGTTGTGAGGATTTTAATTTCATTCATAACAAAGTCTGAATCGAACTTCGTTTATGTGAACGCTTGTGGTTGCGAATGTTAAGATATTGCGTGAGCTGTACATACAACAGACGGATACTCGGTTGTTGATTCTTTTAAACACCTTGCAATAAATCTGTTAATGTCAGTGCACAATCGCAAATGCTTGGAGTCTCAACTTGATAGTTCATCAAAGACAATGACGAAGGAGGAAAAAAGTGCATGAAGTAGAAGTCATAGAAAGTGTAGGAATCTGTAGACAAGTCAAGTAATAGTTGAGCAACAAAAGTACTTGAGGCAATTACTCTAATTAAACTATAGTAGGAAAGCTGTCAGAGAATAAATGAAGAATAAAGAAAGATGTCCTATCGCAATTAAAAGCATAAAAAGTAGTGCGAGGCAATTGAATACAGAAAATTTTTCTAGACCATTTAATTTTTTTTTTTTATCATCTAACATGTTATTTGTAACCATTCTTGTGAAAGTGTTTAAAATGTATAGGGTTTCAGATTTTTTTTTTAATAAAATATAATCTCCTTAAACTTCGTAATTAAAATAGAAAGCACTCTAAATTACAGGGAATGAACAAAATAATATATGCACTGCTTCCATGTTTACGTGACAAGTCCTACAAACCATACTTGGTTCTGCGAGGGTTAAAACAAGCGATCTATTAAATGTGAGATTTCTCAGACGTCGAAAGCTGCTAATTTGTTTAACGTTTCACGAACAACAATGTCCCACGGTATTGATAGCATACACAAAAGATGGTGAAAAATCATAGACGAAAAGGAATAGTGGGCGAAACTCAAATTTAACTGACACGGACCAACGAACATTACTAAAAATTGTGGCCGGACAACATGAAGCTAACGCGCCAAAAGTGACAGCAGTACTGTTCAGACACTCTACGATTACATTTTGCAAAGAATTGTACCTATTCTATAATCAAAGGTGGTCCAAAACCTTATTAACAAATAAATATTGTATATACTCGTATGCCAGGTGTTTATATTCCTTTGTCCCTGTACTTTGTACTTTAATCAGAAGCTACTTCTCCTTATTACTTACAAAAGTACTGTGCAAGATCCTCATACAAATCTTAGCTGTCAAAGGAAGAGAACAAATAAACAACTAATTATATTTATTTTTTATTGACCGTTTTGATTTAGAATGTCAAAGGTCGGCTTACGGTTTTCTGATGATGAAGCGCTTTTATTAGAAATCCGTATTAAGTAGAGTGTGAAGTAGCTTGGTTGGCTACTACATTAGATATATGTAGTAAGATATTATTTACATGGACAAGGGACAACCGTCCATTTCAATGTAGTAAATTTTCGGGCATCTTACATTATATTGTGACTAAAACCGCAATATAATGGGACATACAAAGTATTTGAAATATCGATGGATCGATTTGGATGAGTGGAATTTCAACATCTTTGTGGGCTCGTCATGTATAGGGATTAAAAATATTGATTTTCATTTATATTGAAATTATTTGAGTCACAGTCCAATCGAACCTTGCATTTGAGCGTTATCTATCTACCATTCGTATATTATACCAATAAGCCAAAAGTTATTGCAAAATTCTACGAAATCTTAAATGCTTGCCCCATTTATATAGAAACCATGGGCGTGGTACCTGACAACGTCTTAAAAAGATGCATGAATTACGTGTCAACTTTAAAACCTTTTCTCTTCTTGTAATTTGTCTGCGTGTCGAGTATAGGACCCTGCCCATTCAATTAATGGATTGATTTTAAATATGATGGATTTTAAGTTCTTTTGTCGATGATAAGCGTGGCTATTCCCCTCTTTCAAAAATGCTTAAGCAATAAATTTATAAATGCATATGTTTTATTACCTCTTTGTCGCCTTACATGTCACCTCCAATGGCCATCAACTTCAATCAGCTCTTATTTTATACGAATATAATTTTTTTTGTATACCATGTATTTGCAATTTAACAGCTAAGTATCAGTTTGTAGAAATTTACCAAAGTCTCAATTTGTTGCTGGGATATGATTTAGTATTCGGATATTGTGAGTTTAATGATAGTTCAGTTGTCGTCGTTGTTGTTCTTTGGATTGTTGCAATCATTTCCTTTCAACACAACGGTTTTTAAATGCTGTTGACTTCTCTTCTTCTTGATCTTGTTTGTGCTATAAAAACGTGTTTAATTACTTAACAATCATTGCGGCATATACGACTACCACAACAGACGTCCTAAAAAGTACTAAAATTATCTTCGTATCATAACATTTCCTAAGCCCTAAAATAAAAATGTTACCAATACTACTTTACACAGCAGTAAGAGCGACACAGTGCGCTATCCATACATACTTTTGGTTAAATTTGTTTTTTAAATTGGTCAAGCCTCAAGCCCATAGTTTACATATGAGCTGGTGCTCTCAATAAGGAAAAAAAAAGGAAAAAGAACTAAAAACAAACGCATACTTCCTGAATAGTTCCATGTGTTTGAAAAGGAAAATAATAACATTGATTACGTGTGTGTGTAAACAAGTACAGGCTTTTAGCATAAATTCCTACTACTTTTTAAATATGTTTTGCCAAGCCAGAGAGCACATATATCTCTTGAACGAAACGGAACTGTTATTTACTAAACTCTGTCAAAAGTACATTACTCTCTGTTAAATACTCATTCTGTGCTCACTTGAAAATGAAATGTTAGTACTATGTTTGAGAGTAAAAGCCAAAGAGAGGTCTCTGGTTACAGTGAGGCTTTACAACCATGTTTCATATAAAAATCTGTCTTACCAAACATGTCCAGCATTTAAAGCTTTATGTTTTCTAACTTGTTTTATATTTTGTACTAAATTGAGTAACTACAAACATTTTTTCTCTCCATCGCTCTCTCACTCTTTATTATTTATCTCTATTTTAGGAGTTTTATACACATAAAGTGGTTTTCCATCTAACTCACGTGTGTTAACTACAAGTTTCGTTAAGTTCGGACAAGTAAATGTAACTGACCTAGTAACCATTTTCAAGTTTATTAACAATATTCAACCCAATCAATCCAACACCACCCACTTGCCCGGTTCTGTTCTATATAAGGAAATATACAATTTATTAAGGAGGAAAGACAAAAAAAATTTTCGAGAAAGTGGTTTTAAAAATATAAAAAAACTTTCATTTTATTGTAACGAACGCCATATTTAATTTCAAATTTATCAAGGCCTTATATTTTAACCCATATTGAATACATTATGAAGAACATGTAAGAAAACTAAATTTAGTTTAGACCAAATCTTAAATACGCTCCACATTTGCTTACAAACGGTTGGGGAGGTAGGTATGCGATCACGTCCTCTAATAGTGCATATATTATGTGTCAGCTTTCAAGTTGAGTTGTACACAGTGTATGGTTTTTTGTCAATAGCAAGCGTGTTTTTTATTCGACCACGTCTGCTTTTGGCACATCGATGGAAGGAATAATTAAAGATATGCATACCAAATTTTCATAGGTCAATTTTTGCAAAAAACTTTATGAAAAATTTTCGAAAGTGACTTTTGTCCACATTATTATTACATTATAATTTATTAAATTTTTTTGTGTTTGAAAAATTGGACTTAAGTCATTTTCAAAATAAATACTATTTTGCATTTTTCTTGTTCTTTTTAGGATTTTTGCAAGTTTTTCTTAAAACTAACAATTCATTCTTTTTATCTACTTGTCACCGAAAAAGTTTCTATATTTGGTAACAATGATAACACAATACAGCCACGAAAAAACATTACCGTTACTCAGCGTACTACAATATGTACGTAGAATGTGCTCAGCAAGAGGCGTTACATTTTAATGGATTTCAAATCAAATCAAAATTTCTACATCGATTGCTTTCTTCTGGCATTGTTGTTGTGTCCGTACTATACCACAAGTGCACCCACCACGCGCACGAACTATCTAATATACATACATATATTTTTTAACGCTCTCTAGAGCACTATTTGCATGTACGTGGCGGGTATGTAAACAAAGTATGCACTAAAAGCTTTTCCATCAAATGTAACCGTTATAAACTTTATATTTGGCATGCTGTTCCTTCATCTTCAGACATTATTAGTGTTTTGTGTTTTACTTACTCACTGTTTACATTTGCTCGATAACTTGAATGGACTTGTACACAGCGAATGATGTGCGTGTGCATGTATGGCAACTAAATGTGGTGTAGCTTAGCAGACGCGAAATATGTTCGTGTCAATCCTTAAGACTTCATATGAAATTGTCAGAATAGACTACCTTTAGGGAACTGCATAGTTCTGTATCGTTGCAAAAAATTTTATAAATATTTAAAATATATTCCGAGAATTCATAGCAATGTTTAGTTCGTGAGTGACTAGCTCACATCGTTGCACATACACGCACGCATCCGTACTACCTTGACAATACAATTCCAATAAAGCAACAATTTACTGTCGGCGTTGACGTCGTGGAATTATCAAAGTTGAATACATGGCGCAACTACTTGCCTACATATCTAATTGAATATTATGCACCAGCGCTACTCTTTATGTACAGACGTATATAATGCAGATGAGTCACAGCACAGCATACATAAACTTTGCGTGTTTGCGTAGAAAGCCAGCAGACTTCTATCGTGCTTAGATTGCTGTTGGATGTTGTTTCAAAGTATAAACGCACCCACCTCAGTACAATTGTCTTGCACTAGTTATATGAATGGTATGTCTTGGAAAAATAAATTGCGAAAAGTCGATATTACCTAAACCAGAAAGAAAGCCATAAAATCTCTAGAGTTTGGTTTCCACTCAAACCACAAAACATTTTCTACTTGCAATATTTTTTCAAATGCTTCCTCTGCTTTTAGGAGTTCTACTTCATTACATGCTTTATCACATACATACGCGTATAAATATTCTTGAGTTACTTTTTTTCTGGTATAAGCAAATTTACAACTGCTTCATAAGAGTGATTCAAAGATGTGCAATATTGCCTGGTAAACCCTTTCTGTCTCGTAGCAAGGAAATATATTTTTTCTTTTTCTCTTTTAATGCAATGTCGTTGGCGTGATGTTCATTTATCACGCCACTTGATAAAAATAATATCCGGTTGGCTGTGCTACATTTCTAAGCACTCTCTCTTTCTCTCTTTAAATATATATATATATATATATATATGTATTTACATTTCAGTCCCTCTGTCCGTTTTCCGCTTTTTATTTTTTCACAGATTTTTCTCTCTACTTGAATTTATTTATATTCTCTAGTGGGTTTCCGTATAAGTAATCTTTTTCACTTGGGAAATATAAATATGATTATTTCTATCTTTTTATACCCTTCACATAGGATGGAGGGTGTATCAAGTTTGTCATTATATTTGCAATACCAAGAGGGCGTCAGAAGTATACGTATGATTAGCATCAAAAACTGAGTCAGTCTAAACATGTCCCTGTGCCCTCGTGCGTGTATGTTGTTGACAAATTTTGAGATATTGAGCTGAAATTTTATACAGACAACATATGACATGAACATTCACCTTACTTTTTGTTTTTTTATGCAAGTCTCTATTTAAAATGGTCAGATCAGGTCAGGAGCCACGTCTGCTATCAGCACAAGTTTATTTATGTGCCACAACAATTTACCTAGAGAGTTGAAATTCTGTACACATATTTATAATTATCCTTTTCGTTGATGTGCCAAAAAACGGGTGCGGTTGAACAACATACACGCCCACAATTTACAAAAAACCGTACTCAGCGTAAAACTCGACAAACTGACACGTAATGTATACTCTATTCAAAGGCATAATCTGCCACGCCCACTGTTGTAGATGTGGAGGGTATTTAAGATTCGGTCGAAGCCATATTTAGGTTTCTTACTTGCTTTCCTTCATTTTTTAGAAAACACATGTTTTTGAACATAATGCTGTAAGAAGTTGAAGAGAATTTTTTTAAAATAAATTTCAAGAACTTTGACTTTGGAGGCACTTTAAAAATAGAATGTTCAATCTTTTTTTTTTTAAATACAAAACTATGCGTCAGTGCATCTCATCATAGCTTCTGGTTTTTCTTTTGTTTTGTTGTTGATTTGCCATAATATTTTTTAAGAATAATTAGCCTCTCACTGAATGAGTTGGCTAAGGCTTCGTTTTAGTAAACTCTTTGGACAGTTAAGAATAAGACACAATATTAGCGAAAAAGTTGAGGTTGGTTCGTCAGGCGAATGAATTTTTAAGCTCTTAAAAAACTATACGTTTTTTCAGTTTTACTATAATTAATTAAACGCGTATCGCATCATTTAAGAAAAGGAATTTGCTTAGCCTAAAATTGTACATTCTAAATTTAAACAGTGTGGAACCTCTTTACAATCCCTCTACTTAGAATGGTTTCTCAAAAAGCAACATTTCTAGTTTCTGTGCATTGAGTTCTATTTAAATTGGCAAAAATCGTGATTGCCGCGCCCACAATTGACAGAAGTTTACTTATTGACAATTTTTCTCCATATGTATATAATAAAAGGTGCCTAAATTCGGCCTAAAATAGGCGACAACGGATAGCAGATGGGCCCAGAATTTATAAAAAAAACCCTTTTGGCGCAAAATCTGACTTCTTAGTTTATACGTAATAGATACATTTTCAAAGGGTGCAATCAGCTTGCCACGCCCACAATTTTTATAAAGACTTATATGCAAGTACTTAAACCGTTAATACCATAACGGTTAAAGGAATGGTATAAAAAGAGAACCCAAAAAGCAAGTGAAAGTTTATAACAATATCCAATAAAAGTTCAAAATGGGATTTTTTTTATTTTTCATTTATTTTCCACTCACAGTATAAAATTGTCAAGGGTCAGCTTGAGAACGAGGTATGAAAGGTAATTTCATTTAATTAAAATTTAACAAACAACAAAAAAGGAAGAAGAAGAAGATAATCAGCAATTCGATTGTGTTATATGAAAATAAAGCGTGGATAGGTGAAGCTAAAAAGCAGTGCGGGAGTGCCACTTCAAAGCAGACTTACCTTACTTACTTGGACAAGGATTTGTTTATGTACTTGATTCAATACCAGAAAGCAATTTTAAAGTGTTCCAAGTGACTCTTGTTACTCTTTTTCATATTTCGTCTCGTTTAACTTATTTTTGAATTCTCTTTATATATTATTGCTCTCGGCATCACCGGTTGTGTGTGCTTCATATCTGCCATAATTATCATAATAAAGTTCATTAAATAATTGTCACGTATTTCGATTATTCTCTTCTTCTTCGTCGTCGTCAATGTTTGCACTCCTACCTTCTATTGCGGTTAAGTGCATAAATATGAGCACTAAGGGGTGGAAGAACATTTTCAAATTATTTTGTGTGCACAACAATAATAGTAAAACACCAAAAGAAAAACAAATAAGTAAACAGTTATATATGACTTGGGCGAAATCTTGACTCCCCACCACTTTAGATCATAAAAAAAAATATACAAAATTTTGTTTTTAACAAATATTTTGTGGTGGGCGGGAACAACCTTTTTAATTTTTGGAGGGGCATTGCAAAATCCTTTAAGAAGCATATTTGAAAATTTTCTGCAAATTTTTTGTTTTTTGGTTTTCTTTAATAGTGGGCGTGTCGTCGACCTGAATAGCTCGCTTGAAACCTTGGCGCTGACCAAAAAATATACACTTTGTGGTCTCTAATGCTACCTTCTGAATGTTACAAACATTTTGTCAAAGTGATGGTGGGTATAAAAAACGGATTCAAAATTTTATTAACATTTCATATTAGATTTTAGGTTGTCAGCTATGCACAATATGTGAATATGTCAAAAAATTTGACGAATCAATCATTTATGCAATTGTCACTTTTTGCCATACTTTCTCTTTTTTTAATCTTGCATACATGTGTCAAAGTCCATGTTATCCATGTGTAGTGTGATGTGTAAAACTCAGTATATGTGTTTTACAAAAAATTATTTTGCAAAAATTTTGAAAAGTTTATCTTTCCCTCACTCACTCATCCATTATCAGATAGCTGTGTGTGATTAGATTTTTCCATAAACAAATTTAAGACATATTTTCATTATTTTTTATATCCGCCATCATGATGATTATGGGGTTATGTTGTTTTTATTTAAACGTCCTCTTATGGTCGCAAATTTTAAAATATTGAGCTGAAATTTGGTACACATACACATCGTTCACGTCAAAAGTGTTGTTCTATATATAAACAAAATTAGGGTACGATCTGAACCACCATTTTACAATAAAATGTCACAGTGCTGAGCTAGGCTATATTTCGATTCCCTTATAGTAAATTCCAACTTCGAAGAGAAGCGAAATTAGTCATTTATTTGTCAATTTTATCAAGTACCATAGATTTGGCGTATGCCTAATATTGCCCATTTCTTACTTTTATGAAACATTTCTGCTTGCTCGGGCACATACAATTTTGTTACAGTTTAAACAAGTATAAAGGTTGCTGCCAAATTCTGCACAGCACTTAAAGTTATAGAGATAAACAGGATACTTGTGTAGCTTGCTTTTTGCGACGAGCGTGTCTACTGATAGGCGTCAAAAGCTCTGTAAAGTACGTTTTTTTTATCAGATTAAAACTCTGACTCGAACTAGCCGTGTCCGTTCGTGAGTCCGCCTTTTCTTGTTTACTGTTCTGTCGCAAATTTTAAGCTAATGAGTTAAAAAAATGAGCTATGTAGTTAAACTTTGGTACACATAAGTATGTGCTAAGTAGCACCGAGATGCCAAAAATTTTGGTGACCCTTTAACAGACATGTCCACATATGATGCAGAAGCTGGCGAAGAATCTGATTTTTGAGTAATTAGATGCGCAAAATATAAACTTTAGAGATTGTAAATCAAATACATGCCACGCCCATTGCTTGCATGTAAAGATGTAAAAAGGATTTATGATGGGCATAATTCAAATTTCCTTGTTTATAAATAAAAGCCTTTTAACAAAAAAATTACTAAATTCGTCTGTGGCCGACCATTTAATACCCTACTTTTTTTAGTTCCTCAATTTATTGCATAATTATGTGAGTTAGTTGATTGAAAGCCAGTTTTTGTTAAAATAATTTTTTTTAAAAATAGTCTAATCGGGTCTAAGATTTATTTTAAAATATATCATCCTTAAATCCATCTACAATAGTAACCGTGTGTCATGTTCCATCATTTAAATATTAAAAATTGCAACATATAGATTGATAGCAAGAATTATATGGGTCGACTAATTCGATTCAGAATTTGATCCTTAGCCTTGATTGATATAATTAAAGGTAGGCGTAACATTTCCTATTTAGGAGTTACAAACATCCTTCCCAAACAACGTTGCGGTGTCACGCCAAGGTTAGCAAAACTATTATTTTGCTTTTTCTTGGAGGTGATGACGTTGGCTCATCAATGTTGCAACACATATCATGTAAACACATTATTAACTAGTTCATATATACATACAAGCACTAATATAAAATTGAAGCAAAAACCATACATTCATAATAATATATGTCTGGAGCATACTAAGCTTCACTGAAGTGTGATATAAGCTTAATAACGGCGTGTTAACAAATTAATTAAATATGAAATTGATAAAATAATAAAATAAGTTGACTTTAGTGGTTTACAGTTCATTATATTTTACAGCTGCCCAACAATCTAATTTTATATGCCGGCTGATATTTTTAAAGTGACACACACATAATGCAATCAAAGGATAATATGTTCACAGTAGCTTTATTAAATAAATAAATAAATAATGAATAATATAATGATGATGGTGATGGGTATGGGGATAATGACAAAGTTGATTATATTAACTTGCCGATTAAAGGATAAAGATATTCATCGAAATTTTTATGACGTCCAATATTTTTTATTACAATATAATTATTTATAAGCGTTTAAATATACGTTTAAAAGGATTTTAACACATTTCACGTCATGACATATGCACGAGTAGCGTAGTAGTGTTGGGCATTTTTTTTTTTTTTTTGTTTATTAAAATTTCACTTAAAATTTTTATTTATGAACATTTCAAAGTCAGGCTGCATAAAGCGTGTTCATGCATATTCATATACATATACATATATGCACAAAACAGTTGCTTATTTACTTTTTTTTGTTCTAATTAAATTTATGCAGCATCAACTCTCTGTCTGCTGTATGTAAGTAGGTAAGTAATATGAACATCTATCGAAGTATGTAAATCTAGAACGATGATGACAACAATGATGATGATGGTGATGATAATGATGATGATGCTGTAAGCAACACAAATAAGTAATAAATGCATTTTTACACTTATGTACATGTGTCAACTTGGTAGAACAACTCAAATGAATAAAGAAACAAACAAGCAAACAAACCAATGGCAACGTTGCTAACACAGTTGAAAGGAAGTGAATATGTCATCAAAACTATACATACACAAATAAATATTATATAAATAAATACAATAAATACTAATACACACATGTTTACGAGCCTGCAACATGTTTTGTACATAAACAAATATGAAATGTCAAAAAATTTAACGATGACAGCATCAACTATAACAATTATATTAACAAAACAACAACAATAATGAAATAAATATTTTGGCAAAGGTTGTTTTACACAAAAAATTATTCTAATTAAACAAGTAAAAGCATCTCTGTCTCTATATACAAAAAGTGGGCGAGGCAAG
The DNA here is from genome assembly GCA_949710015.1 of Crataerina pallida. Classification (NCBI taxonomy): domain Eukaryota; kingdom Metazoa; phylum Arthropoda; class Insecta; order Diptera; family Hippoboscidae; genus Crataerina; species Crataerina pallida. The sequence continues at coordinate 9,741,539 of OX453292.1, read as the reverse complement.
CAGAAGATTACGCTCTGTAACAGTGTAAACAAACGTAAAACGTACAGAATCTGACTTGTATTTACACAAAAGGCGTTTCAATTGTGGGCGGGTCTGTCATTCGAGCACGCTCCGTTTTCGAACATCGATAGATGAATTTACACAAAGCTGCATTTTTGTGGCAGAAAGTCGATTATTGTTAGATTAGATTTATTGACACACATATGCACTTTGATTTTAATTATATGCTTTGTAGGGTCTCTGGTGCCACCTTCCGGGCACTGTAAACGAAGTGACAAACTCTATATATATTCTCTATCTTATGTGGAGGGTCTAAAGACTGTGCTTAGGAGAAAATACCTACACTCGCTTACATCAGTTCACTTGCTGTAATATATTAAATAATATTAAAGTCAGTCATCCGGATAAATCTTTGTAAAGATTAAAAAAATTATTTATTTATTTTGATTTTTTAAATTGCTTTTTTTTTAATTTTTACATCATTTACATGCAAATGAACCATAAAGCCACCATTCCTTCCCTGCTTAGTATTAGCACATATATACATATATACATGCATACATTCACCATAGCCTGGAAATGTCTGTTTTTGTTGTCTACATTTTAAATACCATGAAATAAACTTCAACTGACAGTATGCAGCAACCTTAGACAGCTAAGCTAAGAACATCTTGGACAAGCAAATACTTGGAGAGGTAGAAAAGGAAAGATGATGATAGACAGTTGTACACCATACCACCACATTAAGGTTTTCTTCATTTTTCACATTGTTTGCTATCAGAAATAACTGTTTGAGGATGGCAGCATCAACATTATGCTGTTGGCGCTAAATATTTGTAGTTTTGAGGTTGTTAACAATTTTAAGTACAATAAAAAGAGATAAACAAATAAGAAAGAGCTTTATTAGGCCAACGCCAAATCTAAGGTACCCACCACAATTACCTCCTTTATTTTGAGTACATCACATGTTATGGTACGTTCATGATAAATTTATGTTATGTTTTGTTTAAACATAATCAGACAAGCATAGGCCACTCGTACCCATAAATGTATATGCAAATGTAATGCAAATTCCACCCAACTACATACGAGTGTAGTCATTCTAACAAATTTCAGAGGATTGCTTTTAATAGTTCCGGAGTAATAGAAATTTTTGTTATAAATGCATGTTTGTATAGAAGCAACTACTACGTGATGTACATGCATGTGTATAATTACACATTGCAAAAAGATATACGTCTTCTTTTTAATATATCTCCTGAACGGCCGGTCCAATTTCTTTCATATGTGAACCATTAAAATGTACTAAATAAATGACTACCTTCGCTTTTCTTTGAAATCCGAATTTACTATAATTGAATAGAAAATTCAAATATCTAAATATTTAATGCCGTGGGTGAGCCAAAAGTCACAGGATTATGTGGGCGCATCCTTAAACCGATTTTGTCCATTTACCAATATCATACACCAATCTACATGCCGTGGAGAGAATACCTGAGAAAAATCAAAAATTGGCACAAATACAGGGACGTACGTAGCCCTTTTGGGCTAAAGCATCTTAAAATTTAATCCTAAGCTTGAATATATATATTTACATAGATTTTGAGGGTGTGGCTCATTTCCTTCTGGTACTTATAAACGTGTGAACAAAAACAATATACCCCCATTTTATTATGATAATGGATACAAAAAATTTACCTTGTTGAACATATCTCTTAACCAATTATTGCTAATTATTTCCATTGTTTTCAGAATTAAAAATAAAGAAAAAAATTATAAAAATCCACTAAAGACAAAGAGACATAATGTCGATGGTGGAGGTCATTCATCAAAAAGTGTCAGAAACGTATTCGAAAATCAATCTTTTCCCTTTAACCTCGTTTCATCGCATGAAATATAGTTTGGTCGGGCATATGTTAACAAAATAAGGCCAAAAAGGCCAGAATGCCCCGCACAAGTCGAAACAATAATAAATTACCGCCTATCTTTAAAGCCAAACCATAAAATTCTCATTCTCGTATTACAGGGTAATGCCATCTATACATGTAGTTCGCATGCATTGCCTTTACATAGCAGCTCCATCAAGCATGTATTGGGTGTCTGCGTAAGCATTTTCCAAATTAATTGATTCAAATAAATGTTGTCACGGCTGTTGCTGTTAATACTGTTGGCATGATTTTATATTGCAGCCAGCAGCTGAAGTTTTAATTCTTATGTTTATTTATTTCCCTTCTTTTTGGGCGTAGGGGGCTTTCGTTTATTTTGGCTTGTGTCTGAAAGTTTGTTTTCTTTTCAGTTTAAATTGTTTTTTATTGGCTCTTTGACCAACGATAGTAAATTTTAGTTTTATGCACAATTGTCAAAATAAATATTGATTGTTGGTGTTATAATGTGGCGGTCATTAGACGGCGCAATTAATAATTTTCTTGAATGGAGCTTCCAAAAATGTAACAGCATGTATGTTACCCACGTGAAATGTTTATAAATGTGTCCACTTAGGTATTTATTTACTAGTATAAAGTGATTTTTGATTAGAAAGATGTCTATATGAGGAGTTGTTCTAAAGGTTTGATTTTGAAACTGTCAACCGCTGACAGCTGGTCATTAACTGGGAGGCAGAGGTATACTAACTTTGCAACACCATTATCAAGTATAATCTTGAACAACTTTAAAATTTGACTCGATGTAGTCACGCCGGACCGTAAGTCCATTGAGGAAAGCCTTCGAAAACAAACTCTCTTATTTACTGTTATTACTTCTATCTATTAAGTGAGGTGCAATTAATCAAGTACCACACCCACAATCGATAAAATCGCTCGTTCGCACGAAAACAAATCTATAAAATTTATATTTCTAACAAAGTGCAAAAAATGGGTGCGATCGCCCATTGAACAAAACAAAAATTTTAAAATTGGACCCGCCCCACACATTAGCCGAAATTATAGCAATTAATTAAATAAAATATATATGGGGGTTAAAATCGAGATGATGCACGATGCATTTACATATTTTCAAAATTGTCCCGAGGGCGTGGCACGTCAGTATGAAGGGTAACAACTTATCAGAGAGACTGAAACTTATAATCTTTGGCTGTTACATTAAAGTTACACTTAAATTTTACATTTACATTATGCGGCATCCTTGAAAGAATCTTTGAAATTCGACGGCATTATGCAATATTTCACGAGTACACATAAACAACTTTACTCATAAATAACTTTAATTATTGTCATTTGTATGAATAGCGTACTATTACTGACTGTTGCACCATAAATTTCGGTATTTTTGGCTTTTTTAAATACGTACGTTGCTCCATGGTAAAATTCCGGAGAGAGAGAACTGCTGCGAAAGGGCAAAACCTATAAATTTTGGTAAAAATAATTTCAAAGATTTCAATTCTTTATTGTGTTTCTCATTTATATTATAAATTATTGCTACAGTGTATTGCTAAACAATATAATTGAGTTTAAAAGGAGCAAATAAAACTTTTATATTACGTAGAGTTTTTGTTATTGATTGTTTTAATTTTTTTTTCTGGTTTGGCTTCCACAGTGTCTATGGAAGCAGTTTATATATTATTTCATGTATAGGTAGCTTTTGTTGAAATGCTGTTAGAGAAGCACGAGTAAGTAGACGCACCAAAATGAATTTTTATTACATTTGATAAAAGCTGTTGTTGTTGATATTATATATATAAAACAAGTAAAAAAGGGCTACATTAGGCATCCGCCAAATCTAGAGTAGCCATATTCCCCTCTTCCATAATGAAGTGCTACTAAATTAACGTGAAATATAATTTAATGAACGCGTTTTTTTTTAACGGGGCATTATTAATATGTTCTTTCTAAATTAAAAATCTACCCAATCACTTTGCAAATTTATCAGTTTTTCACTCACTTTAATTATAATAATTATACGTGGACAGACATACCTGCATGAGATGATTATCGCTGATTATACACAAGTTCATTTTATACGAACACCTTGCTCTTTATATCTGGTAATCAAATATCTTAATGAGACACGCCCATTTTGGTGGGCGCATCACCAAAATTATATACAAAACAGCCACCAAAATATATAGGAACAGGTCACAGGTATATGAACAATGTCATCATACCAACACAAGTAAAACGTAATTGAAGTTTTTAACCATTGAGTGCACCATCTTAACCGATCTTGACATGTATTTTCACACATCTGTATTGTATTGCGTTATAGATGGATCTTTTGTTGTGTGGATGTATTGTTTGTAGCGTTATAGATGGATCTTTGGTCCGGTTGTACCCATTTTCAATACTAAACTACAAACAAAAGTTATTTAAACTAAATTTAAGAACAATGCCTCAAATTTGTGTGGCCGTGAGAGTGCAGGCAAAGGAAAAATAGGCTGGGGGGCCAAACTATTTTGTGTTTTATTAGTATTGTGAGCGTACCGTTGGGCCGATTTTGATTACTCAAAATAACAAAAGACCCACTTGTATAAAATTTGTCCGCAACAAATTTCAGCTCAATATCTCATCTCTTGCGAGCCAGCGATAAATTCTGACAGGTAAACAGACGAAATCAAGAGCTAAGTCGATTATGCTATTAATACTCATCAAGAACATGTATTTTTTGGGATGTGGAAAGCCTCCTTCTGGGTGTTATAAACGTTTGCATAAACACAGTTTCATTACGATGGGTGTGATGAGTATAACCTAAATTTGACTTGGGCTTAATATTAAACATCCTTCATACTTTTATACAAACAGTGGGCGTGGCCATTAGACTACTACATACTACTAAGAGAGTATGTAATACGTATCAACTACAATAGATTGCAAGTCGAATTTTACGCTGATTATAAATTTTTGTCATTTAACCCGCCGCGCCTATTTTTAGAACATCGATGAATAAAAATGTTTATAATTCCAAGTACTGAATATCAACTTTACAGCACAATTTATGTAGGTAAATATATTTTGGTCGATTTTGGGCGTGTCTTTCAACCGATTTGACTCAATTAAATAGCGATCTGAGTGCAGAAGATTAACATTTGTAACCGTGAGTGTCAACAACTCCGGAACAGACAATCATACGGTATATATATGTATGTATGCATGTGTGTGTGCGCGATTATATTTACGGTTAAAGTTATAGTATTTTCATCTACATATTATCGTATAAAATACGGATGTTATTCGCAAACACACAAATTATTCTTTCCATTTTATGTACTTTCTCCCCATAATTGATAGCTAAAAATAGAAAACAATTTTCTTTGCCAGAAGGTCTGAGTTAATGGAATTGATTAAAAAAAAAACTATATATATATATATACATATATTATACATATATACAGAAAAAAATTTGCGTTCGTGATGTATTGTCAGCAGTAATTGCGAATTCTGTCTATCAAGTGTCACCAGCAAACGTGTTTTTCTTTCTTATTTTTTTTTTTTTTGTATTTTTCTATCACCTCCATATTCCACGATCCTGTGACAATGTGAATTTTTAGAAAATAAATTCAATTAAATCTTTGTTTATAAACATAGAAAATATTTTATATAAAAAATATGTCCATTTGTAGATAAAATATGTCCATCAGTTTGGATGTGTTTTTAAAGTACGTCCAAGAAACCATGAACTTTGACTTAAAAAGTTTGTTTTAAAGGGCTTTTTTCAGAGGTATTCTACAATAAAAAAATTTTATTTGCAAAGGAAATAACGGAGAGATTTTATCGAATAATTATTATGCACAAGTTATACTTGCTTGAGGTTTATTTAAGCGATGGCATACCTATCGGTAAAAGCAATATTGAACAGAACACGAGGTTAAAATAAAAGTAACATAACATCAGTAACAAAGCAAAATACGAGGGAAAGCCCTTTTACCATCGTTCTAATATAAATCTAAACTTCGTCTCAACGCCTGAATAAGGCTGGCAACCACAGAAGCAGTTACTCTCACACACAAATAAAAGGACAATATTAACAGTAAATACAATAGCTTCACATATCGTTTAAATAACAAAAAAATTCAAGTGGTGTCTACTGCCGGAGGCATATACTTGAAAGATTCTTCTCTGAACTTATGAGAACTATTTCAACTAACAGCACTTAAACACTAACAATCAACATCATACACAAACACACGCACAAATATATATACGGCTTCTGTTGTTGCTCCTCGAAAAGAGAATAAAAGAAGCGGCAGCACTTAAAAGCGTCCTCCTCCTCCACTTAAATGGCATAAAGAAAAAAAAAAAGACCGTTCGTATATATAAATATTCTGAGTATTTTACACATAGAAAGTGGTTAGAAGAGGGCGAAAGTAACGCTAAAAAGGAGTGAGAAAGGATAAGGAAACTTACTTACACTTAACCTCAAAATCTAATTTGTCAAAGACTACCAACAACTAAATCACGTTGTAGACATTTGCGTACAAACCGCACAAAATGTGGCATAAAATCTCTGCAGGAGAAATCAATAGCAAAAGCGATTGATGATGAGACTTAAAAACAGAGATAACTATATGGAGACACACACACACGAGTACTTACTGCGTCTAAATGGTTATTTTTCGGCTTCAGTAGCTGCCGTATCCAGTTCTTCTTTTAGAGTTAAATGAGAGAATATTTTGGCAGAAACATAACAACATTAATTAATTAACTTAAAATGAATCATCATTCACAAACCGTTTTGGCCGTTGATAGCGTTAATTTTTGGTTTGTAAGATAAAATGTGCGCTGTTTAAACCTTAAGGAAGCTGGGTTCGTAGTCCATATATAATATACATATGAGCCAGACGTTTTGTATAAAAAAATTTATAATTACAATTAAAATCATCTGATTAACGAAATTCCAGAATATGTGTACATACCTTGTAGGTTTTCTGAGGTCTTGTTAAAACACTTAGTACACCCGCTATCTTTTATGGGAATATCGAGAACAACAAACAAGAGTTGTTCAATTTTCATATTTTTGACGTTTTTCTATTCATTCTTATTTTTCATGCTATCAATGTCTATTAACATCAAAACATGGACCGAGTTTTGACTATAATAAGTATATTTTTCTCTAAAACCCTAAACAACAGTTAAGCTTTGTACAATTTCTTAGCTGACTGAAAGGATTTCAATAGTCATTACCTCTGTTGAGCTTGTTGAGTTGTAATTAGAAAAAATTTTAAGACAATTTGTGTTTAGTAAAAAAAAACAAAGCAAGAAATCACAACCTTGGTCAGGCTGAAATTGGTGGAAAAAAGGCGCGGTAAACCAAGCAGCAAACCAACAACAACAACATTCTGTTTATTCTTGCTCTTCTCGTTTCTTTCTCGTCCTTTGTTCGGCCTCAAGTGTTTTCAACCCTGTCTGTGGTAATAGTTAAAACCTGTTTATCTTTATTCAACAAAATTTTCCTTTTTGAATTGTATTCTTCTGTTGCTTTTTTTACGTTAAGTTTTGGGGTTTTTTATTTTTTATTTTTTTCTGTGTTTTATTCCTACATACATACATATATGTATGTTATAAAATATTTTTCTTTTTCAACACACAAATTTTCATTTACATTAAATATCTGCCCTTTTTATTTCATTGAAATGAAAGAGCATTTAAGGTGTTTCAACAATTTGTGCTTAAGTTTTGCAACGAGTGCATGAACGGGGCGTTTGGTGTTAGATAGTAGACCCAACTAACCCAAAATTTACAAAAAGCTTTCCTAAGTCCAAAATTCCTTTATTGGGGTAGCCTTTTAATAGTCATTTTAGCCCACATTTTGTGCGTTATGTGCAAGTTATCCAAGATTTATTGTTATTGTTTCAATCGGTGTTATTGTTATTATTGATATTATTATTGTTGTTGTTGTTATTGTTCATATCGTGTAATTGAAAGTTATACGTTTTATGTATGAAGAGGAAATACAAAAATCGTCCAATTTAAACCACATTCAATATCACTGACCTTTGGTTTACCACTTGACCTTGCGCCAAAATCACTAAAATATCTTTGAAACTCTATCCTGTAGTTCATACACAATTTTATCTATATATCAGACACAAAACATCAACAGACGGACAGACAGGCATAATAAATATACATTTATTTCAATACTCAGCATACACTCTTCACAATTCATACAAATATGCTTGTGTTGGTGCATGTATTATACACATATACCCTTATTGGGTTCCAGTAATAATAATTTTACTTTCTTTACATTCAAATGCTTTTATACTTACCACACATATAAATCATCTGTACTATAAATTTGTGTAAAGACAAACTTATACTTATTCAAGCGGAACACCGACTACAGTAGTCGGTTTTGATTATCCACAATTACTACTGTAGAGAGAGAGAGAGACAGGGATGGTACGTTACTGATATTATACTTAAATGAATATTCAAACATACAAGTTTCCATATGCATGCATTTATGTACAAGAATACACACATATGTAGTTGTAAAAGCAAATATACGAGCACACATACATATATGAATGCTTTCTCATACATTTATGAGTTCAGTTTGGTTTAGTTTACCATTCACTTCGGCTACCAAATGACAATATCTTTTACATATTTGAGTATGTCTGACTAACTACCATACATATTATTAAAATCAGTATCGTTTAACTGATATTGCATATATAGATAGATATGAATGCTTACCTAATACTACACATATACTGATAATTAAAAATATACCCACATAAAGTGTTAGTGTTAGTTAAATATCTATTAAACTCAAGTTTGAATGTCTAACTGCGACGGTACTCGAATGCATAATACAATAATTTATCTTCCTGTGAACTAACATGATTGCACTCAGTTTTAACAGAACCCTTAATATTTCCACATAATGCCTGATATACATAATTAAACTAAATGGCATGGACTTTAAATCAAAATAATCCAATTTGAATGATGGAGAAATGGAAAAAAGTTTATTAAACAAAAAGAAAGAAAATTACCCAAACTCTGTTCTACATAGATAACTTGCTCGTATATGCAACAAAGAGAAAAAACTTTGGATGGCTTGGGCCAAATCTTAAATACCCTCCACATACTCCACTACATACAAACTAAGGGCTTGGCGTGATTACATCTCTTAACAGTATTATGCACTGACTAACAAATCAATTTTTTGTAGATTGGAGACGTGGCAGATACCCGCCCTCTACAGTTTAATTTACTAACAAGTCAGATTCTCTGCCAATCATTTTTTTTTTTTTTTTTGGTAAATTTTGGGGGTGTGGCGCTCGATCAACTTCACCAAATTTTAAGTAGCAATTCTTGAACAGAAACTTGGAATATCAACTCGAGTTGAGACACAGGGACGTACTTCTATCTTGAGGCTGATCAAAAACAAGTGTACCGTGTGAAGTTTTTGAAGCTTCCTTCTGTTGGTTACAAACTGAATAACAAGCTTGGTGTGTCAGCCATCTGATGGGGAGGACATGAGAAGCGTTCTGAATACATCAACACATTATTTCTCTGTCTTACACTCACACACATACTTTCTTTTTGACTAATGACATTTTATGCACAAATCTAATGTAAATCTGTTTCTTTTTTAACAATTTCCTAAAGTTCACATTAGAAATTTGTCAACATTTGAACATACGTTAAAAAAAAGATAAATTTCTCATTTGCTGTAATTCGCTTTTATTCCGTCTTTGTTTTATATGAGTATTTGCATGCATGTCCTTTCCTCTTTATAGGAAAGTTCTCTTTTTGCAGCACTTCTTGCCTGCCTTTGCTTCTATTACTGACAGGCACAAATGTCACAGAATGTAAGAAGTGAAAAAAATATATATAAAATTGGAAACAAGACTTTTTCTTATATATACATGTACGTAGTTAAAGTGATGACGAATAGGGCAGAAAGCAAAAAGTTTTTGTTTACTTTTGGAGCATTTTTAATATTTCATGAAGATTAACTTTATATCTACATTTCCACTCCACCCCTAGCCACCGATCTGCGACACCGATGTCAAGAGTGCATGTTTAACAATTCTGTTAACTTATTTTTCTACTCTCCTATGACTTGGATAAATTTGCTTAGAGCTAACAATCATTTCGTAATGGTAAATAAATCCTATTTGCCAACTTTTGTTAATTTAAATTTTTATACGAATGATGTCCTTCGCTATGTGTTATTTAAGTATACGAGCATGAACGAACCCATAGTGCTGGGCGTACATAATCATTATTTTATCGCATTATATTTCTGCAGCTAGACGTAAACAGCTTATAAAAACTTGCAAGTTTTGAGAGATAAAATTGTGAGCTGTTGTAATTCATTACAAATTATAAGCTTGACTGAAGAGTAATTTTGCGAAATAAATCAAACAGCCAATACCTGCCTACTTATGAACGATAGAATTGAAGAAGAGTATGAACAACACTTAAGTTGTATAACCAGAAACAATTGATAATAACTGTAATTAATTGTGTTTGGGTGAGGTTGTCCTCGTAGATTTCAAACTGTGGGTTTTTTATCAGTTATTGTATACAAATTTTATTTCAAGCGTTAAAAAAATTTTAAAAAATGTGTCACAAAAACAAAAAAGAAGATTCAATGATTTGGATTTCATAATTTGGAAATGGAAAAAAATGACTTTTATTTCTCGTTCTTAATTTTTGAATATTTTTAATTAATGTGCGCGACGGCGAGTACGATATGAACAATTCTTTTTTAGTGAGAGCAAGATATACTCGTATATATAAAAATGTAAAGATGGAACTCTCTGTCGATTGCAGGCGTGCAGTTGTTGTCGAATAAAATGCAGCCAAGCTGCACACACTGCATCGACAGACTTAGACAAATTGCATGTATAAGTGAAGAGTGTTTAAGATTCGTCATAAACCAAATTTAATTCTTATACTCTACGGCTAAAGAGGGACTAACCATTTATTCAAACAATCAATTCAGAATCTCTTTTTGAATCAATTTAATCATGTCCTTCTAGCTGTCCATGTAAATTTGGGCCCAAACTTTAAATTATTTTTGAGATATTGTGATGAAATGTTTTGTTTTGAGGAAGGAACTAAATGAAAATGAACTAAATTGGACCATTGGCTAAAATTCGCAATTATTGATTTTTTTGACAATATTTGGTAAATAATAATTAATTACCTTAATCTTTAACTATGCCAAATTTAAGCCCGATTGGACCATTTTTAGATTCCTTTTTCATATAATGAGAGGTGGCTTACAATCCGTAGCGTTTACTGATAGTAAACTGAAGTAATTGTAGGATAATTTGTGAAACAAAGTGGCGTAGGGTATTAAATGGACCGACTATAACATTTCCTTTTGTGTTATTTGTTTTATTTAGTTACCCTTTTTCTACACTTTATTAAGATTTAAAGTTTTCTTGTACAATTTACCCGTTTCCTGCCATATGCACTCCACACACTCCACTTTTTATTTCCCTTTTTCCATTGCTAATAATAGTCGTAGATTTTCAAGTTTATAGTACGATTCAAGACTATTTTTTATCAGGTATGTGCGGTGATGTTACTAGAGAAAAGCTTCCCAACACACAAACTCATACGCATAAGTAACTAAAATAACAAAATACATACCTTAACATAAATTCTAAATCCAATTACGCGCACCATTTAATAGCGAACATGTGATTTTGTTATTCGTTTTTCAAGTAGGAAAACAACGTATCAGCTGGTAGGTACGTGCTCTGTATTGTTTTTAATGAAATTGATGTTTTTCCACCTCTGTCGTACGCGTGTGCAGTTGCTACGTAGTGCGGATATACAATAAATGATTATATTTTTTAGTCATTACTGCTTTTCAATTCTTTTATCAAACTTAAGAAACCTTGCCATTGTTATATGGCAACGGTTGCACTAACTAATGTACGCTAGTGAAGCTTATGATAGAATCGTTTAGTAAGCATGTAAATTAAAAATTTTCCAACATTTAAAACTATTGCCAACATTCAAGTGCCGACAGGAGTCAAAGGACAAAGTTTTGCAGATTTAGTATTTTTTTTTTAATCTTTCAGATTAAGGATTTTAAAAATGTTAAAAATATTAGTCATAGAGGAATTGTAATTTTCATAGTAATGGCATGGTACTGGTTACCGTGTGGATTGGACTTTTATCATACGCTTCACATAAGTTGGAGAGTATACTAAGTTTGCCATCCCATTTGCAACATCCAGAAGGAGGAGACTGAGTCGATGCAGACATGTGCGTCCGTGTGGCCGTCTGTTGCAGGCGTAAATTTTAGGATATTGAACTGAAATTTTAGTTTTTGCACACATATCGCTCTAGAGCCCTGCTCGCAATCGACAAAAATCTACTCATCTGTCACAAAAATTGACTTATAAAGTACAAATTTAGTACTCATATTAATAAATATCTCTTCCACGGATGTGCTCCCACAATTAACAAAAAAAAAAAACCGCAAATTATTATCTAATAAGTATGAAAATAGTCGGTTACAAATTATATGTGACGTTACACATATTAAACTTAATTGAACTCTCAATTACTTGGAGATTTTAGGCGTTGCACCTAACTAATTCTGCCCATTTTAACTGATTTTGAAGCTTATCAAAATATTTAATGCAAAGTCCCTAATGGCTTTTTCTGGGTGTTCTATGTAAAATATATACAATAAATGGACCATTCCTCTTAACTGCAGACTTTTTACTTCCTCTTATGATAAATCCTAATTTATATAAAAAGCCATAAAATGACCATTTTAGGCCTTTTGGTGTTAATTTATTCTCTCCCTCTCTCTTTATATATGTACCGCACTTTTCCTCTTATTTACGTATCATTATCTACAACGCATATTTACCATTATACCAATTCAGATTTATGGTTGATGGCAAGTAAGAATGCTATTTATAGATCGCACGCACACGTACCAACATACACTTTCAAAAGCAATTTTCGTTCATTGTCTTTATTTCATATGTAAAATTGGCCTGGTCTGCTGATTATACATATTTTGCGCGGCGACACGTTCGTTCACTGATGACATTTGCGGTTTAAATTATGAGTATTGTGAATAAAATCGCTGTGAGAGACTGGACCGAGCAGTAGGAGGTGGAGGAGCACGTTGTACCAAATTGTAAAAATATTATAACAACAATATGTAGCAGTAGCGCAGCCCATATATATATTATGCACATACCATAAATAAAACACATATTGACCGAAATGAAAACAATTGAGAGGATTTCCTTAACAGCCAACATACACAAAACCAAGTGCCAATTAAAATTTTACAATGCCATCAACCAGCCAACCAACCAACCAACCAAGCAACCTCCCTCTTCCAATCATAACATTAATATGCATTCAATATATATTTATGCACACACACATACACAATACTTATGGATATTGCCATCATAAAGTTATATAGTAGGAGTAAAATGGTTGGGTAGACATTTGCGTTGCCTGGATTGTTGCAGCAAAAATATTATATTTTTCATGAATAACCAAATGATCCGCTTTTAGTAATCATAAATCTGTATGAAATCCAACAACTTGATGGAAAAAATTTAAACGAAATTTACACAGAAGTACACCCACACATACTCGTATGTGCTACATGTTGTATTTTGTATGAAATTTGCAAAATGGAGCCACAGATAAATAGTTGAGGATAAAACGCAATAAGTTGATAAGGGCACCGTTACCTTTGGTTACAATTTATTACTCAATTAGATTGTTCGGAGCGCAACGTAACCTAAGAACTGAAACAAATAGAAACAAGTAAAGACCGACCATCGAATACCCTACAGGACTTGATGTTTAAAGACCTCCACAACTACAGGATTTTACATGGGGAAGAATTTCAAAAATTGTCCGATCATATCTATTTTCAATAGGGTTTCCCTTTGGGCCAATACACGTCCTTGTACCAAATGTCATTGAAATATTTCAAAAAATGCGACCTGTATCTTACGCAAGAATTTGCATGGACAGGCAGGCGGACAGACGGACATTTTAGGTTTTGATTCTGAATCGATCGTTACAATTGAAGGTGGGTGTGGCAATTACCGTCCGTATGAACTCAATATACGTTTTGGCACAAGTAGTGCAGGGTATGTAAAAACCAATAATGGGACAAGTAAAAATCTCTTCTTTACTACGGGGAAGGGCTACAAAGTTACAATAGAGTTTTAAATTCAATCAAAGGAAATCAATACTTTTTACAAATTCCGTCAAAACAACAACTGTGAAAAATGAATACTTGATCCTTACCTTTTATGTACAATAAAACGTATTATTAAACAAGTGGTGAAATTAAATTTGGTTTAAGTCAAATCTTATACACAAACAGTGGACGTGGCAAATAGCTAACAGCTAACGAAATATTAACATATAAAAGGGATTAAAGGTCAAATGAAGTTTTTTGCAAATTGTGATTGTGTCCGTTATCCAGCTCCGCCCATCCTTTGAACATTGATGGAAGTGTTAATTGTATTTACGTGCACAAATATTCAATTTTATAAGTCAAAGTTTTTGCCAAATGTAAGGACTTTTGTTGATTGTGGGCATGGCCACCAACCGATTTGCTCGATTTAAATAACAATTTGAGTATGATTAATATAAATATTTGTACGGTCCTGCGGGCATGCACGCAGAATGTTTATCGGCCAGTTTTTGATACTGATAACGTGGTAACGAAGAAACCGTTATTTATGTTCCACAAAGTTTCCACTATCGCTTTATCCTCGTTCTGGTAAAATTGCATTCTTTTTTTTATATAATTTATTACATAACTTCAATCCCCCAAAAACTTAACCATAATAAGTGAAAAATTTATGTAATTTGGAATTAAAAATAAGCATCAATACATCAGGAATATATGTACAATACCATTTTAGGCCAGCGCCGTATACAAGTAAGCAAGCAAGCAGGCGGCGAGCACAATTCACAAAATGTCCAACATTTGTGAAATGTTGTAGAAATTTGGCTATAAAACACAATGTCAGCCGCAACTATACAATATAGAGGATGCACTGCAAATAACTGAAATGGTAAACAATAAAAATGCCAAAGCATGAATTATAATAATACCAACAACAATACGGACAGGAACAAAAGCTACCGTCACCACCACCACCACCACCACCACCACCCATACCATTACCTTCACCCCACAAAGCATAAACAAACATTAATATGTATATACATTTGTTAGTAGTTGTTGGCCACAGACCACACAGCATGGTAAAAGAAAAAAATGAAGAAAAAGAGCCAAAATGCGGGAGATGACAAACACACACAAACAAACAAACAAATGAACAAATTTCGTGTACGTATGCATGTGTAGGTGTGAGTTACTAAAACCAAAAACCGGAGCCACCATTTACTACTGATGATGCCCAAGTGAATTTTGAATTTTTTTTTTTGTTTTTGAAAATATACACATTAACCCACCATTGCCATGCAAACTCATGCTTGAATTGTTACTTATTGGATTCAACAATTTCACCGAACTACCACACTGCCCATATGTATAACCAGGTGGCTAGTGACCCAAAACAAAAATAATAATAACTATAACAACAACAACTACTACTACTTGTATTACTACTCCACACATCGCACAAAAAGGACGAGACAAAAACAACAACGAATTTGGCTTAGACCAAGTGTTTCTTTCCAGGCAGGTATTTAATTACGCCACATAATAGTATCAATTTTTATGTCGAATTTTGTATAAACATTTTTTTATGTAAATTATTAACGTGCCTGCTATATGATCCCGCCCATTTTTTTCGTAACGATAACAAAGCTACATATAAATATGCGTAATGAATTTGAACTCCTTAGCAAAATTGTTGAGCCGAATAGGCAGGATTTTTGCAGTGGTGGGCATGGGTCCGATTTAAAAAGCATACAGAATCTGGTAGTGTAGGTATAAAATTTCAAGTCAATATGTATCTCAAAATTTACGGCGCTAAACGTTGCAACGGCATACACGGACATGTCTTCGATTAAGATTATAACGCTGATTAAAAATATGTCTGTATATAAGTGCTTCGTAGCATTTCTGATGCTTTCTTATGGTTGTTACGAACTAAATTATAAACTTATTCGTGGTAGCTATAAATACAACAACAACAGAAGTTTCCACAACAACATACATGACATTTACAACAACAGTATTGTTGTCATGACATTCACATTATGCGCTCTCCTACACGCTGTTCTCTGATGTGCCTAATGGCGTCAGCAGTTATAGAAAGAGTTATAGTTTCAAATACACCTACCGTTGGCCGCCCACCTGCATTACTCGCTTGTTTGATTAAAGAGAATTTCTTTGTATGCCCAAGACCGAATAGCTCAAATCACACTCTCTCTTATTATAATGGAGTCATTAGTAAGACTAACGAATAACGGATAATTTCGGTTGAACGCAACCCACGACTGTAAAAATTTGCGATCATTGTGCAAACAATATTTTCTCTTTCAAAAAGCACGTGTAAATAAAAATTGCGTAAGGTATATATGGTGCAACCAACACACTCACTATCGTCCCCGTAACCTTACCAAACAAACAAAACATCTTTCATTTTACAAACATTGTTCACTCACCGCAAAGTATTTATACTGTAATCTCTGTATCTTTTTTTTTTTCGGTGTTTAAAAGTAAAAATAATAACCAAGCGAAGCACAGAGAATGCTTCCTTAATATTTGCTTTTGCTTAACTTTTTAAAATTGTTTCATTTTCTTGTTGTTAATATTATTGTTATAGGCTTTGAAAATGTTTCCCAATTATAAACATAACGGTACAAAGGAAAGTTCCTTAAAAAATTCCACCCGTGAGTTCTTTCTTAAAACTTAACTGGGATGCATCAAAGAAATGAGGAAAAAAAATTTTTATTAAAAAAAAACCTTCTAGAAAACTTTCACACCAGGGTAGGTTAATACCTTAATGGTTAATTCGGAGAAATTTTTCAGTTCATAATTGAAACGTTTGCGCAATTCCGTCGTAGTGCATGAATGATATAAAAATCAAACATTACTTGTGTGCGGATGTAGTACAATTCGTCCAAAGAAGTCCTAAAAATGGTTCAATTTAGTCCGTTTTCCTCTTTGGGTCAAGACATGCTCTTGCAGAAGGTGGTCAGACGGACTTGTTTAAATCGATTTAGAAAGTATCTTTTTAGTTTAAGAGTTATAGTTAAAAGCTGCAGTGGTGTGTATCATACCCCACTCCTTAGAAATGTGAAGTTTCTCAGTTTATAACGAATATTGCAAATTGATATAGATTTAAAGAAAAGGGAAAGCAAAAAATCCCCAAAAATTTTAGTTAAGAGAAACTAATATTTTATACCAACGCAACCTACACTCACGCCTTTAATTTACAGCCACAAACAAAGCTACACGAGCATACATTTTTATACCAAGACTTATCATTATATTCGTACTTTTGACGTTTAGATTTATATGCATATAAACGTTTCATCTTTTAAGGGTTTGTGCTGTTGCCATTACTGTTGTTGCTGCTGTTGTTTGTGCATCTTAAATAGAATTTATGTTGCCATTTTATGGTTATAAGTTACAAGTTCGTTATATTCTCTTCTTTGTGTTTCTTTTTTTAACCCAAATACCATGATACTAAAATGATCCATTGTAAGCATGAGTGTGAGTGTGGTACATAACCCATAAAGCCAAAGATATCAAAATATTTCATACAATATTTTCACGCTATGTTTTTGTGTGCGTGCAAATCGTTATTCATATACGTGTATACTTGTAGTGAATTTATGAGACAATACATGCTCACCATCATAATGAGACCACAATTTTTTTTAATTTCACGTTTTATTTCATGGTATCAAGGATTTCTTAATTCACAACTACAATTTTTAATTTTTGCACCCTACCCCCACAAAATGTCTATTATTGATAATAGCATAAAAATCTGAATCGATTGAGAAATGTCCGTCTGTGTAGTCTTTTGTTATTAGCCGTCTTAAGGTCGTGAAGTGCTGAAATATTGTAAAAACAAGGTACCCTTGATATTATCCCTAGAATAAAAAGGCGCGCCCACAATTTACAAAAAATCCTACAATTTGCTAAAGACACAGGTAGTGCCCGTTGGTATTATTCTAATTAAAATGGATAAAATGGTTTATAGCCACACCCACAATCGACAAAGAAGCAACTTCTTGGGCACAACGAAATAGTTCCTTCATCCGCCAATCCCAATAGAAATTTGGCCTAGCTTTTCACCTTTTTTTCAAATAGCACACACAGAACCAAATTTTGATTGATACGTGTGAAGCGAATACTTCATATGAAACAATCTGTCACGTCGGTTCATGATTATAGGATTTGTAGCTTACTAAGAATTGTAGCTGTGAAAGTGATTTAGTATAAACACTGTAATTGACACTCTACGTATAAAACCATGATTACTATGGTTGAGGAGTAAATTATTTACTTATTACATATTATTAATACATATCATTATGTAAGAAACGATTTACATGAAGCATAATGCATGCACACACATCATTATCATAATGCCAAAATATTTTATATCTAATCAGACCGACAGACAGCCAGCCAGGCAGCCGGGACGGTATATACGTAAACAGAAATATACGTTCTCCTCATTCGCTTCACTAGAATCATTCACTGATTTATTCATGTACATTCATTTAGTGGCAGCAACAACAAAATATTGTTGCGTGCATATTATGAAAATTACAAGTTTATGAATTTTATCAACATTTGCCAAAATTCAGAATAGCATATGAATGGTGTTTTCGCCCTTATCTAATACTCTTGGTTTAATTCTGGCTTGTTGCCCATTTCATTTATACTATTGTACATTTATTTGTTGTTGTGATGCAGAAGAACAACAATTATTTAATCTTCTATATTTTTTTAATGTAGTCTCAATAATTTGGTATTATATTTTGTATGCAAAGGCCAAGATTTTGAAACACATTTAATCATAATCGTAATTAGACATTAATGTCCTTTGATATCCTCTTCATCAGAATGCCAAAAACGTGGTTGACACACCCAAATTAAAAAAAAACAAATCACAAACAGTTACATTTTGGCTTTGCCTATATCTTTGATATACTTTAGAGTTATATAGAAAATGTGGGCGTGGCAAGGTTTTTTTAAGATTATAAATAAATTGATGCGTCGTGGTTCAATTTTTGTGGTAGATAGAGAGGTTTTTGTAGATTTTATGTTAGTTGCAGTTAACCGACCACGCCCATTTTTGGCATATCGACGGAAGTGCTGATTATAAATATGTGTTCCAAATTTATACTTCGTAGTTCAAGTTTTGTTGCTAATATATAGAATTCGTATGATGTGAGCGTGGCTCTCAAACCGATTGTACCCAATGGAAAAATCACTCTGTATTCCGAAACTAGAAATATACAAAATTTCAACCCAGTATGAATAAATGAGTAAAGTTTACTTCTCCAGTTATTATTTGATTGCGATGAGAAGCAAGAGCTGTACTCCTGCAACTTCTATTACATTCGTTCGTTTCGTTATTTTACGTACACTGCACTAAACATTTTCCATAACTCTTCTGTCATCAATAAATAAATATGCTTTAGAACCGAAAAACGCCCCATTAACTGAGACCCGCAAGGGGTTCATATTGGTTTTTCATATCCCACATAAGAGATTAGAGAGATATAATATAAAGAGTATGCAGTTTAATTAATGTTTTACAAGTTATTTCATATAAATTCTTAAGCGTAATGAACACCACACATGCTCAAGCACTGTATCTTTTATTGCAATTTATATTTACATAAAGTTGATTGTGAAATGGAAAAGCATCCGTTGTACACAAATGTTTTTAAATCTTGACTTTTTAATTATAATTTCCATACACCGAACGTATGTGTGTATAGATTTCCAAATAATTGAGAATAATTTTAAAATATATTTTATTTGATGTTCTGCCCAATGAATTTATAATATAAAATAATTTAATTTTAAATCTTTCAATGTTAAAATATTGCATAGATGAAGAAAGAATGAGAATTGTTAAGTACTTTTGTAGAATTGAATTCTTTTTTACTAACGACAATTGGCGCAATACGACGTACTCGCTTAATTTTACAACCATGCCAGACTAAATTCAATTCAATTCAGGCGGCAGCCAATTCTTTTTGCTTTTGAATCACTTTTAATGCTCTAAAACATCTTTTTTCATCAATTATTGATTTAGCCATATTATGGGAGTAATCAGGGAGTAGTGGTCGGACTCAACAGATCCATCAACCCATTATAAATGAAAATTATTCAATCAGTTTTTCCTCCACTTTTTAGTTAAGAATTGTTATCATTGACTTTCATCAAAAGAAAACCGCTCTAAAAATTTATATATTCCTATATTTTAATTATTTCAAAACCTAAATATTTTTAAAACAAATTTAAAAATATTATGAAAATGAAAGAAAATTAACGAAACATTCTTAAGAGTTCGTGGAATAAAAAGTCTTGGGGAAAAAGATTTACGTCCGCTTTCATTACCACACAGCCAACATAACTTTATTAATAAGCTTTCGAAAAATGAAAAGTTTGAAAAAAAAATATATCAGAATACTACGGCATGACTTTATTGCCACGAATGCTGAAGGTTAAAGGAAAATGTCAAGCAACATAAAAGCTAACTGTGTAGCTACCATCTGAACTTAATTTATGTTGACAAGTATTAGCTTGAATTTATAACTAATTTATGTGAAAATTTCAAAGTGAATTTTCACTAATATTATTAAACAGTTTTTTTATAAAAAAACAAAAAAGTAGAAAAAATCTTCACCTCGATGAATAGAAGGAGATGGACAATGTACCGAATTGTCTATTAAAGAATTAAATTATATTGCTTGAAACAATTTTTCCACTTTGTATCATTTAAACTACGATAAATGAATTATTACTTATTCACAATTCAACGCCAAACTTTTTATGAAAGCGCTATAAAATCTAAATATTTGTACAAGCATGATAACGAAAGTTAATTAAAAATTATAAAAAAAATCATACTAAATAAACGTTAATCGATACATCTCTTCAGAATAGACGTACGGACGAATGGACGTACAATGTAATGGACGAATGAACGCACGGATCAATGGATGTGCAGGCGCGTGAACATGTGGACGAATGGACGTACATACGAAAGGACAACATGGACGAATGGACCAATATTGAGCCGGCCATCCATTGAGAGAAGTATTTGTAATTAGACTATTTATTATATCTGTTTGAATAATTCCGGAAAGCATGGCTACATAAAAAATAGTATTAAATATAACTTCCCAACAATTTTTTCATAATATTAATAGGAAAACTCTTTCCTGAGCGATAAGGAACTTTTGTAATAATTCCATGCATTTTGCAAAACATTTTCATGCCCATGCTTGAACACATTTGTGTATTGAATATTGATTATTTGCATAAATTTTGTATTCTCCGATTCTCCATAGAATGCCCAAACAAAAAACACATACATACACATAAGGTCCCATGCATGAGAGTTTCGTTTGCATTGTATATTATATTGTAGCAGGAAATTTACGATAGAAAATTGAATGGAAAACCACATACCAGCACTGCTGTAACAACAAACATTTGGTAAATAATCGACTATATTACTAACGGTTATATTACAATTTTTACCACTTTTGTTTAGATGATTATTACCTCACATTGTTAGCTGTAGTAAATTTGAATTTTCCTGGTGCATATGGATGCACAATGCATGTGTGTTTACATTGAGGTACGAAAGTATGAATTTTCATTTTAAATACCATTCTTCATATATTGAAAATTTTTGAAAAATATTTGTTCCTGTAATGCTACAAATGCTCGTTTTATCTAAAACACTTTTAATGGAAAATCGAAAATATTTATGTACACGTTTTGCTATATCCTCCAAATAAAATGGAGGCGCTTTTAGTTTCTCCATGCAGATGTAAATTTGGCAAAATTGGCCAAGAGCCACAATCGTTAAAAGGTAAGCTGTAAAATTTAATTTTTGTACACATATTTACAATTGCAATTTACATGCTAAAAATGGGCATGGTCGGATGACATATACGCCCACAATCAATAAAAATCTATGTATCCGTCATAAAAATTGACCTATGAACGGTTAATTTCGTACGCAAATCTATAATTTTCCCATCAATCGATGTTGCAAAAATAGGCGTAATCGTATTACGGATACGCCCATAATTTATAAAAAACCATACTCAGCATAAAACTTCACTTCCACGCCCACCTTTTCTATGTAGATGTGAAGCTTTAAGCCAAATTCAGTATTCTTACTCTTTTTTTATGACATCCAATATTTAGTTGAAGCCAAACGTACATGATTCACTTCTCTAATCCTTGATTGGTCTCAAATTTTTGATGATAATAACATCATCTTGCTTTATAATTATAAATATGTGCATAGATGGAGTATATATTATTTTCTTAATTAGTGTTTTGCTTCGTTCTTTTCGTCCTTTCTATTAAAAGTCTGCGTGCGATAGAAAGTTTGCACTTAAATTTCCTTCCTTTCAACACTTATAATATTTCCGTCATCAACAACTTTATTTATATTGTAGTAACAACTACTGCTACTTTAACTGCCTAACGTCGTTGCTGTCTGCACTGCTGCGCTGTTTTTACATAAACTGTTAAAGTCGTGGAGTAATAAAATGTCGGCATTGTATGAAAGGAGAGAATTGAAAAACAAACCAAAAAGCAGGAACAACGCAGAAGAGTACGAGTATATATTGTGCTATGTAAAATAAGCCAGTGATGCATGTTTTCTTGTTTCTTGTTATGCACAGCATTGTAAACTTTTTCATCATCAGTGGAATTTTTTATAAGAAAAATTCATTTTGTTACTTGTGTATAAAAGTTTTAAAGTTGTTATTACCGCAAACGTATGTGTGTACGCGAATTCACAAAGAACTATATATGAGTAAGTACAGTGATCAAAGCCATTTATTATAAATTGTTACAGTCAACAATTTATGCTTAAACATGCTTAACGCATGTGCGCATATATGTGCGTATGGTGCGGTATGGTAATAACATATATGATATTACTTTATAAAACATTTTTAAACTATTCATTAATTAGTGTCAAGTTGTGTGGGGTATACTTTAAAGAAATGCAATCACGCATTGGTCGTACAGGATAAAGTTTTGCCAAAACTTTATAATACGAGTACATTAATTGTTAGGATGGATTTTCATGTGGTGGAATCTAAATATGATAAACACATTGTGGGCGTGGCTGGTGCCTGCGTTTTAACTCTGCACCAAATACAATAATTCATAAGTCGTGAGCGAGCTTATTTTGCAGCACTTTGATGAGTGATAGATATATGTAATCTCAACTTTCCGAATCAATAAATATTTGTTCATTTTTGGCGCGGCACTGGATTTTTTCCATATCTATCGTTACTCTTCAATTGGGAATTTTCAGCACACGATTTAAAAGTTTTTGAATATATTTTGGTTGTTTTGTGTGCTTTATGACAGAGGGAATGTATTTTAAATGAACCAAAGGGAGATTTTTAACCCATAAGATGGAAATGCAACACCCAGAAGGAGGCGTCGCAGACTCCACAAAGCGTATAAATTTTTGATCAGCATCAGCTTCGTTAAGCGATAAGTTTTCCTAGGCATGTATTTTCAAATACCTGTGTCTGTTATCTGTTGACACTGTCACGGGTCTAAATTTTCATATTGAGCTGACATTTTGTACAGACACTTCCAATTTTCTCCACTCGGATCGCTATTTA
The DNA here is from genome assembly GCA_949710015.1 of Crataerina pallida. Lineage (NCBI taxonomy): Eukaryota > Metazoa > Arthropoda > Insecta > Diptera > Hippoboscidae > Crataerina > Crataerina pallida. The sequence continues at coordinate 9,717,756 of OX453292.1, read as the reverse complement.
AATTGATTTATGAAATTGAATTTGAAGCTGATACGTAATACATACGTAGAAGGCGTAATCATGTACCTACCGCTCCCACTATTTGGCCCAAGACAAATTTAGATCTTTTACTGTTAGCTACTGCATATAAAGTTGAAATATCATTTGGATGGAAATTTTTCTTAATAGAAAAAAAAAACCTTTTTGTGTTTTTGTACTAAATGAAAAAATAAGTCATTTAATGTTGTATTGTTGTTGTTGTGGTTTTCGTTGCATATTGTTTTTATTCACTTTGATCCGCTTGTAAACATGTTTGTCACGTGAAAAGGAAGTATTGTGTGTAAGTACGTTTGTTTAGTGTGTTAGTAGCCTCGTTACATGTTTAATCAGAGTTTTGTGGTTTTTCGCATATGTAACACACGCACACATATCCACATATCGCATTTCACTACATGTATAAACATAAACACAATGGCATTGTGGTACAAGCATAAGTTAAGTAAACCGATGTTATTGTTGTTGTTGCTGTTGTTAAAGCATTGAACATACAGTTAGGCTTTCAACCGAATTGGATGCACTCCAAGAACATAATGATGATGTTGTTGTCATCATTGATTGACTGAAATTAACATACATTATTATTATTGTTGTTGTTGGATGTTTTATGTTGTAACGTAGAGAGAAATAATTTATTTAAGAAAATGAAATATATAAATAAACAAATAAACAAGTAAAAAAGCTATATTTGGTTGAGGCCAAATCTGGGATACCACTACTTAACGAGGGGACACTTCTACACATAATATGTCGATGTAGCTTCTGTACTTTATGTGTAATCCGGAACATCATTCGTTAATAAAAATTGCCCATAATTCCTTTTTTCTAGCATGGTGAGCGTGTCGCTTGATCGATTTTACCCAATTGCAATACGAACCTGCTTATGAAAAGTACCAGCACGATGTTTGAAATCGATGTCTCAATTTTTGGGACCGTGAGGGTTAATACCCACATACCCTGACAGATAGCTAGATCAACTTAGTGTCCGATGTTGATTCTCTCTCCGCCACTTTCTTCTAGGCGTTGTTATGCGAATGTCATAGACACCAAAGATACGAAGGTGGCTATAAAGCAAAGACTTGAATACTTAACAATTTTATAATATATTTAGACTGGAAGCGTTGTTTTTAAACATTTTTTAACAGCAACTCTAATTTTTTAATATTCTATTGATAGCACAAACTTTTTAAATCAACACACGTCACATTTCGTAGTGGGCGTGGTTTAGTTAAACCCCTTAAAAAAACTTACAAAATGTTCCTTTCACAGCACGTCCTTTAATGGACTTTGCAATTTTTGTAACTCTTCATATTTTTGCTATACGTGTAATTGATATGTTAATTTTTACAATTCAATACGAACGTTTGTCAAAGACCAACTCACAGGCGGGTAGTCTGACATTCTTGGTTAAATCGATTTAGAAATTTTTTTGTGGTTTCTTCTGGTTTAGTGTTTTGGTCAAGCGACTAGTACACATGTAATAATTTATGGCGATCCATGTATACTTTTAGGGAAGGTTTTATAAACATTTTTACAAAGTGAGTCGTATACCCCTGACCTCTGCATGGAGTATATCTATAAAGTTAAATACTTTTGAGCAGATAAACAAAACTTTATCTTCGTGCGTATACATACGTGTTTGTACGTATGACTCGATATGTTTCTCTCTCTCTCTCTTTATCTCTGAAATGCATCTACAACATATTGGCTTTTATATCCTTCAAATAAGATACTAAGTATGTCATACACCCAGAAGGAGGTATCAGATACCCTCCAAAGTATATTCTTGATTAACATCAAAAACGGAATCGAACTAGACATGCATGTCCGTGTGTCCGTCTGTCGTAGATCGCTATTTAAAATGGGCAAAATCGGTAGAGAGCCACGCCCACAATCCACAAAAATTAATTTATCTGTCACAGAAAATGAGCTTTGACATTGAATTTCAATATACATATTTACTATTATCCCTTCTATTAATCTATTTCAAAGGGGCGTGTAAACACGACCACAATGGACAAAAATCTATATATATCTGCCTCAAAAATGAACCTGTGATCTTGAAATTTGGTATGCATGTCTCTAATTAAACCATCTCTCGATGTGCCAAGGATGGGAAATAATCGAATAGCAGACACGCCCACAACCGACAAAAAATTGTACTCAGTGTAAAACTCGACTCTCAAACTGACTTCTTACTATTAGAGAGACCTAAATCATATTCTAACCACGCCTACCGTTTCTATCTAGATAAGGAGAATATTTAAGATTTGGCCTAAGCCATATTTAGTTTTCTTACTTGTTTTGTCTTCAGTTTGACAACGTTAACAAGGACATGTAGAACAATAGCAGCAACAAGGAACTGTTATTACCATCTAGAGTATATTTACCAACATCGACTGGCGAGTTGGGTAAACGTCTTTGTGGTTTTTCTATAGAATGCGTATATTTGTTACTAATACGAGGCAGTGCACCGAGAAAGCGAGAGCGGAGAGAGTGTGCGGTGATTAAAACACAGACTACAGTTGAACATATAGGAAAAGGGAAAATGGTTGATTTTATCGTCAACACTGCTTAACATGTTTAGCATTCAGTTTATACTATTGTTGCTGGTAATAGTTTAAAAAATTGGAGATTTTTTATAACCAGGAAGAAAATCTCAACTATTATTATTATACCAAGTGGTAAAAACGTGCTTTGCACTATGAATTGATTTTCCACCTTTTGTATATAAAATTATACTTGAATTTATCATTTCATTTATTATTATTTCTTCACTATATCATATAATATTGGCCCAGCATCTCTGTGTTCTACTCTCATCTCCAGTGATTTCATTTTGTGAGAAAACTTCCTATGGATCACAATTGTACAAAATTCCAATAGAGATGTTCATAAATAGAATTCCTTTTGTGAATGAATGCTTATTGTTGTGTGTGTGAGTGGGTGTGTATATGTGACGCTATTGCAAAACCAAATCTCTGGTTAGTCATTTTCATTCATGTTCTTAGAATATACTGCAAATATCAAATTAAATTAAATTAAATGTCCTACGCAATAGAAGTTATACAAGAAATGACTGATTAGGTTTAACTATGAACAAGACAAGACCTCATATTTGCCATGATTTCCCAAAGGTGTTGCATTGTGGTTTAATCAAATTAAATGTTTTATGTAAATTATCACAGCAAAGGCATGTGGCAGTGTGGGTGTTTATATGTTTGGTCATAGCATGTAATATTTGTTTTTTCTATCTTAATACATAATATTGTATTCGTAGCGTATACATACATACACATATACGAGGATCGACAAAATAATATTAATAAATGGCAACACAATATTATTTTTAAAAAATATTTGTGGAGTCTCCGAGTAGTTCTGCTTTCCCTTTTACCGCGGTAGTTTTATGTTGGCTTGGCCCAATTTCTTTCCATGTTTGTCGGTCTCTGTCAGTTAACATTGACTTTCGCCCACTATTCCTCTTCGCCGGTGATGTTATGTGTGTTTTGTGTAAGCTATAATTACCGTGATACTGTCATTCGTCAAACTGTAAAGCTTGCCACTTTTTTGAGTTTTTCAGAGTTACTGGATGGACCCAATCCTACATTTGACTTTTTATTTGCTTCAATTTAAATACAAAGGAAATAATAATGTGTTTATAAGCATACGTGTGTAACTAAGAAATTTTACAAAATCTTAGAAGACATTACCTTGAGAGTGAGAGCAGCCAAACAAAAGGAAGAGTTCACACCATATTAAGCACACAGTTAGACTTTTTGTGTTTTAACACGTTTAAACATATTGTGAATTCAAGTCTGTATTGCACTACATCTATTTTGCTTTGTTTCGACAACACTTTTACGCTTGTATGCTTTGGTCTTACTAAACATTTTTGATGCTAGTGTTGATGTCAGTGTGTCTCATCTTTTGTTGTCATTGGGCTAATATGCCTCATTGAACAATACAATTTAAAAGTTCTCTCCCTACCTCTCACTCTCTCTCTCAACCTCTATCACGCTTCTTTACATGTGTGGGTTGCATTGTTTACAGATTTTATGATATTCTGCTTCTTCCAGGGCTACTTGTGAGTTTTTAAAGCTAAAGGTGTGAAAATGTTTTTTATAAATTTTATTTTTATATGTGTATGTATTTTATGTGTATAAATATATGATAAGCTTACTATTTGTTGTTATATGTTTGAGGATAAGTGAAAGTCTCAATATCTCAGCTATGATTACCGTAAAAATTACCATTAGTGAAAAAGCTTCACTTCTGTAATAAAATCAAGCACTAAATTATCTTCAACATATTAAATATGTAGTTGGAAGTGTATGGAATATAAATTTTCTCCTCTCTATACGAATCAAATATAAAAATCATAAACTTGGGCTTATTTATTTCCTTTTTTTCAAACCAGTTGTATTAATATTGTCATATTCTATCTGCAAACAGTAGTGAATGGACCTCCTTGTTCAGTGATTCGAAATGGAAAACTATTGATATAATCTTTATCAAATTTAGTTTCATTCTTTTCTTTATTTGTTGTAGATTTTTACTCTATAACAAATACAATGCAATGCTTGATTTTCTAAACAGCATAACATTAATTTTATAATGGACACGCCCCCTTTTGACAAAGACTTTGTTATTTCATATTTATTCATAATTTGTAGAAATAGGGAAGTAGCCTGAAAGAAAATTTGACCACGTTTAAAAAATTTATCTGGGCCAAAAATGTCATTTTTGTCAAAATGAAATTTATTATAAAAAAATTAATTATGAATGATGCCACACCCACTTTACTCTCCGTATTGAATCACAAAAAGGTGTAGGGTATTTAATATATTTTCAAGGCACACGTTGTTGATTTTATTTAATATCAATATTTTTTCTGTTCCAAGTTATTAGTGTATACTCGTATATAAGTATCCTTGATACATAAAAAATATATGTCGGTACAATATTTCCAAACAATACTATTCCAACATTGTTATTATTATTGTTGTTTTTGTTTTTAGTGTTTTAAAAGCTTTTGTTTTGTTTAGTAGTGCTTCATTATGATGAATTAAAACCACAACAAAAATTAAAAATGTCAAATATTTACATTTCACTTATCTCTTGACCTGTTTTCAATAAACAATCGAAACCAACAACAAAACTATTGTTGTTGGCAACAAATATGAAATATGAAAAAATAAACTTTTGCCTTAACACTCTAATGACCGAAGATTTAACTTCTAATCAATTCCGAATTCACTCAATCGAAGGCAACAATTTCGAAACCACTAAGAAATTAGTTCAATTACTCTAAATTTAATTCTAATCTATTTCGAAATTGGAGAACACGCTTATCGCACAATATTCGTTGCCAATCCCTTCGAATTGTAGATCAGAACCTGATTTAAAACAACTCATATCCGGACAATACTTTTAATAGTAATTGTTGTTGCTGTAACCGAACAAAATACCACAATCGAGTAACTGTCATTAATTATAAACTTGTTCTTGGTTTTTTTGTTTTCATGCTTCACATAAAAGTCAATTTTCTTAATGTACATCAATGACAAATAATGAGAGAGAAATGAAAAAAAGCGAAAAAAATAATAAGTATTACAAAATTATTGTTTTGGAACAAAAAACGAACATGACATGAAGTCGTCTATGAAATCCTGCTTAGAATGATGATTATAAGAAAACTATGACAGTTATGAAAACATTGCCATACACACAGTTAATAAAATTGCTTGCGCTTAATATTTTCTTTTCGTTTTTGTTTTGTGAGAAGGTTGTAGTGTGTTAATAACAACCAAGCAATAATCAGCAGATACAAGTGAGCCAAAGAAAAAAGCAAGTTTTGTAATGATTACCGGAATAAAAGAAAAACAACAACAAGAATGTTTAGCTTGATTATGAGCTCAGTTCCGTTCAGTTCAGTTAACAGTTTAACAACACACATGTGGTGTTGCGAACAATTATAAACATTAGCAAAACATTTCGAAAAGTTTTCGCTATTAACAAAGTCATTAAATTGTAAGAAATGAAGAAAAAACACAAAATTATTCCATGGAACAAAAACAACAATACCGAACATAAATAATAGAGTTGGCGAAAAACGTCACCGGGGTACGATTTAGTGAATTCTCTTCCATTTCATCTCCACTTTTTTTCTCCCTCCACATTTTTTTTATTACTCTTTCAAAGACTGTTATGATTGTTATAATAATAATAATAATGACAGGAAATCTGCAAGAAAATGTGCTAACTGGCATTCTGGGCCATATGCAGGAAGATTATTAGTTTATTGGAACCAAACAGACTTATAATTATTTAAGAAGAGAATATTCTTGATGGAATAAAAACAAGTGAAAGTGTCATCATCAAAAGGTACACTTTTAATACCCTCCTTATGAATGTTTCTTTGATGATAGAATCTTTAACGTACTTTCATTTGATGATTTTTCAACTCTTAATACCCACATACCTTAAAGGTTTTGCTCAATTTTGTAACGTTCTTCTCTTTCTTGCTTCTAAGCCATAAACCCTTTAACGTAATTCCCAATTGACGCAATGCCTGTGTTGAAGGTGAATGGTTACTGATGATATGATTTAAGCCGATTAAATAATTTAAATAATGTTGAAGAAAGCACAGAGAGGGGGATGAATAAAAAGAACAATTGTTACGCTTTGTAAAGTTTTTAAGAACATCTAACACAAAAGTTCATATGATTTATGGGACCTGACATGACTTAAGCTTAAGTTACACTTGTTCATATTAAATAATGAAATCAATAAAATGTTTACATTCACGTTTATTTACGATTAAAATTCTATATAAACTTTTGCATAATTTTTTTTCTCCACAACTATGAAAAAGATCACCTCAGGACCTATAAAAATGTAACTATTCCTTTTTTCTTTTTTTTTTTGTTGTTGTTATGTTTTTATTATTATTTCTTTAGTTTCAACTATTTGCACAATCTTAACACGTAACATCATAAAATGCAAACACCATTTAAGGGCTCTTTATATAATGCGGCAAAGAGCACATACATACATTCTCTTACACATACACACTTGTATTCATACACATAACTTTTATAGTTTTTATCTGTCTTTTGCTATGAAGACAACGTGACTTTAATACTGAAAATAGCAAAAATAAAAAAATTATATAAACTGACCATAAACACTACAAAGAACTAAACTGTGATAACAGCAATAATGATAATAATAATTATTATTATGACAGCAACAACAATAATAATAATGATGAAAATAAAAATAATTTTAGCGGCATCTTTCGATTTTTACGACACTCATATATGCACATAATTTTAGTAAAAGTTAGCGAATTGGTTAAGCATGGATTTTAACATGTCCGTCTGTACGCATCTATGATATTAAAAAGCACAACTTTTTAGATATTGAACTTAAGTAGACTTCTATATAAATTCATTAAGTCGATTAAGAGCCACGCCCACAATTGATAAAAATATCTCACACAACTATAGAGAAATTATTATATAAACCTTTTATAAATATTTTATCTATTAACAGATTAAAAAGTGGGTGGTGCTTATTAACAGATACGCTCCTAATGTGCTAAAAACTTTCTTCTATGAAGAATTCGACCCTGGAGTGGAAAAGTAACAAATGCTTTGAAAAGGTTAAAAGGAGACGTCATTTTAATACACGCCACTTTTACAGTTTATGTATAAATGTGTAGGATACCCTTCCCGTTCTTCTAGATTCTGCATGCTGATCACTATTTCAAAAGAAACCAATTAAGTCCAAAACCACGCCCACAAGGGACAAATTTCTATTTATCTTGAAATATATATTGTTATTTGCCTCATCCGCCAGCTTTTCAAAAATGGGCATGGTCAGATAACAAACACGCCCTCACTTTACGGAAAAACCTTATAAAGCGTAAAACTCAAGTTGCAAGTAGATGCGTATTAGAGGACGTAATCATGTACCTGCCACGCCTACTATTTATAGGAGATGTCGAGAGTATATAGCCTAAGCCTAATTTAGTTTTCTTACTTGCTATTAAATTCATTATGTTTGATTATAAATTTTAAAATTAATGTCACTCATACGCCATAGGTGATAGATTGATTGTTAGTTCATGCACAATGTGATCAATAACAGTGTAAGCCAGCCTTTTTAGTATAGGCTGTATCTTTTCCTTTTCATACCTTAATTGTATGACAGCTTTTGGAGAGAAGTGCATACGTTCTCGACATTTTAGTATAGTTATGATGATTACTTCAAAGCGGTCTGGGTCAATTTTTCAAACACATCGATTTAACTATTTTATTAACAATACTTTTTTGCGAATCTTGCAATGTTTTGATGTTTTTCGAATAAGTGACTTAGTATACTTTCACTTTGAGCGATGGATTTTTGTTATGTTTGAGTCTTCATTTTTGTTTTTTATGTACATTTAATTGAAGCTTTTGATTTCCTTTCAATAATTTTCTAACTTTACTATTTTGTTAATTTTTTTGGAATTTTCTTAAAGAAATAATTCTTAATTTGAAGTTAGGATTAAGAAGAAAGTAAATATTATTTATTTATATGATATGGGTGTAAAACTGTTTACGTGTTTAATGTAAAGTTTTAGCAACGAACGTAAAGTCACACGATATGTACCTTTAAACATAATTACAACCTTATCATTGTAAAGCAAAGTCCTGTTTGCTCTATATCCTTACAATGCACAAAAGTTCATATTTTTTATATAGTCTCCGTATTAGACATCTTTTAAGTGAAATATTCGTTCCACGTTTCATTCTAATGATCGTGCTCGCCTGTGCAGCTGTTTATAAAAAGTATAATAATAGCAATGAATGTTACTTGTATTACCTTGTGCTTGTTAAATTTGCTTTCAATGACTGTGTGCCTGAAAAGCGGAAGACCTTCAGGATATTTCATGTCACTTAAACAATTCGTGTTTAGGAATTTCTTTAAATGGAGTATTTTTAGTATTTAGACAGTAACCAAGCAGCAACAGAAACGCTTAAGGCCTTCTGGCAATTTTTTATGCTCAACAGTTTCACAACGTTGATGCCTTTTTAAAGTCCCCATTGAAATAATTTCGAGTTTTACTCAATAACGAAGAAATACTGTAAACACTCCCAATAACTTAAGCGTGGCCATTATGCATTGCAGATGGAAAAATATTCCATTTTTAAATGATGTTTTAGGCCGCCACAGAAAAAATTTTATAATTTTATTAAAAAATATTTAAAATCTATCTTGGTTTAAAATATTTTTGCTTTTTAACTTAATTTTACAACAAATTACTTAACTTGATTGATTGTCACAACTAACGAAACAACCAACCAACCAAATTGTAAGTAATCCGCTTGTATGTGACAATTTATGTTGTAAACTATCGGGTTAGAAGTGAGAATTATTATCATTTATAATCCGACGAAGTTTACTTTATACCAATTAAGTACGAATACAAAACAAAACTACCATCGCTACAACAACAATGTGCAAAGCCGCAGACTAAAGGATTTTAGTATGGCAACTACTTGAAACATTGTAATATGCAATTAGTGAAACAGAAAGAAAGAGAGAGAGGCAGGATAAATATAAAAAAGGGAATAATAAATAAATCTACTTATACAGTGAAACACTAAACTCGGAAATGAAATAATGTTGAAATGGTTGAATAATGTTTGAATTGATTTACGGGCCAAGAGCGTGGATTTAATATTTAAAATAACGCTTTATAACGGAAATAGTCAAAAAAATTATAGTATAAAGCCAGTTACAGTGTCACGTGCCACCTTCCATAGGTGAAAGATTTTATGCCGCGATATAATCTCGTTCCGTTAAAACCTGCACTTGAATTCAAAATCTAGAAAATCTCGAATATTAAAGCATAAATGCCCACAACACCAGAAGGCGTGGCATGTATGCTGTATCCCTCCATATTTTTGTAAATTGGATCAAATTTAATGTAGGCGCGGCTTCATGGGGATTTCGCCCAATTTCATCCCAACATCTCAATTTTTACAAGTTTTAGAATTTCTTTCCTTTATCCCTATCGACTGATACTTGTTTTTTTACCCAAGAATCTATAAACTTTTATTAAACCTTCCGTGAAAATTATAAACAGTATGACAAACTTAGTATACCTTACATTTTACAAAGTGTATAAAAACTATATAAACTTCCTAACTATCAATGGAAATATGCAATAAGAACATTGGGTATGAGTGTATGCGTAGTGTGTGTATACTCACGCATATAATTCTTTACGTGTTCCTGTTAAGCAACCTAACACGAGTGAGATATATATCTCAATATAGTTTACATTTTTCAACGTGACAGGATGTACTTTTCCGAACGTCACCTATACTGAGACAGTCTTCATACGAAACGTGTAAGAAATATACTGGTGACAGCCCTGTTCACCAGCAATGGTTCAATATACATATAGATGCCTAGTCGTGTTAACAGCACTTGTACCCCTATTGCTATTATATCTACCGATGGCATCAATCATATAACGTTTGATAGGGGAAAAGTCATATTCATTTATCATATTTTCCTGCCCGTGTCATTCATAATATTTTTTAACCAGTTCATAAACCCTTTGAAACCTCACAACGACTATATTAAGTATTGGCAAGGAATGATTTGATACATTTGGATATATTTTCTTACGTAGAAATGTAGGGAGGACCCGCGTTAGTACATAACTTCAACCGAATAAATTGGGAAGAGATTTTGTTGCTTAAATAGCAGACTTTTTCTAAGAAAATAATGTATGATGCACATAATTCGTGCTCATAAGATACTCGCAAATTTTCTATTAATTCCCGTATAATATGAAGAGATGAGCGAATATCTTTTGTCTTTGGCATTTACCTGAATGGTTGTTATGACGATACGTACGTGTCTTTGAGGGGAAATGGCTACCACCTTTGTTAGTGGTTTGGATTTAAAGGGTGACACCTTCACCACAATAAAATAATTATGAATAGAAAGTTTCTTGTTACGTAAATAAACCGCAACACGGCGCACAATGTTTTATGGAAATTTCACCACAATAGAAAATAACCATGACAGAATATGGAAAGGTTTGAAGAGGAAAGAACATTTTATCAGAGGAGACTTGAAATTTTTGTGAGACACGTTTCATACATGGTGTAAAAAAAAGAGGTTTTTAAAGAAATGGAACATTAGACTCCTCAGATGGAAAGGTTCAATGCTCTATTTCTACGTCAATGGGTTGGAAAGAACTCAATTGGAAATGGAAAAAATAACAAAAAAAATTAAATATATTTAACTAGTGAAACTCGAAATTCTGAATTTGAGTAGAATGAAAAAATTTTTACTTGTGATTAGATTTTTTTGTGATACTTCAACTTCCATTTGTATTTCTTTCAGTGCCGCGTAAGTTAATTTCACTTTCCCTTAATTCCATTCATTTTATTTCCAAGTCTAAGCTTAAAAAACTTTCATTCCAAACTTAAAGTAATTTTTGTAAAACGGGAGAAGTAAACCCAAGCATCTAATTTTTGCTACATATTATTGCAATAAATGGTTGTAAAGCAAAATGGTTATTTTTGCTCAAACAAGCTTTACGATAATTTTTAATTATTTCGTTGTTGTCATTATCCACATTTTTTGTCTCTGATTGAAACTAAGGTACAAAGGCCTCCTATACCCTCTTCACAAAATGTTCCCCCATGTTCAAAGTTTAGCCTCAAACATACGCAGTTTAGAAGCTTAAGATAAAATTAATTCACTTGTTTGAAATGATTTTATATGATTTACTGCTACTGATGATTTACTCATGCGTGAACAATTCAGTCAAAAAAAATTTGCTTAGTAAAATATGCTAAAGCCGCATACATTCACAATATATACACATGCATAGTATATAACAGTGTGGTTTCGGTTGTGTTTACGTAAGCACTTCCGCAGATTTTACAGCATACTTATGTGGGCTAAAGTACTAAGTGTCGAGCACACCATCTGCAATGCAGTATACACATATATGAATATATAAAGCAACAACAACATTTTCATAGTAAGCATTAGTAATGATGGTAATGTTCGTAAATTTAGCTATAATTTTAACACGTTTATTGTTAAACCTAACGTATAATATAATATGTGTAGGTATACACACGTACACATACATAATACATCATATACCCCAAATGTAGCATTCACACAGAGCTTGTGCTGTTTTATGCAATATTTCTATGTAGTATGGTAGGATAGACTTGTGTGGTACACTGAACAGAACATACATTTATAAATTGGTGAAATGCTAAACTTTTTCTTCCATTTCGATTGACTGTTTATTTATTTAAGCTCATTTTCGGTATGTTGTAAACAAATTCATAGCTTGAATGAATAATTGGAAAAAGATTAATTATCAAAAATTTAAAATATTATTGTAATCATAGATAAATGAAGAAGTTTCTGAAGAACCTTTCTATAAGAATTTTTAATATTATTACAATTAAGAAATGTGGGTGTGACAAGTACCTGATATGCAATATGTATTAACATGAGTACACGTCGAATTCTGAACAAAAGTGTTGTTTTTGTGGGCGTGTTTGTTATGCTTTTTGGCACACCATGCACCAAATACAATATTTATAACAAATTGTGTCTATGTGACTGATAGGTACATGTTTGTATGTTGTGGGCGTGACTGTTATCCGATTTTTCCAAATTATTTATATTCGTAAACCAACCAATAACAATTAAAAACAAGTAGAAATAGTATAGACGGACAAGCCCAACCATTTAATACCCTGCACCATTTAGTTTCACAAATTTTGCTACAATTAGTTTAGTTCTATCAACTTTGTGCGTCAATTATTATGGCGGAAATGATGGACGGAAATGAGTTTATTGATGAAAGATGATGTGAAAAATAAGTCGAAAAATTAACTTAGTTTCTATATCAGTACTTGTCAAATCTAGCTTAATGAATTTTTATTTCTGATTGCTTTTCGGGCCAACTATTTACGATTATATTCGAATAAAACCAAAACTTGAAGTGAAAATTTTAACTTAAAGTTTACATTCAGTAAATATTTTATCTGAAGCAACACAAGTTAACTTAATTTTAGGGAACAGAACATTGTACACACACACAAAAGTATCTCTCTCTCTCTCAGTGGTTTCCATCAATTTAAGCTCTTACAAGTTTATCTCTACTAGTAGCACAACAAACAATTTTTAGTAAACGAACCACAAGTGAATTGCTTTACAATCACACATACTTTTGTTTAACTTACACACTAACATGGATTTCTTCTTCACATGCACTCGTGCATCCAATGAAATATTATGGTTGTATACGTATAGTGTGTGTATGCGTGAATGGAGTGGAAAAACTATGATAAAGCAAAAATTAAGTGAAATTTTATTGAAAAATCTAAATCAATTTAAAACTGAATTCAAATGAGACATTTTTTCAGTTTATTACTTTCTATGGCAAGAAAAAGCAGGAACCGCTGAGAGTATAAAACGTGAAAAAGAATTAATTAATAAATGGAAAGAAATATTTGTACAGGTTAACAGGACTTTCTACATTAATCATCTGGTTGTGTTGTGTAAGCTGCAGTTAATTGGAAAGTTTATATGCTTTTGTGCAGATACCTGGACGGATGGATAGACTAACCTAAACAAATCTACTTGCAGATTGATTGTGGAGGTAGTTTTGATTCTACTTCAACTTGAGCAGAATCGGTTCAAAATCAAATCCTCAAATAAATTGTTTCCATAATATTTCCAATTTGAGAGAAATAGTTAATTGACTTTATGATAAGTTGGTTCAAATTTGGACCCGTGTGGAGTATGTTTAGAACTTCTTTCCAAATAATGTGTAAAGTTTTACTGTAATAGTTTCATTTATTCTGCACCACTTGTTGCAAGGTTGTTTGTTTGTAACCCGTAAACGGCAAAAGCCACACCCACCTTCAGTTATATGGATCGATTCAGAATTAAAATCTGAAACAATTTAATCATGTCCATTTGTGCGTCTGTCCGTCTGTGTGTAAATTTGTGCGCAAGCTGCTTGTCGAATTTCAATGAAATTTGGTACAAGGACATGTATTAGCTCAAAGAAGAACCCTATTGAAAATAGACCGTATCGGACCCTATTTAGAATCCTACCCTACATAAGATCTTCATATAATGGAAGTCTTTATATGGAAAAGAATGCAATTCTTAATATTTTTGGATAAAATTTGGTGAAAGAAAGTTAATCAGTTTCATACTTAGCTGGACCAAACTTAAACCCGATCTTAACGTTTTTAGAACCACTCCCCATTTAATTATATTCCACGGAGTAATTTATACGGCAATACTTCGCGTTTACTACACAACTAAACTAATTGTAGCACAATTTGTGGAGTTAAGTGGTGTAAAATAGTCGGGCTTAACCGACTATAACATTTTTATTTAAACAAAAAAAAACAAATAGATTCGACTTAGCTTCCCCATCTACATACAAACAGTGCGTGTAGCATATGTTTGATTACGCCGTCTATAGGGTATATTTTATGTACAAGTTAAATTCAGCGTTAAAAAAGGATTTTGGTAATTGTGGGCGTGTCCAGCCCATTTTTGGCACATTGATGGATACTCCAAATTTCAACTTTTGTGGCCGATGGATAGATTTTATCGTTTATAGGCGGATCTGTCAAACCCTTTAAATGGGTCAATATCTCAAAACTCAATTCCGTCAACTATTTGAGGTGCGGACACACGGACGGGCTTATCTATATTGGCTCACATTTTGAAGCCAATTAAGAAGATGAATCCTTCTTCTGGATATTGCAACTTTATTCTTATAAAGCGGGCCCCTCCTATTATGTGGGTGGTATTAACTACTGGTGAACTAATTATAGTTAAAAAATTTGCCTTTAATTTATTTATATTTGCACAGCACACAAGCAACTTTCACTGCCACAAATTCGGAAATATTTTGCAAGCAATTTGCTGCCAAACCATTGTGTGCGTTGAATGAAAAAATCTATCCGCTACCACTACTACCGGTGGTAAATGTTATGTAAACCATATAAGTGTTAATATTTCATAGTATTACTCCATGAAGCAGTTATTTGTATAAAATTTACTTTTTACAAAAAAAAAGGGGAAAAGACCAGCAAAGGAACCGTTTTTATGGTAAACGTGCACTCATAATACTCAAATATATAGCGGGTGTAAAAAATATTGCGGGTGAAAAATTTACATAAGCGCATAAAGAGCCGAAGGTACAAACAACAACAAAAAAAACTGAAAAAATTAAAAAACTAAAGTTAAATGTTGATTATCATACATTTTAATATCAATCGTACACCAGGAATGTGTTGTACGGCTTCAATACATTGTATAAATAAAATTATTTCCGAACCAAAGGAGAATCACTCGCTTTAAATCTTTTCTTCTTCTTTTAATACAATGAATACATACTGATTACATATCAAGCGACAAATACCATATCACATTATTCAATCAAAAAATAGAATAAAATTTGATTCTATAAGAAGAAACATTGTAGACACAGATACAGAAAATTGATTTTTTTTCATTTTTTATACCCCGCACCACTTGTGGCAAAGGGTATATTAAGTTTGTGCGGATGTTTGTAACTTTTTCCGCACCCAACTTCAATTATACCCATCGACTGAGAATCAAAATTTGAATCGATTTAACCATGTCCGCCAGTCCATGAAAATTTGTGCGCTACTGGTTACACTTTTTATATATATTTAGATATTTCGATGCAATTTGTTATAAGGAACCCTATTAAAAATAGGCCGGATTGGACCAATTTTTAGAACCCCTCCCCGTGTATGGTCCTCTTAAGATGGAGGTTCTTTATAAGGCAAAAAGTCAAAATTCTTAATCTTTTACTCCTACCCCCATCGCTAAGGAGAAGAGTAGAGGGAGAGAAAATTTAAAAGAAAAGGTGTAAACATGAAATTTCATGCTCCACTTATTTGTTTAAAAAATAATTATCTTAATTATCTTAAGTATCAGACACGTGTAGATATATTTCCAAAAGAAGAAGAAGAAGAACTCAACTGCTTAAGTATGAATTTGCAAAACTAATGACCAATCTTGCCGCTCACCATATGCTCTACAGTGTGTTACAATCTGACTTGAGTGAAATTAAAAAAAAAAAAACAGTGAAAGGACTAGAGAGAGGCCAGAAAGCATTTCATTTTCATAATCTCATTTGCATGTTATGCTCACGAGTGTTGGAACCTTGAGAAGAAAGAACGTTTAACTCTTAACTTTTGTCTTTTATATTATATTTATATTATAAAAACTTTTTTGCTGCACTGTAATGCTTTTACTGCATTTTTTTTTTTTTTTTTGTAGTACGTATTATATGTCTTCTTCTTCTTCTTTATGATCTTCTTTTGAACATAAGGCAGGTGTCGGTCTGTCACAAATATTATTGTTATTGTTGCTGTTGTTGTCGTTCTTTTTACTGGCGGCAATTTTATGTACATTCAATAAATTTTCCATTCATTTGTGCAAAAGTGAGTAATAAATGCGTACAAACATATACACACATTTCTCTAATAACGCGGGTCCTTGGTTCCTCAAGACGACGTTATGTGTACATAGATGTATATTTACTGTACTTCGAGGTATGCTTTTGTATACAATATAAACACACACACACACATCTTACCGCCTCACATTTTTCTTGCTAGCATTTTCTTGTGGTTTTGAGTTAATTTATGCACGCACACAACCAGCATTTTGTTTTTGTATTTTCATGGCATGCCTGCCACCTCAGTAAGGAGAGTATACTAAGTTTGTTCTTCCGTTCGTAACACCCAGAAGGACGCTTTAGAGACCATACAAAGTATATTCTTGATCAGCGTCAAAAACTGAGTCAACTTAGGCATATGTGTCTATCTGATGTTGGAATTCTCACGAGCGTAAATTCTGAGATATTGAGCTGAAATTTTGTACAAAAACTTTTAGCATTTGCACACGCAAGATCTGTCACAAAAATTGAGATATAAACTTGAAATTTGATACGCAATTACATAGTTATCCCATCCACTGATGTGCTAAAAATGAGCGTCGTTGGATAATAGACGCGCCCATAATTTACAAAAAAACATTTTCAACATAAAATTAGACTACCAAGCTGATACGTAAGACATACACTATTAGGGGGCGCAACAAATATATATTTGCCACGCCAACCGTTGTGGAGGTGGAGGGTATTTAGGATTTGGCCTAAACCAAATTTAGTTTTCTTACTTGTTCTTTTTATTCTTATTCTTTATGGCATTTCAGAGAAGACGGTAAAAGTAAAAAAGTATACAATATTCTGGACTAAGTCTTAAATGCCCATCACCTCTGTGTAAAAACTGTGAGCGGAGCAGGGACCTGACTAATAAGTAGATGTCACTTTACGAAGCGGATATTGCGTCAATATCTATATTGTGGGTTCGTCTCTTATCCGAACTCACCCGTTTCTACTAAATCCTTCTATTATATACGTGTGCATCAATTTTTAGCTGCATAGATTGCATTATGGCTGTATTGTGCCATGCTCACAATCACCTAATTTAAATATGAGCCTACGAATATTTACATTTGTACTGGATTTCAGCTTAATATCCTAAAATTTACGACAGTGAAATTATGGACAACAGACGCCGACGTCTGAATCGATTCAGATTTTGATGATGGTCGTTTGTAGGGCCACTGACACCCCCCACAACACCCAGGCAAACGGAGTGCCAAACTTAGTACACCCCGCGTCTTATGTGGAGGGTATAATGAAAGAAGAAACACAAAATTGTATCCCACTCCAACCTACTGGCTTGTACATAATGTCGTTTCATTTTGCACCATTACGATCATTAGAACAGAGTTTTCTTTCAAACTTCAAGGACAATATGTAAATATATATAATATATTCCTTCCGTCCTATTACTCTCTCTCTTACAAATCTCTAAGAAATCATTTTTTCCTCTTCGATTAAGTAATCCGCATTATCAGACGCTTTGCGATGAAAATAATAAAAATTTCTCTTGAAAAAAGTTTCGTTTTTATTCTCGCATTTTTGTAACACGCTAAAATATGACATATACTCCTTTGCAAAGCAACGCTTGCATCTATCTTCTTATAACTGCATTTATTCATATAATTACGTTTACCCAGCTTCCGGTAATGCTTTCATAGCTGGGCAACGGAAAACACACATGATTAAGCAAAAGAGAGTGAGGGAGAGAGAGAGATAGATATTTTCATCTCAAGAATAATGAGATGCGAAATTATTGTTAAGCTGTGTTAGCGCGTAGTGTGTAATTTACATACGTTTAGATGCTTTATGTTGTATGTACGTATTCTTAGAGAGTTGACACTTTTGCATGCTTATGTATGTACACGTATGACATATGTAATAATTAGCCAACAGCGTAAGGATAGTAAATTATTCAAAATATAATGATGACTGATACGCACCTGACATGACATGACATGAAGTGAAATCCATAAGGAAATTAAATTGATTATTATAGTGATCAAAAACGTTGACTTGGCGCATTTCCACCCCCACGCACACACACTCGCAAATGCGTAATCATTTTATGTATAAACATGTGTATGTTTTCTACACGAAGCTATTTCATTTCATTTCAATGGGCGTTAAATACTGTAGAGGATTGAGATAATGAACTAAATTAACTAACAACAACAATAACACGTTGAAGGCGACTTTTCAGTTGATCAATTCCTGCCACTGCCAATACGCATTACAAACATCCATTTTATATTCATATACTCGATTATAGGTTAGTTCAGGCAGTTCTTTAAGATAATGTTGCACATGATATATGATGTCGCAGCATTACAAAATACGTATTCAAGGCGCATAAATGACATGTTCAAATTAAATGAACTCGGATTGAATGGTTATTCAAATGCAGTCTCTTACTCATACTTGGCTGATTGATTGATTTGTTTATTTGGCGACAATTCGTTAAAAAATGCATTAAGAGAAAATTTATTTAACTTGAACGAAGTTTAAAGACATCATTTGGTTGGTTGTGGTGTAGTGCGGCATTTTTGTTATTCTTAGCCATTCTTATTACATTTTATATAAAACTTCTACTATAATGTGAGTGGCTTCCGATTGGCAATACACATTGAATTTTTATTTTTTACAGTTTTGATTTCCATTGATTTAACCAATTTGAATTTTTCCTTCTCGCAATGGATCAAACTCCTCCTTCGATTCATTTCAGGTGAAAATATTTTGTTTGCACTAAAATTAACAACAATAAATTACATAAACTTTGAGACTTTTAAAATGTTGTTTCCTTACAAACTAGAGAATATTTTTTAAAAAAAATTCAGTAAACTGTGGAGTCTTCTTCTTAATTGCCCTCATCGTAGCCTGTAAATGAATTGTATATTTTTAGGCAATTAAATTGGGTATAGCAAAAGAATTCTTTGATTTGAAAAAAAAATGAATTAACTTTTCCTTAAACGAGAACGACTCAAAGGCTTTCAGAGATTGAAATCAAAAACCTAAAGTTGCGAAACAACAAAATAATGAATAATTATAACACTTTATTAATTCGTTTTTAATGAATGAATGATAAGTAGAAATTTCATTTTAATACCGTGCTGTACTGCATATTTGACCTTTGCCATTTATGCTTATGTATGCATATCAGAGTGGTACAAAAAAACTTAAAAATTATTATACATTTCGTACTGCTGCGTTCTTTTTGCGAGAGAATGGCTCGCATAAATATTATACCTGGCAATACCTTAAATAAACGTATGATTACGTTATTTCATGTACAGAATAATGCATAATAAAAACAAAACAAATGATTCATACGCAAAAACCTGTTAAAGGGAATAAGTAAAGTGAAAAAAATATAAAAGTAAACGAATTAAAAAAAAAAATACAATTTAATATTATTTAGTATAAACCTAAAAAGGTATTTCAACAAAATTTTATTGTAAACTCTTATTTAAGGAAGGAAAATATACAGCCAAACTGGGGAACGAAATGTCGACATCAGCTATGGAAAGTAAGCTATTTGCGTTGTGTGTTAGAGGATTCTTTCTGAATTGAATAAAACGTTGCTTTTGCAGAGCATTTATTTAATCTAAAATTTGCGGTAAAAGAATTGGAGCGTAATAGTAAAAGATGTGAAAAGGAAGAGAAGTTAGAGAAGGTCAAAGCGAAAAAAGCCATACAGAAAGGCAACATGGATGTAGCCAGAATTCACGCCGAGAATGCTATACGTCAGAAAAATCAAGCATTGAATTATTTACGTATGAGTGCACGAGTAGACGCTGTAGCTAGCCGTGTTCATTCAGCTTTAACAACACGGAAAGTGACCAGTTCAATGGCTGGTGTTGTTAAGGCAATGGATGTAGCCATGAAAAGTATGAATTTGGAAAAAATTTCATCATTAATGGAGAGATTTGAGTCGCAATTTGAAGATTTAGATGTACAAAGTTCTGTTATGGAAAACACCATGTCCGATACCACAACCACTTCAGTGCCACAAGGTGATGTGGATAATTTACTGCAGCAGGTAGCCGATGAAGCTGGGTATGTAGTAGCATTTATATGTAAAAGGGAATCAATTACAAGCATGCGTCAATTTTTAGTCTCGAGTTAAATATGGAATTGCCAAGTGGCGTGCAAAGTTCAGCAATCGGTGCCTCTACACAAGTTTCGACCGAACAAGATGAATTAACACAACGTTTGGCACGTTTAAGACAAGCTGAATAGGCTCGAGGTTGTCGATGTTTATTATCGGCAGAAACAGAGGTGCCTCACCCATTTCCTTGCTAACCGCCCTATTTTATTATAAATATCAAAACAACTTTCATTGCTTAGTTTTTTTAAGATGTATTATAAAACTATATTCAAGTAATTTAAACGTATATGCGTATGAAAGCAAAACGAAAGGCTTAATGTAATAAATTTGCATTGGTGCCCGCTTTAGTTGAAAAAATGATTTTTTAAATTGATTTGCCTTTGTTGCATCATCAGCAATTGTTGTACTTGGCTCTCGTACACCAACTGAGATTCATCTATATTCGTATTGGCATTAAGGCCTGCAGTAATTCTCTCGCTATTCAGAGTTTTTTCCACCTCTTCGTTATTATTCTTCTTTGCCCTTTGTTTACGTATCTTTTTCTCTTTGACTTCAGTTGGATTTGTGTTGTCTTTATTCTTGGGTTTGGGACCCCGTTTCTGTTCAATTTTCCGTTTGGGATGCGGCGCTATCATGGGCAAGGAACGCCAATTATCATTATACCTATCTAGCCGCCTCTTCAGCAGTTCCACATCACGTACACGACGCCGTGACATTTTTTTAATCTTGTTTACCCTTAAAATTTCCAATTATTCACTAACATGCTAGAAATTTATTTGTATCCATCTCTATAACTTGCCTTAAAACTAAGCGTTCGTTTTCCGCTTGTACTTCTTGACATTTCAGTACAAGTTTTTGCACAAATAATTTGTACTTTTGTTGTGTATCGCTCAAAAGCATTTCTTATGTAATGTTTTTATGCGTTGAAGAGTTTTAAATGGATTTATTACAATTTCATAAAAAAATTTCATATTTAGATGCTTCTTCTTTTCACTTTTCAAAAGGTCTGTACTTTACATTGATAGTTTCAGGATAGCAAAAATTTAGTAGGCAAAATTGTGCTAATCGTTTTCCCTGAATAGCATTGCGAAATTGTATTAGCAAAGTTAGCTGTGCTTTATGCTCAATATTCTCACATCCGGAATTCGCACTTAAATAACTTAAACGTTGCATAAATTTCATCATCATTATCTCATCAAAATGAGCTATTTAATACAAATTATGCAATTCATGCAAAGTTTAGCTGCGGCAGACTCCGAAATCGAAGCTTCATTGCAAATCATTGCCAAACTACAACAGGAAAATACTGAACTTCAAATACAAAAAAATTGTAAGTTAACGGTAATTTCTATTGGGTTTGCCAAATTTATTACATATATATTTTTTTCCAATCCATACAGTACTGGATAAGGAATCTGAATATGTGCAAGAAGAACTAGATAATACTAAAAATTTAGTTGATGATTACGTAGAACCCACACCAAATTTCTCAGCACAAGATTTCCTACTTTCCCAAAATTTAAACGTCGCTATAGAGAACCTTGATTTTACGAAAATGTTGGAGTGTGATATAATAAAATTAGAAAAAGAATACGGCGACGAATACAAATTGTATAAGGATATGATAGGGGAACAGTTAAAATTGCAAGAAGAAATGAAACAACGACACATAGGTATGAAGTTTAATTTCTTTATATACACGTATTATCTACAGTGAAATTTTTTATTTAAAGTTCGAAAATATCGTGAGGCCGAAAAAAAACTTAATGAGACGCGTCAAGCTGCAGAGGATATGGAGGAATTTTGGAATTCCCAATTGAGAGTGTTGCAGAAGGCAAAAAGTGAAGCTGAATCTAGGAGAAATAAGTTATTAGTGGCGGCAATTACTCGTTCTAAAATATTAAGAGAGAAATACTTGGAGGTAAAAAATAAATTTATTATACCCGCGACCATTTGTACAGTAGTAGTAGTATATTTTATTTCGTTAAAACGTTTGCAACAGACCGTACAACGTATAAATCTTCTGATCCAACAGTCGATCCAACCATGTGTGTGCGTTCTGTGGTAATCACTCTTCTAACGGAATATGTCTTTAATAAAATTTTCTTAATTTTACAAACCTTACATATTTTCAAGCTTAAGCAATTGAAGTCCATGAAAGAGAAATTTACAAAATTAAAACAGGAAGATGAAATTGTGATGGAAAATGCTCCTGCAAAGGTGTGTAAAATAGTGTTTCAGACTCTAAGTGTTTACGATTTTGGTTTAAAATTGCCCACAAAATATACACAGGTGCTGCAAGGTACTGTAGACGCGTCGTCCAAGCCTTTGTCAATTATGTCGCTTATAACCAAGGATATTAATTCGATACAATACATCTTAACAAACATGGATGAACTTTCTGGTATTGGGAGACGGTCTATATTAGTACAGGGCAATGGTGTAGAGGAGAGAACTGATCATCGCGTGAAAAAGTCTGTGCATTTTAAAGAGCCACTGTCTGTAAGTAAAACTCTTGATGTGGAACTGAGTAGAGACACTTTATCAGAGTCTAGCAGTATCGACGAATCGTATTACTGCACTTCAAAAACTGGTGCAATGGCAATAGAGGAAAATGACCCGATGGTTGTAGAAGAAACTGACGAGGACGACAATACTGATGATAATAACTTGTCACAAAATGTTTCAACAATAGCAACAACCACACCAAAATCTAACCAGAACTCTGATAAAGTTGCAGAGAAAGTTATTATAAACAAAGACGGTCCAGTAGAAATATTGGAATGCCTAAGTCTTAAAGCAACAACTGCCACCACTAATAACAACAATAATACAAGTGATGCGATGCATTTCAAAGTACCCGAACCAATAAGTAAACCACCAACACAAGCGCACTCTTCTACCAGAAAGCCCTCTTTGGATGATTTTGATAAGTATTTGTACGAAAATATCATTTATTTCAATTCGTGCGATGACAAGGCATCTAACGATGAAACCACACAAAATCCACTGCCACGTCCTTCTCAAAATCTTGCACACGGAACGGCTGTAGCCGATTTTACTGATGACAATGTGTTTACCTTCGAACTCAGTGATGATAATGCCGACGGTCATAACAATAATAATAACAGTAATTTTCTTTGAACTACAATACAAACGAATTTAATCTTTCTCAGATAATAAATGATGAATAATTAAATGAATCACACAATTATTTAAATGGACTCAAAACCGTAGCATTTAATACTAAAACCAATCTTGCTCAGCTAATGAAGAATCACTTCACCACATCTTTGTATTAACAAAAAGAAAATGAAACATTTTCTAACGAAAAGAGTTTCTTTGATGAATTTGTTAACAGCGCGATATTATGTGCTTTTCTCTGCCGGCTTTAAAGCTAAACGTACATTGTTGTGTATGTTTTGTATTATTTGTGGCTTGAACAGCACTTTATCCAAGGCCTGCTCCCACATTGTATTTTCCAAAGATGATGAAGAGAGAGAATCCTCTTCACTACTTCTTTCAATGCTTTGTATTCTTTGCATTATTTCTCTACCGTCAGGATCCGGATCCGACACTATTGAATAGGCCGGTGATGCACAAGTGATGGTCGCTGGTGATGGTGATGCGTGAATTTGTAACGCTTGTCCTACATTTTTGTGCAACAATTTGTGTTTCTTGTAGTTGGAGGGGTCTGCAAAAGTTTTCGGACATAACTGGCATTGATAAGGCTTCTCACCGGTGTGCGTCCTCATATGTTTGGTGAAGGCGGATTTTTGCTTAAAATATTTCCAGCACTTGACGCATTGGAATTTATGAGTAGTTGGCTGCTTAAGTAGACTTTGAAGGGGCATTGTGGTTATATTCAGAGGTGGTAGCACCTCTATTTTGGTTATCAAACATTTGCTATCCAACTGGCTGGGGATTTGAGCTTTTAATAAGGATTCCCTATTTATTAGCGCTTTTGGTACAATTTGCAGTTCATTGGCATGAGACGCCCGAATATCCACTTTGTCGTTCATTTTATTACTAACAATTAATGGTTTTACATTGCTCTGAGTGATTTGTATAATTTTACAATTGGTCACGTTTAAATTGATAACTTTTCGACTTGAAGATTTCTTGTGTGTGGTTGTAATTGCATTTGAGCATGATTCTTTGGTAGTGTCATCCGGCGCAAGTCCATACTTTTTGTCTTGTGCGGAGATGGTAGGGCGTGTGGCTTTTTTCATTGTAACTTTAGCTTTCAGTAATGACGAAGGATTTTTTAATTGTAGCGATTGATGCGCGTTTTCCGATCTTTCTTCTTGCTGCTTCGCTGGACTGCTTTGTATCCTGGTATTGGGACTGTGTTCATCCAAGAGGGCCTGCTGATTATTAAACGTGACGTGTTCAGGAGTCTCTTTGACTAAAGTGCCGCTTTTTAAGGACTCTGCACATATTGTTTGCTGTTCTTGTTCTTCGTTTAATAAATTTTCATTGTATTCATCAATGATTCGAGCTGATTTATGGCATAAACGCTGATGTTTCACCAAATTGGAACGATGTGCGAAACAGCGATTGCAAAGCTGTCAAAGAAAAGGAAAAAGAACCATTCGTGAACATGAACTGAACAATATTGCAATTACATCTAATACCAAGCATTTATAGGGCCTTTCACCCGTATGTATTCTCGTGTGTATTAATAGTTCATGTCGTAATATAAACGTTTTTCCACACTCTGAGCACAGGAAAGGTGTTGTTTTATTGTGACGGGCCACATGGTAATTTAAATTATGTTTGTACTAAAAATATACGATAAGTGATAACAAGTGCGACAGTTACGAATCATACGAACACCTTTGGATACCTTAAATGCAGCTGAGCACTGTTGACATTTGTGAGATTTCTTTAGATCGTGTGTGTTTTTAAAATGTCTCCTCATCGCATAGCGATGTTTAAAAGTTTTTTCACATTTAATGCAGTGATACAGTAAATTTTCTCTCCTTTGAATTTCAAAGGTTGCCAAATGCTGCGAAAGATGTTGCTCAAAAAGTTGCTCTGATTGGTATTCGTTTTCGCAAAATTTGCATAAATAGACGTACGTACAGGTACCGCAATGTTGCACCAACAACTCTTTAATGTCAGCCACTTCTGTTTGTTGCAACGTACGCAATTTAGCTATAGTTCGCATTCCTTTTGCATTATTTGTTGTTGTGGTGCTTTTTATAATCTTTATTGGATTGGTAGGTATAAAAAAGGATAGATCTTCTTCTCTAAACCGTTTAGGAGGTCGTCTCGGGCGTTTATTTGGCAGATCGGAAGTTAAGAGTGACACATGTTTATTTTCCACTTGAGATCGTTTGTTGTCCTCCTGCTCATTACTCGTTAGGGCCACTTGACCTTGGCGTATGGTTTCCAAAAATTTATTCAACCGTTCAACTTCATTTTGGCATTCCTCACAGATTTCTCCACAATTTTCAGCATTATACTAAATTGTAATTTGTAATTTATTTAATCTGCTTAAGGTATGTAATCGACTTATTACCTCATACTTTAACCAATTTAATAGCATGTTTATTATATTTTTGTTCACTTCTATGGATATTTCACCATTTTGTAAAACATTTTTAAACGATTTTGCACATAATAAGCAAACCGCCATATCTTTACACTGCATTCCGGAACGATAATAATAATAAGATAATAATACCTAATACCTAAGATTACTCCAAATTTCCTTGAGCATTAAGTGTTATACATATATATATATATATATTAAATCATTATGAACTGAAACAGCTGCTTTTTGTTAGAGTTACCCAACCCTTTTATGCATTATTAAAAAACAAATTAATATAAGTCGTGTGCATCGAAACAGTTTCTTGAGGGTTTTGGGAATTTGTACAAACTTTGGCTACCTACTCTTTTGGTATTCAATTACTTTATAATAATTGCCTTGCGATTTTGTTTAGAAATTTAAAAGAGCGACATTCTTTGTGATTATAGGCCTCTGAGATTATGGTTAATAATATTATAATTTCATGTGTTGTAGCTATTATTGTGTTAAATTCCCATGAATGGGAAGTAAAAAAAAATCGCCATCTTGCGAGGGAAAAGAAATTGATATTTGCAATTTTTACGCCACTTGCGAATTAATAGAAAGGAACTGGAGGGTAATCACGTAAGCGATAGTGATGGTACGACAATAGTTATTTTTAAATTTTCATTTTCCTAAGCAAGCAACCGTTATCGTGCGATTGCAAAATAGCTATCGTTTTATAATAATATAAATTAAAAGAAAAAAAAAAAAGGAAAAGATAAAATTAAAAGAGGTAAGTAATACATTATTAAATTGTGAAGAAATTAAATAAGAATTGAATTTCTAGGAAAAATGCATAGAAATATTTTTTTAACATGTAATTAAAAATTTATTACTTTCGATCTACATATCTATAATATCTATATATTTAACTATTTTCTATTTAGATTTACCGAAAAATTTTTAGAAAGTCAATGGTGTGGACCACAAAGTAATACTTGGCTTCTCGGTAAATTACAAAATATTTCAACATAAAATATTTTTTCTAAACAAAAATAATGTATAAATGAGAAAATTTTTATTCTAATTGCCTTTGAGCAGGTGTTCACGATACAACTCTCTGTCTTTGTTTACTAAAATAAACCCCATATGATAAATTCTGTCATTCACAATGAATAATAACACGACGATGAGAGTGATGGTCTTATATGAACGAACCTAAAACTATTATCGACTACCGCCATCGAAACTACGACAATAGTTTCAAAAGTTACGTGATTACCCTCCTCTTCTTTCATAGGTCTTCGTTGCTACTATTTCACAGCAACTCTGTAAAAAGAACGTATTGAAAAAATGGGCGAAAGAGAGAGAGTTGGAGAAAGAAAAGTTATTTAATTGCAACCATAGAAAATTTAATAAATTTCTTGAAAGAATTGAATTATACATCAAATAAAAGTGCGCAAAATTTACATTATAACATCAAGTGAAGTGAAGAAGTATAATAATGGTAAGATAATAAGAAAAAATGGAAAAGTGCAATAAATGTATCACAGAAGAATATATATTTGGAAAAACTTTTTTGGAATGTTGGCACTTTCCATGCTGCAGCACATTAGAATATTTTTAAAAATAAAAACACATAAGTGAAAAAATTAATAATGTGATAAAAGAAATCTGGTGATATGTTTTGTTTGTTTTCTGTAGAGTTTCGCAGAGAAGTTTGCCAGTTTAATGGCAAGGCCCAACCAACAGCAGCCGGGTCCTCTAGATGATCATCCCATTTACTTAAGATATGGTGTACGCATTTTGGGTATTGTAGGTGCTTTCTGTAAGTACTTGGATGTTGCAGTTAATTTATTTAATTATCGAATTGAAACATTGAAAGTTATTGATTTTATAATTATATGTGTATGTGTTCATTCCAATCTGTATGTAATAACATGTGGATTCTGTGCGTGCTATATCTGTATATATTCATAGATAATTGGGGGTGGTATTACGTTTAATAGGTTCTCTGACATTGATACCATTTTCAAAAAGCAAAATTCTCTATGCTTTTAAACTGTCGTGTGTGTGTATGTTATAAGAAGGTTAGTTTGTCAATCTGTTTAATTTCTATATATGTACATATATATAATTTGTTGGTGCAAATAGGTAAGAAAAGGTCGTTTACACAAAACAGGATACGACAACAACATACAATTAAAGGAAATACAAGTTAATTTAGAAAATAATTTTCATTAAACAATTTCCATACATGGTGTGTAATGTTTAAATACTTTGTAAGCGATTATAATATTTTATCACAAGTATTTTTCATAATATAGATATTTTAGGAAAACTGTATTATTTGAGCTGTTATTTGCGCTTTTCTTTATATATATATTCGTATAAACTGTGACGCATATAGATAACAAGAGTTTTATAATAAACTACAATACAATGTCAACTCATATTACAGACAGACTTTGGTAAATTAATGTATAGCAAGCCAGAGACATTTATCGATAGTAATCCATATATGTGGCTATATTAAATTAAAGTTTTATTTTTATTGATTATTATATAAGGACAATTTGGTACAGTTGATGAAGTTCAGAATAGGTGCGGGTGCGCGGGTGTGGGTCGAAAGCACTTACCATTGGATAATTTATTTATTTAAAACTTTTTAAAATAAATGTGATTTTTACAATCTTAAAATATCCACACTGGAGTAGCGTATACCGATGGACACACTCTGTTTAGTTTAAGAAGACGTTGCGTGTCTGTGGGAATAGATTTAGCTATTAACAGGTTCCGAGTGATTGTTTTAATTATGTGGTGAAACATGAAATACATAAATAAAGCAGAACAAGCTTTTTAACAGTTCGAGAGACTGCTTTATTAAGTGATTGGAACATAATTTTTTACACGCACATTAATTATATAGGCATTGTAAGCTGAAATGTAATAACTTTCTCTCTCCTTCTCTTTCTGTTAGTTTGCATACTATTTGGTTTATTCAATGCCTTATCATTGATACTGCTTAATGTGAGTTGTTTAATTGGCGGCATTTTACAAGTGCTGGTTGGTTTTGTGGTCATGATGTTAGAGTCGCCCTGCTGTTTCATTTGTATAGATAACGTAGATCGCCTAACTCAACGTATTGATGCCAGACCTTTATGGAATAAGGCGGCTTTATATTGTATGTAAGTAGAAAACTGAAAAAAAAAAAAAATTAAAAAAAAAATTATTGAATTGTTTTTCTCTTGTTTATTTGTAGAATGTCTGTTATACCGGTGTTTCTATGCTTTGGTTTGGGCAGTTTATTTCCGTGTGCTTTGGTTTTTGGTACCGGAGTGATATACGGTATGATGGGTTTGGGCAAAAAGTAAGTAAACGTTGAGAGTGTGTCGAAAAATATTAATTGATTGTGAATTCCAATACTAATAATTGCCCTGTTTTCCTTCTTCTCTTGCTCTTCTCTTTCCCTTAATGTGTCTTCATTAACTTTGTTATTACATTGTAACGTTTTAAATGCTTTGTTTTTTTTTACTTAAATTTTTTTTGTGGTTTTTCAAAAAATTTCTTTCATTCATGTAATAATAATATAATTCATAAACACACACACACCTCATATACTAATTTATATAAAACAAACAAAATGCATTTACACAAATATATGTGCTTTAGAGCTTCAAGAGAAGACATGGCCGCTGCAGCAGCCACCTCACCCACACAAATGCAGCCAGGCGGCGGTGCTGTACAATTGCCATTGAGCACCGATCCCAATATAACACTTATGGAAGATCCTGATGTTTGGCGACCAACATAAATTCCTTTCATGCAATTACTTACACATTTACTCAGCATCGCCACAAGCCATATACACATAGTACATACACATGCCTACAAACTAAAATTTTCAAAGCTTCCACTGTATTGACCAAACTCACATGTGCGCGCGCGTATGGGTGTGTGTGTGGAAGATTTGTAATATAATACTAACGTGCTAACTATAAATCGTAAATTTAAGCATAAAATGTAAATTGTTGGAAAAATTGTTAAGGCCTATGCTAGCCATCCAGTCAGTCAGCCAGCCCCACCAAAATAAAATTCAAATATTTTTTGGATTGCATACACTTGCACATATATAAAAAAAAAATCAAGTAACGAAAACCGTCAAGCTTCCCTTCTCCAACAAAAAATAGAATAACGCCACACACAGTTGAATTTTATATGTACATATGTATGTAGTAAACACTAGAAAATGTATTGTTATCATTGGAAAGAAGAGAAAAGAAATAATCAAATGCATTTAAAAAAGCACGGAAAGGACATTTTAAAAAGGAATTTGTTAAATGGAATATAATTGCCAAAATTATTTTGCTGCAAAATTGATTATAATTTAATATTATTCACATTGTACAATTGTGAAACGTACGTATTCTCTGTTTAAATATATTCTTAAAATACATTAAATTCCACACTCTACGTTCCACACTGTTACTCTTACTCGTTTACTCTCTGCTGCTATGTGTTTACGCCAAACATTGAGAATCATTATTAAATTTCACTAATAAACAAAATATTTACATATACACATGGAGATAAGCAACAAAACGTTCACTTCAATTAAAACTGCCACAACATATATTTTTTAAACTGAGAAAAGCCTCAACCTGACCTTCAACATAATTGTTCTACGTTCCATAGCACACCCGCTCGCTATCTGTGTTTTTGAACATGCACAGAATTTTATATAACAAATTTATATAACGACAACAACCACAACGGCAAAAAGGCAAATATAACATTTATTCAATAATTCACTTTTTTTAATAATTAGTAGAAGAGTAGACGAAATAGAAGTATCATTGCACACTTTGTTGTTTTGTTTCTTTTATAGAATTATGATTTATTAACAACTTTGTACTTTATGCTCTCTAACCTTTTGTACCTTTAGTATTTCTTTTATAATACGAGACATTGAAGGGTGACATCTAAAATTCATTCAATTTCGAAATCAGTATAAGAGGATATCTGTGAAATTTTGGAATAAAGGATTTGAACTTGTCGGAGACACGTATAGGAAAAATTCGGAATAGATTCTGATTTAATTCGCAGTGAAATATCTATTTATTTGAGAACCTGAACTTTATAATCTTGGAGTACATTCGGAGTAACTCTTGACAGGCAGTTGGATGCACATATTAAAAAATTGGCCTAATCTTAAGTACCCTTCATATCTATATAGAAACGGTGGGCGTGGCAGGTACATGATTACGCCCTTCTCTAATAAGAGAAGTTTGAGTTTTACGTTACGAAGTAACTGTTAGCAGGCGTCTACTTGGACTAAATTTTTTTTATTATTTTGACATGAATTGGGAGTATATGAACTAAGATCTGAGTTAATTCAACCATATTCGGTTTGATTTCAATACGAAATCATCGGTCAATTAAATTCTCACACCTATCACGAAATTGATCCCACAGCTGCTTAAAGTATAACATCATCACGTGCCTGACCTTTAATGCAATATGCCACTTTGTTTACGCAGTCTGCATCGATTTAACCATGTTCGTCCGTCCATTTATGTAATCAACTAATCAATGGATTAATACAACTCTCCCCCTGTAACGCCCAATTCTGAAATAAGTCTTTTATACGACGGACATTACCATTTAACCCATCACTTGTTATTCACTCATGCACTGTAGCTTCTTAAAATATTTATTTTAACATTCTTGCATGTTTCTTGTAAAGCAATATTTGTTATTATTCTTGTTTATTATATTGATTAATAATTTTATATTTCTTTGTTTGGAAATTCATAATAGAGCCCCCGTGGAAGTAATGCGTCAAGCGGCTGTGAATTCTGGTTTAGCGGCCACACCTCCAGCCCCAACAACTTATGATCGTGCCACCATTATTAATAATGCTCAACCATTCTCATTTACGGGTGCGGTAGGCACAGACAGTAATGTGTGATAGAGTTTAAAAAAAAAACGTTTTTAAAACATTAACAAGAAAAACATGATTCTTAAATTAAACAATTTTCTAAACAATTTCTAGATGTGCGAAAATTAATTGGATTTGATGGAAAAGAAAAAGAAGAAAAAGTTAAGAAATTGAAAAAATCCAAGAATTTTAGGACAATTCACAGAAAGAAGAAAAATTTTAAAAATCAATACCATTTAACATCAAAATGAAGAAGACGAGACAAAAAACATTAATTAAAAAAAGACTAAGTATTTAATTCAGACTTACAAGAAGAAAGAAAGAGATGAGTCAAGTGTGAAAAGGAGCGTAGAGTCATATATTTTTTCTATTTAAGATGTAAAGCAAAAAAGCTTTAAGGATTTTTTAATCTTAATTTAATCTAGAATATTATTCAATTTTCTTTGTCTTTTACGTTACCTTTAATTATTAAGATTCATTCCATATATATTATGCAGGAAGAGAAAAATATTGTAAACTGATTGATGTTCTTAAATAAAATTTGATAATAGTATTAATAATAAATATGTATAAACACACTGTTAATAATTGTATGTATATGTACATTGCATTGTACACATATTTACATATTTTACCAACACATACATTCACTTATGTACTCAAGTGAAGATGAAATATATCATATTTTTAAAAAATCCTTTAAATGTTGTAACATTGTGAGAAAGAAAGCAACAAAACACTAAATATAAAAATTACATACTCTGTCTCACTCTCTCTCTCTCTCTCTCTTTCTCTCGCACTCCTCATGTAAAGATTCTTACGGTTAAGTGTAGCATTTAAAATGCTCATTTATTTCTTATTTATAGACTTTAATGTTGATACTAATTTGTCCTTTTAATATTATTTACATTATTTAATTAATTATCTCAATATTGTATAAATAAGTGGAAATTGTTCAACGCGTTAATATACATACATACAATAAATAAATCTCATTTAAATTTGAAGAGAAACAAATTGTTTATTACCGCATTATTGTAAAGGACAAATTTAAAAATGGAAAAATTATAATAAAGTTATAAAATAAAAACAAAAATATGAAATATATTATAAAACTGATTACATCATTCAATCATTTGATAATTGAACAAGTGAATATGTCTGTCCGCAATATATATATAAAATCTATTTGGCACAAAATCGGACTTGCATGTTGATGAGACGGGCGTATTCAAGTTCATGCCCGCCCATGGTTTATCTATTATGCTAAATATTGCTTATAACTGACCGCAGTCCGTAGCTTACGCACAATTTATGTGTACAGACGACTCAAACGGGTACGGTTTAATAGACGCAGAAAGGTATTCTGAATCGAATGGTTTAACTAAAGGTGTCACCACATAGTGGTGCAGGGCATGATAAACCCGAGGTGATGGAAAGTTCTTTATTTTTTTATTATGTTCAAGGAAGTGTGTGTGTGTGTCTTTAGAGTTCCACTAAATATATATTAAATAAAGTTGTCCATACGTCCGCTTATACTTTGTTTCTTAAACTAAAAATTTATAAAAGGTGATGAAAAGTCCGGTATTTTTTCATTGTATTCAAATTTATTCAGTGTATATTTTGTTAATATAAGAACTTTATTTAAAAAAGAAACTATACAAATGCTTATATAAAAGATACCTAGTTTTAGCAAAATTTTCAAAATTCTAATAATTAATTATTCTCGTAATCTAAATAATTAAAGCTTGAACATTTGCATGTAGGTGCTTGTGTTACATGGAATACTTACTCAGGGAGAATTTTAAAATATTCGCTTAATAAGTGTAAAAATTATGTTAATCATTGCAAAATTTGAGGCGGACGGATGGACAAATGTTTTAATTCACTCAAGCAGCAAAAAACCTAGAAAGCTCACAGACCATATGTATCTTCAAATGAATCCACTTTATCAAGATATTAAAAATTAATTCAAGATCGAAATTTATTATTAATTGTTGTTGGTCAGTGTTAGGTTTGAATTGCAAATATGCAAATTATTGATATGAAAAGCAGTTGTACGTGAGCCCAGCAGAGCATGTACTTTGATATTTTTATAAAACTTTTTACACTGAAGCTATAAAAAACACGGATGTGCAAGTTTAAGCTTAAAAACGCATACATTTTTTCTCATTCTGTTTATAAGAGAAACGAACATATCAATTACCAGGATGTGAATATTTTGAACATAATCAATTTGTTATAGTACGAAAAAACGACATTTTTGGTATAGAGTTTATCAATTAAGTTTATGACACTAAACATGAAATTCTTTTAAAATATTTACAAATAAAAAAAGCATACATAAGTGAATAAAGTCGGTCAAGGCAAAACCATTTAATTCCCTACACCACACTTAGCTACACAAATTATGCTACAATTAGTTTAGTTGTCTTGGTAAACGCAAGGCATTGCCGCATAAGTCTCTTTGTGAAATATTATTATATGGGAAGGGGTTTTAAAAATAGTCCGATCGGGTCTAAATTTGTCTAAGCCATTAAGCTAATTAACGCTTAAAAAAATATTAAGAATGTGATTTTTTGCCATATAAAGACTTCCATTATAATGAGAGGGGTTCTAAAAATCTTCCGATTTAATCCATGCTCAATAGGGTTCATTTCTGAGCCAGGACACTTTCTTTAATCGAAATATTTCGAAAAATTTGACCTGTAGCTTGCACTCAAATTTACATGGACAGACAGTCGGACACACGGACATGGTTAAATCGATTCAGATTTTGATTTTGAATCGATCGGTATAATCGAAGATGGGTGTGGTATTTGCTATTTAGGAGTTAGAAACATCGCACAAACTTCGTACAATGCGAAACACATCATATCCGACTTTCTCTCTGTTATCTAAATAAAATTATCAGAAATGATCAATAATAAAAATGAACAAACACATCAATTTTAATTGCGACAAAAACAGTCTTCCATTGTTGGCATGTGTTGTGTTGGGTAGAGTAACCATTTCCATTTAGTCTTTGCGGTCATTTTACATTCACCCTAAGCTTGGTCATCTGTTTGTGCCCAACTTATGTTCAAGATTAAGATTTTGTGGTAATTTTTTTCTTGCCTCATTTGTTACACCAGTATTTCCATAAGCGAAGGACAGTCATGCTCATTTTATCTAACTTTTCAGATCAAACAAGATTTTCTTCGTTCTTTGATAAAAAATTTTTAATTCTGTGTATGATGTGATTCATTTTAAAGATCATCTGTTGTCGGTTATTATAATTTTTGTTTTCTTTTTAATTTTTCAATTCTGTTAAAACTCTTTGAAGTGTAATTAAATTCAATTTGTAACATAATACGATGAACAAGGCAGGCGGATGGACGACATTCTGCTCTTCCTTCCTACTTATGATCCATATTTAATGTGTGGGAGATTCATTTGATATGAAAGTTCCGCTTTTGACAAAAAGCAAAATATTATATTACCTGGAAGGATTTTATTTGGCAATGTATCCTTTCATGTATCCAACTGGTATTTGAACACTCACTCTCGTACATTTTTAAACATTGAGCAGATATTCAATACAAATATGTTTAATATCTCTATGTAGATTTCCAATTTTGTATATTAAGCAAAATCAATTGAAAACTAAGCCCACAATCGCCAAAATCTACATTTCGGACAAAAAAGTGGACCTAGGAAACGTGGAAAGCACGTTTATAAATAATCATTGATGAATGCAAGCCTCTTATCTTGGCTTAACGTTCTTGAGGGCCATACTCAACCAGTGTATGAACTCTACCAACACTTCTGCCAAGTTTGAAATAATTACCTTTTTTACGACCAGGACAGTGATTACCTCAGAATAGACAGACTCAGCATTCCCTGTTGATTGAGAATATATATACTTTCTCCGCTGTTTGGTTCTGGGCGTTGCAAGCGTTCTGTCAAAGTGCTATATGCACCCAATGTGATACATATGATTATGAGTATGAAAAGCGATCTTTCTTTTGTGAAGTTTCCGTGGCTTCCTCTCGTTGGTCGCAAATTCCATTATGACTTGATATTACGGAGAAAATACTAATCAGCAAATGTCTTGTTAAAACTCTTTTATGCTGAGCAAGAGCGGAAGTGTTTAAATATGAAATGCACCACTAACTCAATTCGACTTTTTTGACTATTTTTTCAATTCAATTTATTTTGCATTTAACCGCCATCATCATTCAGGCGACTGGCACCACTGCAGACCACGATTTCCGTTTTCGTTTCTGTTTTTCTCTTCTCTTCTTCTTAGCATAGCGCATTGTATGAGAGTGTTCGTCAAGATGTTTTTTGTGTATTTTTTGTTCCTTTTTCCTTTTAATAAAATTTCTAAATTTAAATTTAAATGCAACATACTCGTACATATATATAAATTTCTTGATGACTACCGCACACAACACTTATTATTTAACTTAGTTTACTGCAGAGTACAATGGCCATAAATTGCAGTATTACTCGTTTTGAGGTAATTTGGGTCAAAAAGGATTTAATTTACGTGATTATGCCATTTAAACGGTGGCAACCAAATGAAGCTAACAGCTAACTAACCGACCGCAACCCATTCATCAACATAAATTAAACAGTTTTACAGTAAAAGAACAATAACAACAATAAAAAACAACAACGTACATACCTTTAGCGCTACACCAGCGACTCAAAAGAAAATTGCTGGTAAAACACCAACATATGGATTAAAAAAAAATCCCTAAACGTGACATATGCATGACAATTACTGCAAAACTAATGGACTAATGCTTACAAATAACACAAACGTTTACATGTGAACATATGCATATAATCATAGATTACGTTCTGGGCTAGCATTTACATGAATTATGTTGTGTGGCAACAGTGTTTACCTTACAGGGTTTGCCCTCTAAGAGAACATTCAAAGTAATGTTGCATGTTGTACCTATAAACACATTTAATACATTTTCGGATTGAGAACTTGAATATTAGCAAGAACTGTACTGGGAAAGTGCGCGGACTGTCCGTACGAAATAAGGTGATATTGTCTTAAATTTAATTAAATCTTGAAAAATGCATACAGACATACATACATACATATTTTTATTATATGTTTTTTATTATTTCTAACAGTAGAGGTCCTTCATTAAGAAAGTATGAAGTAGTAGTTTTTCCAAAAACCATCAAATTTTAATATTTATAAAGAAATCGGCCTACTAAAGTTTTTATTAAAATCGATAATTTTGAAAAAATGATTTGGATTACCTTCAAAATAAAGCACATAAAAATATTGCAATAAAACTAAAATGTGATGTTCGGTGGCGAGCAGCACAGTCATTAACCTCAACACCTATTCTAATGGTTGTTGTTATTGTTAATGCCATTGTCGTATGTACATACCATATATTTACCCATGTTGACATAAAGCGCTTTAACAGGCAAACTTTTTCAAACATTAAATGCAAATGACATAAATACGTTTAAGTTGACTACTGAATGCTCTATATGCTATATTATGTACGTATGTATATATGTATGTATGTTTATTTAATACTTGATATAAATTCATGTCATTGCATCTGAGCGTGTGGAGAGCTCGTTTGTGTTTAATATTGATAAGCTTGAATTATAGTTGGAAAATTGTATATGACGGTTGCTTGCGCCGTTATTGTAGTTGTTGTTGGTACTTTGGGTTATTGTTAATAATTCTAAATACCCCATGAAAATGGTGTATAATTTGCGCTTGTAATTATGATGTACATAATCTCGTTAATATACACAAATGGCGAAAAGAAAAAATTATATAAAATACCTACTATACTACTATACTATACTATGCATCTCATAGTACGTACACATCCATACATAGGTAGATGTGTACATAGTAAGTTAAGGATACGCTCAGACACGAATTATTGCTTTTAATTATTATTAAGTAAAAAGATAGCCTCTATTAAAAAGGGGCGTGTCATATATACAATAGCGCGTCTTTTTAACGCCTATTCAAGTACATATTGCATTTTATTTCAAAGGTGCAATTCTGCATTAAATACATCTTGTGGGCAGTTTTTTCATACTATCCCGCCCATTCATTGATGGATTAATGACGGACTTTATCCAGTTTAAATAGGAAACTACCGGCTGGGAAATTAGGCCCCTTTGTTTGTGGATATTATCGAGCCGGCTCATTGTGGAATTGTTCTCGTATAATAACTCTTTTGAAAGCTAATATTATGTTATGTAATTATTTCAAGGCATAAGCTTTATCTTTTCATTTGTAAAAAAGTTTTTGAAGGTAGCTGGGGTATAACTCAGCGAGTCCAAAGTTCCGCACAAAGAAATTTGGTAGACGGGATGTTATTTGTCTCTAACCCTTAGACTTGCCTTCATTTATTTGACTTTTTAGCGCGGTAACGGCTTGTGGTGCGAGGCACGGCGTTACTGCAAATTGATGTGTGAACGGAGCAAGTGCGGTGAATGGTACAGAGCGGTGAGCGTTTCTGGATATAAATGATAAGCGGTACAGCGTACAGAGTGGTGGTAGTTACGGGATACAAGAACGGCAATGGTTATTGAGACCACAACGGCGGCGCGACCTAGGCGCGGGAATCTGACCAATGCTATGCTCGCAGCTCAGAAAGAAAACAATGGACTAATTCATTATGTTTATTTTATTTTAAAAAGAATTCATTGTGCTCACCTTGCTAGCTTGACGGCTCCAGCCACACTGCATAATTTCATGAAATTTGCTTCGGCTTTTATAGTGTGGCAGGGCTCACAATCATATTAAATTTGACTAATATTCATAAAACGATCAACGGTATTATGTTTTTTCTTAAAATAGAAGCAGCAACAACGAAAGAAAGAATTCATATATGCTTACTACGTGATAAAATAAATAACGGGATTTCATTTACGTTTCTAGTTTTAAATAAACAAACGGAGTATGAAATACAACAATAGTTCTTAATTGTATCAACGCAGAAAATATGTTTGATTCCCTGTAATATATGTATGTTAGAACAGAATGTGTGGCGTAAGACGAAATGTAGTGACTTTGCGCCTTACACATTGATATATCTTCTGCTCCAATATGTGGGGTTCTTTCTAAATTATTATTCTCTATAAAAAGTTAGTTTTGTTTATCAAAAATTGGTCATGTTTTGGGTAATTGTGCTTTTCAAATGTAAGATTGTAAACTTTAGTTTCCTTTGTTGTTGTTTAAGTTTCTTGGTTGACTTTCATCCAAAATATATATCACTAACTCCCACTCTTTTACAGTGCACAGCTTGACACTGGCGCCTGCTCTCATACGTGTCATATATGTATATGCATATAAAAAATGTAAATTTTAAAATATTTTCTGCTTTTTTGGTGGTATTATTCCTCATATTTTTATCACTTTCCTCTTGTTTTTGTTCGTTTGTTTCAATTTGGTTGAATTATGAGTACCATTAAAACTTTATTATTGCGTGCATCATTCTGTCTTTATCTCCCTTTTAGGTTACTTATCATACTTTTGATAGTTATTACATAAGAGGTTTTATTGCTTTTGTGCTCTTCACGTTATAATAAAGGTATTCCAAGTTCGTTATTCCATTTGCGTTACTCCGAAGAAGGTGCCAGGGACTCTATAAATTATATAGGTAGATATAAATTTTCTAAAATTAAGCTAAAACTCATTGCTCAACTGCTCATTTTTCAATTAAACGAAACGGAGCGTCAACCATGCGCACAAGCGATAAAAATCTACCCATCGGCTGCAAACGTTAAGCTATAAAAGGAAAATTTGATGCATAAATAGGCCAGGCATAGGTGCATAAGGTCGGTTTTTTTTTTTTTTTTTAACGAAGGGGAAAGCTTTGAAAGCCCAGTCAGTGTGGGACTTGCATCCACTAAAACCCCTTCGAACGTCCTACATCAATTCCCCTGGGACTACCGTTAAGTATTACGTCAGGAGAAACCGTCTGAGACTATGCTCAATTCGTTCGTATGATGTCAGTCATCATCTGTCTTACTCGCAGTCTTTCTGCCACTCTGAGCTTCTTCATGATAACGGCACTGACGCTTTTGACTCTGGACCATACCTTTTCATCGTTAATCATGTGCAGAATTATATCGCCATTCGGTTCCATAATTAAGTCTGTAATTTTTTGAGCGTTCTGCATCGAATTTTGGGCATTTTAACAGTATATGCTCAGCTGTTTCCTCGTCTTCATGACACTCAGGGCACCAAAGTTCAGTATTATGACCAAAACGGTGCAAGTAACTGCGGAAGCAACCGTGTCCGCTGAATATTTGCGTCAAATAATAGTCCATACAGCCATGTTGTCTGCTCAACCAACATTCAACATTTGTTATTACTTTGTGCGTCCATCGGCCTTGAGAGGAATCGTCCCATCTCCTTTGCCATTCTCTATAGCTTTCTAGCATTATGTCCTGTTTTTCTCCATTGGAGAGCTTCCTATTAAGAAGTTTTTTGGCACAGTACATTTTTGAAGCTTGTTGGGCTAGGATATCAGGTGGAAGCATGCCTGACAGGATCAGTTCTGCGTCCAGTGATACGGTACGGAATCCACAGCAGACTCTTAGTGCAGTTCCGCGATACAGCTTATTTAGGTGTTTATTATAGCTGGGATATTTCTGTAGTGTATCACTCCAAACAGGTGCAGCATACATAGTGACGGAGGTGATCACTTTGGCTAGCAGTAATCTTCTTCGTTGACTGGGACCACCAATATTTGCCATCATGCGTGCTGTATATATTTTGCTAGCTTTGTCACACACTGATATTATGTGCTGTAAGAACTTCAATCGAGCATCAATTAATACACCTAGATATTTAATTTTATCAGTTGTTGTTAGGTGATGCCCGTCGATGTCTAACTCCACCACTTCTCTTTTTTTCCTACTGGTGATTAGCACAGCTTCAGTTTTATTAGGCGCTAGTTGTAACTCATGTTTTAAGAGCCATTCTTTGATTTTGCTAACGGTGCTGGCGCATGTGACCTGCACCTCTGTGAGTGTTTTGGCAGCAATGGTGACTATAATATCATCAGCATATCCAATTATGCTAACACCTGCAGGCACTGGGAGTCTCAGAACCTCGTCATACAAAATGTTCCAGAGCAGAGGCCCAATATGGAGCCCTGAGGGACACCTGATGTTATATTATATGTTCGTGTGCCTTCGTCGGTTTTATACATGAGACTACGGCATGATAAGTAGCTTCTTATGATGTGTATTAGATATGCGGGGATACCTTTTTTGATCATCGCCTCAATTATATGGCGCCAGCTGGCCGAATTAAATGCGTTTTTAACGTCTAATGTTATTAGGCCACAATACTTTTTGTTTCCGTTTCTCCAGCGTTTGCCATCTATGGCTTTTTTAGCGATATTTTTAACATGTATTATTGCATCTACAGTGGAACGGCCCTTGCGAAAGCCATATTGGTTATTTGAAAGGGCACCCGTCTGTATAATATGTTGTTCAATTCTACTATACACGATTTTTTCCAGCACTTTTCCAAGTGTGTCTAGCATGCATAGAGGACGATAAGAGCTAGGATCTCCTTCACGTTTGTTGGGCTTAGGCAGGAGAACGAGTTTCTGCCTCTTCCATATATGCGGAAAGATTCCACCTTTAATGCAATTATTGTACATTTTCAAAAAGAGAGGGGTATTGTACCATATTGCTGCTTTTACTGCTTCCATTGGGTGCTTTATTACTCCTAAATTTATTAACTGCTTCTTTGATTTCGTCGTGCATTAAGCCCTGATATTCTTGTTCAGCTGGCGGCATCCGACATTCGAACGGCATGTGTCTTGGGAAGAGCGTTTCGACCACACTTTCCATAAACCTCGCACTAGTTGGTTCTTCTTTTAGAGCATTTAATTTTTGCCATAACTTCTTTGTATGCTCCACCCCATATATTAGAGTCAGCCATATCACAAAGTTCCTTAAAATATTTGTCCTTGCTAACTTTCATTGCCTTTTTAAGAGATCTACGTGCTTCCGTGTATCTTTTTCTATGTATGTCATATTGGGATGTACCTATATGTCTTTGTGATTTTCTTCTAGCTGCCAGACACTGCTCTCTGAGGCTAGCGATTTCTGCATTCCACCAGTATACGGATACACGTTCCGGGCACTTAGTTCTCCTTACCATGGAAGCATCACATGCTGCAGTTATGTATGTTGTAAGCTTTTTAGCTTGATCTTCAACATTTGGTGGTAGTTCAAGGTCTTCGCTCACCATGTATTTCAGCATATCACGGTCTATTGTTTTAATTTTCCATCCCAGTTCGTAGGGCCTTCTAGGTGATTTTCGTGGCTGCACCGTTGCTATTGTTGTAAATACCACAAAATGGTCGCTATTGGTGTAGATGTCACTGACATGCCAATTACATTTTCTCACTAAGGAGGTACTGGCAAAAGTAATGTCAATTATTGAACCACGTCCATTTTTTTTCAAATGTATTTTTGGCGCCATCGTTGAGTAGTATTACATTTAGGTTACTAAATGCCCTTAGTGTAACTTCTCCTCTTCTATTCGTGAATCTGCTTCCCCACTCAGTTGCCCATGCGTTAAAATCTCCTGCAATTATCACGGGGTTACATGTTGATGCATCCCTGCATAAGGCATCAATTCCAGCCTCAAACTGCAGTATGTCTAGACTAGGTGGGAAATAACAGCTGCATAAAGTGGGTGTGGTTGTACTAAAGACAGAATACCCTTTTTTTAGGTTCGGCATTCGACCTTTGCTAAGTTAAAGCAATCTAAGGATATAAGAATATAAATCCTTGATCAGCGTTAACTTCCATATATTTTTAGTTGTTCGCTGTGTATGGTTTTTTGTACATTGTAGGCGTGTCTTTTATTCGACTATGCCTATTTTTGGCAAATAAATGGAAGAAATAATTAAAGACATGTGTACCAAATTTTTATAGGTCAATTTTTGTAGAAGATATATAGATTTTTTGATTGTGGACCACGACCGTTTTCGGCACATCATTGGATGAGGTAATTACAGATATGTATACTAAATCTAAACTTAATAACTCAATTTTTGTGGCAAATATATAGATTTTTGTTAATTGTGGCCGTGGCTATAATTTTTTTATTTATTTTAAATAGTGATCTACGTGAAAAAACTAAAAGTTTCTGTACAAAATTTCAGCACAATATCTCATAATTTACGACCGTGAGAATGCCAACAACAGACGGACACACAAACGGAATGACAAGCTTAGTATACCCATCATCTTATGTGAAAAGTATTGTGAATTTATTTCTATTTAAAACATAAACCTGCCCATTATGGAAATATTGTAGATGCTTGTGGATTCATACTATACGTCCTATACTCAGGTCACGCATAATTTTTTTGGTGATTTCTAAAATTTGGGCTTAGGCCGAATCTTATGAACCCTTCACATCTACAATAGTAGGCGTGGCAGTTATGTGAGTAAGCTCTCTTATAGTGTATGTATTACGCATCAGCTTGCAAGTCTAGTTTTATGGTGAGTATAGTTTTTTGTAAATTGTGGGCGTGGCTCTAGACCGATTTCGCCCTTTTTAATTAACGATCTGCGTGCAAAAATTAAAAACGTCAGTTCGAACCATTAACTCACGTCCGGATCGACTAAGTTTGCTAAGTGATGCTGTGCAAGAATATGTAGACTTTCTGACGTCTCTTTATGGGTGATGTGAACGAAAGAACAAACTTAGTATACCCTTCATCTTTGTTTTTATGTGAATAGTTGCCGTTTGGCACAAGAGTTGATGCTTTTTTACATAAAAGTATTTATAATAGAAAAAGTGTTAATATTGACTTAAGTGGCACCTTATGTGTGTAGCCGCACTCACTTGAAACATATTCGTACATGCGTGCATTCACATAAGTACTAAACATGCATACATAATAGTTTAAGCATAACTGGTGCATGGTTATTATAAATTATATATTTGCCTTTAATAGACACACAAACACACACACACACACATATATATATATATTTTGTAGGAGTCGAGTTGTTTATAGTATGAGGTCGTTTGGCAATGGTCCTCATAACAATTTGAGGTTAAGCATGTTAAAGTTTTACTTTCTATACGATGCATTTATACCCTTTTTACCATACACACATCCATACTGATTGTATGGTATATTTACGTACAAAAAGCAAAAAGAAAAGTTCTCCCTTACATTTCAGGTCAGTGATGTGTTAATGTCGAGAAGTCTTTGCCGAAGAGAAACTTGTACAATTGAAACACACACAATTCCACACGCACAGATAGGAAAGTACTAAGTATAAGCTCGTAGTAGTTTATGGTATTAGAGAGTTAAGTCCTTTATGCGAAAACTATGTTTTGTATACAAAATA
The DNA here is from genome assembly GCA_949710015.1 of Crataerina pallida. Lineage (NCBI taxonomy): Eukaryota > Metazoa > Arthropoda > Insecta > Diptera > Hippoboscidae > Crataerina > Crataerina pallida. The sequence goes on along the minus strand of OX453292.1, from coordinate 9,673,196 downwards.
AATACTCACATACAACTATTTATAAATACAAGTTTTCTATTTGGTACAGTCGAACTGAGCTATAAACTTTTATTTAAATCGTTAAAATATTCTTAAAAGGACGTACATCCGTTTACGTAATAAAGATTCCAGCCAGAGTAAGAAATATGTAAATAGTCTAAAAAGTCTAATCTAATATTGCTGTTATTGTCACTGTTGTAGTAAGAAGGAAATGTTTCTTCAAATGTTAAATCCATTCATTCCAGTAACAAGCTGCAACTGGGTACTGAGTGGTAGCAATGGTTGTTGCAATAGGAAGTACGCACCACTACATGGAGCTTTCAAATCCTAATGAAGATTACTGAACTCTAAACGTAAAGAAGAAGACAAAGTTTTGAAATAGCAAATATATAATAGAGTTGCACAAAAAAAGAAAGAAGAAGATTGAAATTGTTGAAAAACTTTTAAGGAAAGTTTTCCTAAAATAGGTGTTACACCTAGATTGCCATCTATCCGTACGTAAATAAATACAAGAGTATACATATACACAATACATAGACATTTAAGCATGTTTCACTTAACATTTCAAAAAACTCACAGGAAACAAAACTTTGCTAGCATCTAAAAAATAAATAAATTTGGTTTGGGCCAAACCTTAAATAACTTCCACCTGTGTATATAAACAGTGGGCGTAGCTGATATCTGATTAATACCTTTAATAGGGTATTTATTTTTATTTCTTTTAAGGTAAGTTATGGTCGAATCTCGCCCATTTTTGCTTAATCTATGGATGGATTAATTATAAATATTTGTATTACACGGCAACTTTATAGGGGGGTAGCCCTTCACCGATTTCTTCCCATGTTGGAATGTCTGATTAAATTCGAATTTTCGTGGTGGTTATATGGATTCTACTCAATTGCGGGCGTGTCATCAAAAGAATTTCGCTCGATTTTGTACTTTTATGTAGAGAGGCGGAGAGAGAGACAAAGAGAAACTTATTGTTTTTTGTACATTTTATCGTATAATCTTTATAATTACACAACTTACACATTTTATTGTACAGCTCAGAATAAGTACAATGATTAGGGAACTGAGTTATGTTAACTTTATAAAAAGAAATTTCGTTCTTCATGCAAAACATAATAAAGAAAACTGAAATATTACACTGCAAGGAAATTGTAAGGCTTCAGAGAAAACCTCCTACTTTACGTTATGAAACAAACACACGTATATGCGTTAGAAATCCTGTACCACTTGTAAGGATTTACATACACGACAACGTCTGTAAGGGGATAGCATGCGATAATGTTACATATGGTTAAGTTAAAAATTATTATATGTGCAGCTTATGGTTTATGTGGTCATAATTTTTCGGTGGTTTATCTGTAATAATTGTCTTTATTTTGTTGTCTGTGCCCGCCCTGACAAGTCTAACAACCAGATAAAGATGGAGGGAAAGGCGATTATAATGAACTGGGTGTTGACTTGAGTTTCAAAAGAAAAAAACATTTAAAATTGTTTTGTTGTTGCTTTTCTTTACTATACTTTTTTGCTGTTGTATTAAATTTATCATTACTTTTGTAACTACCACAAAGAAACTTTAGAAAAAGTGTATTTTTGAAAAATATTTAATTCAGCATCCTATGCGTGCCACGCTCACATTTTATCTATAAATGGATCGAGTATTGTATACTTACACTCAAATCTGTTTTTGTGCATTTTCTTGTGGTAATCGCTTTCCTGGTCGCATAAACTTTGCAAAAGTTTTGATCATTTTCTTGCTCAGGTTGGTATTGAAATTGGGGAAAATCTCCTTGACTTTTGCGTGTATAATCTTTCGAAAACCTTCCCAATGGAGGGTACTCAAGATTTGGCCTCAGCCAAACATAGTTGTTTTACTTGTTTATTTCTTTTTTTAGATTTTTCTTAAGTTTTTTACCCGCTTCAAAAATTGTACTAGAAATTTATGAGTGTTTTTTTTTTAACGAATTATATTTGAAACGTTACCAAATAGTTAAGTGTATAGCAAACACTAATAAATAAAACGTTGTAAGGGTAGGGAACGATAAAACAACAATAACAACAAATAAGAAAACTACTTACATATATTATATTATTAAAATTATACTACTTAAGTTAAACTATCTCTAAATTCTTATAACAATGCACACACACATATATAGTATGTTTTATGGAAGACGTTCAGTTATGCTCCAAATAACACAAGACTGTAAAATTTCTCATTTCCTACAATATATATTGTACACTCATACATACTCACTCACTTACTATAATTGTTGAGAGAGCAGCTCAAATATCAGTTTTTTTTTATGCTTTGTTTTTGACAGTTTGTTTTGCAGCTAAACTAATGACTTTGTAAATATTTTTATCAGAAAAGAAGAAGAAAAACCCTAAGAATCCTTTATTATAACCGCTGGGTTAGAGTTTTACTTTTATGCACGTTTTTGGTGATTATTATGTATAAAGAGCACTTAGTGTTACCCGATCTCATTTTATAAAATGTTATGCTTAACATGTGTACTCGTATGTCTTAGAAGCACTTGTCACTCACTTTAGTTTTTTTTTTCCAAATTGATGTGTTACTTCTTCCATAGATTGTTTGCAGTGTAGAGTGTTAAGTGGTTTAACTGGTATATACTTAATATATATTGGAATGGTTCTTCTAATTTCATTTCACTTTAAACTACTTACCAGAAAAGGTTGTTATTAGAATTTATTTACAGAAATCTTATTTTGTACAGAATATGACGTGTATGTTGATGAATACCTACATTGTTGCCGAACGCACTGTTTTTATATGGAGGTGAAGGGTATTTAAGGTTTCGCCCAAGCCACCTTTGGCGTTTTTACTTATTTGTTATTGAAGTGTGGGGGACATTTCAATTATGTGCTTGTCACCAGCTACACAACCTCAATACATTCCGACAAATTACAGATATTCCATTAATTTTACTTTTTTTTTTCATAAAAATGTGTCAATCATAGGAATTATAATTTTAAACAACACAATGGAATATCACGAAATGCATATCTGAATACAGTTATGTCTGTCTCACCATACAAAAGTGAAAATAAGCGAATCTTATTTAAATGGCTTTGACATAATGAAGTTTGGTAGGTTCTGTACAGGTTGATACTCAATGTAAGAATAGCTTTCATTTTATACCCTGCACCACTTGTGGCAAAAAGTATGTTAAGTTTGTGTGGATGCGTGTAAATCCTAAACGGCAAATGCCACACCCACCTTTAGTTATACTGATCAATTCAGAATCAAAATCTGAATCGATTTAACTATATCCATTTGTGCATCCTCCTCCAAGAATCTCGGGGCAACAGTAAAAATAGATAATACTCAACTAAGATCCCTGGACAAGATCCAGGAATCGCACAAATGTTGTAGCAAATAATATAAAACGGGACACCAGCCTGTGGGTAAGAGGCTACCCGAACTGCTAGACCCTTAGGGATCAACAATCCAACCAGAGACTATATGCTACCACGGGGTACTGGAGCCCCAAGAACAGATGGTTCTTGCCAGTACGTACTTTGGATAGGCCCCCTTGTGGGGCCTTCGCGGGAGCTGTGGTATATGCTTTGGTGCAGGTCTGAAAACCTATGATGTATTAAAATTGTGATCCCATCCAAGGAGGGCGCTCGGGCTATAATCGGGCTATTTTTAGAACCCTTCTTCATATATTTTAAGGTTTTATTATTTTTTGCGATATTCGATTTAATTTGGTGCATGGACATGGTTCAAAGAGGAACACCATTGAAAAGGACCATCGCACCACTTTGCGCTGCAAAGAAATAGAGTTTACATCTTTAAATAGCCACAATCATTTAAAAAAAGATTGACCAGTTTAATTGTCCTGAACAGAATGACATTCATATCAACATTTGAAATTAGTCTTTTGTAAAGTGCGAATAAACGCTCTTGTTCGAATATACAATTTATTCCTGGAACTTCCATAAAAACTGCTTTGTTCACACTTTGCTTTTCACTTTTTTCCTAAAATCCAATAAAAATAAAACATAGCAACAAATAGAGTACATATTTTAATCCTTTCTTTGTGTCCTTTATGATGACAAATTACAAATCACTAACCGTTCCGGGTGTCTTTTCTAATTTACACTTTATTGGCTTGAAATTTTTTTGTATATGGAAAATAAATGGTTTTTACACATACCCGATCATTAAGTGGAAAATTAAAGGACTTCATGTTGTATACAGTGTGAGCTGCGTCTGTCAGTCTGTCTTAATTGTTTGTGTGCAGATTTATCAAATGCAAACATTGTTAAAATACGTACAACATATAAAAGTAATATAAGAGAGAGATAGGAGTTCAGAAAAAATAAGTAACAAAACTAAACTTGGCTTAGGCCAAATCTGAAATACCCTCCACATCTATATAGAAACAGTAAGAGTGGTTTTCTCGTAGTGCGTCAACATCCAAGCTCAGTTTTAGGCTGAATAAAATTTATTGTATGTGTATAGTGGGTGTATTTATTACACAATCATGCTCATTTCTGGCACATCGATGAATGGAATAATTGTAATCAAATTTCAACTTTATAGCTTCATTTTTGTGGCAGATATATAGATTTTGTTGATTCTGGGCGTGGCTCTTGACCCATTTTATCCTTTTTAAGTAGTGATGTGCGAGTAGAAACTAAAAGTATCTGTACAACATTTCATTATCATATGATATCCTAGAGTGCCCACAACGGCCAGACACACGGACATACATGAATATATGTATACAATGTATGGAGTCTGATGCGTAGTTATTGGGTGTTGCAAGTGGAATGACAAACTTAGTATATCCCTCATTATATGTCGAGGGTACAAAGAGTGACATGTGTTGAAAATGTTGGTCATTTGGATAAACTAAGCTCAACGTCAAAACGTATGAGCCGAGCCAAGCATATGCACTATTTTTCTAGAGAGCATTAGCTAAATGTGAGTGCCTAAATGCATATACGCACACACTTTTCTACCAGATGTAAAATCTTTTCTTTGTTTCAGTGAGAGGTGTTTGCTTTGTTGCCAATCATCAACCTCACAAACCATCACAGTCATGTTGCAGAAATTCCCTTTGAAATTGTTTACATGTGTGCGGATTTTATGCCAACGGCACTGAGATGAAGGTGTCGTTATGGAATAAAATTTTATATAAAAATTTGGATGTATTAAAAAATTTGTGAAATTTTGTAGGAACGATAATTGTATCCTTGTATTTTATGTGTCATTTAAACAATCACGTCAATTTCAAATCTTTTTTTTCAGCTCAATACCTTAATTTTTCCGTGTCCAGCAACAGACACCCAGGATTTCAAAACAAATTTTACTTAAGATAATATAGTTAGTAAAAGCTGTCCAAGTGTTGCAAAGGGAGTGGCCCATTTAATATGTGCATTCCAACGTTCATTAAAATGAACCCACTACATATATGTAGAGAAACACAATGTAACTTAGATTTGGTTAAAACTAAATGTTTTTTCATTATTTATTTAATCTATCATACACTTTTTGTTCGGTGGTTTCCGTTGTATAAAGTGCTACATTACTATTGTTGTTGTTGTTGTTATTATTTTATTTATTTTTACATTTTTGTTTTGTGTTTCAAATAAATTGGTCTCGTAACACTTCCGCTTCCGTAAACAACATTTTTTACATATGTAAAATATACAGTAACAACAACAATAGAACAACAATAAAATTAAAAGGGTTTTTAATAGTACTCGATAAAGAATGAAATAAAAATATTGAAATTTGAAAAAAATTGATAGAAAGAAATATACAAAAAAAAGCTATATTTGGCTGAGTGGATCTAGAAATGTATGTCCATACGTCCACCTCTTTTGGCACTCTTACAGTCCTCGATTTTAAGATAAAAGGCTACAATTTTGTACATACAGTTCTGGTTTCTGTATGCAGAAACGTTATATTTGCAAAAAAGGCACGACCACAGGCGACAAAAATATATGTGCCACAAAATTGAGCTGCAAAGTTGAAATTTGGCATATATATAATTATGCTATTCATCTATATGGGAAGGGCAAACACGTTTACAATTTATATAAAAAAAGTACTCAGCATAAAAGTCCTTCACTGCCTATAAGGAGTTAATGATATTGGAAATCTTCCCATCTCCAAATCGCTGCATTAAAGGCACCAAAATTAAGAGAACTAACAATTTAGTTAATTTTGATTTTTATGATTTGGCAGAATTTTTTAATAATTAATCATTTGTAAAAACCTTAGTAGTAATAGATTAAAAGCGAGAGCCCTCAACCTGAAATATACTTATACACGAATACTAGCTATTCACACATTTTGAAATGCAAGAGATATATAAAATAAATGTTAATGCAAGAAGGAGGGAATCCTATCGTTATTGTTGTACAGCAATTGCTGCTTATTTTTTCTGCTAGAAGGGTGCCTATAAATGAAACTAGGTCTAGGAAAAAAAAAAAATAATCAACAATTAATACAATTTTTGGGTCAATACTTAAATTGTTGTTTTTTATCTTTTCTATTGTACCGAAGAAATATTTGGCCCCTTTTACTCTTTTTTAAGCAGTTCAGTTTAGTTATTGAACAGTTTGTTGTTTAACTAGAAGACTTCCTGCGACCAATTTGTCTTTTTTATAAAAGCGACCTGACGAAGTGACCCGAAAACAGTAGCACCCACAATAAAAACCCTTTTGTTTAGAATTCAACGATATTGTAAATACTGCTAAAGGGCATAATGAGGTTGAATTTTTATATAGATATGGATCCTATTTAAGACAAATTGACCTTTTCAACTAAATTCGCAATTTGTAATTTTTTTTAATAGTATTTGGTGAAAAATAGTTAATTTACTTAATAATCGATAGTTGAACGCTAAACGGAAACGTTTTTAAAAAAGTAAATTTTGAAGTTGATCTTAATCATCTAAATTGATGACTTAAGAACCGGTCGGATAGACACGACTTTAATATTTTTTATTCATCACAAAGGTTGTTATCCTAATTGGAGGCTGTCTGCCTGATGTCTTGTGTGTGCTCTTGATAAACTAAAGTTTTCTATATTATGCAAGAATTAAGCTGAAAAGTTTCAGAGCACTTGCAGATTTTTAATCTCAATTAATTTCAATTTGTTTTTTTTTTATCAATAACCTTTGCTCTTCATTTATTATAACACATTGATATTTAGATTGACTTTAGTTGTTTTTCATTTGTCATCCAATGATTTAACATTTATTACAATTTTTAATCAATTTATTACTACTTTAGAGATTTATGTATTCATTACTGTAAAGCGGTCGACTTTATAAATCCCATCGGCTCATGCATATGTTTGTTGCGTTGAAAACAAAAAATGAAAAAACCATAATAAAACACTCTCTTTGTTATATTTGGCGGTCGCTTTTTGATTGATTGACATATCAAAATTAATGGCAACAACTCGCTGCTGCTCCTGCTGCCACTACTGTAGTAGAGTACTACGTACGTGGTGACAAAGGAAAAACGTAAACATTGAGAATTTTTTATTTTCGACGACAAACAAATAGTTGTGATGTTTGAAAGCAAAAATCTGTGCGCCACGGAACAGAAAAAAGGCATTTAATCGTAAACATTTTTATTTTATATGCCTTGGGACCACATGTGGAGTTTCATATAAATGTCTGGCTGTAGTGGCGTTTTTTAGATTTTGAATTGATTTTTCCTTTTTGAAGAGGAGGCATGCATTTCCACCCAACCAGCGAACCAAAGTGTTTAGTTTTTTCACATCCTCTTTAAGGTAAATTTTCAATTTGCAGCAGCAAAAAACGTTTCTACAATTTACATAAAGAAATTATTCATTAATGCAATGGCTATAAAAAACATTTGCAATGTAAATAATTGATTATTGTAAATAAATTAAATAATTGCTTAAAATTCTTAATAAAATTTACCAAGTTGAAGGAACACCAAAAACAATGGCTCTACTACGTACACATTTAAGCGTTTATTCTGTTTAAAGCAGTAACAGATTCTCATAGTAACTGTTGGACATCTCCACAGAATAACAATAAAAGATAACAAACTTGTCATAAAAAAAAAAAACCAGAAGGAACTTTTCCTTAACGCTTAATAAAATATTTAATTTCTCGTAGAGAACTTTTTACTTCTATTTACACTATTATACGTATGGCTTCATGCAAAAACAAGTAACAAGGGCTATATTAGGTGTATGCCACATCTAGGATACCCACCACCATTAACCTTTCGTATTCTTATGGTTTGTCTGTGATAAAAATTAAATATTTTGTAAAATTATAGGAAAGTCCATGAAATAATTTAACCCATTTTCAATACCACGTTATCTAAATATACGGAAATTATTTGTACCAAATGTCAGGGTTGCAGGTCCTACGGTTCGGAAGTAATACGAAATTAACTTTCAAGTAGAATGTAAGGATCACACATCTTGATCCGATTTTGCCCAATTTCAATAGGAAACCGTACAAAAACTGGAAATTGCGCAAAAACACGGACGGACAAAAGAACTAAGTGGTGGCTCGCCCCCTTCTGGTACTTACAAACGCTTGAACAAAACCAATATACCCTCATATCATTACGATGTTGGCTATAAAAAATATAGTTTATAAAACTAACGTTAAAATATATATAATATAAGAAATAACAAAAATTGCACTGATAGAAAAATAAAATGAAAGAAAAGAAGAAGGAAAACGAAAAGAAGTACCTATAATGTTGACACCATGAATTCTGAAGGGATATATAAAATATAGAATATTTATGGCATTTGGCATGTAGGTGTTCTCAGTAAGCTAAGGAGTGTTTGGCTCCTTTTTTAGTTAACACATAGCAAAGAAAAATAAATCACTTACTTCCCTCCTCCTTTCCTATCCTGGGAGATAATATAAGAAGAGATGTTGACTCGAGTATGATTTTTATTGAAAAAGTTATGATAAATTAAAATTTTGCAATACGACTATCAATGGAGAAACGGATAAAATATCAGGAATGAATAATATACGGGGTATGTGGTACTGATTACGCCCTCTCTAGTTAATATATTTCTTGTGGCACATCGTTGGATACTAAGTTTCAACGTGTTAGCCTAGTTTTTGTGGCTAAGGGTTAGATTGTGTCCTGTGAACGCGGTTGTTGACCGACCATGTTGTAGCCCTTCAAATTTTTATTATTTATACAAAATTATAAATATGTATATGGACCTAATTTAAACTTTAATTTTATAAGTGATAGGTATATTTTTGTACGATCGAGTTAAAATCAAAATCTAAATCGATTTAATCATTTCGACTAAATTTAGTATAGGACATATATTAGTTCAAAGAACTCCGTTGGAAATGGACTGAACCGGACCATCTTAGAAATCTACTTCATATAAGATCCTTTTATAATGAAAATCTTTATATGGCAAAGAATCACAATTCTTAATATTTTTTGATAAAATTTGCTGAAAAATATTTCATTAGCTTCATATTTGGCACAGCTAAATTTAGACCCAATTGGAGTATTTTTAGAACGCCTTCCAATGTAACTTATATTGGAGTGTATACACACAACTAAAGTAATTGTAGCAGAACTCAAGGTTTTAAGTGGTGTGATATTAAGTGGTCGGGCTTGACCGACTATAACATTTTTAAAAAAAGTTGCTTAATTGGGCAACCAAACTCAATCAAGAGAAATGGAGTGCACATTTGAACTCAGCGTCGCCAATGTGTATGTTTAATTAGTTATCCAATCCATGGCATCAGAGCACTAATATGTTCTAAAATAGATGCCCTGTTTTATTGATCGGCAAAGCATATTTCAATGAAAAGATGAATTATTTGATTTTAAAAAAAAATTTTATACAGCTTTAGGTTTCAAGTTAAATTCTTTTGTGCTGTTTTTTATCCAATTAATCGGAGACAGAGAGGGCTTAACTTTGTCATACATGTGTATGTATTTACCATGTACCATATATTTGATGTAAAGCGTGCTTTTCTATAAATTGATTGAAAAGTTTTTCGTTCAATTTCTATTTGTTGTAGGAACGTGTGCATACACATATACATATACCATGTACCCCGTTATGGAAAAATTCCCAGCATATGAAAACTACAAATGCTAAGCATGCACAACACAGAAAACGATGCACGTGGGCACTAACCCAAAATAATAAAAATATGTAATGCCAACAACTACGTTGTTTACTTGTTTACTTGTTTACTTCTTCCTTTTGTTGTTTGTCAATATTAAAATGATTATAAAAGGGGGAACGCAGCGCTATCTGTTTAAAGGCGGTGCGAGAGAGAGAGGGAGTAGGAGAGAACGAAGGGAAGCTATAAACTGGTACAAACCATAGATGGATATTAAATATTGCCTCAAGCACTTCAATAAACTTCTGTGCATATGCCGGTAGAGGTTCGGTGAGCATATTACAAATGCACACAATACCCGGCAATATGGTAGCAGTCCTTTATGCTTACACATTCAATGCGATAAGGATATAATTAACCACTTGTGCATAACAAATAATAAATACACAAACACAACCGCACATATATCGTACAATGAGTACGAAACGATGACTGTTTTCATATCTACGGTAAATATATTTGTTTGTAAATGAATTAAAATAAGAGTAAGGAATACCATGTAGTGTCAATACTTATTGTCTTTCATTGAACCTTTATGCAGAGGCTTATACAACACGAAAACGTAAGTATGTGAGAAAGTTTTTGTCAAGCAATTCGATAAATTCTATAATTCGTGCTTTGGCTTAATTAAATTTTTCAAATATCTATGAGTACGCTTTTGTTTACTTCACAAGTTTTTTTGGTTGTGTTTGCATTTTATAAATCTAATCAAAAATTTTTAATTAAATAAATAGATTTTCGTCTACTCACTTTAAACTATCATGAACCAACCACGTGTGATTGCGAGAAAAACGCTTTACCTAATGTTGCCCTCTCTCTTACCATAAAAATACCAAACGGTATTACACTTGCAGAAGGCGTTCTTTTTCTTTGTTGTTGCAAGCAACTAGAAAAAACATAACGTGATTTTTCATGCTTCTTTGCTGTTTGTTTGAAGGGTTAGTCACGGTAATTGTTTTTAATACCTTTGCCCCTCTGACTCGCTCCTCATGTAATAAATTTCAAATGAGAAGAATGAAAAACAAACCTGTAAAAATTAACAAGGTAATTTGTGTGCAAAAAGGAATATGTTTTAAAAGGATTAAAACATTTACTGGGAGTGTTTGGCATAATTGCATAAATAACGACTGGGGTAACAACAACAACAATAACAACAACAATCACATAATAGAAGGGACACTACAAACCTTTACGACTAGGAATGCTTAAAAAATATAATACACGTAAAAAATTATTAAAAAGCGGTGAAAATGTTACAGTTGGTTAAACCCGACAATTTAATACTTTACATTTTTTAGTTCACAAATGAAACTATAATTAGATTAATTGTATCAGTTAGCGCAAGACCTTGTCCTATAAATTACTCAATGAAATAGTGTTATACCGAAAGGGGTTTAAAGGTGGTCCGATTGGGCCCAAATATAACATATATTCGTTGTCAAATTTAAAAAAAATATATCAACAATTGCGATGTTTCGCTATAAAAAGACTTTTCATAGAACCTTTTATGGAAAGGGATTCCAAAAATTAACCAATTCGGTCTATATTCTTTTTGGGCCAAAACATGTTCATGTTTAAGTGATTCTGAAGCAAAGGGTAGAATTAAAGGTGGGTAAAGAATTTGCCGTTATAAGTTTCAAACATCCACGCAAATGCAATATACTCTATGACACAGGTGGTATGTAGTATATATAAAGCGAACCTGGGGCATTTTAACAATATATGTTCTGCTGTTTCCTCGTCTCATGGCACCAAGACTCAGTATCAGATGATTATTATAGCTGGAATATTTTTGTACTCACTCGAAACAGGTGCAGCATACATAGTGATAGAGATAATCACTTTGGCTAGCAGTAATCTTCTTCGTTGACTGGAGCCACCAATATTTGCCATCATGCGTGTATTTTTCTAGCTTTATCATACACTGATATTATATGCTGTAAGAACTTCAGTCCGGCATCTATTAATACTACTAAATATTTAATTATAGGCATGTGGTTTGATCGATTTGCAACTTGCTTATGAAAACTACCAAAAGTCTGTCAATTTTCGATACGATATCTCAATTTTTGCGAGCAAGAAAGTGTTTACCACAGAACACATATACACACGGACTGACAGAGAGAGACAGACATGGCTAAATTAATCAGTATTTGATAATGATTCAGAATATATACTTTGTGCGGTTTTCGACGCCTTCCTTAAAAGTAAAAAATAAATGGCCTTAAAAACCAAATGTGGAGGGTACACTCTTTAACATTATATATAAAGCCTGATGGATTCTATAGTAAAAAAAGTAAATTGTGGAAGTTTTTTCTTGTATAACCCAACACATTATTGGTACAAAGATGCATACACTAATTGTGAATTTAATTTCTTAGCTAAATTTTCGTGGTTAATCAAGCGTTTTTGATCAATTTACAGACAGATGCCTGTGCAGACGGACGGACTCAGGATACATTTGTGGGGTCTAAATTTTGTATTTTATTTAAATATTTATTTTACTATTTAGTAGTATTTTATTTATAATATTTAGTCAAAATTTTTTTAGACTCTTTATGGAAATGAAATATTTGTTTTCTAATTCGTTTACCAAGCTATTTTGTATGAAATCTTTATTAAAAAAGGAAAAAAAAAACGATAAAGCTGAAACCATTACAAAGCCTTAATACAAACAGCTGTAAATTTCGTATAAAATAAAAGGACACAAAAAATTCCTCAGATTGATTTAGTTGCTGAGTTAGCTACCATATCGCTATCTGTACATAATGGTCAATAAAATTTACCAGACCAACTATAAAACAAAGCAAGAATGACAATAAACAACAAATGGACCTCCTACAATAGATAAACTACAATATATAGATGTAAAGTCTGAACAAAAGAAAAACGACAATTGAACAACAAAACAACAAGGAGCACGGGAGTTAAATGGTAGGATGGATAAAACATTTACTGTTTACTAATGATAGGGAGTTAGCTGCATTACAAGCTAAACGATGTGTTAAGTTCACCCAACTACACGCCTATACATAATATTCGATAAAATTTTCGATTATCAATTACCACCGCCACCACAACGTTAATGGTTGGAAAGTATTTGAAGTCTAAAGATCGAAAGTTTTAAAATTCTTTGGCGGGAATTTCATTCAATCAACCATTATTTAAAAACATTTATTTACCTAAAAAGTAGCAATCCAAAAATTCGTTCAAAACCTTACAAATAATCTATTTTTGCATGCATTTTCTTTACTGTTAATAAAATATGGCAGCCAACAGTAATTTGTACATTTCGCCTTCGGGGAAAAGAGCAACAAGGTTATGCACAGTTGGCTAACGTTAGCACCTAGCATGAACAAACAGCAGGAAATGTGACATCACCAAGGATACATCAAACAATATAAAATAAAAAATTTTTCGGCATATAATAGCATTAAGGTCCAAAGATTTCTGAGAGCTCATCATTTACAGGAGAAATAAATAGTATCCGTCAGCCTAATCTTCTAAACAATTGAGTTGTTACAGACATTTCTAAAGAACAATTTAAAGGAAATGCAAGCATTTTCTTTTTTAAAGAATTTAATAGAAAGTTAAAAAAAACTCTCTCTATGGTTGTTCAGTTCGTTTAAAAATTTGCCACAATCATTCTTAATTGTTGTGTAATTTATGAAGGATTAGATTGTTCATAGTTTTGTTTGTTTGTCTAGATTTTATTGATATTTTCTTGAATAATTTTCCATTGTGTTTATTTATTGTTTGTAATTATATCTTTTTTAATCTGTAAAATGTCTTCTGAAGGACCTCTAGCTGGAAAAATGTCAATGCTTAAGGATTAAGTTAAAAATATACATTTCATGACGTATTCATAATAAATGCACGTTGTAAGCAATCATTAGATGATGTGCAGATGCGTTGTTGTAAAAATGATTTTTTTGTAATAGAAAGTTAGAGTAAATGATACTCATACCAGGAAGGTAAGTATAACAAATTCTATATTCTGTAACTATGTAGCTTTCGAAAGCTGAAAACATCGAGTGCTACAGAGTTATTTGAATAAAAATGTTTGCTATTCTTATTCATTTGACGCTCCATTCGAGATATTGTTTGAGCCCGCACTAGACGTCCTTCGTACAAGAAGAACTCCGAACTCCGTTGCAGGGTTGGTGCTTGTATAAAACTGGAGAAAATAAAGCACGTAACGTAGCATAGGCTTAAAACTTAAATACTTCCAACAGAAAACTGTGGGTTTGTCACCCACAGTTTTTTAGAAAATCTCTGCTTGTGCTGAATTCTGCAAAGGGACGATTGAAGCATGCCATCACATTCTATGTGAGAGCGCAGCAATCTGCAATGCCAGATATCGCATATTCGAGCGGCCTTTAATGACTCCGGGCACAATTTGGTGCTCCGAGCCTGGGAGGGCGATAAAAATCATCAAATCTCTCAAACTATATGATTAAGAGCTTGGGCTACCATAATAAATCTTTTTGCTACACCCAATAAATCTAAGCCTTTACCACACCCTCTTTATAATAATGTAATAATAATAAGACCTAAAAACATAGTAATATTCTAGTAATAATGATGTTACGTATTTCTTCATTCCTTAAAATTCTGCGAATTTGTAAGAGATATTTATAAAAAAAACTAACTTCATTTAAATCTTAAATACAGTTTATGTATTACGTATCAACTGAAATTTTACACCAAATACGCTTATTCGAAAATTGTGGGCGTATACATTATCCGACTACATCCACTTTGACAATACGTAATTATAACTTTAAGTTCCGCTGTCATAACTCAATTTTTTGTACCAGGTAAATAGATTTTTTAATTGTGTGTCATGCCCATTTTTTGCACATAAATGGATTATAACTAATTATAAATATGGGTTTCAAATTTCCCTGCCAGGAGAAAATTTTTGTAGCTGATAAATAAGATTTTGTCGATTATGGCAAATCATGTGATCAATTTTGATTTTTTCGGAATTTCGGAATCTACGTACATAAACTAGAAGTGCTGTTAAAAAAATATCAGCTTGATATTCTAAAATTGACGACACGAGAGTACCAAAAGACATGGTTAGAAAGAGTGAGATTTCTTTGTTGATCAAAAATATCCATAATCTCTGACACTTGGAATGAATATAACAAACTCAGTGCGAATCCACCTCTCTTATATCATAGGGAATTTATTTTATATGTACAACAATTGAATAGTTGTTTCAATAGTTGGTAATATTTGTTCTAACTTATTCATTAAGTAATTACATTTTTATTGTTATTGCTTAAAGTTGAACAATTAACTCGTGTCTTTGGACATTCAACAATTTGGTACACAAAAAATAAAAATTTTAAATACTAAAGGTAGGAGTATAACAATGCCCTCCACATGTACTTATGAGCAAAGTTCACAACCCCTCTAAGAGTATGTATTACGTATGGGAAGCCAAATTTTATGTTTAATAGGGTTTTATGTAAATTATGGGCGTGTCTGTAATGCATCCATACTCATCGATTAATGAGATATATCTCATAATAAATAGATATACCTCAACTTTGTCGCTCAATTTTTGTGTCAAATAAATAGATTTGTGTCCATTGTGGATGTGGCGGTTACGAGTATATCTGCATGCAAACACTACAATAAAAGTTTACGTAGAACATTTCAGCTGAATATCTCAAAATGTACAACATTTCGCCTTCTCATGAGAAAATAACGGGCAGACATACATATCTGTATCGAATCAGATTTTGATTTGAATCATATGTACATGTAAGACGTCTGAAGCGTCCTTCTGCCAGTTGCAAACAGAAAAGCAAACTTAGTGTACCCACCACCTTAGGTGGAGAGCATAATTAGATGTTTAAGAGGCATAATAATATAAGTTGTATGGGTTGTAAAAAATGTTACTATTATTATTATTATTGTTAGACGAAGGAAATGTAAATTCTCAGACTAACTGATATTCGGAAAGCAGTAGCATCAACTAGGGTATCAGCTCAGAAAAATAAAAATTTTTTAAAAATTTGTGATTGAAAAAGACCAACTCTTTAATACTTTATACGTAGATATGTGTATTAGGGATGCAGCATAAACCCGCCCTTTTTTATTCTAATTATGAATACTTACAAAAAAAATAAATTTTTTGGTTGTGAATGATTTTTTCAATTGTGTGCTCATGCGCACTTGAATTATTTTGAATAACTAAATATGACATCGTACAAAAATTAGAAACAAAATCGTTAAAGTGCCAACAATAGGCACGGAAATACAAAAAATTTGTAGCTTACAAAACTCCGACTTAAGTCATTTTAAATTGCAGCTTATAAAAGCTATCACAAAACGCCATAGAGCTTTAAGGAATTACTTAGGCAGTTAATATGCATTCATTAAGAAAAAACACCATAGGAATGAAAAAACTAAACCAAGAAATTAATAATTGGACAATAAAATGTAAATATTCTTAGGTGTACGAAGTAAATGTTTTGGATTGTGTGAGGTCTCTATTTTTCTCACTCTAATAGATGAAATGAAGCAGAACGAAAGAGTTGTTTGTGGTAATTAAAAAAAGGTTTTGTAGAGAGTGTGATGTCTAAGGGCTTTTGTACTTCACATCCAGCTATTTTTTCTATATTTTTCGCCACCTCATTGAACTTTATACATAGGTTTAAAGGTTTAATTTAACAAGTTGGGAAAACAATCATTTGTTCACCTGTTCCTTTTGTTAGGTACACAAGCATTATCCCTGAGGAGGTTGCCAAACTCTCGTTTTAATTTCGAAATAAATATTCATCCTATAAATCTCATTTATGTAAACACTTGATTAGCTTTCTGGTTGTTTCCATTACTTAACTCTATCTCCCTTCATTTGTTGTTTATTTATATTGCTGTTTATTAAACACAAATTTGTCGCATTTCTCACTTATATTTTTGATATAAAGTGTCATAATAAATTCGATTAATTTATCCAACTACAAAATGACTAATTGCTTATTTACAATATAATCGCATTCTTCCCTTCGTTTGAGTAATTGCTTCAACGAAGTAATTTAGAGTGAAAAGCACAATATGAACATATACCCTGATATAACAAATTCTCCCTTCTCTTCCAACATTTCTTATCGCATCATTATCATTTCTCTTCACATACCCACATATTAGAGTCACATTAAAATGGTTAATCACACAATTCATAGATGACTGAGCATCATCATTTCGTGTGCGTGTGTGCGCTGAGCAAATAAACAATTTATGATTAGATTCTCAATAAATTTCATAAATTCATGATGTTACAAATTAACATGATTTTATCATTAAATCATAAATCATGCACTGTTAGGAATGCTGAGGATAAGTTACTGGCTCTTTAATTGTTTAAATATATCTCCGAACACCCGCATTATTGTAGTTGATTGATTCATTGATTGGTTGAAATAAAATTAAAAGTCATTTTCATTAATTAAAGGTTTCCATCAAATAATTAACAAAATTTATAACTTAAAACTCAAGTTCTAGGTATAACTCTTAACCGATATAGATGGACCCACCTTTTACATCCATCGACCTTCTCCTGAGTGGATCCTTCCTCCTCGAAATGAACTAAATTAAATCTTTTCTTTTTTTATACATCATAACTTATAGCATAACGCAGTACAAAAGTACATGAATATGTGCGTCAAGTCCGTCCATCCGTCCGACCCCGGATTGATTTCGTTATTGCCTAGGAGTCAATTTACGTTGTGTAAAAATATCATGGAATTATAATAAATTTTGCAAAAAATATGAACAAATTAGTTTTAATGTCAATTTGTCTTTAAATACTGTACTCGACCTGTACATATAGTACCTCTATATAAATTCTAATCGCCTATTTTTTGAGCAAACTTTACTATGAAATAAAATTATTTATCGTATAATGTTTAGAATATGATTCATTAAAATATTACATATATACCATTGCAAAGTAGTCGTTTTACTATTCTATGTACTTGAATATTTATTTTTTTTTTTAATTTTCAGCAAAAATATTGACTTCGTTTAATTGAATGTGGATTTTTAGCGTAACTTTATCTCCCCTATAGGAACCTCAATCGATAACATTATTTTTGTTAAACAAATGCTTTATAACCAAGAAATCAAAGAAGCACCTAATCACCTCAATTGGTATTGAACGTAAATTTAATCAAAGGAATTTCTTTGTAGCGTTATAAAGAGACTAAAAGGATGTCTTGCATTGTTTATATGATTTCCATGTTATCAAAACAAACTAACAAAAAGAAAGCGAATGAAAGAGGAAAATAAAGCATAAACTAAACATTTACAATAAATAACAATAACCAAGAAAGGAATCAAAAGAAATTGGCATTTAGAAGAAATTTCCTTGAAATCCATGCACAAAATAGAAATTCATTGCCTAACCCCTCTGTGAACCCCCTGTCTATCTGTTATGTGTATGTTTTGAATTCTGACCAGTTGCCTTGTAAAAATATCTTCCGGCAAAGAAGAATTCTATAATTTAATATCTTTCTTCACATCTTCATCGTCATCGTCAATGATTTGCTGGGTATTTATTGGTTTTCAAGTTTATTGAGTTATTTTGTACTTTTTCAACATCCTAAGCTCAAGTAGGATATGTTTTCTTACTTTTCCCTGAATTCAATTTGGTTTTACTCAAAGAAGAAAGAGAAAAGCAATAAAATAATAATAATAGTTGTTGTATGGTATGTTTAAATGAAAAAGAAATATTTTTAAAAACAATATTAGACTTTGATAGATAGATCCAATAAGGGGTTGTTATTGGTTTAGCTTAACGTCAGTGCTACTTAACCTTTTTAAAGTCGCGGAACATTTGTGATTAAATGAAAATATTACGGAATACGAACGAATCAGATGATTTCAAAGGGCTCAAAGGCTGACATGCTCTAAATGATCTTGGACTAAAATATGGCTTATGTAACATCGGGAATCTCCTGTAACAAGCCTGCGGAACAATGATTAAGAACCAGTGGCTTAAGTGTTGATTGCTTGAAAGGTTCACATGAAAAAGGGATCACAGGGTACACAATACTTATATTTTCTATTATATTGGATTTTAAATGGATTTAGTAAAGTCCGTTTGTGTAAGAAGAGTTTTGTTTTTTTAACGCTCTTCGAGGTACTTTGGAAGATTTTTTGGTTTTTGTAATTTAATGTTAAATTGGACCGCCAGTCCTCAATCACCCGCTCTACAGGTGACATTTGCTTTAATAACTCATAAAGTATACAAAATAGATTTTATTCAATAGAAAATTCCACGAGATAATTAGATAACAGGTTGGCGCCATTCTTCCATTCCTTTACACGTAGCCTAAAAAAAAACAAAAAATTATAACAAAGGTTTTGAATCTATTTATATGACCACAAACAGCCACATTCTGTGTTTTAGTGTTTTAGATTCTACTTCTTCTACAAACTAATAATAATAAAAAACTGTCATAATTTGGAGATGAAAATATATTCAAGAATTTATCCCACAATATATGAATAAAATGATAAAATGGAAAAAGTTGTTAAACTTATATAATATTACAAGTATAGATACGTATTTTCATATACATGTACGAGTATATACGTATATAGTTGCTATTGTTGGTTTTTGTAATTATCATTCTTATACCTGTTGCTTATCGTGTTAATTCCTCAGATTACAAAGATTACCATCAAATGAATAAATACATACATACTCGTATTTAATTAATTCACTTGGTTAAAGTTCAGAATATGTAATGTATTGTATTGCGTGTTAAATGTTCTATTTTTTCTTAGAAAGTGATTACGTCCTCTATAAATGTGAATAAACGATACAGTCGTATATGTTGCAGTTTAAGTGAATTTAACATAAATTGGAAATTGTGGGTGCGGAAGGGCCTTAATTTTATAATTAAAACAAGTAAAAATGTCATCTCTTGTCGATCAAGCCCGACCATTTGAAATCTTACACTACTTAGCTCCTTAAATTATCCTTCAATTAATTTGGTATCATATGTCTACAATTCCATCGTAAAATATAATTATATGGGAAGGGGTTCTAAAAATGGTGAAGCTATGAAGTATTCTTCAACAAATTTTGCCAAAAAATATTAATATTTTTGCTATATAAAGACATGAGAGTCCATTTTGAATGTGGTTCTTTTTTGGGCTAAATATTGAGATAGTCATAAAATACTTACCCTGGCGGGACTATATTTCAATTTTTCTTTGACAGTACGTATGGACATTTTAAGAAAACTTTAGTTGATTAAAATATTTTATTAAACTGTAGAAGTAAGTTCGATTAAAGCAGAACTGCTTTTAGTCATTAAGTTATGGTTGTATGTGCTATATATCCTCTTGGCAACCGTTTTCTTCTTTTTCTCTGCCTACTTTTGCGCAACGATCCACCCACCAACAAACTGTTGTCGGCGCTTTGTAGCCTATTTGTATATGTTGTTGCATTTGTTAACGTAGTTGAGTTGGTGTGGTTTTTATTGTTTACGCTTAAAAAGTTTTCCATTTACAAATTGAAAAAAGAAAATTGTAGCAAACAATTATATTGTCAATATATACAATACTTTATTGTGAAACGAACGGAAATTTTTTCCCCACTACTCCACCCACCTTGTGACAAACAATAGCAAGAATCAAACGAATAACGGAAAGATGAGGATACAGGAACAGGAGTAGGAAGAAACATTATAATGAAAAATCACTTGACAAACTCTTGTGCGTAAAAAATACGATTTCGCAATGGCAGCAAACGAAAGACTTTGAAAGTGGTTGTACAATGAAAGCAATATTTATCAGTGAAGGAGAAAAAGAAAAGAAAGCGAAATTATTGACTTTCTTTTTAATAATAAAAAAAATTAAAACTATAGCAAAAGGATGGTTTTTCTATAAATCAAACAATTAATATTCGATTGTTTAAGAACAGAAGAAAAAATCTGCAGTTTTATAAAATTCCATAAAACATCGGAGAAATCAATTAAAGCAAAAAAAAATTCTACATAAAATCGGGTTTGAGTGTTCTTGGAATCATTAGTAAGTGGAATAAAGTAAGAAAAACCAAATTTGGCTTAGACCAAATTTTAAATACCCTCTACATGTACAAAAGGTTGGCGTGACAGGTAGATGGCGGAATCATATTAGTTTATTACTTATCACCTGTTAAGTCAAGTTTCTTGCTGCCTCTCATTTTAAATAGTGGCCTGCGAGCAAAAACTACAAAACAAAATTACAAAATTTTTTTACAAATTGTACAAAATTTCGGACCGCGAGAATGCCAGCAACAGGCGGACACACAGATATAAATATAATAAGATCGACTCTGTTTTATTCACTGATCAAGAATATATATATATGTACGTTGTAGAGTCTCTGAGGCCTATTTCTGGGTATTGCAAATGGAATAACAAATTTAGTATATTCCATATATTTATACCCCATCTTGTGTGGAGGCTATAAAAATATCGAATGTTTTTCGAAGAAACAAAAATAACTTTCAATTCCGTACACGATCTTACAATAAATAGAATTTTTTTTAAATCACGTTTTTAATAATCCCATTAAATAATTATGAATTAATGTACTATTTAAATAATATATAATAATTGTCATTGATTATAATTAAAAAATAACGAGACATTAATTGATTAGAAATTCTAAAATCATAATTTCATGTCATTATACATAAAACATGAAAAAATCCGTGACGCCAACAATTTCCTAACATTTACATGAGTCGGTATAAGCTCCAGTATGGGTTAGGCGATGCAAAGGTGTCCCTTTTTCACGAAATTCCAAAGAATTCTGAACATAATTATAAACAACTTAACGTAAGATATATGTGTGGGGAGCACGTGTTGTTGTTAACATGAAAAGTACTTTTCTCCCCAAATGTTGTTGCTGTCATAATTTTATTAATTTATAGTTCTTGGTTTTTGTTTTTTCTTTCAGGATGACTCATTATTACGCTAAACATGTTCTGCTTTTCATATTAATGAAATTTTTGAAGTTATTATACACGGCAAGATACACTACGTTGTTTATTCCGTTTGAAAATATCAAAGACCCTTTAAAGTTTATATATTTTTTTATATATATTCACACAATGTCTGTGTGTCCTTTTATGGTAGACATCAATTCCCGATCGAAAAATAGCGTTATCGATACCAAACTTTGCAAAATTATTGAAAACCCTTGCACCCCGACTGATATTGAAATAAAGCAAAATCGGTCAAAAGATACGCCTACAGTGAAAAAAAAAGCAGTTTTTCACTCAAAATTCACATTAAAACCCCGCTCACAATGCACAAACATCACTGCCAGTCATAACTTGTTCAAATTTAACATTTCCACTTGTTCTACCTATTCGGATTTCTGTTTTTAAATTATGATGAAATTTTTATTTATACAGAAAAGTATTAAAAATTTTCGTGCGCACTTTTTTAAGAGGTAGGTGCCTCAAAATAACGTTTTTTGTGTTTACATAAATATATTCACATAGGTAGTATGTATGTGTGTGGTTGCATTTAATCAAATCTCTCATGCTATAAATATTGAGATGCTTTTAGCTGCAAAAGCTTGAGAAAATTGCAAATGTTTATTTTGGTGAAATTATTACCATTTTATAATTAGAATGTGTGGGTATATATGTAAAAATAATAATATTTTTATAACTAATTAACCCACTTAAACCAGGGTCTAACTTTTGTAACGCTTTATCTTACTTGATGAAATTTGGTTTTCTTAATTTTTATCATTTATGGTATCTCAAGTAAGAATGTTAACCTCAATTATGGTAAAGTTTCCCTGACGGATACATATGTGTACTTAAGGCTTCAGAAAGACGTCAGTGATTGTTTTAGACGTATCGAAAATAAAATAAGATTCATAAAATTTGTGGCCATAACATTGGCTTTAGTGTTTAAGTATGATTTCTAGCTTACAATCTTCATGATTGACTCAAATAAAGCATAATCCCATTTTTTTAGTAACAAATTCTTTTAGTAAAAATACTCCAGAAGTTGGATATCCCACGACCATGATAGCCAAAATAAACTTAGCACGCGAAAGGTTCCACATGTTTTTCTCAGTAAATTTGTATATATATTATATATTAAATTAAAATTAAATTATTAATGTTATATAAAATACAAATACCTCTCTCTTCGCATGAAAGGTGACATTTTAAAAATAATGAAAGTGAAACTTTCTGGTGAAGCAGGTGCCATAACTTTGCTTTATATATATAAAAAAGCAAGTGAAACCAAATCAAAAGCCCACCGCATTCAACAATTTTGCAGACAATTGAACAAAACATACACACGGCAAAAAATAAACGGGAAAAAGTTCACAATTTCAAATATATGCAATACATGTATACAGTAAGGATACGGCAAGGAAAAAAGGACACGAAAATATCAACAACAAAAAAGTTGGCAATAAAAGAAGAAATTATGGCTGCCGTTATCAGCTGCAAAATGCAGCATAGAATATAAATTAGGGATTCTGTCAAAAGGTTCCGCAAGGAACAAAAAAAGAAAAAATTATATAAACTGTTGCTGTGGTTATGGTATCGCTTGCTTACTCTTGCCACCACCACTGTTGCTTCTGATGCCAAGTTTAATAGAGTGCAAATATCTTACAATAAAAAGGAGGGAACTGCTAACACAATAAATAGGGAAGATGTTATATCCGATGTGACCTCAAACAGAGGAATAATGCTTTACAAACCATTAAACAGAGAGAAAAATTGTGAAGGCAAGGCGAGAGAAAGGACAACTAGTTTATACAGAACATTCTAATTTATTTTTTGTCAGTAAATAAGGAGCGAACAAAATGGAAAAATATTTAAATTGAATTTAAAGCAAGGAAAAAACTATCTTGAATAAAAATCTTTCATACTGACCACCAAAGCTCCCAGAGGCGCTATACAATACATCTTCTGTACTTTATAATTAATTTGGAAAATTTACTTAAAAAATTGCACCATTTTGGGTTTTCGTTATACTGTGGGTGTATTGCTTGACCGACTTTGATCATTTTCAATACCAATCTGCGTATGAAAAGTACCAACCTATCTGCCAAGTTTGGAATCGATATCACAATTTTTGCGTCCAGTAGAGTGATTGGCACAGAACACGCACACACGCGGACTGACAGACATGGCCAGATCATGTGCGGTCGCTGACGTTTGCTTTTGGGCGTTGCAAACGTTTTAATAAAGTAATAAGTACCTGTGGGTATAAAAAGTAAGTACTAAAAATTATTTAAAATAATACTTCGCTCTTAAGAGATGCCTTTCTGTAGCTTTTCCAAATTGATTAAATAATGCTTTAAGGTTGAAAATGAGTAAATTTTAAAAAATGTACGATTTAATCTAATGCGGTTTTAAAACCACATACCACCATCTGGCGGTATAACACTCAGGTTTCTAAAAAGAAAAAGGTACCTATTTGTATGTATTGTGTGTTACAAGTCCAATTCTACACTAAATAAGGTGGTTTGTAAATAACGTTTTCTTTTTATTTATTTTCCAAGTTACTTAAATATAATTAACATGGGTGCCCCCCACCTCTCCAGCTCAGATTTTATATGAGATGAGGTATGCACCAATTATATAAGATTGCAGTTCGAGGGGTTACAAACGCTATAAGAAACTTAATGTACTCCCTTATCGAAGTACTCTTCGCATTGAAAAATAGAAAAAAAAGCACTTTAATGCCAACAATAAAATTATTTTATAATCGGCCTTCCCCAACGAAATGTAGGTCAGTGATAGAAAACCAAGTAAATTACTTACTACGTACACACAAACACAACGTACGCTTACATTATGGTTTACACCACGCAAGAGAACAGAGCAAAAGTTATCAAGCCAAAACTCGGATACAGAAGAAAATGCGAATTTATATATTTTATCTACATCGAATATATGACAGCGAAAGAAAGAGAGAGAGGGAGTACAATTTTGTTCTTAAGGATGCTTTTTTCTTTCTATTTGTATTTGTATGCAGAAGAGAACTAGAGAATGTCCTAAATATTATCCGCATAGTATTGCTTGACTATAAAATTCCAGCAACTCCCAGTAGCAATAATAATAATAAAGGCAACAACGCCAAAAGCAATCCGTAGGTATAAATGTAAAAGCAATTTGTAACAATAAAAATTTCATGAATTACCAATTTTTAAACAAGTTAAACTGTTGAAGAGCTTTCGCGAAAGAGGGGGAGAGATGTTGCAGAATATTTTAGTAGTAATTCCTGTTCCCCTTTTTTCATCCAAGTTTGCCATTTATGTGTGTACGTATACATATGAAAAATAATTGCTTTTCATTGAACCTGTGCGAAGCGAAATGCACACCCAAACACACATAAAAGTCATTTAAGGTTTTTTGCTTTCCCATTAATTCATATTCATTCATACGTAATGAAACTGATTCTAGATAGTAAGGAAAACTGTAATATTTTTCCGTAAAGCTTGGAGTTTAACTAAGTGTGTGAGCTCATGTACGGATAAAGTTATAGTTTCAAGCAATTAAATCATGTGTATAATACTTTGCCCTCATCCTGAAATTTAACAACCACTTAACACTACGCAAATATGTGTACGTACGTACGGAACCTCTTATCCTGTACTATATTATTCGCTTTTGCTTTTATACCATATAACGTTGCCTACTTGCTGGTGGTGTCTGAGCATGTGCTTACACATTTTTTGTTAATTTTAGTGCTTTGTGGGCCAGGGTATGTGTGTATATTCCATTCCTACATATTATTACTGTACACTTTAGCAGGCATCAAACTGAAAATTTCTTCCCTGTTGAATTCTACACTTTCTGCCTACACACTCTGCGTGGTTATTTATGCAAGTGTATCATATATATAAGTTATGTTGATGCACTCCTCTCTTAACCTGATTTCATTCTCGCTAATAATGCATGTATGCAATGTATCCCCCATTAACTAGGATGTGTTGCATACGATGCTTGTTGTTGTCGCCACTGTTGTTGGTAGTATTCATTTTAGTCAATTTTCTCGGTGCTGCCTGTTATTTTAAACTCCACCTAAGCTTTTTCGGTATTAAACGATTTTAAAGCACTGGAATATTTTTTCTTTTTCTATTAATAAAAATATTGCGGTACATTGTTTATTCAAATTGTAGTTATTAAGTAATTTGTGGGCAAAAACTTGGTAAAAGTAAAAAATTTGAATACTATTCTCAATGCAATTTGTTCAAATTTTTAGAAATTTTCCTCATGTTAAGAGACACTAAAAATTAGTTACATTCATGCAAAAACATAACCTTCGCAAGGGTGTAAGGTGTAAAAAGTTCGTACCTTACTGTTGCTTGCAATTGTTTCATTTCACATAAATTTTTTGCAGAGTTTTCCCGCTTAAAAACTGGTGCACTTTCGTAGCGTTTTGTGTCAATTACTGTACGCAGGTTTTCACATTTCTACTACATGCAACTAAAAACGTGCAAATTATAGGGTTGAGCAAAGGAAAGGCATGCTCCTACTGTTGCTAGTTTAGAAAAATTGAATTGGTAATTGTTTGGAAAAATTGTATAAGAATAACTTTTAGAAAATCGTCTTTAAAAAAAAAGAGATTTGTAAAAGATTTTGTGTCGGGCTTTAAAAAGACTTTGAAATGTTATGTGTAAGAAAAAACTAAACTTTTAAATCTTAAATAACCTCCTTTTTAATAGGTACGCCCTCTAATAACAAGTCGGATCCTGTGACGTACAAATTGTGGGCGTGTCTGACAAATGACCGCGCCAATTCTTAGTAATTGATTGGAGCACTAATTTCGCGTATTTTTGGGCTGTAACACATATTGTCTTTATGCAAGGGTTTATAACGCCTGAAGGAGGCGTGCCACACCATAAACTTTCACATATTGTTCTGAACAGTAGTAAGTACAGTATTAAAAATAGGTTGAATCGAATCGAGGATCCACCCACAATGTTAATAAAGTACAAAATAGAATAAAAATTTTGAGGTTTTTCCTCTATCTACCAACCACAGGAGATGTGTTAGGTCTATGCCTAACATACCACTTTCTTATTCGGTTTAACTTGTTTTAAGTCACTTTCACTCCTTATACTATTTCAGCTTATTTTGCTTTTCAAAACTTTTACTCAGAACAATTTTATTATACTCACCACTACCATATGGGGTGTATTATAACTGCATTCAAAAAAATATTTGCAACGTCCAAAAGGCGTTACAAACAGAGTCGGTGTAACCAAGTCTGTCTGGGTATGTGTTCTGTGGTAATCACCGTCCTGATCGCAATAATTGACATGTCAATTTTTAATTTTGTTGAAGTTTTGGAAATACTTATTTGCAGGTTGGTATGAAAATTGGCTAAAATTAGTCGAGGGATTTATTTGGACTATTAGATGTTATATGAATTTAGGAATGAGTGCTAATTGAGAGCATTTCTTCTTTTCAGGACCCGTTTAAGATAAAATTATAAAATTAATTAAACAAATAAAATAGTGTTTGTAAAATTTATTCTGTAACAAGTACAAGTAAAGTTTTATCCGGCATTTTATTCGAATCTCAATATAAATTTCAACTGTCGGAGTTTTATTCGCACTTCTTTCCTAACTGGACAAATAATTGTCTAAAAGTTTTCAGCTTATTTTTCTCTCTATTATTTTTTGTTTGCGCTTAAAGTCACCACTTATGTAGATAACAATTTGTAAAAATTAAATGACATTTTTAAAATTCTTTTGATTACTTTTTCAATTATCTTTTATTGACATTTATAAGCGAGCCAAAAAAACTTTGCTGAATAAATGAAGCGATGATGAGATTGTGATGATGATGGCGGAGGGATGCATGAATAGCCCGCATAAATAAATTTTAATTCATTCTATTGTAAATTTGTTTAAAAAGTTTATTATTTGATTTCATGGTTTTAAGATTTTTAAAAAGATGCTTAAAAAAAAATTTTTATTAAAATTGTTACTGTTGGTGATTTGTGTGAATTTCTCTTTATAGAGTCAACATTCAATTGTTTACTAATTGGTCGTAATCATGGGGAGAGAAGCAAGACGCAATGTGTAATTATATACTTGGACACTTTTCAAAGCTTAACAAGGATTTATTATATATTTATTCAAGTCATTCATAACACTTAACAAACTTTTTCTTTTTCTAAGTGGGGCTTTCAAATTTATTCATGACTTGAAATGAGAAGAAGCGCAAATTGGTGGTTCCAAAAACAGATGCTACCTTTCCATAAAAGGTGCGAACCTACAATTATCAAATTATTTAAACATGATTTTTTTTCTAAAAAGGAAAAGTAGAAAAACTAAATTTGACTTGGGCCAAATCTTAAATTCCCACCTCCCATGTATATACAAACGATAAGCGTGGCAAATACATGATTGCAGTAGGCGTATGTGTCATCCGACCACGCCCATTTTTGGATATTCACATAGGCAGATAAATAGATTTTTGCCAATTTTGGGCGTGGTTCTTGATAGAGTTTTCCCATTATATGTAACGATCTGCGTGCAGAAAGTAAAGTTGTCTGTAAAAAATTTCAGCTTAAAATCTCAAAATTTATGCCCGTGAGAAAGTCAACCACAGACGGACACATGGACACACATGTCTAGATCGACAAGAATATATTTTTCTTTGTGGGATCTCTCACGCCTCCTTCTGGGCGTTGCAAACGGACTGACAAACAAACCCATCTTATGTGGAGGGTATAAAACACTCACTAAAGTTAATAGTTATAGTTTAAAAGTACAGTTCATTGCACTGCACTAAAATGAATATTTGGTCATCGATTTATGAGTGTTTCAGGTTATATAGTCAAACTTATAATTTTCTAATGATGATAAAATCAACCACTCCGAACTAATGGAAGATAACCATCACCATGGAATTGGACTCTATTTGCTGTTTGCTTAATTTTTTTTAACTATTTAAGAGAGTCCATAATAATAATAATTTTTATATAATTTTTTTAATCTTTTGAAATATGAATCATTTCGTAATGGGATATAAAAGGTGCAGACGTTCAACCTTTGTTAAGTAGTGATGGACAAAAATATATAATTACAAAGGAAGCCAGTCATAGTTCAACTCATTTTTCATTGTCATTTATTAATAATAGTCTGCCGACCACAAACAAACCATTGCGTATCAAATAACCAAGATAATCTTTCACTTTAAGAAAAGCGTTAAACTTAGGAAATTATTGGTTGGCAAACCTGGAGGTTTTCTTAGTAAGCAAGCAAAAAAATTAAATCTGGCTTGGGCCAAATGTTAAATACCTTTCGTATTATAAAAAGTTAGGAGCCCTAGGCTCCTAATAGAAATGGTGTATCCAACTGCGAGTTCAATATTGCTTAAAATAATATTATTTTGTCTTTTGCCCTGCGTAGCAATAGTTGCACTATTCGAAAATGTGTACCCAAAATTTTAACTTTTTGTCCTTCATAAGGAGGCTTTTGTCGTTTGTAGGTGTGGCACTTGACTGATTCAGCCATATGTAAATAGCAAAGTAACAAGTAAAGAAACTAAAAAACCCTTCATACCTAGGTACAAACCAACAGGCGATTATATGGTTGCGCTTTTTTTATGGTGTATGAATTACATATCAACGAGCACGTCGCATTGTTGACCTTTAAAAATTTTTTTGTACATTAGGCCATAAGCCCATTTTTATAACCTCACAGAACTGGCAGATAAACTTTTTTCGGTGGACGTGTCTCTTGATTAGAAACTTGGGGACAGAGCGTAAAAATATGGGTACAAAAGAATCTCTCAAAATTTGAAATCATGCGAATGCAACGGATGGCATGCGCATGGGCGAACCAGTCTGGTTGGACTCAGAAAGTGATGCTGATGAAGAACATAAATTCTTTGTAGAACCTCTGATGTGGCAAAGAGAATAACAAACTTAGTATACCTCCCGCCTTATATGAAGGGTATAAAAATATCCATTTATTATTTTTTAGAAAACACCACGACTTGAAAAAAAGAAAACGTATTCAAATTTAATGCATGTATGCGTCATGTTTTGGTATTAAATGAATGAAACGTTATTTTCTACAATTTGTCTAAAAAAACTTAAGAGTAAAGTCGTACGTCATTTGTGTGTTGTTGTTATAAATGTTACAAAACGATATGTAACAAGACACATGTTGTTGGCATAGACATAACATACATGTACAATAAATTTATAAATGATTTTATGAAAACCACCTTGATCCGTTCACACAGATGCAATTTTTCATTAAGGATAAGTTAACGAATACATACGTACAAAAAAATATGAAATATAATACAAAAGAATGTTAAAATAAATGTGTTAGGTATCAAATAACAATTTGTACAAGTAACATATTAGCAATGAAAAGGAATGTGTGAATGTGCGAATGTGCGAATGTGTGTACAATGATATATTACATAATATGTATTTGCCACAAATAGCTAAACAACAATAAAGGACATTCAGAATGTGGGCAATAAATAAAAGCTCTTATTCTTAAGAACTATTAGGTTTGTTGCATTCTTGCCAAAGGACTTGGTTTCTTTCTTCCTTAACTTGAAAAGCTATTTATTTAAATTAAGTCATAGTCAGCTAAACAGTTTTGTGGCTTTTTAAGGGAGTTGACTCACAGAAGCCAACTCCCTCTAAAAACACAAATTTCACTTTTTTAATGCTTCAGTTAAACGTTTCAGCAGTAAAATATAAAATAAAGTGATTTTAGAGGGTTTGTTGAGGCAAGGTTATGGCAATAGACGCACACACACAAACACACACACACACGCACATTTAAAATGTTTATAGTTTATTTTTTTTTTCGTTAATAATTTAGTGACATATTTATGTTCATAAATTTCAGGCACGCCACTACCGGAAGGCACTTTACGTCGTTGTTAAATACAGTTGCAGTATATTTGTTAATAATATTTTTAATATACATACATTCGTATATTTTTGGGTTTTAAAAGCATTGAATTACATGAAATAAAATAAAATTAAATAAATATGTTAAGTAATGATTTTTTTTACAGAAGACGTAATGATTTTAAATTTGTTGTTGTAGTCATCCTAAGTGTGTTATTTCGCTTGAAGCATTCAAAATGTGCTTCAAAGATTCTACAAGGTATACTTGATCAGCCTCAAAAGTTGTACCGATCTAGTCATGTTCCTTAGTGTGGCCGCGTGACTGTCTGTTGTTGGAACGCTCACATCGTACCTACCTAAAGGTTACAAAAATCGACCTTTGCAGCGGAAATTTAGTACGCGTATTATAATTATTAATCAAGGGACCCAAAATGGGCGTGGTTCAATAACGCATTAAACTTACAAAAACCTAATTAAACCCAGAATACGTTTCGTTTATTAATATGAAATATGTGCACCTTTAAAGAGAGTAATCACCTGCCATGCCCACAAGTTATATTCTTTAGATAAAAGAAGATCTAAAGGAAATTTAAGACATTTAAATTATTTTAGATTATCAGCCACCTTCAGATCAAGGGGTATAATCACTGCATCAAAAGGTTTGTAACATCTGTCCGCCTATGGTATACATTCTCGCAGAAATTAAGATACATTGACAGGAATATTAGTTGTTCTCGTACGGAGGAGAAAATCGATATAAGAACACGCCCCCAATAAAGCGAAAATTGAACGAAGGTAAATTAATTTTTAACCCGTCTCTTACTCAAATATTTCATTATAACCACGCCTGTGCTACAAAATCTGTACTTTCAGTCCCTAAGCTAATGGGTCCCCATCACCTGGCCTAGGCCAACTTTATCTCTTTGACGCATTTAGTTAATTGCACGTAAATATTTTGCGTAAATTCAATATTTAAGCATGATTTCCAAAAATAAATCCTATATTGAATTACAGAAAGCCAAACAAGCAGTTAGTACGGCACCCGCAGTTATATTTGAAATGTATTTAAATAATTTTTTTTTCTTCTTGAGGCAGTTCCTCTAAACAAACTCTTAACATTGTCTGTTGTTCATTTTAGTCATTCGCAAGAAGATAACTTAAATATTTTGCTAAACTATAAATCACTCAGTACAACAACAATAATAGCCAGAAATAAGATATATGCAAAACTCATATGCTTGCATCTTAGCATATATCCATGATGAGGAGTAATTGTGGGTGTGTGTGCGAGTGTGTGTGCTTTTCCCATAACAAGAAAGAAAGGGTTTCAAGTTTTGAAGAAATTCAAAAAAAGTGTGTTTTTTTATTTCATAAATTATGGTGACATTGAAATGTGTCCCGTGCGTTTAAGTTTTTTTTTAAGTTCGCTTCTCTCCCTGTAGCTATGTTTTTGTTTTTATCACATAAACTGTGCGTTCCTCCTTCAAAAAACTGTCAGTTGGTTATTATTCATAATCTCTCAAAGATTTCTTCTTCATTTTGTTGTTGGTGCTGCCTCGTAGTCACTAACTCCCCCTTTTTCGCAGTTGTCGTTGTTGTTTTATGCGTTTTGTATTGTGTTCCGTACAATATGTCATTGCGTGTTATTTGACAGTTTAGACACATGTTTGACATTTCACTATTTTCGTTGTTGTTTTTTGTAATATTTTTATAATCAAATTGTGTAAAGAGTTTTCTGTTATGCACAAAAAGGAAAAACTCGTGTTTGTTTATATTTTAATTATAAGCTTCACAGAATGTTAAGTGGCCCTTCTAAATATTTTCATCTCCCGCTACATATTGTTTGAGTTGTTTTTTTTCTTCCACTATGAAAATGTCACTATTTTTATTGGTTACTCTATATATGGCATTGGATGTTTTTTGTTTGTTATTAAAAAATGAATCAAGCGGTTAAGCGATGTAAAAATTATAAGCAATTAGCATAAAATGTCCTGTAATTTTGAAATGTGCCCTAACTCCAGTTTCGCCATGGAATTAAAATTTGAGATTCCAAAAAATTTTTTTTATTATAATATCGAACTTGATTTGTTTGGTTTTTTGGTATTTGCGGGTTTTGGTTAGAGCTCATAAAACAACTTCAAACATCGTACGAGTACAAAATTTCTTGTGCCGAGCTTTTTTAATGGGGCTTTTTATGGAATATCCTACTAGCCTAATCAAACTCATAAGTACGCCATGACAACTGGTCGGTTACCATTGATTGATATCCAAAAGTTGATACAAGAACATTTGCGGAAAGTAACCGTTTTCGCCTTGTTATATAGTCCACAGATGGGCAACATGCGATCTCCATAGTAAATGTTTAACAAATAATAAGTAAAAAATTACATTTTGCTTACATATCCACCTTCCACTGGGTGTGGCAAGTAGCTGATTACACCTTATAAGTGCGAGTATAAGTAAGTGTGTGTATGTATCATCTCACACCCCAGATTTTGCACAAAATTTTGTTTTCTACATTATAAGCATGTCTGTTATTCGACCACGCCATCGACTGGCACATCGATGGATGGCTAACTGTAAATATGTGCACCGAATTTCAACCAATTAGCTAAATTTTTGTAACAGATAAATTGATTATTGTGGATTGTGGTGTGTATGCTGATTAAGAGTATAAACTGTGTGGGGTCTCTGAAGCCTCCTTCTGGGTGTTGGAATGACAAACTTAGTATACCCCCCCATCTTATATGGAGGACATACAAATGTCTGGGAAAAAGAGCTCAACAGAAACACAGACAGGCAGACAGTCATGTTTATATCGACTCAGATTTTTTGGTGACGTTGATGGTGTAGAAAACGACAGTATAAAAATTAAAATTTGTGTAGCCTCCTTTATTACTGCTTAATTAAAATGTGGCCTCAAATGATAAAAAGGTTCTACACCTTATGTTTATATTATTTTAGACACACGCAATGGATTTTATGTTTCAATATAGAAAGGAAAGAAACAAGAAAAGAACGAATCGTTTAAAGAAATGTGTTCAACTTGAGATAATTACATGCTGAAAGTGACGTGTGTGTAAAAAGGGGAATCTGTAAATACTCATTTCAGGCCATTTAAAGCCATTGGCAAACATAATGACTAGTTAGAAACGTGAATACAGATGTGTGCTTAAGTCTTCAGCACTGAGATTTTCTCCGCTTCATATGAAAACAAACAAAAAATTCTTAGGTAAATATCAACAAAGTGTTTCTTTCTTTCTCTCAGGGAGAGCACAACTGCAGCACTTTCAAAAAGAAAGGAAAAATTGAAAAAATTCCACAAGTAGTAAAAGAAAGAAAGAAGTTCATGATCAAGTTCAAAGAATTGTTGTTATTGTCTTAACATTACAAATCCCCAGGAAATTACGATTAAAGGAAGTTGAAGTTTGAATATTTTCATTAATCCATTTTAAATAACCAAAGTAAATATTTTTTACATGGAATGGTTTCTTAACTAAGAGAAACGTTTTCAATAAACAAAATAGATGTTTTTATTTTACGGTGTTTAATTTAATATTTACATAGACAGATGTGATATGACGTAGAGTGTGATGAAAATATTTAAGGCCAGCAAATAATAACGCGCTATCTGTTTCATTGTTTTCTCAGTTTATGTTTTCATCTGAGTCATTTTTTATTTAAATTATTTACATAAATTTTAAGCCTTTATTTACATACTGTCATAGCCTCTGAGTCTATGAACCAATCAACAGACCATAGATTTAATGAAATGATTGTAAGTTTACACTGTGTTTGTCTTCTTGGGAAGTTTTTTATATCATATATACAGAGTTTGATAACAAATGAAATAATAATAGTCATTAAAGTCATACACCCTACTTCACTTAACAAACTTAATAAGCGGCCTATAAAACAAGGGGAGTATCAAATCGATGGAGAGTTATGATTCAAAAAAACAACAAACATTTTTTAATTGTTACATGACTCTAATTATATTATTTCACAATTATTGCAGGTTACACGATGGGAAATAATTTCCATTTTATAAATGACACATGTTAACTCTTGCAATTTGCACACATGCAATTAGATATTTCCACAAAATGTGACGTAATTTAATTAACATGCACGACCGTAATGCGTTTAAATCGAATCCAGTGATACAGACACAATATGAGTGTTTCGAAATAAATTAATGCTCTAAGTATTTTCTTATATACACAAATTAAGGATATTTTCTTATATGCCAAAAATTCAGAAATTCACTCGAAAAATTTCATCTTTCTGTTCATGTATGTGAATACTGTCACAACTGCAATGGCTGCAATATCTGCATTGTGGGTATTATGCGCACTTAATGAGACAGTAGGTTTTTGTATTTGTTTAATTAAAAGTGTGTGAATCAAAGGCAAAAAGTCAAAACAAAACAAAACAAAACGAAAGAGAAATTGTTTCAATTGAAGGCGCACAACGCCACAGCAGCTAATTACAATAATTATGTTGTCATCGTCAGCAATAAAACAACAGCAGCAACATGAACAACCGCGGTGAGCTGGTTTCATGTGTGATATGTGTGTATAATGTTGACGCCTACCTGCCTGCACCACTATCTGTTTCCTAGCCTGGGCATTTATAATTGCATTTTGCATTTATTGCAATTTATCGATTTTCACCTCACTGCAGCTTTTCAGTGTTAACTGAAACTGGCATTTAAATCTGATTATATTGGCCGCGCAATATGCTGGCGATGATACACTCCGATAATGATTACAAAGCCTCCTTCTACTCTGTCGTGGTTTCGCCATGTTTGCTGGACATTAATATGTGGTTGGAGAAAATATATAAACAACAACAACAATAATAATGTCTCATTAATAGCATCACTAACTTGATGAACATTTATCGGTTAACAATACATCCAAACAGTTTGTAATTATGTCAACAATTTCTTTTCAGGAACAGAATCGTTTCAATATTTATACCCTACACCACTTGTGGCAAAGTTTGTGTAATTGTTTGTAACTCCTAAACCACAAATGCCTTACCCACCTTCAATTATACTGATCGATTCAGAATCACAATCTGAATCGATTTAACCATGTCCGTCTGTCCCTCTTTGTGTCCAAGTAAAGATATAGGTATAAGGCACAAGTCGTACTTTTTAAGATATATTGATGAAATTTGGTGCTAGGGCATAAATTGGCCAAAAGAGGAACTCTGTTGAAAATAGTCCGGATCGGACCATTTGGTAAAAAATCGCAATTCTTAATATTTTTTGACAGAATTTGGTAAAGAAGAGTTAATTAGCTTCATATATGGCTACGTCAAATTTAATTGGTTCATATTTACACACAACTGAACCAATTGTATCATAATTTAAGGAGATAAGTGGGCTTGACCGAACGTTTTACTTGTTTAATTTAATTTTATTTAGAAAAAAAATGCTCGTATTTTATTTGAATAGAATTAAATAATCATTTATTAAACTGTCACAAAGAGACACACACACGGACAAACATATCTAGATCGACTCAGATTTTGACGCTGGTCAAAAATATATATACTTTGTGGTATATGCGAGGCCTCCTACTGGGTGTTGGAAACGGAATGGCAAACTTAGTGTACCTCCATCTTATGTGGAAGGTGTAAAAATGAATACAATGTAATGTAAATTATTTAAATAGAAACCAGTAGTATATGAAATAATTCTGTAGGAAGAAGAAAAGTTCATGGATTTTAATTCACTATTCGTTTAGTTACGGAAATATTAATATAAGAAGCTAAGATTGATAGATGAACTGGGTGAAAAAGGATAGAAGATTACATCACATTACCTTAAAATTTAACATTTTACGATTTTAAAAGATCAGCTCAGGAGAAAAACTCGATCATCAATTTAATTAAAAACAAGCAACCTTTTAAAAAAGGTTGAAACATAATTCCTTTAAATGCGTGCACTGACATATACGAAATTGTTTATCATTTTAATGATATAATACTTTTATTAAAATTTTTAGTCAAAGTATTGGTTATAATTGATCGGAAAACCTTTATGGAAAAGTTAAAACCTTCCCTCGTAGAAGCGAGTTTCTTCCGAACAAAGCTATGCATAACTTATGTTCATAACGGGATTTGGTAAAAAAATTTAAACCAAATCCGTTCTTCCAGCTAATGGGTCCTTTCCGGTTTGCAAATAAATTAAATGTTTTGTCCCCTCCAAATTTTATTAGTTTCATACGTGGTTTCGATTTTACCTAATTCAATTTAAAAGATCTTTTTCAACGCAGGTATCCGTTTTGCAAAATTACATTCTACGTCGCCCAAACTTACAATACGACCCATTATACAAAATATTATTGAGTGTTGTACCTTCGGTTGAAGGTAATTGAAAAATCGCTTGAAAGAAAACATAATCGTACAAGTTTCTTAATTTCTTTATTCTTTTTTTTCTCAAATTGTATTCTTCTCTTAATCAATCTCATTATATAACAACTCGCAGAAAGAGAACGAAAGAAAGATAAAAAGGAAATTTAATTAAAATAAATTGCCGTGTACTTGTCGACAGAGAAGTTCTCGTTGTATAAGAAATATTCTTGTTTGCGATGTTCTTTAAATTTTCAACTTTGTCATAATTTAGCACTTCAGTCAAAATTTACGATATTTTTATAAATTGTTGTTGTATTTTGTTGTTTTTGGGACTGCTTCTTATAATTAAGTTGTCATTTATGAAGCTTACTGAAATTTAATGGAGGTGTTTATGTTGGATATTCTCTCTTCTTGCCACCCCCACCCCACTCTTGCCAAAAACACAAATAAACAAACAACAAGTAGTGACAGTTTTTGCAATGTAATTGTTCATTTTTTGACAGCTGAACAGCACTTAACGTGAAAGCATTGCTGGGGGGTGTTTTTATTATTATTATTATTGTTGTTGTTGTTGTTGTAGTAGTAATTGAAGAAGTGAGTGGAGTATAAGCATATTTTTATGTATAAAGTGAAATCATGGTCAAACCTTTATTTATTAAGTAGATGGATACACACATGCACCAACAAAAACGGGGAAGGAGATGAACTTTTTATTGTTCTTTATTTATATACAACACATGGCGCAGTATAGTTCCACACAATATTTCATAATGATGACGATGTTGATGTAACAGTAAAAACTGTCATGTACTGAGAATCGAACCAACACTTCACTTGTGGTGGCCAAATGGTTACGATGATGAAGTTCTTTCATTATTTCATTTTTTTCCAACTTCCACATCAATTTTTGTTGCTTCCGTTTTGTTCGCATATAGAATAGTGGCAACATGTTGTTATTATTATATGACTATCATAGCTGCAATTGCTGTTGGTGTAATAAGTGCAATACACAGACACACACTTACGCGCTTACAACACTTACATGAGTTGATTTTACTTAATGGAACAGCATTTAAATTGAAAGTTTATTATTTTTAATTTATTTGTATTACACATATTTTGTGTTGTTCTTGGGTCCATCATGTCACATTTCTACCATATGCTCCATACCCAGGCAATAACAACAATACACTATTAATGTTGACAGTGATGAAAAGCAGTGAAATATGTTGCACACCATAAATCCAATAATAACTACATAGTTGTGCGCAATAATAAAACTAACGAAAATAACAACAACAACAAGATAATAAAAAAGGCAGAGAGAGAGAAAAAACAACAGAAGCAACATCAACAACAACATCAACACCACAACTGTAAACATGGGTAATAAAAATAATTACCAACAGAAGTTGTATAAAAGTATTTCATTTGCAGTAATTGCTGCAACAACATGAACTACCAACACAAAACCATTAAGCTGCTGTCAACTGAAAAACTGAAAATATTTCGTTATATAATTAAATTAAATGTTGTTTGTATACAAAATGTTTCACGTTAACTGAATTTATATTCAGTACCTAGAGTCATTTAATATTTGGCATGAATGCGAGATATGGCGATGAAATCAGAGAGAAAAAGAAATAAGTAGAAAACTAAATTTAGGCCAAAGCTTAAATACCCTCCCCATTTACAATGGTGGGCGTAGCAGATATATATTTACCCTCTAATATTACGTATCAGTTTGCAAATCGAGTTTTACATGAAGTATGGTTTTTCGTAAACTTTGGGCACATTTCTTATCCGACCACGTCCATTTTTGACACATCGATTGAACATGCATTCCAAATATCAAGTTTTTAGCTCAAATTTTATGGTAGATAAATAGTTTTTGTTGATTGTGGGCGTGGATTTAAATCGATTTTGTCCATTTTAAATAGAGATCTGCTTGCAAATACCAAACGTGTCTGTATAAAATATCAGCTTAATATCTCAAAATTTACGCCCGTGAGAATGCCTATCTAAATCAACTCAGTCAGACGCCTCCCTCAGGGTTTTGCAGCCGGAATAATAAATTTAGTATACCGCCCACTTTATGTAGAGGGTATAGAAACAACAACAAATTTCATCTTTAAAATAAAATTGAATCAATCACAGATAATAATCGATAAGTCTGAAATATAAGTGTTATAAAGACAGTTATTAAAGCAAGTTGTAAATAATAATTTGCAATGGCATGCATGCATGTGTACATATAAGTATATGTTAGCCGAAGGCATACCACTCGAGTTTCTAATGCGGGTAGAATAGGGAACAGCGGGAGTATATAGCGATGCGTAATTTAAAGTGTCACACACACTATTTTAGCGTAATTGTGTACATGCTACGCCTACACACATGAGTAGTGAAAGGTATCCAACATTTGGTTTAAGCTATCGCCAAAGGACACTATTTAAGCAAACAACAACAACAAACACTTGAATTTGTCGTCCAGTTAACTCACTTTTATGCGATATTATTTATCCAAAATTACATATAATTTAACATATTTTATTACATATAATTACATATAATTTGGACAATAATTGAAAATGTTGTAGTTGACTATACCTGACCTTTTAATACCCTACATCAAAAATTAGGTAATAATAAGTTTCATCAGAAATCAAGAGGCATTGTCAAATATCGTTACATGAAACGGATTCTAAATATGATCCGATCAGATTGGCAATTAACTATTCTTCATCACAGTCTTTAA
This sequence comes from Crataerina pallida, assembly GCA_949710015.1. Taxonomy (NCBI): domain Eukaryota; kingdom Metazoa; phylum Arthropoda; class Insecta; order Diptera; family Hippoboscidae; genus Crataerina; species Crataerina pallida. Next base: position 9,633,000 of record OX453292.1, on the reverse strand, counting down.
AAAAATACTAAGAAATTCGAATTTTTTGCGGAATCGTCCAATTTAGTTATTTTATACGGGGTTTGGTTCAAAGCAGGTATTTATACTAAATTTTATTAAAATATCTGAAAAAATCCATCTGTAGTTTGCTACAAATTTGAACGGATAGGCAGATGGACATGATTAAATTGATTTAGATTTTGATTCTGAATCAATCGATATAATTGAAAGTGGGTGGGTGCCCTTTCGTAGTTACGAACACCCACATTAACTTAATGTACCCTTTGCCAAAACTGGTGTTGGGTATAAAAGAGGATAACAACCACAAATATATTTTATAAAAGTAATAATCTTTATTTGAATATGTTAAAGAAGCAATCTGAAAATTTGTTCTTATCTTTTTTATCTGTCGATGTTAAAAATCTAAATTTCATTAATTGCGGATAATATTTCAGATGGAATATTTATGGGTTTATGGTCGTCTCTGATCATTCAAAAATCCACAAAATTGCTTAAAAATGCATTAAATTTTCAAATCGGTTTAAAATTATTTTTTCTGAGTTTTTCTTTTATTTTCATTCATTTTTTCCATTATACTTATAATGTTTTTGTCAAATGATGAAAGGCTTTGTCCATAAATTTACTAAAGGGCTTTTTATTTATCCCGAACATACATTAAATTTTCTCAGTTTTGTAATTTTTTTCACCCCAAGTGAAGACAACAATTATGTGTACATGCGTGTGTATGCGAACATAACATTTTTCTACAAGAGATATAAACTAGTAAAGAGTATCCATGCATATGAACATATATGCACACAAACATAGGAACACATATGTACATACCAATAAATATGATAAATTTGAATTTGTGATAAAAATGCATGAGAGAAAATATTGCATGCGTGACATATTACAAAGTATAATAAAAATTCAATGCAGCATAAGTGAAAAATTGTTACTATAGACTAAAGACTATCCATTCCAGGAAAGAAAGGATGGTTCAAGTATGGTGTGTGGTTTGGGTTCTGTGTATATACAGGGTGCATAGGGTAGTTGAGGACACTCATATATGTGAATGTAATTTTTGGAGAAAAATTTTGTTTGTTTTTTTTCTTGTTAGATCGTCAATGGAGAATTTATGTATTGATTATTAATACCGTAGAACATTGACATAACATTTTCTACTGCTTCCATGTACTTGATCCTAATCCTATCCTTGTATGGTTACAAAGTATTTATTCAATGAAACTCGTAGATGTGTAGGATATTTAAAGTTCGGCCTAAGCCAAATTTTGTTTTTTACTTATTTTTACTAATTTTTTATTCAAAATCTTTATCCAACATTACGCTTTACAATACTATTGGTGTCTGTACCTAATCCTCACTTTCAGCTCTCTTTAAAGTTTTTTTGGTGTTGTAAACTTTTTGTGTCATATTTACAAAACGTATAAATAATTTATTATTAAGTTATTTGTTGTTGCTATTGTTATTATCCTTCTGTAAAGCCAAAGGCTAAATATTCTTCTATAGGAAGAAAAACCTCCTCTCCTCTCCACTCAAAAAGAACAACTAAAAAAAAAAAGGAAAATTGTCGATAAAAAATGACAAAGAATTTCATATAAAATTGTAAATTTGTAAAAATTGCATATCGAAACAGGAAACGGAAACAGTTACATGGTAAATGCTTTTACAACCATTTTTTCAGTTTTTGTTGTTGTTATCGTTTGCATTTTTTATATTGTATTTGCTAACTATAAAATGCACGACAGCAGGAGAAAAGTACCACAAACGAAACAACCAAACCCAGAACAGAAAAGGGAATGCGAAATTATAAATTGCTCATATAAAGCAACTATGATTTTCACTCGTCGACAATACGTTACAATACGTCCGTGTATACGTTTATGCGTGTACATAAATTTGAATTTATTTCCTTTAATGAAATGTTTTTTTCATAATTGTTATGGCAAAAGCCAAGGCTAAGATAAGTAGATAGATGAAAAGCTTAACTAAATGATGAATACTTCGGATACACACTCGTACACATCACGTACGTTTCATTTATATTCCTGGGTCGACTTTTAATAATAGGTACACGAAACTTTTGTTCAGGGTGGAGAATTTATATATACGTATATGGGTGATAGTAAACCAAGCAAGTGCATTATGACACGTTTCTCTCTTACATACATCAACGTACCGATCTAATCATTTTGCTACGGCTTTTTCTTATTACCTATACTATAATAGTGATCACAGCAATTTATCCTTATATCGATTTATGTACTGTCATGTGATGTGTAAGTGTGTGTATATGTTATTATCGTATATTTTAGTTCCGCCTCAAGGTGGTTAAACTAAAGTTATTGATAAGTTTTTCTGTTTACTCATATGTCCGGGTGAAGTTAAATGGTTTTTATTTGTTGTTGAGATATTGGTTTTTGGGTTGCTGTTGTTGTTGTAATAACAACAATTTATTCAAACAAAACGTAAACCAAAGTAATTTATCAAAATTTTTTTGAAGTATTTCACAATTATGATTATTTCTCTTCACGTATTTTTCTATGTGTCGGTGTGCCCTACTATGAAATCCTTAATGATTAATTATGCTTTGTAAGTAAGTTTGTTTCATTTACATATATGTACTTTGAAAGAAACTTACCACATAGTTTGAATAGGATTTTACATATCTTGTAATAATTGTTTAGTTCCAGCAGCAACTCCAAAGCCTTAGAGCCGCATAACACTTTATCATAATATCTAAAACACCCAAAGTAAGGTATCAGAGACAAAACAAATTATTTATATTTCAAATCAGCATCGATCTATTCAGTTATATTTGTACGTTCGGCTATGTGTCGAAATTGTTTTCAGCTAAAGAGAGACTAAGTGCATAAATTCTTAATCAGCATCAAAATCTGAATTGATCTAGGCATGTCCGCCCGCATGTCACTTTGTTGTTGGAGCACCTATAATCGTAAATCTTAGGATATTGAATTGAAGTTTTGTACAAAATCTCGGGCATAAAGCGAAATAGTTCACGCCACGCCTCAAATCTGTCTTTCAGCTATAACATGCCACGCCCCAAATCTGTCTTTCAGCTATAACAAATTAACTTCAAAAATGAAATATGGTTTAAATAGCATATTGACTTTTTCTAACGACCTGTCAAGAGGGGCGGGGTCGAATAATAGACAAGTCCACGATTTAGAAAAAAAAACCTTCTTTTGAAAGTTAATTTGTATTGCACATGCACTACTAAAGAACTGAAACGGGTACCTACTGCGCCCACATTTTGTACATTAATGCAAACGTGGAGAATATTTAGATTTGGCCTAAGCCAAATTTATACGGTTTATACCCTACGTTTGCTTAGCTTAACCATATTATGCTCTCGCGTTGGATCAAATCGCATCGCTTTTGCAACTTCCTCTTCTACAAATTTTTTTCCCCAGCTGACATTTTTCTAACATAAATTATTTATGTGTACAGCTGTCGGGTAGTCGGCTTGATCCTTTCTTAATATGTTATTTAAATTATTCTTAACATTACTAAACATCACCATCACAATTTAAAGTCATAATCAAATAACATTAAGCTTGTAGACAATTACATGTAAACTTCTTCCTTGTTTATAATAAATTTTACATGTCAATGCTACTGAACAAGTAGCACGATTATCATTCATAATTCTTGGTAAATAATGTTGCACCGCATTCCCATCGAGTGATCCACACATATGCACAACCGCACAACCACACACCACACAAGTGTTCTATGAAAAATATCGTTTGCGTAACATGTTTAGGAGCTGGCTTTTGTACTTATTCTTCTTCTACAATAATATTGTTTACATTTGTCCATTGACACCAGACAGACGCACTTTCGGAATTTTAACACTTTTGTGCCAAGAAATGCTGTATATAGCTATTGTGTGTATATGTAGTATGTATTTGGGAAGCGCCATTCAGACAGACATGTAGCAAAATATTCCAAGAATTACTGTGTGTAGGAGAATGTTTGTTTGAAAATTTATGTAAAATTTCAAAACGATAAGGAATCAATTCAATTGATGTTAAGGGACGTGTGTGTGTGTGCATTGGAGTTTGCCTGTTTCAACTTGTGTGTTTACATGTACGGTTTGTGTTTGTTTATGGATAATCAGTCCACAGATGTTGTTTTTCAACTATTTAAACATACGATTAAAGTCTGTTTCAAATCTTAGGTAAATGCATAAATTTTACTTTGAAGAGATTTTTTTGTTTTGTTTTATTTGAAATATGAGAAATTTTACCTGCTAGTAGTACTATAATTTGTGATATAACGTAGGAGAATCGGTGGCCGTGTCATCCAACTACGCCCATTTTTCGACACATTGTTATAAATACAATTTTTCTGTAGTTTTTTTGCGTCTCTTTTGTTGTATCTGTGCTTATGGGAGGGGCACTTAATAAAAATTGGCTCAGAAATTATTCACAAAGCAAGTATACTCACTATCGAATATGGACGTGATGGGTTCATTTATAAAACACCTCCCCATATGGCACCATATGTTTAAATTCAAAATTACCCCTAAATTTTTTAAATTAATCCTTCATTAGCTTAAATGTATCAAATTTGGGCCCGATTGGAATATTTTTAGAACCTTTATCCCTCGGAAAACTTTTTAAGGAGACTTTTATAAGACAATGACTTCGATTGAATAAATTGTGTTTGAGGTATTAAAGGATCGTATTATATTATTTCCATTTTTCGTTCTTTTAATTCGCGTATTTGTAGCTTATTAATGCGACCTTTACCCTTGTTTCTATTTCCTTTTAGTTTTCCTTCTTTTATATAGAACAAGTACTAATAGTTGTGCGCTAATTGTGCATGAAACCGTAATCAATGAACTGTTGATAATCTTAACGAACTATTAAAGAGCTAACTTTTGCACGTACTTTCATAAAAAATAGACAAGACAAAAAGCACCAAAAAAAAAATAAGAATAAGATAAAAAAAGAAAACCTGCTTACTCGAGGTGATGGTAAAGTGGTAACACAAACCAGAAAAAAATGAAAGAAAACGAAACGAAATGTTTTCATCAAATACGTGAGACAAACTTAAAGTCAGCAATTCATAAACCTTGCTGTGTACGTGCCCTTCACCGAATATGATGAATTTAACTAATTCTCACACAATTTCTTATTTGCTCAGGTCATTATATTTAATATTAAATACATATACATTCATATGTACACATTATGCATTCTTTAAATGAGTGAACGTGTATATGGATTCATTTTCAACCCCTGTAAGGGCATTCTTCCCTTTCCCCTTTGGCATATCATACGTAGATGAGACGATTTAGCATTTCTTTCCATCTTTCAAAATCATAATAAGTCTTTCCTTTAAGAAATATTGAAATTTCAAACAGTTGCAATTCACGAATTCAATCTATTTAATGCAGACACTGCTGCACTGTTTATTTTACCCCTGGTAAGTGGCAGAAAAAATACATAAATTTTTCCTTTTTCTCATTTCAAGAGGTTCTATAAATCTGACCGTATAACATTGAAATACCGAGGAGGAGAGAGAGGGAGGGAAAAAGAAGTGAAATTAAAAATACCATCATATCATGGCTGAGGTTAAATGCATTTCTCTTTTTTTCAACTAATCAAACGTTTATATGTAGGTGACAAGCGCCGGACTTGCATATGAAAAAAAATTCAAGATTCAAGCTTTTCAAAACCACAGCACTTTATAGAAGAATACAAAACACAAAAAAGAAATAAAATACAGAATTTTATAGGAAAGAAATTCGGTTTCAGTAGCTGCAGCAAAAGTAAAGAAATGGGAAAATTTTGTGAATTATGATCTATGTTTAGTACATGTCCACCACGACAAAATCTCTTATTATTCTGTGGTGCTGCTTGCATAAGGATAACGTGTGACGGTGGTCTGTGGCATCTCCGTTGGTTTTATGATGAGCCAACCATAGCTTGGTGTACTAACAAGAGTAGTTCTTTAAAAAAATTCAATTTTTTTTCTTTTCCATTTGTTTACTCTTGTTAACACATTTATGATAATATTATTCTAGGTCTTAGAGGGAAGTCTGCTTAACATAGTTTGTGAAATACTTTCATATATAAAACTTTAATTCAAATAAGATGATCAACAGTATATTAAAGTGTACTCCACTAGCAGAACAGGTTTAGTAAACCGTCATGTTGTGAATACTCTGCCAAGTCCCCGAAATATTGATTCTTATGGATTACATTTAATCTACTGCTCTTCAAGGAGGGTCTTAACGGGATATTCTCCAGGCAATATTTTCTTCCCAGTCACCATATGAGCCACCAAGAAGATGTAGCAGAAGAACGCATATATGTATTTGTTTACTTAAAAGTGTACGATTTTGAGAGTTAGAGAAGGGTTCCACCTAAATTTAAACGGGTCGACCGAAAATTATGAATATTACCAAGAAGGTGGGGCTTATTGTTCGAAATGCAAATGTCCTGTTGCGTTGTACATTTTTTATAACGAATGGATCTCTTGCCTTAACCTGTCGATCTAAATTCTAAATTTTAAATTGACGTCTGCTAAAAGCACGTTTAAAGATTCTCCTTCTCTTTATAAAAAAGTTCCATATACTCTTTAAAAGAAAAATATTTCATTTTATTATTAACAATTTATTATAAATTAAACCAATTATCCATTAATGTCATTTAGATCCTAAATATAGATGTAAATATGTATATTTTGCGATATACGTTAAACTGCAAAAATAGAAAATAATTCAAATGAAACCATTTAATAATTAATGTGTTAATCAAATCAGTTAATTTAAACTCATTAGGAAAGTGCCCCAAGGTTTCAAGATTACACATATTAATCATACAGACAAATACAATACGAAAATATACAAACCTATATATAAGAGTTTTGTATCCAGAAAATATGTGTATGCGTACAAAACGAACATGAAACCACAAAACTGCTCATGTAAAATATAATTTATGGTTAAACTCTAAGCTGACAACTGAACTTTACACAAATTCAAACTACTTGTATATATATGTATATATAGTATATATATTGTCCGTATATATGTACTGTGTAATATGCACTGAGTCAGAGAAGAGAATTATTTAGACTTTAAATGGTTTCTTATGATGTAGGCTTAGGTTTACGTATACGCCCCTAAAAACGCACCGTAATGCTCAGAAGATCCATCCAGATAAAAAATATAAATTGTTCGATAACAAAAATCTTCGGAAGTCGAGGAACCTGACGCCAAGTGTTTTAGTAGAGCCCGGGCATTCACACAGCAAATGCTCCACAGTTTCAATCTCATCCCTGCTGCTCTTGCCATGTGGCCTATGAGGCAGTATTCCGCAAGGACCCCGACGACCACAGAGATCGATTTTCTGTAGACATTAATGTAATTAGATCCATTTGGATGTCTGATAAGAGATCCCTGATGCCTTCAAACCTTTTGCAAAGTTTATATATTCTCCCAAATACACATGATGATGGGTACATAGAATAGCCTGTCACTTCATGTGAATATAAATAAAATATATCACTTATGTAAAGTTAATGAAGAAAATTTAAATGCTTAACAGACAAGTCCACAGTGCACGTGCAAATTTATGAAAAACAGGTCAACGTTCAACGTCTGCTGCCATGAACTGATGTTAACAGATGTTTTGTTGCATTTTTTTGTTTGTTTGTTTCAGTTTTTGTTTTTCTTTGTGCCCCTTGAATAAAAACTTTTCATACACGTCCATCCCATTTGCTTCTCTTTGAATTTTATTGTACAGCTGAATTGTAAAAACTTGCTATTTCTGTAATACTTGAGATCTGCTGTGGGTCACGTTCAAGTTTGTTGTCCCATTTTATTATAATAAAATATAAAATATATGTCCTTTGTACATTCTGACTCATAACAAATCATCATAAAAGTTATACGTTTGTATTATTAATTTGCATTTGTGGTAGAAAAGTTAAAAAAAGCTTATTGATTGTTACGATATAGCTAACATAAAAAGCAATAGATTTTGGCGCAGCGTGTTTTCATTGTTGAGCAATATGCTAAAATAGTGACAGTTTTTCATATAAAATCTTCATCTTAGTGAGAAAGATATAGCACTTGAGTCCCTGGAAGATTTCTGTGCTTAAATTCATTGCTTATTAGACGTCATTGAGGGGCAATGTCAGATGCCAATGTCCTGCTTTGTAATTTTCATAAATTTATTTTCTTTTTTACGATTTATTCGTTATTTTAATTTTTTTCATTAATTACCAAGCGAGGTATGCTGTACCTCTATGCGTCTTATTTTCCAGAATTTAAGGAGTTTAAAAAATCGTCGAGTAGTTGTTGAAAAAAATGAAAAGACTTAGTCCACAAAAGCCTTAAAATCAATTTTGATAATTGGAAGCCACAAATTTGACTTTGAAATGAATGCTAATATCAATATCGCAGCTTCATGCATTCCATTAAACTTTAAAATTCTAATCAATTTTTAAAATTTGACAAGTATTTGTTTCGTTGTTATGTATCAACTAAGAATAATCAGAAACTGAAATTGTTAAATTTTTGTTATTTTAAAAAATATACAGAAACTTATACTTTGATGTTAATAAATTCGTAATGTTGTCTCCCTTTCTCTTTCTCTCGATCTCTCTGTTTCAAAAAATACCGGGTAAAGAAAAAGGTGGAAACTCTCACCTAACGTCATGTTTTGTTTTTTTTTTTCGTAAAAATTTTGTTTGTAACACCTAGAAGGAGTACTCAGAAACCCTGACTCTATATAAATGGTTGATCAGCAGAAACTGACTCGATCTAGACAGTCGTAAAGAAGTTGAGCTGAAATTTTATTCAAAAATGAGAATAATCGGTCAAGCGCCACGCCCACAATTGACAAAAATTTATATGTATGCCACAAAAATTGATCATTGAACTTGGAATTTAGTGAAATTTGGTGTGCATATCTATAATTATCGCATCAATCGATGTGCCAAAAATGGACGTAGTCGTATAACAGACACGTCCACTTTGAAGCTGATACATAATACATCCATTAGAAGGCGTAAATATATATATCATATACCTGCCACGCCCACCGCTATGGATATGGAGAGTGTTTAAGATTTGGCCTAAGCCAAATTTACTCTTTTCTGCCCTTTTTCCTTGTTCACTACATTTAAACCAATTGAGAATTTCATTTCAATTAAGCAGAACTAACAAAATATATAAAAAACATATCTCTAACGGTAATGAATGGATTCTCATTTGATTTTCGTTAACAAACACGTCTGTTTTTAATGCATGTCACGGAAATTCGTTTCGAAAGTTTGTATTTGAGTGCAGTAAAGGAATGAATGCATGCACGATTTACCCAAAAAATTATTAATGTAAAACTTACACAACACACACGTCAGTGCATAAGAACTAATTATCTATGTTCGTGTGGTTGTATTGTAATGTTTTATATCAAGCCGCGATCCAATACCATCTCACCATCCTACCATGTACGTATACTACGCGGTTAAGAGCTTTACACCGATATGTGTATGTTGCAGTTGTACACACCTGCCCAATGTAGTGTATTTATGGAGTATGTTGTGTATGAGTTGTACAAGTTGTACCAGCTAAGTGCTGGCTGCTGCTTCAACTTCAACATTTCATTATAAAACGTGACACAAAACGTGTTTAAAGGATTTAAATAATTGTTCAAATATGTGTGTGTGCGTGTTCATGTTGAATAAGTGAAAGGAGTAAGCAGACAATTAACAGCAAAAAAAGGTAAATCCTTGACAGGCGCTTTTAAAAAGAAGAAGAACACTTCAACAATAAAAGATTTTTAAAGCATTAAATCTTTAGACGCCCTGGTAAATAAATCACACCAAATAAAGAGTAAATTGCAATGCAAAAGCCTCGTGATGATATTATTGAAATGAAATTTAATAAATGCTGAATCTTTTCTGTTTTACACGATTTTCTGATATTTATCGCTAATGTACGGTTTGTGCGGAATGTTGTGCTTTTAATTGTTTTCATTTGGAACTCTGCTCAGCGTACTGTTCTCTTTCTATTCAACATCCCATTTGCTTCTGTTGCTCTATTCTGTGTTGGACTTTTTTTTTTTTTGTGATAATATATTAAATCCCGAAAAGTGGTTTTTGACAAATTTTAATTTTCGAAAAATTTGGGTTTTGCTTTTTGGCGTTGTCCATATTTAGGTATGTTGTCAACGTGGGTACACTTGCATGTATGCAGTGATTTCAAGTGATAATCTCTCTGTTGGTTTAAGTGAAATGGTATCTGTCCAAATATGCACAACATGTGTAGGTAGAGTTTTTTCTTCATTCGTCGTTCTATCTACCGTGTGTTTGCGAAATTTTATGCATTTCAATTGAACATTAAAAAATGCAAATACACAAAAAAAGCATATTTAACAATAATCAAAAATAATGGAAAAGAAAGAGAAAGAGTACATTTTATATACACTACTCTTCTGATTTCCTCCAATCCACGGATAAGAAGAGACAGAAAACTCAATTATTTGTAAAAAACTTCGTCATTAATTTCTTCTATATTTCAATGTGTTGACCCAAAAATAAATACATGGACGTTTGCATCTACATCGATTAGGATTTAATGCTGATCAGAAGTGAACCCCCTTCTAGGTGAAGCGTATAATAATTCTATATATTCGCGGGTAATAACACGCACTTTGTCAAAACTTGTAGCTTTGAATACTGAGCCCCATTTATTCCTGTCTATCTGTCCGTTTGTGCGTTTATAGGGGCCAAATATTCTCCTGGTCACAAAAAAGGCGATATCGATCCTAACTTTGGCAAAAATATTGATAGTTCTTGTATGCAGATTGGTATTTAAAATTGTTCAAAATTGATTGAAAAACACGTTCACAGTTAATCAAAAACCAGAGAAGAGTCAGTTTTAAAAAATTTTTAAGCGTTTTGCTCCGCATTATACAAAAACCGTAAAAGATATATTTACTTGATCCCTTCAAAAATGAAACCACACTTAGCAAAAGAAGAAATAATATAAAAAAACGACAATCCCTTCCTAAATATGTTTCATGGGAATCAAAGGAAAAGAAAAGCGATATATCACTTGAAAGTTCTTTTAAAATTACGCCCACAATACGTGAAAATGGCTGTGGTCAGTTAAAAATTTGATTATATTAATAAAAGTTAGTAGATAGCGAGGTCTTGGTAAAAGCCAAACATAATCTTTTACTTATTTTAATAAGTGCGGCCCTTAAATTCTAGAACTGCCCTCGTATTTTCAATGGAAATCTGTTGTTCACTGTATATACAATTTAAACCAAATCCATTGAATAATTAAATGAAATTTTCAATTTGGAGAAATTTCAATTAAAAATTATTCATATATGAGTTCATTTTTTTTTTTGTTTTAAAAGTTTAAATTTTTTTTTTTGGCAAACATTAGAAACATTGTTGATGAATTTTTCAGCATTTTTCAGTTTTCCATTCAATTCCACCAAATTATATCTAAACGCTTTCAATCTAAAACAATTTTTTTGTGGTGTTTAACTAACAGAAAACCGCATCACTGAATATCTAGCAAACCACCTCATTTGCTTTAACAGCAAACAGCACAAAAGGATTTAGAGCACAAAAAAAATAGTTTTTAGCATATTTGCACACTAGTGACAGAAAAAATAAAAGGATTCACTTCACTATTATGTTGTAGTTAGACAATGTTATATCCTGCAGAATGTTAAGTGCTGTGTGGCATGAAAGGACACAAAGAGTTAGACTATGATAGTGCTCGTAAAATGGAAAAAACAACTGGAACATATTTTTTTACTGTGGTTTGTTAGTAAAATGGAAAAAAAACAAATAGTTGTGATAGCCCAACTACCAGACATTTAAATGTTTTTATTCAGTAAGTAAAATGTTGAAATAACTAAACGCTGACTTTGGTTGCAGGAGGGGCTCCCTGAAGGTCTTAGTAGTTCACTACTTTGAACTTTAAATCTATTCAAGTTTTCAATGCGTTTAATATTTCAGTGAAATTTATAAACTATTAACTAAAAGTTACGACTTTGTTTTAATAAAGCCGAAAACAAAACGCTGCATAGTTTATTTATGTAAATTTTACAACAGCAACAAATATGTATTTAAATTATCATTAAAAAAGAAAATAAAACCAAATTTTAAGTACCCTCTCTCTCTCTCTATATATATACAATTAGTGGGCGTGGCAGGTACCGAATTGTGCTCTTTAATTATGCATATATTTTGTTTTAGCAAACAAGTTGGATTCAGTATCAAAAAATATTTGTATGCGAATTGTGGGCGTGTCTGTTATAGCAATCCGCCCACTTTTAACACATTGATTGGTATACTGCTATAACACATAGCTAAAATGTTGCGGCTAGTAGATAAATTTTTGTCAATTGTGGGCGTGGTTGTTAATCGTTTTTGTTTATTCTAAATATTCGACACCTGAGTGTGGAAACAATAGACTAAATATCAGCTTAATAACTTAACCTTAATTAGGATCCATATGTGTGCCATTAACACGGACATTCAATCAGGGAATATTTTACTCTTCAAAGTTTTTAGCACCTTTTCAATTAAGTGCACCCTTCTAATATAAGTAGAAAGAGAATGGTATAATACATATACAAAATTTGTATCCTATTTTAATCAAGTTGAACTATTTTCATAAGAAGTACAGTAAACGTAAACAAATGGTACGCGAGGTGTAACGTGTTGAATGCCTAACAGAAGGAAATATCAAATAAAAACAAACAACATGCGCCTCATTAATATTAATTTAATCTTCTACTGAAACCAAAAAGTATTTAATAAAGTTTTAGTATCAGAGACGCTTAAGAAGATTAAGCGCTAGTGTTGAAGTATTTATGTTGGTAATTTTTTTTTACCCGTCAGATGTAATCCAAAGTTTATCTACATATTTAAATCGTTTAATTATATTTCAATTTTTATATTTTTGTTGTTGTTGTTGTTTACATCTGATTTTCTAATTAAAAGGTTCCAGACATTTAACAGAAAATTTGTGTTTTTTTTTCTGTGATTAGGAATTTATTGAATTAAAACAATTTAAACAAGTAAAAAACCAGTAAAATACTAAATTTGGCTTAGGGCAAATATTAAATACCCTCCACATTTATTGTTCCCACTCTAAGTGTACATGTATTATGTGTCAGCTTGCAATTCGAGTTTTACGTAAAGTATAGTTTTTTGTGAATTGTGGGCGTGTCTGTTATCCGATAACGCTCATTTTTGGCATAACCATACATAAGTTATTTGTAAATAAACGTTCAATTTTCCAATTTTAACTTGATAGCTCATTTTTTGTGCCAAATAAATATATTTTTGTTAATTGTGGGCGTGGCTTTTGACCGATTTTGCCCTATTTCAAAAGTGATTTGCGTGCAAAAAGTAAAAGCGTCTCTACACACTTTCAGCTCAGTGTCTCAAAGTTTACGATCGTGAGAATGCCAACAACAGACAGACACGCAGACGCACGATCATATACGGCGACCTGTTCCAGGTCGCCTCAGATTTTGATGCTAATCTAAATTTGCTGATATATACTTTGTAGTGGCGCCGATGCCTCCCTCAGAGCATTGCAAACGTTTTGACAAACTGATGCATATCCCGATATTTATACCAATATGATGGTGGGTATAAAAATCTGTTATAAAATTTATATAAACAATTTTTTTGTGGGGAGAAGGTATTTGACAAGGTCTTCCATTTCATTACGTATTTATTTTATTTGGAATTTATTACTTTTTTCTATGTGTTCGTAATGTTTTCAAGTCTATTCGGTTTATAAATATTTTTTTAGACAGTTGTTGGTATTCGTGATAATATTTATAATTGATTTATATATTATGCAACAAATAATTAATTGTGCCGAATTTTATGAATATATAATAATGAGGGGTTTTTGATATTTTGATTTGCTTAACAAGTTGATTTTCGTTCCTTTTTAACAAAAATATCAAAAGAATTTATAATAAATTTTTATAATTTTTATATACATACATTATTAAAGGGCGTAATCACATACATGCCACGCCCACCATTGTAGATGTGGAGGTTCTTTTAGATTTGGTCTAAGCCAATTTTTGTTTTCTTACTTGTTCATACTAACTTACACTTTTTTACACTTTAACATACTATGTCTAGCAATAAAGACAAAACATAAATGAATTTAATTTAATATTTCGGTTTCCTTTTCATATTATCCAAATGAATTGTTGGCTCTTAAAATTATACCATAATAACTAGCCAAACAACAACACACGTAAGTGTCAACAAATTATAGAGAAAACAAAAACAAAAACAACTGCAACACCTTCTAAGTAAATATTGACTAATTATAATTTGCCATCTGTCTCCTTTCCTTCCTCCCTCAACAACCTAGCTTATTAGCATATTAGCAAAAATCAATGCCAAAGTAATGCTTGTGGAGAAGCCTCCGAGAGTAAATGATACAGGGATTTGCTTGCAATGCTGGAACAATTCAATTCTGTTTTGTTAGGTTTTGCTTATGAATTTATTGTATGGTATGTTTATGTTCTTATTATGAACAATGTTTCTGTAGCATAAGGCGAAAGATTTAATTAGAATTATTTGCTCTTAGCATTATACTCTACAAGTCATTAGCAGTAACTTTTGATCTAAATAGAGTTAAAACGTATTTTAAGAATTTCTATAAAAAAGTCAGGTGAATATAATATTTTATAAAATAACGAAAATTTTTCGAAATTTCTTAACATTTCTCTTTTATTCTTAACCTGCCCCACAGCTGCTTTACGTATTAGTTAGCTTTGTGTTCTTGTGTGGAATTGATTTGATTTCCTTAAACTCTTAACAAATAATCATGATTGTACGTGAATAATAAAAACTGAAAGCTTGACATTTGATGGTTGAAGCTAAACAAGCACAATAAATATCAATATCGTTAGCAGCAAATGTTCAACGCAATCAATACAAGGGGTTATATAGAATAGAACTACAACGAAGACCGAAAGCCATAAAGGATAATCATTGCCTACAGACACATACCCAGACATGAATTTGTCCTACAAACGTAGTTGGATTAAATACATAAACGCACAGAGAAAAATTCAAGCAGAAAAACAAACAAAATTGTACAATTCGGTTTGCAAGAAAAACAATAATAAACAGAAGTTATATTACGCATACACGAACAAGACGATTGTACAATCTGAAGAATAAGAAAAACCAGGAAAAGGAAAAAGGTTATAGTAAAAGTAAATATAAGAACATATGGTTTTCTAAATATCTTTTTATTACTTATTCTTACACAGTCATACTCATTAGGCTTAGTAGGATATAATCGTGTAATGGGGTTAAATATTCTTTTCTTTAAAAATTATATTTTTTAATCGTGCAAAAATAATGGAAATAACATGTTTGTCTACTCAGACATGTAGCTGAAGAAGTTGGAAAGGGCGGGATCGTTTACAAGCTCCGCCTCCTATTTATGAAAAAAAAATGTTAATCCGATTATGACTCGCAAGTTGATCAACATCAGGTACTCGCCATGCCCTTGTTTTGCATATATATATTAAGAGGTTATTTAAGATTTGGATTAAATCAAATTTACCTTTTTTGTTTCTTTTCTAGAGTATTTCTGGTACTTCACACGAAAATGTCATTTTCGTCCGTACGTCCACCAAATGAAAAATCATACAAAAATCCAATTATAAGAGAATTATTATTATTATTATTATGAAATTATTTAGATATTTTTTCAGAATAACAATTCCTTATTACTTTATTATCGAAGTATATTTGGGGCATGTCCTGTTACTGGTTTAATGTTGTTAACGGCAATTCGAAGGGTACCATTGGAGGGCTCCTGGTGGTTAAACATTGCCTAATAATAAGTGCTGCGTACGGAATAAATAGTTTTGTATTTGGAGTCAGCGGTACATGTCTTCAGAAAATCTGACTCCAATGTATTGAAGTAGTGTCTCCCGATAATCAGTTCATTCAAAAATCAGATGTTTGATCGATTTCATCACTCCATACCCGCTAATTCTGCAGAAATCGTTACTGTTTATCATAATTGTGTAGACTTGAAATTTTTGATGTAATTCAACTTATGAATGCATTGTGACAAAATTGAAATAGAAAGAAATCTTCTAAACCGCACCATGAAACGTAAGTTTTTAACTAAATCGGGAGAAAGAGTCTTAATTAGTGTTTGTTGTTAGTGATTTTTTGCATTTATTTTTCAGTATATGATGTACGCCACACTTATTCATTTCACACTCCTTCTATCTAATTTCCAATTAGTTTCGTTTTCGAACATGTTTTATTGATTTTTATTCTCTTCTTTATCTTCCAATTTGTTAAGAGCGCTTTTTAATTTCAATTCCTTTTAAATTCTTCATATATCGTGTAAGTACGTGTTTGCTGTAAGTGTGGATATATGTTCAGTTGTATTTTCCTGTATCCGTCGTTGCATTCCACAACACCTGACACTCGTTTATTTGTGACATTTGCAACTAAGTTTTTAATTTATACTTCCCCAATGTAGCAATTGCGTTTCGTGCTTTTTTTCACTTTTTTGGTTTTTAGTTTTTCTTCTTCTTTGTGCTTTCCTCTCTCTCTCTTTCTATTAAATTTGTGTGTTGTGTATGTAGTTTGTACAAATTTATTATGTTAGTGTGCTAATTGTCACGCCGTTGCACTTTTTCTCTACACACCGCCCTGCCACCATACAACACAGTTACTTATCGAGGTTAATAAACTATTTTTTTTTTTAAATATTTTAACGGTTTTGTTAAATTTGAAGCAATTTTATAAATGTTTTAAATAAGTTCTATGGACGCAATTGCATTGAATTGGATTCATAACTTTTCAATTTGTAATCAAAGGGAAATGTTGTATAATGAAATAAGAAAGTTCATAGTTCACTTATAATTAAAACAATTGAGAGTAAAATTAGCTGAATTGTATAGAAAACATAGCAATTCTTTTCTTCAAAACTCTCTCTATATCTTTTTTTAAAATATATGGTTACAAAAAGAAAAATTAACTAAATATGAAGGATGGGCGTATACTAAGTTTGTCACAACGTGTGCGACACTCAAAGGGAGGCATCAGAGACCCTTAAAAGCACATCAAATCTTCATCAGCATCAAAACTGAGTCGATGTAAACATGTATGTCCGTATGCCTGTCTATTGTTGGCACTTTCACGGGCGTACATTTTGAAATATTGAGCTGAAATTTTGTATTTGACGTGGTCGGATAACAGACACGCCCACAATTTGTCAACGTAAAATTTTACTATTAGAGGGAGTAATATATGTATCTGCCACGACCACCGCTCTAGATGTAAAGGGCATTTAAGATTTGGGCTAAGGTTAATTTATTTTTCTTACTCGTTATTTGTGTTTTTTCTGTTTGCCACATCAATGGACTATTTGTTTAGAAAAGGCCAGGCTTTAATCAAATTTTTGCCATCTTAAGTAGTAATCTGTGTACCGGAATCGGACCGTATTATCTCAAACGAGGGATATACAGAAAGGAATGGCTAGATCTATACCAGTTCTGAATATGATTATTCAGTGTAAATTGATTTTTCGAACCTGGAGACAGTTTTTATGCAGAAACCTATAAAACAGACAGCTTAAATAAATTGCGAATATGTACTCTTTTCATTGACAGCTATAACAGATAAAATTGATAATAATTTGTTTACTCCTTTCAACTGACTTATTCCCAAATCCCTTTTCAGTTTTTACGTAAATTTTAATTTTTAAAATAATAATAAATGTATACAACTCCCCTCTTTTCCATTTTCCGCTTAACCTTCCATTATTAAAGGCAGCCGGTTAACTAATTGGGCCACCATATATATCCATGTGTTGTTGTTTTCTTTTTTCATTGAGGAAGAAAGGAACAAATCAAAAATAAACATATATTCTCTTTTCTCAGAGAAATCGTGCTCTCTATGAAGAGAGGAGTGAATTGTCACAGAGTGGTGTCCACTCAAACGTTTATTTGAGATGCAAAGTGTGGGCTGGAGTAAAATGTGTGGAAAAATACAATAAATTGATTGTAAATGTTGAACTTTAGGTTAAGTTAAATATGTGCCAATCTTAATAGGATTTAAGCACTAAGAGGGCAACAAGAGTCTTTGACGAATACGATGAAGCCTTCTAATGCCAAATTTAAAGCTTATAGTTTTACCATAGGCTTGGTCGCACAAGTGTTGCACTATTGATTAATATTTTAGTTTACAAAGGCTTTTAGTCAACTAAAACATCACATGTGTAGTGTAAGATAGTTTAGGTTTTGTGTAGATTTTTCTAACTCTGTAACGTCTAAAGAAAGCTCAGAATCAATTTCTGAACCATAAAATTCTGTCTGTGCGTCCACTTATAAGTTAGCGATTAGCGGTACTTAGGTTCGAGTTGTGTTGTCTCAAAGACGTTTCCTATTGAGAAGCAGTCAAATCATACCAGTTTTTAAAGCTCCTCCCTACGGAACGTTTTATTGTAAAGGAAATTTTTATAAAGAAACAACTATTTAGTACCTCTACAATTATTTTAACGGTTTTATGGTGGACCATTTCTGTTGAGACTGCAAAAAGCTCTGTACGGTAGAGCTGCTTATTGCCTTAATATAATTATACACGTTGGTTTAATATTTATATACAAAATAAAGCACAAAATGTAAATCTGGGTCAGTATTATAAAATGTTAAGTGCAAGAGTTTATGAGTTTTTTTTTAATTTTTTCTTTTGCTTTGTTAAACTCCCTTAAAATTCCCAAAGCAACATCAATAACAACAACAGCAACTCTATATTGTTAAATAAGGAAAAATAGAAATGTACACTCAACCATTTATTAAACATCCTTTAGAGCATAATACATGCTCTTGCTCTCTACATTTTCTCGCACTATTTAAAAATTACTCCACTCGATAGAGAGAATTTGAGATAATACAGATTTAGAAAAACCTGTCAGGTTTAAAACGTCAATGGAGTAAATATTAGGTTAACGTGTAAAAAATTAAAAAAATAATAGTAAAGGAGTTTGATAGAAAAAGGGAGATTAAGACAAAACAAAAATGCAAAGAGAGCAGCAAAAGGCAGCGTGAGTGAGTACTTTAACAACATTTGCTGAGACGTACAAACGAGTATTTGACACAGCGTTTATCGGGTATGCGATACTTGCAACGTGCTTTACATGGCATCCAACTAAAAACATAACAAACACTGACATTAAAAATAGTTTCGATTTTGCACTGCAACTAAATGGATGTGAAATTTATTCGTACCGGATAACACGAATAAAACAAACGTGGTGTTGTGATAAAATACAAAATTACTGCACATATGTATAAAATATAGAAAAAAAATCATACTAATTGTAAAAATATTTATGAAAACAAAAAAACGTGAAAGTGAGAAAAAAATTCAAAATTTAATTTAAAAAAATAAAAAATTAAGAAACAACATGTCACCCTCCACACTTATTCCTGAATATATACAATTCACCATAACCAACGAAACTCACGCGGATTTCAATTCAATGGATACCACAATGCCATCAACAACAGCCTCACCACCCACCATAATAAATTCGAGGTTGTCACAGCTGGAAAAAGATCATCCCGAAATCTCATTCGTTATACCCAATCAACATGTTAATCAACATATCGATAAAATAATGAATTTCAAACATTTATTAGAACAAGTCGGCAACACCGCCTACGACACCATAACAACAGCTGAACAACATCCACCGGGACACCAATCGGTATTGGTGGATTCATTGGGTCAAACTATAACGAATGAACAGATCTCAAAGAGTGCCGTATTGGATATGACCGATTTACGGCACTCAGCTTTAAATGGTTTAGAACGTTTCTTCGGTGATACTGACATACACACCATCATTAACTATATATGGATTGGTGTTGTCACCACATTAATTATATTGTCAGTGACATTTATTATATTTAGCTGTTACTTTTATCGGAAATTTCGGACATGGAAGAAATGCAGTAAGTGTATTATGCGTACACAAGATAGAAAAGACAAGACTCGATACGAAATCAAAGCATTAAATTTACTTGAATAAAATATAATTTCTTTAAATAACGATTTAAACGCTTTGTTGATGACCAGTGTTATGAAAAAGGTTCATTAGACAAAAATAAAGTCAACACACCCACAATTCCTACCCCAGAAAATCACACTTAACGAAGGCGCATGAGAATGTCATCTACAATACAAATCCCACCTTTCACATTCAAGACACTAATAGTATTTCAATAGAAACCAATTGATTATAAATGCCAAGCCAAGTAATTGGGAGAAAGTAAAAAATTCACTTGCAACTAATCTCCCTACATTACAATGAAGGAAATAGTAAATGTGTTCATCTATTTAATAGAACTAGACTACACGAAGTCTATTTTGCTTACAAAAATTTAAATTTTAGTTTAACATCTAACATCTAATCTAGCTTACGGCCGCAAAATTTGACCTATTAAGCTGACATTTTCTGAATACATTTTTAATTTGTGCACGCAGATTTCTATTTATTTAATTATTTTTCACTTTCAGTAAAAATCTCGTAGTTAAAATTTATGGGGAAAAAGACACGCCCACAATTTAAGAAAAACCCCGCCTACAACTTCTATATAAATACCACAATTGGTATATTATGTGATTTTTTAAACTACTCTGAAACATTAGTTGAAATTTTACTTTCGTTACGGATTTTTATTCAAAAGTAGCAAAATAAACAGACAAGAAAAGTAAAGAACATCAAAGTTTTACATAAATTTATTCCTTTATAAGAAGTTAAATTTACGCCCACTTTTAGGCTTCTTCCAAAACCAAAATTTATTGCTTACTTTGCAATATTATTTACCTTTCATTGCTTAAGAATTTTTATCGAAAAATCTCTATATGTACTCTATAGTGTAATTGAATTCAACAATTTTCATTTTAATTCTTCTAATATTCTTATCTTGCTTTCGATAAGAACTTTTTTCAACACTTTCATTTCATTTCAAAGATTATAAGCTTTTTATAAAGTTTTTATTGTATTTATTGCATTATTCTTCCTTACTTAATAACTATGTTTTTGCTAGAGTTGAGAAACAATTTTCAGACCATTGCTTTTTATTAAGTCTTTGAAGCAGTAAAGTAAAATAAAGAAAACTTTTCCTTTACGGTAATCTTTAAGATTATACAACAAGTACTTTTCGATGAACTTGTTGATTGGTTTTACAGTCGTTCTACAATACTAAATACCATCTCTTAACAGTTTGTGGTTTCAAAAATTTTAAACTTTAATTTTTGTTTTAGAAAAGAATTTTTAGTCTTCATTTGTGCGATTTTAGACTGATACAACATTTAATTATATGAATATAAGAGGTTTTTAAATTAATACTTCAAAACCTTGCTTCCCTCTTGGCTAGCAAGAATTCTTTTTCATTATTGAATAATGTCTTATTTTCAAAGAAATACTCTTAACATTTTCCACTCCTTTATCCTGCACTTGTAGTAGATTATAATGGAAAAAGAAACTAGTGACAACTTTATTAATGTTTATTTTCATTTATTATGCGTTAGATAGTTTCCTTAGCCTAAATGTACACTAAAAATTGTGTATAACCAGAGTAGCCATAAATTTTCGTTATTTTTCTTATAAGCTCTAGTAGCAACATAGACAGAAATGATATACTTTGAAAAAAAAAAACCTAAAACAAATTTGGTTCATTAACAGGACCAGAATTGTTAGATGTTCAAAGTAGAAGTGGAGTAAGAAACTAGGTTGGCTGTGGTAGAGGAAATGTAAGTGTAAGCTAATTAAACAACTTTAAGGAGGCTGAAAAGCTTATTCATTAAATTACCTTAAGTTCAATAAGTCATGAACAAATATAGAGAATACCTTTAAAGAACAAGGTACTTAACTATTATATAGTTATAGATTCACCATGAAATTATTTTTAATTCATTCAAAAACATAACTTTTTACAACCTAATTAGTTAACAAAATATTGCAGCTTCAAATGCCTACTTGTAGTCTTTATATAATATTTTAATAAAATTGTTAAGCATACTTAGACTGTTTAATTGGTCTCGAATTAATAATGTTTTGCTTAAATTGAGACATGTTTTAAACAAAATAAGAGTAATAAAACTACATTTGGCTTAAGCCAATCCCACATCTACCCTTCATATCTACAATAGTGGGTGTGGCAGGCATATCATTCCGCCTTCTAATAGTTAATTATGTATGAGCTTGCAATGACAATGATGTTTTGTAAATTGTGGACGTGTCTGGTATCCGACCATGCCCATTTTTGAAAATTGGTGAATGGAATTATTATGTGTGTGTGTGGGCGGGACTCTAGACCGATTTCTCCCATTTTAAATAGCGATCTGCATGCAGAAACTTGGACATACATGTCTAGGTCAACTCAGTTTTATTCACTGATCAAAAATATTTATATATATGTACTTGTAGGGTGTCTGAAGACTCTTTCTGCAATGATAAACTTAGTACACCCCCTCTTATGTGGCGAGTATAAAAATCCAATGGTTTGAAAGTAAATTTGATTAACATTTTATACACAGAAGGTTTAATAGATTTTGTTTTTACTACATAATATTTCATTATAGTTTAAATTTTTAAAAAGATCTTAAATTTTAAAGCTAGTATAAGTTTATCCTTAAAACCCATTTTACTGCAATATTAAATAATCAAAGCATACAAAATCTATATTAATTTAGAATTCATACGACATACATTTTTTTTTTCATATATAACATTTTTCCCTTTATCATACTTTTTTAACCTGTACATATATATTCTTCTCAATTTTTTTTTTTCATTATTGCATCAATTCTTTGTATTGTGTAGAAAAGTATTGTACATGATGACAGGGGACAAACTTAATAGGTTTTTAATCTGCACAAAAGCTTTGTCTCCCCAGAACACAACGTGCCTCCCTGCTCTTTGTTCATTTAACCATGTGTTATTTTACACCAGAGTGTCATCATAACTAACAAAATTTATCCATGTTTGCTTGTATTGAATGTATTGCTATACATATTTTATATGGTGCGAGATGGGCAAGAATATTAAATATTTTTATAGTTTTTAGTTTCATTTGAGTAGGAAAGTAAGAAACTTTTCGCCGACAGTAAGACATATTTTCAAATTTATTCAGCTATTCAATATAGGCAGTTGTTTATTTAATAATAATACTGCTGCCTTATGATAGCAATTTGCTTTTCATAGTGAAAGTCGGCTGGACAATTGACACCTGAATACATCGATACTGAAACAAAGCTTTCAAATTGTGCAAAAATCATATCTTCTTTCGCGGAATTATAAGTTTTTATATTCATTACCTCGGGGGCACACTCACTGAATTTGGTAAAACATTTGTAATACTCAGGCAGAAGTATTGGAGACCCTTTAAAGTTTCTAAATTTTAATCAGTATTTCCACTTGTAGTAAAAAAAAGTTTGTAAATATTTTATTACTAATTATACAAAATTCGTTGAAAGTTAGGCTCATAGTTAAATAGGCAGAAAAATGTAATTTTTTGGTAGATTTTTGATTAAAAAATTGCATTAAAACCTTGCTCACATTATATAAGCAATCATTTAAAGTTCAATTATACCGATGGATTCAAAATCAAGAACTGAATCGATATAACCATGTCCGTCTACCCGCCTATCTCTGCATATGTATATATTTGTGCTCAAGTTACAGGTCGCATTTTTTTAAATATTACGATAAAATTTAGTACAATGACATACTTTAGCCCAAATAGGAGTCCCATTGAAAGTGGAATGGAATGGATGAATTTTTAGAACCCTCTTGCTCATTTAAAGCACTGAATACAGATATAACTAAATTAATTGTAGCATAATGTGTGGATCTAAGTGATATAGGGTATTAAATGGTCAGGCTTGACCGACTATAAAACTTTCACTTGTTTTTTACATGGTGTTTTTCGCCAATTTTAAAATTTAAATAATTATTAATCAATTTGAAAAAGTTTAAACAAACCATACTGTCCATTTACAGATAAAGATATACGGGCTCACTTAAGAATTGACACGTACTCGGGCTGTGTAGCACCCTGCAATAGTCCTGCCAATCCTGAAACCGCATATTATCAAATGGAATCGCCACCTTGTTATACGATAGCCACCGGTTTACCCACCTACGATGAGGCCATACATCACAATCATACAAATAATCAACAACAACAACAACACCAATCGCCTTTTACTTACGGCTTTAAACTCATTTATCCCACTTTGACGGCTGTACATCGAAAAGCCACTAATTTGTTAAGTTCTTGGGAAAAATATGATACGCAAGAAAAGGAAAGGCGAATAATGAAATCGTACAAGCGAAAACCAGAAACTCAACAATTACAACCACAACATCAACAGCAAACAAATATATTGAATGATTGTGCCACCAGCAGCATAGCTTTACTAACCGAATGCCGCAATAACAGTGAAGCGGTTAGCAACGCTACCACCACTACCACTAGCACAACCGCAGCCGCAGCCGCAGCCACAGCCACCACCAACACTACCCTGCACTCTGTATTAGATGCCACTGATCATTTTTGTACTAATTGTAGTGATTATGAAATTAGCAATTTAACCGATTTAACCGAGATTGTAACTGTGTGATTATGCTTAACAAATAACCTGTAAACCATTTTTGGGTGGAATTTTTTAAGAAAAAATTTAACTTAAACCACGTGAATGCAAGCCGTAAATTTATTATTATTATTATTATTATTATTGTAATAAAATGTAAATTAAAGTATTTTTAATTTTTTTATATATTTTTTCATTATTGTTTTAATATTAAGTTTAGATTTGATTTATAAGATTTACAAAACAAAGAAAGAAGAAGTAGAAGACTGAGTATTGTAATATAATTAATGAAAAAAACTATTACTATATAAAAATATTTTTCCAAAAATCTTTTAATTCGTTTCGTTTTTATTTTTGATTTTTTTTTTTTATTTCAAATCAGTTTATGGAGACATTTTATATATATTTTTTAATTTTTCATTTAATTTTTGATATTCTTCAAAAAGTTACCCCTTCCTTCCTTCCTTGAGAAATTCAAATTATCCAAGGCCATCAAGTCTGACATGTCTCAGTCTATGAGTGACATTTTCGATACAAAAAAATCTTGAAAAATCTGTCCTTAGGCTGATATTGAAGATTTTTAAAATCAGTATTTAAAAGCAACAACTAAAACAATAACAATTAAATTAAGCTAAAAACCTGATTACGCTTTTTAATAGAATTTGGATTCACCAAAAAAGTTTCTCTTCTTAAATTGTGGGCGTGTCTGTCTGTTATATGACTACGCTTATTTTTTTTAGAAAATTGTATCAAATTAATATTTTTGTTGTTGTTAAATAAATGTTTATCCAATGTAGGCGTGACACTCGTCTACCACTAAAATATGTTCGCCAAATTCGACGCATAATTTTTGCGGCTGATAGATAGATGAATTTTTCTCGACGGACGAGAACCGGCAGCCGCTTTTTATACCCATCATCAGAACAATGTGCGGGTATATTGTTTTTGTGCAGGCGTTTGTAAGTAATGAAAGCGGGCGAGCCACATACCCAATATGTATATATATTCTTGATCAGCATCAATAGAAAAGTTGATTTTGCCAATCTGACCGTCCGTGTGACCGTGTAATAATATTTTTTTGTTCGATCTCTCACAGTCGTAAAAGTGAGATATCGGAATATGGAAATTTGGCAATCTTCGAGGCTTTCTACAGTTTGCTATTTCAATTAGACAAAATCAAGCATAGGCGGTCCACAATGACGTCCTAAGCCTTACACCCGAAGCTTTCAGCAGTCTCACAGTCGCAAATTTTAAGATATCGAGCTGAAATTTGGTGCAAATGTGCTTCATCAACATTAAACATTTCTTGAAGTTTAATGAAAGTTGAAAATGGGCAAAATCAGTCTACTGGTTGGCTCACACTGGCTCACAAATTAAAATAAAATAAAAACCAACTTGAGAAAACATCAAAAAACTACGACAGGAATCGAACCAACAGTATACAGTTTCCAAACCCCTCACTCTACAATGGCAAAACAATACAATATTTTTCAAATCATTTGGATATTTTGTATTTCCTAACTATTGTAAAGAGGTTCGTGATGATTGGTTTTGGTGCACGCCTAATGTAGGCCCGTATTTTATATATATTAATTACATATATTATAATTTTTTCTAACTAAGGTTTCGAATGGTGCAACATATATATTTTGATGAACTAAACAGGTTTCCGTTGTTATTACCGTTACCTAGAGATAAAATGGAAAATTTATTTAAAAACAAAAATAAAGAAATCGAACTTTAATAACACTTGGGCCAGAACTATGACACCTTATTATGATTGTTCAATAAATTACACAACTGCCTACTCGTACATGTATATCCAAAATATTTCCTCATTAATCCACCTAAATAAAAACAATATTCTAAAGTTCCTTTCCTTTCCGCCTATCCCAAACACTTTGGGAAAATTTGTATTAATTCAAGTAAACGAAATGCAACAACTAATAGATAATAAAATTATAGGAAAAATCATTAAATTGATATTTTATCCTACTTAAGCACGAGAGGGGGAGATATGTACAACTTGTAAAAACTGAAAAACGCAATTAATTAATGTAACATTGCGGCCATGTGATTGCAATAATTGGAAAAGAAAAGTATAAAATCTAATAAAGATATGTTTAAATACGAAATGAACCAACTCTGACTTTCATTTAAGTTTCCACACCCCCCACGACGGGGTATACTGAGGTTCTCCAAGTCGGTCAAGAACCACACCCACAATCATCGAACATCTTTCATAGCCACTAAAATGATCAAAAAAGTTCCAATTCCAAATTTGAAACGTGTAAGTTGACACGTAGTGGTTACAGCACCCGCCCTTTGTATATGGTGGTGGAGGGTATTCAAGATTAGGCCAAAGCCGAATTTAGCGTTCTTACTTGTTTTGATTTAACCGGTTTTACTTTTTTCTATTTTTATACTGCATCTTGCTCAGACGTGTTTGATTGCTGTTTACATTTAACAATAATTGAATTGGTTTATAAAAAACTAATGCTGACATTGACTTATTTACATACCCAGTCTTCTACGGATAATAATTAAGTCACTTTATAAAAAATTCTATTCAATCGTTTGCATATAAAGTTTTTTACGATGCATAGTTTTTATAAATATGTAAACAGTTTTTTTATTGGTGTTATAATAAAGTGTAATGTAAACAAGCGTGTGTCATCACTAAAAGTTGTTAAATCTTTTACTTTTCCAAAGATTTTCTACCTAAGGGATACTTTGGTTAATGTTTTCCTTTAATTAATTAGGATTACGTTAAATTAAAAAAACATTGCAAAATTTGAAAATTTGGCATCATATTAAGAAAATATGTGGTCTAAGGTGTAGATGTTTTATATTTTGAATAAAACAGCTAAAATTGTGTGAGAGTGGTCGAGTAGTATCTCTTGCCCCTTGTGCGCTTGACGTCAAGTACCGGGACACCCTCTGTATAGTTTTTGAGGAAATGGACTACTTTTATTTATACATATAAGTTGAACAAATTAGATGAATCATTCATTATGGATAAGGTTTTAGTAAGGAAAGGTACATGCTGCAAACACCAAACTTCACTTTTCAAGTTTTTTGGAGACATTGCTAGAATCATTACCTCATATTAATAACTCTCTATCTCCTAAATAGCTTTGTTTATGTTTAGTTTTTATGACCCTTTCTTTTAAATCTTTATGACTTCCTCGGTTATATGCTTTACTGGAAAAAAGAAGATTAAATTTTATCTAAATAAAAGAGTCACTATGTCATCAATTAGTAAAACAATTAGTAGCTGGGGAGTATGACAAATGCATTCATTCTCACTCATTTTGTTGGTTATCGTGTAGCCATTAATTCGGCATTACATGTGCTGGGCACGTTTGCACATGACCTACATGTTAAACTGGGTGGTCGACCTTAAATGGAAAAATGCTTTGATAAGAAATTATTATATGGGATATTCTAAGAGCGGGCGGTACGTATAAAAGTGAATTTTTATGACTGAATTATTATTAGCAAATATTTTCATATTTTTCGTGTTACTCACTTTAATAAAATAAAAAATAATTTATTATTATTTTAATTATTTTTTGTGCCCACCATTATACTCATCTTTCACTTTGTCAAAATGTATGCGACACCCAGAAGCAGGCGTTAGAGAACGCACAAAGTATATAGATGCATTGTGAATCAGCATCGATTTGCCCATGTGTCTCTGTCTGCGTGTGCGAGCAAAGTGGTAATTATTCTCCTGGTCGCAAATATTGAGATATCAATTCCAAATTTGACTGAAGTGTTGGTAGCTATCGAACGCAGGTCAATTTTTTAAAAAAATATTTTCCCAATTACTCACAAAGTCTGAAAGACATATTAAGAGTCCATCGATGCTGAGTAGTCAATATTAGGCTTCAGCCAAACATACTTTTTATACCCATAATCAAGACGATGTGCTTTTGTTCAGACGTTTGTAAGTAGAATAGGCTTCTTCTCATTGATTTGCCAACGTTGGAAAAAAGGCGGGAAATTTTAGGTGTTATATTTGTTACAAAAATAATAAAAGGTATTGTTTGTTCACCTACTACTTGGTACTATCAGAAATATACTATTACGTTCGCGCTTTCGATTGCCTAATGTACTAACAAAATGTCTTATATTGGATCTGTTTGCACGTATGTAATTAGTCGTGCATGCACATCTAATCTTTTTTTTATATAAATATTTTGTTATTATTATCATATACCTATAACTAAGATTTATCTATATTTTATCTACTATATCTTAACCTTTGATTTACATTAATATTATTCATAAGTCTTAACAATGGTTGTATTGGTTTTACTAATTATTTAATAATAATAATTTTTTAATTTAGCTTATTTCCAAGTTGTTCCCGAAGCTGCTGCTGCTGTTGTTGTTGTTTTTGTGCTGCTGCGGCTGTCTTATTTTATTTTATTGTATTTTTTTTTTTTAGTTTAATATTATATTTTGCCTTACTTTCATGTATTAGTTGAAATTGTTTTGGTAACTAATCATTTAAAACAAATACAAATACAAATATTTAGAACTTATTTTTTTGTAACGATATGTCAATGCCTCGCGTTTATTGCTAAACCGAAGTAATTATAGCATAATTTGCAGAACCAAGTGCTGTAGGTTATTAAATGGCCGAATATAACCGATTATAGTATTTTCATTTGTTTTAAATAGGTAACCGTTTGAATAAACTATGAATGATTGGTCCTAATTTCAGCGCAGAAATCGGTAGATAAATTTAAGTACTTTTTTTGTATTTTGTGAGGTTCCTATAACTTCCCACTCACAGACTTAGTACATCCATATTTATAATGTTAAGGGTATAAAAGTGCAATTCTCGAAGGTTTCACTATATTGAACATGTAAGAAAAATCTTCCTTTACTTTGCTTATAAATGCGAAAAATGACGTGCATTGTAAAAATATCCTGCTTAGAAAGATAGAAAAGAAAAAGAACAGCATGATAAAACAGTATAGCACCAACTGAGATGATAATCACTTTACTTATCTTTTAAAGAAAATGTTAAAAAATATTGAAATGTTTCCTAGAGAGTCGAGTGATTGATGGAGAAGAGAAGGTAACAATAGTTTTCAAATAGGGGAATCAAAGAACAAGGACATTGAAGCGAGAAGTCATTGTAAAAATAACGGTATTCTAAGGAATGATTACACAGCATCAAGCTATTATTAATAATGTGTTCATTAGAGGCCTGCCAAGCATGAAAATGGATTATCAACAGACCTTTTTCAAGATCCTTAGTTTTTTTCTCTCAAGGATAAATATATAAACATTTTGCCATTACAGTTATAGTTTAGTAAGTGGTAAATAATTTTTATACATTTTCGCTAAAAATGTGGTATAAGAGGAGTGAAAAAACTTTGCGGTATTTAACTCTTAACCTTAATCTGTCTGCCATTTATTTATTCAGTCACACCTTTAAGACTATAATCATTTGCTATAATAGAAAACGAGCAAACAAAAGGGAATAAAAAACTGAAAAGTTCATAGTTTCCATTCAGTTGAGCAACAGTCAGAATAAAAATGCGAGAGCAACAACCATTATTCCTTTATTAAAACTCAAGAGACTTTATTTAATACACGCGCTTAGCTTCATGTCAACTACAGGGTTATTTTAATAATAATAAAAGAATTCAAAAAAGTGAAAATATTACAGTCGCTCAAGCCCGACCAACAAATACCCTGCACCACTTGATATATTTTTCAATTTAATTATTTCTCTGATAAATGGAAAACTTTATTTTTCTATACTTACTTGTATTTTAAAAAACTTTCAAATGATACAAATGACACAAAATTTTGTTTGTTTGTTTGTTTAACTTCTCTATTGATGCTGATCAAGTGTGTGGCTCGCCCGCTTCTGATATTTGTATTTGTATTTGTATTTGTTATTAAATCCATTAGTTACAAAATCAATTACAACTAATTCGTGATGAAAAGTAAAGCAAAATATAATATTAAACTAATAAAAACAAAAAGGTATAATAATAAAAAATATAAAAAGTAATAAGTAAAAAAATAAAATAAAATAAGACAGCCGCAGCAGCACAAAAACAAAAACAACAACAACAGCAACAGCCTTGGGAACAACTTAGAAATAAACTAAATTAAAATTAGTAAAACCAATACAACCATTATTAAGACATATGAATAATATTAATGTAAATCAAAAATTAAGATATAGTAGATAATAAAATGTATATAAAACTTAGTTATAGTTACATGATAATAATAACAAAATATTTATATAAAAAAAAAAAGACTAGATGTGCATGCACGACTAATTACATGCGTATGTCACTCGTGCAAACAGATCCAATATAAGACATTTTGTTAGTACATTTACAACAGAAACATGTACCAACAAAACCATCAGTCTGGCAATCGAAAGCGCGAACGTAATAGTATATTTCTAATTGTACTAATGTCATCAGTAGCTGGGTCAAAAAGATGATAGTTGTCATTACACATTTGGCAAAGAACCTGGAAGGGGTTATGTAATTGGTAATTTGTGCGACAATGAGACAATTTAATTAGATTAAAGTGCCTAGTAAACCTATTGGGGATGTTAAAAGAGATCCTCTCAAGCAAGAAGAAGAATCCAACTTGCATCACAGCTTAAGTTTCTTAAAGCAAAAAGGAGAAAGTTACGCTGAACAGATTCTATATGGTCAATGTAACATCTGTAGCTGGGTGCCCAGACTACGGAGCAATACTCTAACGTAGGTCTAACAAGAGCAGTGTATAAACGCTTAGTTATATAAGGATCTTTGAATTCCTTTGACCATCTCTTCAAAAATCCTAATAGGGACTTTGCCTTATTCACAGCAGACTCGATGTGCAGATTAAATTTCAATCTCGAATCAAGCATACCACCTAAAACAAAAAAATTAGAAACATTTTCGAGCATATGATTTTTAATACAACAAGATGAAGGCAAGGTTGAGGACCATGTGAAAAATAGCTTCTTACACTTTTTTAAATTTAGTTCCATACCATTTACCTTACACCATATATATAACCCATTAAAGTCCAGCTGAAGCAAATTAGAATAAACTAAAGAATCGAAAGAATAATATGTTTTTACATCATCAGCAAACATTAATGTTTTTGAATACTTAATACATGTAGGGAGGTCATTAACAAATAGAGTAAAAAGAAGGGGTCCTAAATGACTACCCTGTGGGACACCAGATGTCACATTAATTTTACGAGAAAAGCACGAATTAAATAAGACTTTTTGAGTACGACCTGTAAGATAATGATAAAACCACGAACACATATTTTCAGGGAACCCAATACGACGCAGTTTAAAAATTAAAAGTTTTGAATCAACACGATCGAAAGCCTTAGAAAAATCAGTATAGATTACATCAGTTTGCTTATGTTCAGAGAATGCATGAAATATGTCACCAGTTAATTCTAGTAAGTTCGTAGCCGTAGACCTGCCTCTAAAAAACCCATGTTGATTTGACGAAACTATAGTTTTTATCATAGGAGTAATTCGGTTAGTTAATAAGGACTCGAAAAGCTTAGATAAAACACTTAATTTAGCAATACCTCTATAATTTGCAATATTGATTCTAGAGCCACTTTTATAAAGTGGAATAATAAAGCTGTGTTTCCAAATTGCTGGAAAAAACCATTTGTTAAAAATTCGAGTCAGTGGAGGAGTTAGGATATCAGCACAAGATCGAAGAATACAGGATGGTAACCCATCGGAACCGGGTAACATGGAAAATTTTATTTTGGACAGACTGTGATAAACTTCATCATCAGTGAATGGAATGGATGAAAATATATCGAAATTATTTATGGGATAAGAATAATTGTCAATATTAATACTGGTATGAGAATAAGACTTTTGCAAAAAGTCAGCAAATAAGTTTACAATATCGGAGGGATTCGAGAACTCTGAATTACCATACCGCATTAAAGAAGGACAGCATTTAACTTTACGCTTAGAGTCGAAAAACTTGTAAAATACCCTAGGTTCAATTAATAATTTTACTTTCATACTCCGAATATATTGATTATAGTATTTATTTTTAAGGGAGTTACATTCACGTTTAATGTTGGAATAATTAATGTAGTCCACGGTAGAACCACTAAGCTTAAACTTTTTAAATAGTCTGCTTTTTTTGTTATGGCCCGATCGATCCAAGCTAACCAAATTTTCAAAAATTGTCAAAAATATTAAAAATTTGTGAATTTTCTCCATATTCAGGGACTTTATGCAGTGAGCGGTTCTATAAATTGACCATTTTCAATAGGATCCTTCTTGGAGCCAAAAGATGCTCTTGGTACAAGAGATACATCAAAATATCTCAAAAAATCTAACCCACGTTTCCGTTCATAACTACCGAAGGTAAACATTTTCCTTGATTTTGAAAGAGATTTCATCATTACATGTAAAATATGATATGAAAAGAAAATATATTTCTTTTTCGTAGGGTGTGACCTGGTTGTATTATATTTTTTAACACTCTTTTCTGCGTAAAGTTAGTGTAGGTTGAGAAACCTTAAATGTAACCTTAAATAAAAAAACAAGTCAAACTATTATAGTCGGTCAAGCCCGGCCATCAAATACCCTACACCACTTGATATATTATTCAATTTAATTTTTTTCTTTGATAAATGAAAAACTTTATTTTTCTATATCTACTTGTATTTTCAAAAATTTTTAAATGCTGTCAGAATTTTTTTTTATATTTTGTTTGTTTTTGAATTAAAAAAAAATTCTTTATGTAGAGGGGTTCTAAAAATGGTCTATGTGAATTTTTTTACATTTCGTTGCTGCCGCAAACTTAATTGTAAGCTAATTTGATTTATTGCGGAACCGTAATGAAAAAAATAATTTTGTTGCAAAGATAACAAGTTTGGAAACAAATCATATAAAATTGTTATTATAATTATTGTACAACAATAATTAGTACTTCTAATTGCATGGCTGGAATCAATCTTATAAACGAAAGGCTTGACTAAAGTAAATTATGCAAAATGTTATTCTAATTGATGTTACGTAACATTTATTAACATAACTCCTTGCGTAGAAAAAAAGAAAATTAACAAAGGGCGTCATTCGCTAATTGTTGTTTGATTAGTAGCAATTTCTTATATGTATGACGCGACAATTAAATATAAACTTGTCTAATAACTGAATTGTTCATAAATCATAACAAAACTGTGTTCGTATATTATAAAAGCATGTCACCTTTGCTATACATTTTATTCAACATTGCTCCATATCTTACATTAAACATCGTCAATTCAACAAGCAGAGTGGCGCAGTGGAAGCGTGCTGGGCCCATAACCCAGAGGTCCGAGGATCGAAACCTTGCTCTGCTAAGCACTTTGGTTTGCAAGTTTTTTTTTTAATGAGTTTTTTCTCTCATTAAGCAAAAATATATGTGTTATACAGATAATGTGTTTTTAAGTAAGTTTAGAGGTCATTAGGAAAAAATATAAAAAAAAGGACAAAAACCGCTCATCATCATAAATTTTTTATCCGCTTATGTATATATAAGGTGGTATTAAATTTGTTGACATGAATAAAAATGAAATAAAAACTAAAAGTTTGGTGTAAGAGATAAATTCAAAAAAAAAAATTTTAAATAAATTACTTTTATATATAAAATGCGCTAAAAAGTAAGCAAACAAATTCTACAATCATGCACAATCTTGCAGGCGTGGCGTGGCCCTACGTTTTATGCTGATTAAGTTTTTTGTAAATTGGATGCATAGATAAGTCGTAGCGTCTCAGATTTTTATGCTGATCAACTGCATGTGAGGTGTCCGACGCCTCCTTTTAGGTATTGTAAGTACGTAGTCATTAATTTATATTCTTGTTTTCTCACAAGTTTATATACGAGTATACGAGTATTAATAAGATTTTCATTACCTGTTATTATGTATTGGAGTGTCAATTAAATTTACTTTCATCATATCTTACATCAACGATTAACTGCTCTGTGTATATGATCTGTATAAAAATGCGTTATACATGAAGAAAGCTATGCTATTAGGGAGTGGTAATGAAAATGAAGATAAGGAGAAATAAAGAGAAAAAGAGAAACAAGATAGAGAAGTTCGGTTAAGACCGAATCTTAAATACCCTCCACCTTTTATAATCCTCTAAAAACAAGTTCCTATTGCCATATTTATGTATACATATGATAATTTCAAGTACTTATGCAAATAGTGTTTTTTTTTAATTATAGGCGTTTGAGTTATTCAATCACGCCCATTTTTGGCACAGTGTTGGATAACGGTACCACTTATATGTATACCAAATTTCAACTTCGTAGATCAACTTTTGTGGCAAATATAAAGATTTATATTGATTGTAGGCGTGTATGTTATCGGACCACGCCCATTTTCGGCACATCGATGAAACTAATATTTATAGATGTACAAACTAAATTTCAAGTTTGTAGCTTAATTTTTGTGGCAGATAGATAGATTTTTGTTGATTGTAGGCGTGGCTCTTTACCGAATTTGCCCATTTTAAATAGCGATCTGCGTGCATAAACTAAAAGTGACTGTACAAAATTTCAGCTCAATATCTCAAAACTTACGCTCGTGAGAGTGCCAACAACAGACGGACACACGGACACACGGACACATGGACACACGGACACTCGGACACACGGACACACGGACATACATGTCTAAATCGACTCAGTTTTTGACGCTGATCAAGAATATATATACATTGTAGGGTCTCTGACGCCTCCTTCTGGGTGTTGCAAACGGAAGAACAAAATTAGTATACCCTCATCACTGAGGTGGAGGGTATAAAAATCATTTTGTTTAATTAAAATCAAAGTCTTGTATCTATCTTGTAGCAGTTAATACAAGCTGCTGTTAAACATATCTTATTCTTCTTATTCTTCATCTCCAATGTTATTGTTGTTGTTATTGGTTATGCTGATGTTTGTGACATTTATTTTTTTTATGTTTTTAATGGAACCGAGTTTCATGTTCATTCATAAACTTGTCACCACGATGGGTACATACCCATATGCGTAAGGTGTATGTTTGTGTGCGTGTGTGTGTGTGTGTGTGTAACAGATTAAATGACTGCCATGGTTTGGCAATCAAAACGAGTTTCTCTTAACATGCTCTATACATGCTTATGGTTTAAATTTGCGGCCAAGAGTTGTTGTGTGCCTACCAGTGAATGACACAATTTACCAGATAGCTACACAGGACCTTTACATATAAAAACTACAAAAAAAAAAAAATATTACAAACTAAGCATATTGGACGTAGCTATCAACTAAAACAGTTTCATGTTTTATATATTAAGGCTTGGCTACATCCGTCCGTCTGTCTTGTGCGTGTTGTAAGGTTTTTTAGTCGTTTCTACACCCTCCACCACTTGCATTTTGGAAAAGGGTATATTAAGTTTGTGCGGAAGAAGATAGAGGAACTCTATGGAAAATGGACCGAATCGTAGTATATTTAATACTGCTCTCCTTACTATATTACGTAAATACCAAAAAATCGCAATTCTTAAGATTTTTTGGCAAAATGTGGTAAAAAGGAGTTAATTAGGTTAATATTTGGTTGTGTAAAACTTGGATATGTCACGAAGTGACTTAGTGACTTAGTACCTAATTGAACTATAATTTGTGAAACTAAGTGGTGTAGGAGATTAGGTGGTCGGACTTGACCATTGTACTTGCTTTCTTCTAATCTGTGCGTACCGCTGCCAAAGTGGTTGCTAAAACTGTCACAGTTGACCTACATCAGTAGCAAAGCTCCTCTTACCAATTTGCTATATAAAAAAATAAACAGACAAGATAATCGTATTCACGTGTTTATATGGATCATAAATATTGTTGTGAGGTTGTTGCTCTTCCATACAATAAAATTAAACTTTTCAAGAGGGAAAAGAATAAAAAGTCAGAGTTTTATAGATTCAGAACAAAAACCTAAATCATGTCTTAATTTATTTTGTTTTGTTTGTGGAATTTATTGCAATATTTACAAGCACTACTACCTCCACAACGTTAACGTTCAACATTTATAGTTCGAATTTTGTAGTTGATCACACGACGGTAAAGCTAACTAAACCAGTTGGTCGTTTATAAATAATGCTACTTACTAGACTTTTCCGTCAATTGCAATGTATTTAGTTGAGTAATTACTACATACATTGCATGCATTCATACAAATCAGACTTTGGCTTGATTTAGCCGGCATTTTTTTACTTTAACCTGGCCAACACTATATATGGAGATATATATGGTAAGTAAGGGAGGGATTGCTTTTCTTGTGCTATTTGTGTTGTTGCCTGCTTTGCATTTAATTGTTGTTTGGTCAGTTTTTCACTATTCACGTTTTTCTATTTTAATAAATGAATGCCTCACTTGCCAAATTAATGAAGTCTATAAAACGAAAAGTAATCAACAATAACCAAAAACAATATTCACCACTCCACCACTTAGTTCCATAATTTATGCTATTAGTTGAGGTGTCGATACACTTAGGTAAGCGCGAGTAATTCGTAAAAAATTATGTGGAGACTCAGACGTGCCTCAATTCAACTCTATATAAAATGGAATTAATGAGAAAAGCTTCATTCAAAAATATCAAGATTCGGGGATTTTCTTCCATAAAACGATCTCTTCATAGTAAAGTGATCTTTCAACGAAGTTTCACGTACAAAGTTTGAACCGTTGTAAGTTTGCGAAGAATGGACATAAAGGGACATGTTTACATCGTTTAAAGGCTTACATTCCTAAAATTGTGTGAATGTAGAATTTTATGTATTTCAAACGACGCTTTCATGGGAGTTTTAAAATCTTATTAGATGCTGTTAGGGTGGGTGGTCTGATCAAGCTCAAACTTGCACCATTGAACTTAAACTGCCGTGAAAGCATTCGCCTGAATTGTAAGGCTGTTAACTTTCAAATGATGTAAACATTTTCCTTTTATTTTCTATTTTTGCCAACTTATCATCCAAAACAAAGTCCGCAAACACAAATTTCATCATGCTAAACAAATATAAGGGTGTTTGCTTTTAGCTCATTTTGGTATCAGTCAGTCATTTATAAAGAATTTTATTTTTATCTTATTTATTCAAAACATGAGTAATATCAGTGATATCATCGCTGTACGCAGCGACGTATGTGAAAACAATCAAATATAGCTTGGGGCAAACCTCTAGGGCACACTCTCAGTGCATCAAAATTTTTTATTTTCTCTCCTACTACTACTCCTACGTCTACTTTCTTTATGCTGTAAATACTGTATAATGATAAAATAAAAATATAAATTGTCCCCTTTTCCCCCTGTCGTGATGCATACTTTCTACTACCAGAAGGAGACATGGTAGATTCTACAAAGTTCAGTACATTTGATCAGCATTAAAGTAAGAGTCATTCAGTCTATTGACACGATTACAAAAGGTTAAGTATCAATCTGAACTTCGACTATGAAGTTGTAACTTAGTGCACTTATTTAAAAATGCATCCATTTATTTGCGATCCATCGATGCAAAAATGGCCGGGGCTGGATAACAGATGCGCCCATAATGTACTAAAATACTTTTTATTTAAGATTTGACATGAAGTTAGTTTTTAGCTTTGTGGTGTAAGGTACAAGTTCATCTTCAATTATACCGAATACCTATTTGCTTTTAATATATCTAGAGGTCGTAAAATCTTAATTCGACTTAGGGATATCTTTTAGGACGATAAGGACGATCAGTATTGAAAATAAACTTGATCCACTAATAACATCAATTAACTGTGGAAGTAAGTTGTGTGATGGACCCAGCCATAATATTTTTTTCTTGTTTTAATTGTTTTTTATATATACATAAATATAGCACTTCATAGTAAGAATGACAGACATTTTGGAAGACAACTCCGTAAACACGTGTGCACGTGTGTGTTTAAACTTTTCAACGTATGCAAACACAATGAAACCTGAATTACTTCGCGGCTCATATAACACGAAATAATTTTTACAAGGATTTTTGAACTTAATTAAACATAAAGTGCTGACATTTTTTTCTTGATGTAGATCTCTGTTTATCACACTTGCATATATTTATATAAATCTATAAATCAAATTCGTGATATGAAACTTAATAGATTACCTAGTAAAGCATTACGCACAAATTGAACCATAAAACAATCATTGCAACACTTTAATGATTCGAATGTACAAATACTCTATAAACTCTATAACCACTCTTGCAGAAGCTGCCAATAATTCGCAATAATAGCAAGTAAAAGTGTCACTAGTTATTTGTTTTAACTTCTTTATTAATGTGTGTTTATCACACACCCACACATACACTTACGCTACGCTTTTCCAATACATTTTTAAAGGCTCAAAGTAATATGACTATTAGCTAAATGTGAGGTATTGAAGAAAGTAATTCACTTCAAGGCAACAATTGTTTTATAGTCAATAAAATTTAACAATTATTTCAAAACATGCTTTTTTGAACCCTCCACCTTAGTGATGGGGATATATTAAGTTTACTATTTCGTTTGCAACACTTACAAGAAGGCGCGTCAGAGACCCTACAAGGTATATATATTCTTGATCAGTGTCAAAACCTGAGTTGGTCTAGAATGTGGAAAAAACAAGTAGGAAACTATATAAGACTGAGGCCAAATCCTGAATACCCACCACCGATTCCCAAAGCTTCCCGAGCAGTACATGTGTTCTTTAAAAAGTAATCAGGAAAATTGACGCAAACAAATGCTCCTTTTCCAATCAATCGTATGAAAACTACCAAAACTTGAGTTAACTAAATTTTTGCGCCCAGAAGCACACACTCCCCAAGACAAACAGTCATGGTTAGATCGACTTACTATTCGATGCTGATTTAAAATATATTTGTGCAATATCCAATATCTGCTTTTCAGATATGGGACATACGTTTCAGCAAAGTGATATTTGCCCCCGTACACGTATGGTGGTGGATTTGAAAACAGTCATTCTAAGATAACAAAAACAAATATGTGTTAAAAAAACACACCAAATAGCTGCCACTGACTCAAACTCTATCATTTTACAGACAATCGAGACTCATACTGTTAATCATTTCATTACACATGATTACACAAACGAATGAGTGGGTCATTGACTTGATGTGGTGTATTTTATATGATGATAATAAATGTAATGTGTAAGTGTAATCGCACACACATGAATGTTATAAAAAATCCAAATAGAGAGAAAATTAGTGAAAGTAAGGAAATTGGCGCTTAGATTGTATAAGTGAACGTTTAGCATAAGAATTGTTGTTAGGGTCTAATGTGTATGTATGGTATGATGTATATTTCGCTACATATATGTTTTTTAATACTTATTCCATGAAATATTGAAATACAAATCATTACAGAAAGGATTTTAAGCAGAATT
The DNA here is from genome assembly GCA_949710015.1 of Crataerina pallida. NCBI lineage: Eukaryota > Metazoa > Arthropoda > Insecta > Diptera > Hippoboscidae > Crataerina > Crataerina pallida. The sequence goes on along the minus strand of OX453292.1, from coordinate 9,592,869 downwards.
CTCCTTCTTCTTGTTAATCAAAATGTGTTCAATTATTCGATTGATCAATCACCCTAACTACCCATTAAGAAGTTTTGATATAATTTTAATAATTCGTAAGTTTCATATAGAAAACAAATAGTATGCAAAAGACGGTGATGAGGAAGTAAATTGTGAAACTTGGACCCAAGGTGGCACAATTTGTTAGTAGACCAACAAATTTTACTTTTCTTAGTGTTCTTCTAATAAATATAAATCAAGTTTTCTCATTGTAAAAAAAAATACAAAAAACTAAATTATAAATGTCCGTACATCCACTAGAAAAATATAGAGTTAAGATCCAAAATATAACTTCAGGCGATTACAAGTAGAGACTAAATTTAACTTAAGCCAAGTTTTAAGTACTCTCCACATCAAAACAAGTGAAAAAGTATAGTCAGTCAGTCCCAACCCCGCACCACTTGGTTCCACAAATTAGTTTAGTTGTATCAGTAAAAATCGCTTCGTAAAATATCATTATATGAAAAGTAGTTCTAGAAATGATCCGATCGTATTCAAATTTAATACAGCCAATTATTAAGCTAAATAACTACTTTTTACCAAATTTTGTCAAGAAATATTAATTTAAATTCAAATACAAAACTCACTAGCTTAAAATTTTCTATCAACAGATGCTCATGTGCACGGACACATCTAAATCGACTCTGATATTGATGCTGATCAAAAATATAAAAGTGTGGGGTGTAAGAAGGGTCTCATCTGATTTTTCAAACTTTTTCACAAAGAACTGTTCAAAGCTTTAATATATAAGAAATGTTTGATTCTACTAATGTTTTGGTTTAATTTCTTCACAAAATCACAATTATATAATAAACTTTTACTCTTACTTTAGAAATTAATTTTGTTCAAAAAAAAATTAATGAAAAAGGAAAATAAAGGAAGAAAAAGATTACTTAAGCAGCACTACTAAATGGTGTTAAAAAAAGTGTTTTATAATTGTTTGGAAAAATATCGTTTAATAGAAATATAAAAAAAAAACGGTACCACATGTATTAACAACAGCTTACTCATACTTGCATATAAAGCAAAACGTAAAATAGTTAACAATAGAGATTGCGCAGCTTGAAAAGGATCTCAAGCTCAATTAAATGCCATTGTTCTCTGACCCGAACAACAGCACCAAACAACAAGAATACCATAACACACGAACGCACTGAAATTAGATATGAAATTTTTAAGAGAATTTGTAATTTTAAACGGCATTGAAGGCTAAAGATGCTTTTGTTCAGAAGTGAAATAACAGAAAAAAATAAAAAATGAGTAGGAGTGCGTTAAGGAAAATTCTAAAACGCCTTGGAAAACATGTGTGCAGCATTTAAGCTGAAAGTAACAATTATTAATAGCCTGTAGGTATAGAGCGTAAGCAAGACGATCATTTTCTGCCTGCTATTGAGACACAAAAGATCTTTTTTTATTTGAATTTTGTAAGAACGCAAGCATCTTGGGGGATAGTTAAATTTAAATTCAGGTAGAGGTAAAAAAAAGTTCTCTCTCTGAGAAATATTTAAAAGGAAATAAGAGAGCTGTTAAGATTTTTGTTACTCTAGTCTCTCTTTCAAGTCTTTCTAGTATTTCAAGATCAGTGAGAGAGAGTTTTCGTTTTGCATATTTTTTTATTACTCTACATGTTTATTTAATGCATACAATTGCTTACAACTTCTTGCTCTAATGTCTCTTCACGACATTAGGGAGAAAATCTTACTTTTTTTTAGTTTATTAAAAATTCTTTACTTAGATTGTTTATAGAGAACAGAGAGAGAAAAAGAGAGAGAAAACATATAAAAAACACTCACACTCATTGACTCTCCCTCCGTTATCTTTATTATTAAATTAAAACGATCGTTACGTTTATTCAACGGTCAGTTTACTTAAGCAAGTCTTGGTTTTGCGTTGCCTTTGCGCTAAACTGTTTCTTTAAATGAAATTATTTTTTAATAAATATTAACTGACCAGATATAACAGCGGTTACGTGCAGTGAATAAACAATCAATTATGTTAAAATAAAATTTATAAAAAAAAAGCATACAACACAACACAATACAAGCGCACTCAAGAAAATATTTACCTAAAAAGTTGGTAAGCTAAGCCATAAAATAATAACAATTGTAACGCACGGACAACAACAAAAACTAACAAGAAAGAAACAGTGCCCAGAAAAATCGTATAAAAAGTAAATGATGGAAAGTTTAACGCGTTCATTAAATTATGAGCTGCCGCAAGAGTTGCACTTTAGTAACGACAACGTTCAGCATATATTGCAGAATTCACCCAGTAGCTCTAGCACAGCTAATATCCCCATAACTACTATAACATTGAACTCTACACCCGCCATCACTGCAACAACAGCAACGTATCAAAGCGGCCAAACAGCAGCTCATCTATTAACGAATTCGGTGGCCAAAGATTTTTTGCATAAATTAGGAGCCACTCTTTTAAATTCAATACAATTGCAAAGTTATCATCAGCAACAACAAAAACAACAGTTGTCAAATACTTTTACCACAAATTTAACCTCAGTACCAGCATCATCAACGGCGGCATTGTTAACAGTCCATCATCACCAACAGCCATTAACACTGCAAACGGATATGGATTTTATAGGCAATCATTTATCGCTTGATACGAAAAACTACGAGGCCATGGACGAGTTGCAAAAACAATTGGAATATGATAAATTTATGAACGAGGTGTGGATTGGTGTTGTCTTAACACTGATATTCATCTCAATGATTTTCTGCTTTTGTTCCTGTTTCCTCTACCATCAGTTTATTATATGGAAACGGAATTGTAAGTATTTTAACCTGATCTTGTGCAATGTTGTCAAAAATATATTATATAAAAATATTAAAAATGCAAATACTTTAATGTGACATATACCGAAACGCGTTAACTCAAACCCTACCGAGTAAACAAATAAATAAATAAATACAATACATCGCTAATACTTTCACTTTTTGTTTATTCATATATATACCACCCCCCCTCCCCCCTCTACGCATACACACACATACGCACACAAAATTAGGGGAATACTAAACTTGTCATTGCTTATGCAAGTACCAGAAGAAGGCATGTAATCAGCATCAAAATCTGAGTCCTTTTAACAATGTCCGTACTTCCATCTTTTGTTAAAACTCCAGCGGTAGCAAAACACTTCTTTTTTTGTAAACAGTTTTCTATTAAGATTGCGTACTTTTTACAAAAATCCCTCTTCTAACCACAATATTATGTGTTCAAATTGGGCGGTGTCGAATATTAGACACACCTCCCTATACAAAAGACGCCTTTTTAACACAGAATCCACCTTACAAATAATACATAATCAGATACCTGCCACGCCTACCATTTACATGTACAATATAGATAGGTACAGTTTTTAATGATTGACTCTATATTACTAATCTTACTTCACATAAGCCAAGACGTAAGGATAAATATTTTATTAACGTGAGAAGTTACACATAAAAATTTTACATACTTTTCCATTGAACAAAAAAAAAATTTGAAATATAAAAACTTAACAACGAAAAAAAAAAACAAAAACAACTTAATAAAGTATAATTCCAGAAAGTTTATAAACAAAAGCAAAACGACGGAATAACAAATCATAAAAGTCAATTAATTATTATATCAAACAAATAAAGGAAATATAACAATCATCAAAAAAAGTTGCCGCCAAAACATATTTATATTATGCGTTTAATGGATATAATTGAATTTAAAAAATTTTAAGCATTTAAAAAACAAAAATAAATTTATTGATTTTTATACCATGTCTGTCATTGTCTTTGTAACCATGTCAGAGACCATGCAAAATTTTATATATTCTTGTAAATTCTGAGATTTTGGGCTACAATCGACCGGTTGAGAGCCATTTTTATAATTGCAAAAAAATCGAAATGTTTATCGACCAAATCGTAAATAAATTATGAAGACAGTTGGCACACAATCAATTAAAATACTGTTATCATTAAATAAATTATACATGCATAGAAATTATTGCGTTGCACATGAAATTTAAAAGAAACTACACTTACAATAATCTATTAATAATCAATACATACCGTGAACGGGCGTTATCAAGTCACGGTCACACCGAATCGAAAATTCAATTTAAACGTAAACCAAATGTTTGAGTTGTCTTATTTTTTTAACAAAGTTGCAGATGAAAGAAATGAAATAATTAACGCTGATAATAAATGAAGTTAAGTCAATTAATTATTTAAATAATTAAAAAATTATGAATAAATAAATTGAAGAGATTTTGAAGAAATAAATCAGACAGTATTATCTAAATAACTATACACACTTATGTACAGATTCTTGATGAAGCTTGGAAAAACCGATTTCAGCATTTGACGTTATGATAATATTTCTCTCTCCTTAGGGAAAATATTTTCACGTCGCTCCAAAGTAAATGTTTTTATTAAAATTATGAGATTATAATTTCTCGACATATGTTACTAAAGCGATTTTAATTAAACATGTCCCGTTACGTTAAAATAAACAAATGCGCTGGCATAAGTGCGTCGAGTCCAATAGTTGTAATAAGCATTAACACACTGTGATTGATCACTTTTCTTGAGGCGAATCTCTACATTAATTGTTTATTTTTAATATATAAATAATAATTATATGTTTTTAACATCTTAGTTTAGTGATTCTTAAAATTAAAAAAAATTCTTCTAGCCTCCGACAAATCATGTAACCGTGTAAATAATTGATAAGACAACCAGTCTAATACAAATTTATAATAGTTTTTCATATATAATAAAAATTTAACTATAAATGATTTTTTATTTTTATTTTTCGTCCTTGTGCCCTCTCTACAGATCGTTCCACTTTAGTGCAAAGTCAGTCATTGTCTGATATTGAATCTATAAAATCGTCTTTGGAGTTTAATGATCCAGTACCCGAATACACCTTAGTTTCTGGTTTACCTTCATACGAAGTTGCCCTTGAACTATTGCGTAAAACGAAACAGCCCTGTTTACTAGTGCATCCCAGTGTTTTTAATATATTCGAAAAGTCGTCGAACAATGACGACCTTAGCAATATTATTGTAAAAAATGCTGCTTCTTCAGATACTACCAAAAATGTCCCCATAAACAATGGTAACGAAGTAACAACACCACTGCTAACTGAACTGACGGTTACAACAACGCATCACCACAACAATAATCATAGTTCAGGCACATTGACAAATGTCACTGCAATGACACATGTCAATGAGAAATCACCGCAGCAGCAACAGCAGCATTCCCCAGGTATGGCAATAATACCAACAACAGTAGCCGCACCAAGAACATTGATGACTGACAAAGCGACACACAGTAATAAATTAGGTGCAGTGGAGAAGTGTTGTAAATCTTAAGTTTTATTTTTGTCTTCTCCTTTCTCATTCTATTTCTATTTCTGACTACGTATATTTGCTGTGCATTTAGTAAGAAATGTATTCTACAATAAGACTGTGATACTGTTAACTACTAAAAATTATATTTTACAAGTAAAAAAACAAAAAAACGAAATCTGGAATGTCCACCACCAAGGCACTGACGGCTTTAACTGTACACATATTATTAAGAGATCGCGTATTAATTTAAAAAAGATATTGTGGGAAGTTTTTTAAGAAAAATCACTTCAATTCATTTATAAGAGAAAGCCTCAAAAACTTTCCCTCTTAGGCTCCCTAAGTAAATTAATTCACCACTGCTTAAAGTCCTATATGCGGCTATTAAATTTGGATAAAGGTTATTTGTTCTTGTTTTTAGATAGCGAGAGATAAAGTCTCTTAGACGAGTGCAACTCGGCAGGATTTTTAATCGATCACAATCGATAATCAAATGGTGAAATTTCTCTTAAGTGCCTGAATATTTTAGATTTGTGTTTTTTATAAATCAAGAAATGATATGAAGTCGGTTTTGCTTGCTCTCTGTGTTAAGTGTTGGGACCAATTTTGGTTGTCATTATTTCGTTACAACTCTGAGACCCATATTCTGACTTCAACGAAATGTTTACTACAAACAAATGGACAGACAGACAAACATGTTTGATCAATTGTACAGTTTCTAGTAGCCTGAATAATGCCAATATTTTGGTCGATCTGGTGGTTAAGTATTATTCTCATCATGAGTTGTAAAATATAAGAATATTTATATTTTAGAGCTTTTTTGTACGATTGAATGAACAAAAAATATTTATAAAAAAATATTTTTAATTTAATAATTTATTCACATATAACTTTCTTTTACTAATAATTAAAATAATTATTTAGTTTTCAATTGAAAATATATATAATTCATAAATAAGATTTAGTTTCTTCGATAACTTCGAAATGATTTTAATATCGATTTAAATGAGTAAAATTAATTTTTATATAGTACGACTATCGGTTAATATGAAATATATTGCCTAAGATAATAAATTGAGTTATTTATTCAAAGCCTACAATAAAGAGTAAAATTAATTTGATTATGTAAAAAAAACACTTTAAAAGTAATTAATGCAGTGATAAGTTTGACATTTTCCAGTTACGGTTCAAAGTGCAATACGCGATAATGGGCCAAATCAAGAATGAGACAGACCGAAACTCCGGTGTAGGGACCAAGTGTTTGATGCTTTGCAAATACTTGGTGTAGGCGCACCCAAGACCGAAGTGCGTGGCGTTCTCTTTTACAAAAGGCCAAAGACCTACATAGATTGTAATCGGTAATCGGTAATTGGTAGTCGACCAGTAATGATGATGATAATGAAGGTCCGATTCAATTTAGTTTTCTATATCTTTAAACATTTCCACATATTGGGGCTTGGGGTGGAATGTTGCCTATATTACTTTTTATAATTGTAAGCACCCATCTATATTGTTAATTACATATTTATCATTGGTGGAACTTTTCATATTCTAGCAGGTTAAATTAAGTCATCATCCTTAGTTAGCAGTGTATGCTGGCCTACCATTAAACTTGAGTATATACTCACCTAGAATTACTCGGAGTATACTTACAAATAATAAAATTTTACAATCCTTCCATAAGCTTACCCCTCCTTATGGTTATAAGGGAGAGTAGTGCAATAATTATTTAAAGCATAATTTTCTTAAGTGTACGTAATTGACTGCTTCTGGCGTTATTTTCTCACTATTAAGAAAACAGATGTAGTTAAAAAGAAAATTTTTTACATACAGATGTCCACACTCTCAGTAACTTAACCATTGATTGTCATATAAAGTAAACCTGTTATGGGAAATATTTTTTTATTGTACAAAATCCATAAATAATTTATGAAGCCAGCTTTTTGTTGATATGTAGGTCACCGTTTACAAATGACAACCTACACGCATATAAGGCCTACATGCCATTTATGGCAACAAAATATGACTGGTTTTGTATGAAAATAAGGAAAGTTTGTTTAAGCGTAACAGGCATGCGTACATGGAACCTGCACCAAAAAAATTAATAAATAAAAATAATAGTAAAGAAGAAGAGGAGTAAAAACCAAAATAAACAAAAAAAAAGCAAATTTGATATGTGTTGACTGTGACTTGGCATTCACGTTATCCAGCAACTCCCAAATTTTGGCACATCAATAATGTTGTAAACCGAATTTCACACATACATCAAGTGTAGGCGTGGCTCTTAATTGGGAAACGTTAATGGATGCTGCAATTATATATATGCGTACCATCATCATCAAGTTTCATCTTCATTTTTGTAACTGTAAATGCTGTTGATCAATTATGGGCGTGGCACTTAAATATGAATTTACGTACAATTATAAAAATACAATATCTGTACTGAATTTAAAGCTTAATATATGTCAATTTATGTTACAAAAAGTATTCCAACAAGCGGACAACATTTTCAGACGGTTGAAAATTTCTAGATTGACTGTCCATAGCCCTCTGTATTTTTAGGCAACCAGTTGGCGTGGCCTTTTTATGGTAGCTAATGCTTCTTGTCTTAACAAACTTTTACCTTTTAATACATGTGTTGCATTTTGCCTCATAGATCAAGTTTTACGCCAAAGTTCCTACAAATTGTTGTTGATTGGGCCCAAGTTGGTCAACATATAAAAATGTGTTTTAACATTGAAATGTTTTTTTTGTAGCGGTGATAAATTTTTTTCAATTGTGAGAGCCCGATAGGTTTTTATCAAGAGTACAGTGCGCCTACTAATCATAAAAATCTACACACGCGCACAATCGCGGCGAATTTCTGGAAACGTAAGCGTTTCAAGGATTGATACATGGATACTGGGACTCAGATGTTAATGCTAATGAGGAATATTCAAATTTTCTGAGGTTCTTGAGATTATCTTGTGATAGTGGCATAACATGCTTAAAAAACCCCTAGCTCTAATATAGAAGATATTTAGCTTTATATGACTTACATTATAGGTCACAAATGCAGGTTTATCTCTAACGACTTTTCACGGTTTTGCAAATAAAACGACCAACTTAATATACTGTCTTAAATCGAGACTCAATATAAAACTCAAGTGCGTATATGCTAATATGAAAATTACATATGTACAATCTAAACCAGTTTTAACATTATTTATTAAATTAATGACGATAACTATCCATTAACTAATTTACATCTAATATTAGGCCTTAATTAGTCCAGTACGACATATATAATGGCATGAGTAATAAATATCAGTTGTCGTCAGTTTATTAATATGTTGTGCAAAGGTGATAATTACAAGAGATAACTATCGATACATATATACATAAATTATTGATACAACAAAGTATGTGGTGTTTTTATAGCTCATTAATAAAAAATATAGCACTTTCATTTTCAAGGTTAATTTTTTTTTGGAAAAAAACGCATTATATAATAATTAACTTAAACAGAAACATTTCAAGAGGGCACGAGTAAACTGTTAACTTTCTTAAATGGATTTAACGCAATTTTGAAATACATCTCGAATCGCAGTAATATGCAAAGTGACAGCACAAACAAAGCTATCGCAAAGATTGCGCTTGTCGCCAAAGCCGTATTTATTACTTCATGTAGAGTATCGTTTAATTAATTTATTAGATTGATTTAATAAATTATTACATTGTTTGGTGCATTTACTTATATATGCAAGTCTGCGTCACACTTATATCATGGTTGATTAAAAATTCAAACACAAAACGTAATTGAATTTTGTATGTTTCCTTTGAGATGAATTCTTAATTGCACGATTCAAAGCACCTGTAATTTATCTATTACATATCATATATGAATTACGCATTGACTACAAAGTAGGGTTCTGTGTCAAATAAGGTTTTTTAATACTCTCCACGTAAATGGTGGATATACTAAGTTTGTTATTCCTTTTGCAATACCCAGAAGAGAGCATCAGAGACTCTACATATATGTAGTTGATCAGAATGAAAATCTGAGTCGATCAGAATATGTACGTCCATATATCCGTGTGTTGTTAACACTTTCACGGTCGTAGCTTTTGAGATATTGAGCTTAAATTTTATACAGGCAGTGCTGGTTTCTGCAGATCGCTACTTCAAATGGGTTAGATCAATCAAGAGCCCACAACAACACCTAATAAAATTAAGATAAATAGTAATTAATTTTTAATAAAAACAACTTAGATCTCGGCTTCTTCGAGAGAAAAACAACGTGTTAAAAATGATTGTAAATGATAATTACATTACATGTAATGTAAATACAATATATCCACATCTATATGATATAGTAAAGCAAATATTTGATTATAGGTTTTTAATGGAATTGAATATCTGAGTGAAAAATGTCTGACTTTTCCTACCACAAAAAAGCATTTTAAAATATCTTAAAATACCGCAAAATTACTTTTAAAATAAAACGTCACCTGATGTGTTACTCGAAACTAAACAAATTTATATTAAAAATAAAAAATCACATAACTATACGTATATTGTATATTGTATATTTAATCAAACTCAATGTGTTGTCCGGCTTAGCTTAACTGTGAGAGAATGTTGAGTAAACATCCCTTTTGTGAAATTTCAGCTTAGAAATGATTATTGGAACATTCTTTACAGTTTCTTTTTACTTACACTTCCGTTCTGTTATTTAATATTACAGCATGTGATGATCGATAAACGAACTGATAATGAAATACTTGAGATGCCGACGAAGTAAAGATTATCAATAAAATCTGCTTGAAACATGATACAGTGATATGATGGTTAAAGAATACTTTCCTTTAAGTATATAACAAAGAAATATCTATACTTTTAAATAAATATTAGAATGTGATACTGATGCCGGCTACCTTCTAGCAGACTTCTTAGCAGTTTCTTGTACACACAATCACTTAATTTATACATAAATAATCACATAATAATCGCAATAAGCTAAATGGTTGCTTTTTGCCTTATTATCAGTTTTTTAAATAAATAAGTTAGTGTTCGTGTTTTTGAATAAGCTTCTCAATGCAAAAAAAATCAGTTTCAAGGACTTTCTATTCAATGAACTTTCTAATCTATGGATGTATAAAAAATCGCCATCCCCATGAACTACTTTTATTATTAATTTAATGATATATTTTAGAAAATAAAAACAACTTTACAAAGGTTTTGAAAATCGAAATCATTTGAATATAAATTTTGTTAGAAAGTAGTTGTTTTACTGAGAGAAATACATGTTATATGAAAGTCGCTTCTTAAAAAAAGTTCTAAAAATTATTCGATGGAGTCAAAATTTGTCACAGCTATTTATTAAGCTAATTAACAACCCTTCACCAAATTTAATTTTTTTTAATCATTTTAAAATATGGCGTTATAGGAAAATAATAATAATTCACCTGTCGAACCGACCTCGACTTTCATGGTAACTTAACTTACCTTAGCTGTCGTCGGTAGGTTACCAATCCAACGCAACACTTGAGTTCAAATACCAGCTGAAAAACCCTCTTACTTTTATTTTTCCTCAACTGAATTTTTTGCGCAACCCCCAGTGGGGAGAATTTACAAAGACAAAGTCTTAGCTCACCCAGCCATTGAAAGGATGTCGTTAGAGGAACAAAGGTTGCAAAAACGTCTTGAATTGAAAATTTATAGGTAGTTCGTTTGAAAATAGCAAAGAAGAATAGATCGCCATTCAATTTCCATATTTATTGACTTTATTAATTACAAAGCTTGATTCAAAATAAAATGAGTGGAGGGCATAAACACTTTTTTATGCCTCCCAAATGCCTTTACAAAGGTACCTGTACTTTTCCTAAATTATATTTATATATTTACTAGAGTATTATAGTTAGCTAATACGCGGTAATAAATCTTGATTGAAAACTATAATTAAAGTACTCTTACTTAGCTTTTCACGTGTTTTTTCCCCTGGAACGTTCAAATCAAAATTGCAGCTTTGCTTACAAAGCAATTCATCAAATGACAGAATATTGACTCAATCTTAAGAATGTAACGACATTGACATTGACATGATAATACAGTTAGAAAGAGTGAATTGAATTTTTTTAAATCCCCAATTTCGCAATTAACACATAAATACAACCTTTCAAAAACTAAAAATCATCATTTAGTGGCAATAAAGAAATTTTTACATCAGCTACAGCCGTTAAATTTATTTTACAACTAAGTTCATTAAAATGAATACTTTACAAAATATAAACATACATTTTTTAGAGGTCAAAGTAAGTGAAGATGATTATTAATCCTTTTCATGGTCATTGACTTTATAGACAAGTATTTACAATATTTTGTAATTTATAGTTAAAAAGGCAATAATGTTATATAAAAAAATAAATAAAAAAGCAAAATTTGGTTTAGACTAAATCTTAAATACCCTTCAAATCTATATGCAAACGGTGGGCAAGGCGGGCATATTATTACGCCGTCTAATAATGTATTAATTATTATTACGTATTAACTTCCAAGTGGAGTTTTGCGCTGAATTCACTTTTATGTGAATTGCAGGCGTGTCTGTTATTTTTGGCATATGTATACTAAATTTCAACTTTATAGATAAATTTTTGTTGCAGATAAATAGACTTTTTTAATTGTGGGCGTTGCTCTTGATCGATTTTGTCCAATTTAAATTGCGATCTGCATGCAGAACCTAGAAGTATCTCAACACTTACAATCGTGCAAGTGCGAATAATAGATTTGATTTTGAGATCTTTCTATATGTGCTTTTTAGGATCTCGCTATCTTATGTGGAGTCTATAAAAGCGTAATTATAGGCGAAGGATTTATAACGTGGCGTGAGAGATTTATTATTCGATAATTCTATTTGAATCGAAAAGATTTTAATTCCAATGTATCAATAGAATCATATCAAGAAAATAACTAAAGTCAGTTAAGCCCAACTATTTAATGCCCTACATGACGGTCGTAAAAGTAAGATTTCTAAGTTGACGATATGGTAATGTCCTGGTAGTAATATAATCTGCAATTTTTTCATAAAAGTACTTTCTTGTTAAAGAGGATGTTGCTGGGAGAGAAGCCATTATTTTCCTTTTCATTAAAAAACCATTCGCAGCTTAAATGATAAGTGTATGCATGTGACAAATTTCATTTAAAAAATATCAAAAATGTATATGTAGATTGATTACAATCGAACGTGAAGGCGCTTGTTTGAATTGCTTCAGATTTTGATTCTCATCCGATCGATATAATTAAAGGTTTTTAGGGGGTTTTGAGTGCCTTTTCTTCTAAAATTTGCCTTAAGATCTCATCTTTAAACAAATTTAAAAATATTTACTATTTATTAACCGTACGTTATTAAATATTTCCTCTTTGAATCAAAACTTTTCAACAGTTCGTAAATGAAAAGCATTAAAAGTAAAGGAAAAAAGGGTATATGCGGTCATGGCGCATCAATAATAAACGTGATTTGTTTGTAAATGACATCTGGACTACTGCCAATACCCAATATTTGATACAACAGTACTGTGTGATACATTCTAACTGAAATTGCAAAAGCGCACTTAGAAATATTTGCTGATTAAAATTCATATTGACTTTACTTAAACTGTTTATTGGCCTTGTTTAGATATGCTAATCCATAATAACTAAAGCCATGTAAACCTATTAAGAATTTTAATAACATTTGATAAATATTTGGTGTGTTAAGTAAACCACATTGAATTTGAAATATTATTTTAACAGTAAAGCTGTGTCATGATCACAATTAAATTTTGTACATATTGTTCGCCAGCATCAGCTGATAAGTGAAGTGCGAGACTTTACATTTTTGTCAAAATAAATATTAAAATTCTTTATAAAATTTATCCATCGCTGTATGATTAACGTAACCGAAATGCCATTTCATTGTTTGCTTTAAGTCATCACAACGATTTACTACTAAATTTAAAGAGTCCGGCACCAATTCCAGACATCTTTGGTTAGGTTTATCTTCACCTTGTATTAAAAATTTTGTAGCACGATCATAATACCAATATTGATTGCCACGTAAATGATGGCAGTTCCATAACCATAAAGGGGCGTTTTCAGCAGAGGATTGCACCTCTAAACATAGGCCTTGTTGTCTTATATCTTTACGAAAACTGAGTTGCCAATTTTGAGTGGCGAATGGATATTGTAAATCGGGTGAACATGATTTTAGGCCATTCGTCAATTGCCGACGAGCTTTATGCGAGAGTATATCTAAGCATAAAGTAGGCATCGCTAAGCTTTGTATAGCACCCTGAGCATAATCATTTGGCTCTAAAGGAGGGTAAGCTGTAAGTAGATCCGCAGCTACATTATGTAGAAACCATTTAAATGTTTTACATTGTAGTTTTTGCCTCGTCCACTTTAGATGGGTTAGGTCACCTTCCTGAATTTGCGTGAGTTCAGGTATATGCTCATATAAATATTCTTTATATTCATCCATCCAAACTTCAGCCACACGCTTGTAATTCTATAAAACTTAAAATATTATTAGGAATTTGTTTATTTTTCATTTTTGAATACCAGACTTACTCTGCTAATGAAATCGTCTTTTCTTTCTGTATATTTTATATGATATTTAGGTGAACGATATAAATGACCAACACGAGAACAAGGTACCTCCAAAATTTGACCACCGCACAACCAAATCTTAAAACTCAATTCAAACTGTTCACCACCCCAGATTTCCAAACCTTCGTCATAGCCTCTTAGATGCCAAAAAAAATCGCGCCTTATAGCAAATAGGCCCCCACTCATTATGGGATTATTATGAGGTTTAGGTAGATTTCTAAATTCCTCTGGCAGTAATGGCAAATTAATATAATTAAAATCCCAATTAAACCCACCTCTAGAGGGCGCTGACTGTTGGTACTCAAAGGTGTCATATCGTATTACATCAACAACAGGAGTGGTGCACGCTTTGGGATTCTCCATTAAAGGCTCCAATAATGGTGGTAACCAGTTAATGTTGACCTCCACATGAGCATCCAAGAATACTAAAACCTTTCCTCGAGCTAATTTAGCTCCTTCTAGTCGGGCTTTGATTAAACCGTATCTCTTCTTCAAGTTTTGTATTTTGATAATTTTTGGTAGATTCTCTCGTGCATAATTTTCCAAATCCTCTTCTATCCCAGAATTACTGTAATCGTTTACTAAAATGATTTCTTGTAGTAAATCTTCAGAAGTACATTTAATTATACTGTGTAGAGTGCGCAATACTATGGAGATTTCCTCATTATAAGATACGATTATGATGCTGACTTTTGGTAACTCCAGAGAATATGATTCGTTTTTACACCTGAAAATGAAACATGTTAATATGAATTTATTTAAATAATTTTTTTAAAAAAATCTGATACTTTAACAATAATATAAACTTTCAAATCTTAGAGACCTTAAATGAAACAAGAAGTTTTTAATGAACACACATTTTTGGAACCCAACTCTACTTTAATATTTAAATGAAAAAGTTTCGGTTTTGACTTACCTCTCATCTCTGACATCAGGTAAAACACGATTCAATGGTAAAGTGTTTGAGAGCAATGTATTAAAACCGGTTCTCAATATACTTTTATTTTCAATTAAGCTACGATTTGGAAAGTTCAAATAGTCATGTTGCTGATGACCTTTATCAATAATATTATTAACAAAACGATTATTTGTATTTAAAATATTTATTAATGAATTTTGATATGTAATATACAAAATAATTAAGCACGACACAATTAGAAGAAACGCTTTTACGAAGTATTTATTTAAAATAAATCGTTGAAACATATAATATTCCCGACGACACATAACGTAAGACTGTTGTGATCGTCATATATAAGGGGCTTTGTGAGAGGACTCGAAAAAGCTTTTTTAAATGAGAAAATTTTGTTTTTGTGAGATGAGGCGATTTGAGTTAAACTTTATTATATTGTTTCATTAAGCTGAATACTCCATAGTCTACTTGGGTGTTCTTATATAAACGTGGTATTTATAAAATCCCTTAAACTCTAGGCTGCAAGCTGGAGCAAGTGCAATAGATGTCATTAGGTCACAGTGCGGACCTCTTGTTATTAAAAATAGGGATTAATTGATTTGCATAAAATTATGAACTGATTTATCTATGTCTATCCATTTGTTCTAAATAACTCATGATCGTACAAATAGAGATATCGACTCCTATTTTTGTGGGGGAATTTGTTGTTCTCGTTCGCAGCCACCAATAATTAAAATAAAACGATTTTTAAAAAATTTTTCATTCATAAATAGCTTGGCCTGTTACACCTTTTATTTTTACGTTACATCATCCACCGAAGACACGATTTTGCAATGTCAATTCTTTTTTAACATCAATAATAAATAACACCGCAATTAATAACAACAGTAATAGTACTGTAAAAATGACGAAGTAATGTTTGATTTAATTCAACGAGTAGGGATAAAACTTAAAGAGAAAATTGAAACAAAGAACTAAATTTGACTTAGGCAAAATCTTAAATACCCTGCACATCTATTTAAACACCGTGAGCATGCCAAGAACTTCATTAATCTATCTAATAGCTTATTTGTTTTATGTCACATTCAAGTCAAATAAGATTTTTTTTAAATTATGTTGACCATGCCCATCAATAGATATAAGTAAACGTACTAAATTACCATTAATTTTATAGGTAAATATTTTGGTTTGTAAAATGAATTTTATCGACAGATTTCGCTCAATTTAAATAAGAATACAGAAACACCAGGTTTTCATTTTATTATGTACTCAATTTCACCTCAATATGTCCAAATTTACGTACGTGAGTGTTCCAAACGTTTGGATAGTTCTTGTCCAGAATAACCCAAATTTTGATCTAATCTAAGAATATATATACTTTTGTATTGCCCCTGATGCCTCTGCTGAGTGTTGCAAACAGAATAACAAACCCCCATTTAAAATAAATGAAATAAGACGAGAAGAACAAAGTACACAATATACTGAATATTATCCAAAAATAAGAACGAGGATAGCATCGAGAACTTCCGCAAATCAACCAATGAAATCTCCTCATATAAAAACAAAAAGGCGACTGAAAATGTCTTCACATAATATTGAAATGAATTTACAACAGCTACCAACCCCAAATACTACTTGTTCTCATAAAACGAACGAACAGAAAAAACGATTTATACAAAAATTACGGCAATGTTGTGTTTTGTGTGATTTTAAAAATCCAATGATTGATTTAGAAGGCAAAGAGATTAAGCGGGCTGCCTTAAGTGATTTATTAATGTACATAATACACGTTCATATTATTTTTACGGAAGATGTTTATCGTGAAATTATGCACATGATATCGAGCAATTTGTTTCGTACTTTACCTCCCACTGAAGCTTTGCATACTCTGGCAGATGAAGATGATCCAAAACTAGAAGCAGCTTGGCCTCATCTGCACTTAGTGTATCAAGTGTTTTTATACCTTTTGAATATACACGATTTTAAGAACACCAAAGATATTATTGATGAAAAGTTTGTTTTAAAGCTATTGGAACTTTTCGATTCAGAAGATCCCCGCGAACGTAATTATTTAAAAGCGATATTGCGTAGCATCTGTGTCGGATTTCCAATATTACGAAAATTTATTAGAGAGCAAATCAATAACATTTTCTTAACCTGCATATATGAAGCGAAATATTTCAATGGCATCTCCGAATTATTAAGTATTCTCGGCAGCATAATCAAAGGCTTTTCTCTGCCTCTCAATCCTGAACATAAATTGTGGTTAATGAAGGTTCTACTACCTTTGCATAAAGTAACGTATTTACATTTATACCATGCTGAACTTGTCTATTGTGTTGAACAGTTTCTTGAAAAAGATCCGGATCTTACTAAGCCAGTAATGTGCCGCATAATGAAATTTTGGCCGAAAACTAGCTCTCAAAAGGAAATGTTATTCCTAGATGAAATCGACAATATTCTTGCCATAATCGATTCCGTACAATTTGTGAAAATCCAAGAAATTTTATTTTGCAAAATAACCAAATGTGTAGCAAGCGGACATTCTCAGGTGGCGGAACGTGCTCTATGTCTTTGGAACAATGAGTATACGATAGCTTTGATTCAGGACAACAATGAAATCATTATGCCAATTCTCTTCCCGATTTTATATGCATTCGTTATTACAAAACATTGGAATCTGCAGGTTACAGTTTTGGCTTTTAATGTATTAAAATCTTTTCTGGAAATGAACTCCACATTATTTGATGAGTTGACAATTGAGTATATGGAAAAGCAAGAGAAAAGCAAACAAAACTTTATGGAAACAAAGAAAAAGAGAAACTACCTCAAGAAAGTAAGAATACAATATAAAATAGATGTTTCGTCGCCATAATCTTAGGCTCTAAACAAAATAGTTACTTCCTGATTAGGGATAATTTTTAACGATTGCTGTTGTGTTTTGTCATGAATTACTTCATAATGTCAAAAAGAATAAAAATAAATATTTAATATGTTTATAATGTAAATGGATATATTCAAACATAGTCAATTGAGGACCAGGACCACCAACAATAAAAATATATCTGTTGACAATAAAAATAAAACTTTGAAATTGGAAATTAATCACGTATAAATAATTGACTTATCCATTGAGAGGCGGGGTTAGATAACAGATAGGTCCTTAATTTACAAAAATCTTATTTAGGGAAAAATCCATATATGTGGTTGATGTGCATTATTCGAGACACCTGCTGCGCCCATGACTTTTATATATACTCGTATGTGTACGGTATTCAAGATTTGATCTGTAAGTTTATATATTTTACATGCACTGTTAAAAGGCGTAATGAGATCCCAGCTTGGGCAAAAGCGGAGCGTATTTAAGGTTTGGCCACAGCCAAATTCGGTTTTTTATTTCTGAATAATTATTAAAATATTGGTGTTCTACCAAATTTGCTGCTTTCATCAGCGTCTACCCTGAATCAATAAATATACAAATATATAGAAATTTTATATAATATTTCGCTTATCTTTAGACAAGTTTACTAAGCTCTCATTAAAAAGGATTACAACTAATTGTATGCTCTCTTTGTTCATATTATTCTTTGTGGCATATAAAATATGATGGAGAGAAAATTAACTTTTCCATACTTTTTAATGCAAAATCATTAAACTTTATAAATACGTACCCGCCAGTCTAACATGAATTGTTATAATGTACAAAGAGATGAATTTCTTGCATGCTTATCACGTACTACGCAAAACTTTCCTATTGTCTAATAAAAGAGACGATCAACCATTAAAACACCCTTAATTATTTTCTGTTATCTAAGTCTCTTAAGGCACCCAACAGCAGAAGGGGAGATGGACGAACTATCATATTTTCCACCTTCATCAAACCCAAGGGTCACTTGTGTTAACGTGCATAGCTTTCTATGGCATTGACTTTGTTTAACAATAACATGAAAGTTTCGAATGAAATAGGAAGAAATCCCTAAACAAATAAAATTTCTTAACATTATCGCTAGACATGATTAAATTGATGATGTTTCTAATAACTTTTAAGGTGATTACAATCGATTTCACTACATTTTATACAATGTTTTACCCCTCAAGGTACACATCACTTTTGACCACTTGCTACTTCCCCACTAAATAGCATTCATGTAAAATGGAATAAAGCTTATATGTGATATAAGAAAAATCCTCATATGGTGCAAAATCACTCAAATCTTTATGTTACCTTAACACAATAACCTTAACTCTCATTCATCAATCTATTGTACATAAAATAAATTTTAAACTAAAACTTCACGTTTTACTTTTACTAAAACCACAGGAGGAGAACATTTTGTATTTTTTTTTCTTCATAATAAAAGTGTAAGCAAATATAAAGGAGTGCGGACTTATGCAATGGAGGAATACAGGGATATAGTAACACGTGTGGTTACGCGTGTGGCAGCAGTTATACGTATATGGATAAGTCACTAAGTTTATATGAAGAAGTGACACGAAAAGAAATAGCACATGAGTGCTTGTTTTCTTGTTTATAAACTTGAAGCAGCACGAAATTTTCTATAGAATATTTTTGAAAAATATTCAAGAATACTCCTTGACAGCCAATATTAATTTTAATTATATTTCTTTATATGACATTACTATTATATTGCAGCATAAAACGAAGCTTCTAAGGAGTATTTCCATCACAAACTTAATATTTCTTAAAGCTGTCTGACTTTTTTATAAAATATATTTCAGGCCTATCTAGTGATTTCGCTACATAAACATTACTGCCTGTTCTTGCAATGGCAGCAAAATCGATAGCCACCATCACTAAATTTGTATAGTTCGCGAACTAAGCACCCATTTCAATTGAACTACATAATCAGTTAACATAAGTGGTTAAAATGAAATAATTTTCATTGATTCGTTCACTCATTTCGTTCGCTCGTTCAATTGTTTTATTTTTTCAGTTTTCTGCTTATTTCGATCTAATAGGCCTTTTTTTTGACAATTATGTAAATGGGCCTTTTTGTAGCGATATTTACTTTTTTTTTAGTTTTTATAACTAATTGCGGTTCCCGAACCGAGAACATGGCAGTTCGTCAGCTAATAAGAGCGACGTAGTATTGAACTAAGTGAACGAACTAGTTCTCTGCCGTAAAATGATTTAAGAAAGAACTAGAAAGCCAACTCTAATCACCACAAACGACACTCAAGCCATAACATTGTGCTGGAAAAATTACTACGCATCGATGTACTAAACACAGAATTCACATTCGACCGCCTAATTGAAGCACATGTTATTTAAACGCCACACACGTAATTAAGTTATTCATATTTTACTTTCGCGTTTGGAATTATTTTGTAATTATTAAATTAGATATATTCTTGATTAATAGCAGAATCGAGTACGGGCTACATCGGCCCAAAGATCTACTCACAACGCTACAAAAAATACAATTTAGTATTTTAGGTATTTTCTTTATTACACACCAACCATAGGAGATAGAAATTTTGGCAGAATATTGAGACAAAATATTTTACGTTTCGAAATCACGTTTAATTACGTCCACTTTTTATATATTGTAACATATTATCTATGTTAATTTTTTTAGAATATTTAATGTGGAGATTTAAAATTTGTAAGGACTATTCCTCCTTGATGTCGGAAACTAATTTGTGAAAATAACCGAGACTGGTTAATATAATATATCGCTGAATATTTGTACAGGTGAGTATCGTAGATTCGGTGTATACCCAATATAGTCCTTTCCTACTTGTTCCATTTTATTACACAGCCACATAAGTTGGCGTTTGCAACGCTAAGAAGGAGATGCCAGGGACTTTACAAAGTACTCGTATATGTATTCTTCAGTATCTACTGAAACGGTCTAGACATGTGTATCCGTGTGTCCGTCTGTTAAAAAAATTCTCACGGGCGTAAATTTTGACATATTGAGTTGAAATTTCGTGCTTTATGCACGCAGATCGCTAGTTGAAATTGGCAAAATTGGTCAAAATACACGCCCACAATTGACAAAAGTCTATTTATCTGCCAGAATATTTGACGGTTAAACTTGAAACTTGGTATGCACATCAGTAATAATACTCGTAATACGCGTAGACTCGCGCACAATTTACAAAAAACCATAGACAACGTAAAACTTGCAAACTGATGCGCAAAGCATACACTATTAGAGAGCCTAATATATATATCTGCCACGCCCATAGTTGTTTCTTACTTGTTTTTATTATTTTTATTTTTTATTGTTGTCAAGTTTCTTCCTGATTATTTGAAATCTTATTTATAAATATATATACGTATATATCATATAGAGGATATTTCAGATTTGTCTCAAGCCTACTTTGTGTTCTTGTTCCCGTACACGAGAAGAAATTCACTTTGCTTTTCTTATAATGATGCATTCGTTCGTTTGTTCTTTCATATTTTTTTATAAACTCTCATCATAAATTTGCAAATTGCAATTAAAAGTTTCTTTATAACATATACGTACAAGTATAGATAAAGCAAGTACCAAAAGATACATTTGTATAACAAAGTCTTGCTCGGCTTGTTAATGAGTTGTCTATTTAGGAGTGTTGGTCTTTTACCGGGGGGGGAGAGCAAAACTAGGCTAAAACGGAAAAGCGACAAAGCCACCACCACTTGAGCAACAACAACAACAACAACAAGTCGTTGTGAAATTAGCAAATTGAAAAATCTTAAAAGGTACGCTTTGTAGCCTAACTCTCTCTTTTCCACTACAAACTGAAAACCATTAACATTGCCAGGTAATCTAACTAGTCAGCAACTTTATGTACATATATATAGTACATACGTACATAAAATTTATACACCTACTTTGTGTAAAGTGAAACAAATTTGACTTTGTAGTCATGTACTGATATTTGACAGGTCTTCAGTAACAGCAGTCTACTGTATTTGGGAGCCACTCGTTATACACCCGTAGATGATAATAAAATGCTATGAGCTGCTGCTCACCTTTGCCTTGTCTTACCTTACCTTTCCGGCATTACGCGCACTTCTTTGTCGTTTAGAGTATTTGCTGAAATAAAGAAAAAAGAAACATTAAGCGTAGTTGTGAATTAGCAGAAGGTAGAGCACACCAACAATAATTATAGGCTCAATTTACACAATGTGGTTGTACTTGTAGGTTTACCGGCAAACCAGAAGTTATATGAGCAACGCTTTCTTTATCAAGGACTACAAGCCCACTTAATTAGTTTTATTATCAGCGTAAATGTTTCAAAGTTTATGTGCTTTTTCTCTTCTGCATAGAAAACTTTTATAATGGCAACAAAAATATTCTTTTTAATATCTTTACAGATTTATTGCTGTTGTTAGATGCGAAATACTTTATTACCTAAATTACATAAAATTGTGGTATCATTTAATGAGGAAAAGCCTTATGCTTCTATACATATTATATGAGCTGTAATTTTAAAAAACGAAAGGATTTTACTTAGTTGTATTCAAAAATCAAGTTAAAGAATGTTTTATTGGGCAAATGCAATATATGGGCTACCCACCACCGTAACGTCTTCCAAATGGAACGCCACTATATTGCTGTTCCAAATAATTTAAACAAACATGTCATTTTGGGCGTGCCAATATCAATTTACCTTTCCTAAATGAAGAATTCTTATTTAATGTGGACAGTCCCGCCCACATAAACTGATTTTTATACGTGAAAAGGTTATCAGTTACTACCAAGGCTGTCCTGCTTCAAGTAGAAGCGGACATCACATATTTGGCAAATATGTGATAACACCAAGGAGGAAATCTGGAGCTGTCGTAAGCTACTTTAAAAGCCTACGACTCCTAAACTGAGAGCACGGGCTTGCACAATAGACCCAATGGTCGCAGGGCAGATAGCAACATACAGCCTGAAAGTGGACTTTTACGATGGATATAGTTTTTGGGCTATTTTGACAGTGTCTGTTATCCGACCTCGCTCATTTTTAGCTTATCGATGAATGAACTAATTATAAACATGTATACTAAACTATAAGTTTATAGATAAATTTTTGTAGCAGATAAATAGGTTTTTGTCAATTATAGGCGTGGCTGTTATACAACCACTTCCATTTTTGGTAAATCGATGAATGGAATAATTATAAATAGGTTTATCAATTTCAACTTCAGAACTCAATTTTTGTGCTAAATATATCGTTTTTTGTCGATTGTGGACATGGTTGGACAATAAATATTTTGCCATATCAATGATTGCGGTAATTGTGCATCAAATTTGTGGAACGTTTTAAAAATTGATACAAAATATATAGATATTTTAAATTTGATTTAATTTTTATATTAATTATTACTTTTTATTCAAAAATTGTTTATTCAGACTCAATGAATAATTGATGTTCCTTTCTTTTCTTTTTCAATAAATTTTTACATATAAAATAACAAAGAAAAACTATGTTACTATATAAAAAGATAAAGAAATTTTATTTTACTTAAGTATAAAGTACCCCACAAATTCCCACTTCATAGCTCTATTTTTGTAACAGATAAATAGATTTGTGTCGATTGTGGGCGAAGCTCTCGACCAATTTTGCTCAATTTAAGCAGCAATCTACGTGCAAAACCAAAAAGTCTCTTATCCATTCCATTCCATTTTTGGGCCAATATATATCCTTGTAGCAAATTTCTTCGAAATATCAAAAAAAAAAAATTATTAGGTTCTAAAAATGGTCCAATCCGGTCCATTTTTAATAGGATTTCCCTTTGTGTCAATATATGTTCTCGTACCAACTTTTATTTTAAAAAAATGATTGAAACGATTCAGATTTTGATTCTGAATCGGTGGGTGTGGCATTTTCCTTTAAGAATTACAAACATCCGCACAAAATTATTATTCCCTCTTACCACAAGTGGTGAAGGGTATAATTAATAAATATTTCTATTTGTTTAAATTTAAAATCACAAACAAAACTGAATAATATCATAAATAAACCGATGACATTAAAATTAATTTTTTAGTAGGGAACACCTGCAAAGTTTTCATAAAAGTAAAGTTTAGCTGTTTGTGTTGTGCTCTTATTTAATCTAATTTTCCCCCAAAAGTTTATAATTTAATTACGTGTTGTTGCAACAACATAAATTAAAACTAATTATTGTGAGACAACAAAGATAAAGGGCACAGCATCCCCTAAGCAATAATATTTCAGTTTCAAATCATATTACACTGAATGGTATATGCACGTACTTTGGAGGTCATTGGTGTATGATAAACACGTATCTCATAAGTACTAACAAACATCCGCATTCACACTTTAATTTCCGGCTATAATTGTTTACCTGCTACTTGAATCCTTCCCCCACAAAAAATACGTAAATACGTACTTGAAAGCATACTTATACACATACTATCTGATGGTAACCTTTTACAAAGATTGATATGTATATACATATGTACTCTTACATTCAGCTAAGGCATATAAAACCCCAACGTTCTGAAAGTTGTGGTAAATAGTAAAAATCGATAAGCATAAAGAAGAAAAGCAAGTACAAGTAAAAGAAAATAATCAACACTTTTTCATTGGCAACACCTCCACCCCAACAATCATCCATATCACGCTCCCGAAACTCAACAGAATAAATAACTCTGTCTGCCATTTACAAAGATTCACTTTCATTTTATGCGTGTCTATATAAACACAAATGAAATTTATTATAGCTAAGGGACACAGTTTCAAAATAAAGTGTTGATGACAAGTTTTTAAAGAACTATTTAAAAAAAAAACAAGAAGAAATATTATACCAACTTGACCATTTAATACCACTTAGTTGTGCTAAAATTAATTTAATTACATGAACAAACCCAAGTTCTTGTCATATAAAAGTCACCTCATAAAAGGGCTCATAGAAAGGCTTAATATGAAAAAGGGTTCCAAAATTGACTCAATTCGATTGACAGTTATTAAGTTAAATAAATTTGCCAAATGTTATTAAAAAAATTGAACTTTTGTCCTATAAAGACTTAATATAAAATATGAACCGATTAGATTCATTTTCTGTGTAGTGACAGTCGTTGGCTCCAAAATATACATATCCTTGTCCGAATTTCATCGATAAATAATATAAATTTAGAACCATAAGTTGATAACAAGAATTATATGAACGGATAGACGGATTTTGTTTAATCGATTAGAATTTTAATTCTAAACCGATCAGAATAATTAAAGGTGGATGCGGCTTTTGCCGTTTAAGGGTTACAAACATCCACAAGACTAGAACATAACTCTTTATGGTGTAGGGTATAAAAATGTATGAAGCAAAATTATTACATGAACATTTCTTAATAATTTTTATACCCTTCATCACTTGTGGAAGAGGGTATATTACGTTTGTACTCCTAAGCGGCAAATATCATATTTATCTTCAATTATACCGATCAATGCAGAATCAAGATCTAAATAGATTTAACCACGTCCGTCTGTCTGTCCATGTAAATTTGTGCTACAGGTCGCATTTTGTGAGATATTTCGATGAAGTTTGGAAAATTGGCCCAAAAAGGAACCCTATTGAAAATGGACGATATCAGACATTTTTACAAACCCTTCCCCTATAATTATTTCACGAAGTAATTTATATTCAGGCAAAAATAAACTAATTTCAGCATAATTTAAGAAGCTAAAAGGGTGGGGATATTAAATAGTCGTACTTGACCGACTATAGCATTTTTAGTTGTTATTGTTATATTTCTTCGCATTAATATTAAGACTACAAAATTAAAAAACTTAAAAATGGCTTTATATGCTCTCCAGAGAGAAAGTTTTTTTAATACACACTTAACCTTTACTGGTTTTTAGTTTTTTTAATTATGATCAATAGGAATTGTGTTTGATTTGAGATCATTAATTTTAGCTTAAATCCACTTAACTTTTCTTATTACACCCCATTCCCCATTCTACTCAATCTCAACAGCTTATATATAAAATAACAATAAATTCCACAACTTTGCGCCTCATCAACTTGAATTAAGTAAAACAATAGACAAAAGAATGAAAAGATAAAAATCGAATCATATACGCCGGCAAATGCCGCCAGTAACAAGCCACTGAAACAGTGTGTCGGAAAAGTGGGGGAATGCAATTGAGTTGAACATGTGGTGTTATGATGATGAAAAAAATATATTCCTTTTCATATATTATAAATCCTCACGGGGAATGATTCAAATGAAAAAAGAAAAACCACCCTTACGTAGAAACAAACCCCGCAAATCCACCACCTCTACACCGTCTATTCGTATTTGTATTGCGGTGATGTACATATAATATATGATAAAGAGGTGAGAGAACAAGTGCAATCAATGTCTAAGTTTTCAACAGTAAAGTAATTTTTTATGCAAAATAATTCTTTTGTTAACATAGCATGGAATGGTTATGCGGGTGGATGGTAGCTAGTATTTACTTTTCGCAACACTATTACACACAATTCATGCCTATGCATTTGGTGATGGAAGTTTTTCTTTACACTTCAAGAATTGCATAAATTTTGTAAGCATTTAGCTAATCCTCTGTGGAATTGAATGGGAGAAAAAAACGCACAGAAGCATTTTTATTGTATTACAAAACGTTGAAGGCATCAAAACAAACGTGTAAACCTTTAGTTATACGACAAAAGTGATGTAAAGAACGTTAGCATACTTTAAGACAGTAACGGAAAAAAACATTTTATTGCTGTTTGTTTAGGCGCTCAATGATTTTCACTATTAATGGTTCAGCTCCCGGTGTGACTTCAAGGTCTCTGTCACTTCCATACATGTATGAAAAACACCCTCTTTTTTTTACATTTGTTAACATATATTAGCTCGAGGGAAGGCATTCTCTTAAGCCCTTAAAGCAATTGTAAGGGTGTTGATATATAAATTGTATTTTTGTAGCATTTTTTTTTTTAATTTAAGTAGTTCGTCCCCACTCTACTCCACCTATTTCATACCACCTTACCACATTTAACTTTTGTGCATTCCCCTTGAACGTTTTGGGTAGCTCTCTTTTGTAAATTAAAGTTGATTCGTTGCGAAATGAGATTAACTGGATTGTCTTTATGGAATGACTAATGATGGATACATAAAACCCATCAAACGGTTACATTAATGTCAGGATTTGAGGTGAGAACGAAACATTTTAAAGTATGTTTTGAAAATAATATACACAAATTTAAATAAATACTACGGTGCTTTAGAGCCCGCAGAACATAATACATTTGATCCCTCCCAAGTAGAGGTTTCGATTTCCCACCTACATGCTGCTAATAAGATTTTATATTATTTTGAATTTAAAAACTTTCATTGTTTATCCTTCTACTATTACAAAAATGTGAAGACATTTTCATATTTCTATGTTATTGCATTAAAAGTTATTGCATGTTATATAAAAAACATGTCGCCCGTATTGATATTTAAATGATTTTTTTTCTAAAAAAAAGTAAAAAAACTAAATTTGGCTTACGCCAAATCTTAAATACCCTAAATGTTTTTTTGTAAATTGTGGCCGCGTCTGATACTCGATCATGCTTATTTTTATCGCATCGATGGATGGGATAACTATAGACATGCATACCAAATTTCAACTTCGATTTTTGTGCAGATAAATAGATTTTGACCGATTATGTTTATTTTTAATAGCGATCTACGAGAAAAACTAAAAATATCTGTAACCCAACAACAGACAGGCGCACGGACATACATACATATATAAATCAACTCAGTTTTTGATGCTGATTAAGAATATATATACTTTGTAGACGCCTACGCCTTCTTCTGGGTGTGCAAGTGGAAAGTGTTATGTACGCCCATCTTATAAGGAGGGTATAAAAATTAATGAAAAACAATAGGTTGGGAGGACTAACACGCACGCACACAAATAAAGAATAAAAGGATTTTCTAAAGCAAATAAATTCACGCTAAAATTCTTTATGAAATGAAGATCATATGGTTTCATAAAATTCCCAAACAATAGACTAATGTACACACGTGTAGTGCATAACTCATCTATTGTTTTTAGGAAAAATTCCACTGACCACATTTTGCTCTTTTCTAGGTTTTCTTTTTGCTCCTTTTTTGTTTTGTTTTTGTGTTTCCTGGGAGGGATAACACTGTGCATTTGATTAAAATCCATAAATAATAAAGCGTAGTAAAGGAAGATAGTATAACATGGAGGGAGTACAAATCCTCCAAAGCATATAAACAAAAACGCCGCAATTGCTCTTCTCCACTGTATCTCTATCATCTTGTTTATGGCATTATGTAGCGGGGACTTATGAGAACACATTGGTACTTATGCAGACAATATACATGTAGCCATACTTATGAAGCGAGATTATAACGCAAACTGAAATAAGTAAACAATATGTTATCGTTTTGTTTTGCCTGCCTGCCTGCTTGCATATAAGCGATTTCTCATAAAGAACACGCGCTCTGCAGGATACCACCGACCAAATGTATGCTGCTCGTTGTCATTTCCATCTCGCACATTAAACCAGCTTATGTTTGTTATGCAACTCACATGCACTTGTTGTGCGTGTGCGTGCGAATGTGCATGTAAGTCCTTTATCATCAATGCCATAAGCTATAAAC
This sequence comes from Crataerina pallida, assembly GCA_949710015.1. Taxonomy (NCBI): domain Eukaryota; kingdom Metazoa; phylum Arthropoda; class Insecta; order Diptera; family Hippoboscidae; genus Crataerina; species Crataerina pallida. The sequence goes on along the minus strand of OX453292.1, from coordinate 9,564,347 downwards.
AAAAGGCAATTGCTGTTGAATTGCCTTTTAATGTCAAGCCCATCATCTTTCCTTAATACTCGAATTCCTTCGCTTCAAATGTTCAGCTGTTATTTTGTAAACCATAGCCAAGGGAATGATTGGGGGGCTCACTGACAGTTTGTTAGTATCTTGGGAAAAGCCACTTTTTATAGCTGTTACAGTTATTTTGCACATTATGTAAAATACGACATGGTAAAGAAAAAAGAGTAACAAAACAAGTAAAAATATTATAGTCGGTTAAGACCGACCATCAAATAACCTACATCACTTGTTGTATTATTAAATTTGGTTTTTTTCTTTGAAAAATGAAAAAGTTTCTTTTTTATACTTGTATTTTCAAAAGATTCAAAATGATATATGATGATTTTTAAAATCAAAAAAAAAAATTTATATTAAGAGTGCTTCTCAAAATGGTCCGATCCTATCCATTTCTATTCAAATGTGGTCCAATCTGGTCCATTTTCTGAAGGGTTTCCTTTTGGGCCAATACATTTTCTTATGTTTAGATTTTGATTCTGAATCGATCGGTATAAGTGAAGGTCGGTGTGGCATTTGCCGTTTGGGAGTTACAGACATCCGCACAAACTTAATATACTTGCTGCCACAAGTAGTGCAGGGTATAACAAGTAAGAAAACTAAATTTGGCTTAATCTTGAGTAACCTTTATATTTACATGCAAACGGGAGGCGTAGCAGGTATGTAATTAAGTTTCCTAATACTGTGTCTATTACGTATCAGTTTGCGAGTCTAGTTTTATGGTAAGTATGATTTTTTGTAAATTGCGGTTGTGTCTGTTATTCAACCATGCCGATTTTTGTCACATTGATGGCTGGGATAACTATAGGCAATCATACAAAATTTCCATTTCATAGGTAAACTTTTGTGGCAGATCTAGATCGATTTCATTTTGATGCTAATCCAGAATACTTTGTAGAGTCTCTGACGTACTATAAAAAATATGGTCTATCTCTTTAACAAGAATTGAACCTACAAACGAACTGAGCTGAACATCATACAATTGTAGAATTTTACACAATCTCGCAAGACTTTATTTCATTATTTCATCTTCAAGGAAAACCCGCTAGGAATTAATGACGTGGAAGAATCAACCAACAAAAACCTTTCGTCTTAGTACGTTTTTCCACTTGTTTATATAACTTTACTTGATATGCTTATGATCCTCCTATACACCTTTTGAAATCCCGCCAATTCTCTTTGTTGTATAAAAATATTTTTTCATTTATTTGAAAATTTACGTTCTAATTGGTAAAACCGTTTCGAGTATAATTCGTTTTTATTATTTTTTAAACATGACTACAAACGGTTATTTCATATTAAAAACTTTGATTCATCGTCATCGCAGACGTCGCCAAAGTCATTAATCTCAAAGTGAAATTGTTTTGTGTAAAAAAATGTTTTTAATTAAAAAAATTTTTTGTCGTATGTATGTAAAAATGTGCGTGTATAAATATATTCCCCAACTAACATTAATTGCATACATTGACATGTATCGATGTATGAGATGATTATAGATATATTTAAATTTCAACTCAATATCTCAATCTTTGTGGCAGATTTATAAATTTGGATTGAGGTTGATTTTGTTGTAAATTTTTGAAAGCAAGAATAGACTTTCAAGCAGGATAGACGTGCATTGTTTTTTCTTTCAAACAAAAAATGAATATAAAAATTTTAAAAATCAAAAATTTTCTTCAAACAATTTTAATTAAAAAATATATAAACTGTAACAACTTCCATATTCATTAAATCTATGAATATAAGTGGAAAATCGAAGAGTCCCAGAAAAGTCTCTCCGGGAAATCATCTAAATAAGTTACCTCCCGATAAATCAGACAAATTAAAAAGCAGCCTAGGCTATGCTTTAAAGAAGGCAATTGCTGACGAAAAGAAAAGCGATAAAGAAAACATTATGGTGGATATGCCTTCCAACTCTCAAGCTGATAATTTGGCTTCCGTAATGGATGTTGAAGAAAATTGTTCAACTAGTAAAAAAATTAAGCGTTGTATTGATGGGGGCGTCAAAGTCGACCTCAGCAAATTCTCAAACATGAAGGAGAAAGCAGTAGCCGAAATCAATAGTAGAAAGCAAAATCGTTTCTCAATTCTTGGAGAAATAGAAATTGAACAGAACGAATCTCCAATTCAAGAAAATAATGAGGTAAGGAGTAAAAGAAATGAGAAGGTTGTTAAGAAATCTTGTCCTCCCATTTTTCTGTACAATGTAAATATAAAAAATGTAATTGATCAATTAAAACAAAAAAAAAATAGATTTTAAAATCGTGAATAAAAATAGAAATAAAAGCAAATTATACTTATATGAGAATACGGCTCATAATGAAATGATGGAATTGCTTTGCGATAAAAAAATCGATTCCTATTCATACACTCCTAAGGAGTTAAAACGTAAAAGTCTAGTTCTCAGAGGTCTTTTCTATAAAACAGATACAGAAGATAGAATTTTCCACTGGTTTTTCAAAAAAAAATAATATTGATACAGGATCGTTTTTGGTAACTCTGATGCCTGGAATTGGTGTATCTGAAATTGTTAACTTGAAATTTTTATTAAACCAAGTTGTGCATTAGGAGCTGCCAAAATTAAAATCCAATCATTTGCAATGCTGGCGTTGTCAATGGGGTCATTTTTCTAAGAACTGTAATCGTCCGATTGCATGCGTCAAGTGTGAGAAAAATCACCCTCAAGGTTAATGTAGTTTTAATAAAGATGGAGACGGAAAACCATTCTGCGTTAATTGTAAAGAATATGGGCACCCTTCCAATTGGAAAGGCTGTTCAATTTATAAAAAATTTGTTTCATTCAAAAGGAACGAAACAAAGTTGGCTGATTAAGGCATCACAGAATGTGTCCAAAGCTATCTCTAATTCTAGTTTTATAAACCCTAATAAAACGTTCTCTAGTCTTTTTAATAAGACAGAAGACCACAGTCAGAAGCCTTCCCTAATAGAGCAATTTCTTAAAATAGCAAGTTTTTTATATAAACCTCAAGAAATTTCCCTGGAAGAGAAAGTAAAAAATTTCTTAGATAATTATAAAAGTTTGTCCCCCACTCAAGCGAAAAAAAACTATTTAAGTTTATTAAATGAAGTTAAACAATTTTATGGTCCGTAATTATTTGAAGCTATTAACTTTTAATGTAAGATCCTTGGTGGATTCTTTAAGAAAATTAGAGTTTCAAAATTTGTTAAGGGCTAATGATATTGATATAGCCTTTATTCAAGAAACGCACTTAAGAAGACATGCCAAAATATTCATTGATAATTATTCTTTTGTTTCGGATGGCTCTTCTTTAGGTATTTCAATTGTATTAAAGAAAAATATCTCATTCTCAAAATTATTTGTTAATGAGCTGGCATTTCCAAATTCTTTAGTTGAAGTTAATATTCTTAAAAATATTGTTCAAAAAAAAATTCTTTGTGGTTCCTTATATTTTCCATGCAACTGTAACCCTTCTTTAATTACTAATGGCCTTAATGTTTTACGTAACCTTTCGTTAAGATATGATGGTCTTATATTAGGAGGAGATCTAAATTCAAAGCACATTTCTTGGGGCGATAATTGCAACAATAGCAATGGTAACACGTTGTTCAATTGGCTGCAGTTGTTTTCCCAAGATTTCGTCCGTCTTTCAGATAACATGCCTTCTTACCCTAACGGTGATTCTTTTCTCGATCATTTTCTATTATCTACAAATTTAATTGATTTTGCTAGGACTAATTTTATTTTACGCTCTTTACCAAGTTTTTCGGATCATTTTCCTCTGAAACTTCAATTAAAGTTCTTAGACTTTGATTTTATTATAAGTCCTTCCAATACTTTCTCTTCTTTCAAGAATACTAATTGGAATGTTTTTAAAAGAGATTTGGAGCGAGAAATCGCAGTACATTTTCCCGCTACAAATCGAAATTTATTAATTCTTGAAATTGATGAGCATATTCAAAAACTCTCGCAGTCAATTAATTCTGCTTGCAATGAGCATTCTTCTCAAGTTGAATTTTCTAGTTAAAAATTTATTTAAGATAAAATATGATTGGCAAAAACGGCTGAAAACTATTTACAGAACAGAACACTTAATAGAAGCAATTCAGATTATAAGCTCTTGTCCAAATAAATTGACTTGCTGAAAATTATTATTAAGGAGCAAATACAAATTGAACAAGCACAAGCATTTCGCAAACGTTTAGAACGCATTGTTCCTGGCCCGAATGCTTACAAGGACATTTTTCATATTATTGGCGGTAAAAAGAAGTTTTCTTCACCTAAAATATAATCATTATAGTAATAACACTGTTGAAAAATTGAATATATTAAGGGACTATTTCTCAGCAGTTTACAGCCCCACTGCTCCTATTAGAGACATTACTTATATCTCCTCCACAATAGATTCTGTTATTTCCTCGACTTCTCATTCAATATTTACTTTTGATGAGAGTTTTAATGCTTTGAACACACAGCGAAATTCCAAATTGACCACTTTAAGTTCAGTTATTGCTTTAGTTAAATCTCTAAATTTTAAAAAATCTTCTGGTTCTGATAATATTTCTAATTTTTTAATTAAGAAATTTCCTGAAAAAGTATTCCAGTACTTAGTTGTTTTATATAATAACTGTATTAATAACTGTTATTTTCCGGATTCTTGGAAAATGGCCAAGATTTGCCCAATTCCTAAAAAGTCGTTTGGCACAGACCTAAATAATGTTCGTCCGATTTCACTATTATCTAATTTAGGAAAACTTTTTGAAAAAATAATTCGCGACATAATGGATGCTGACTTTGCTTCTGAGTACATCCCTAACTTTCAATTTGGGTTTAAAAAACAGCACTCTACAGTACATGCCTTATGTATATTTCACAATGATATCATTTCTAACTTAAGGCAACAAAAATGTACTGTAGCAGTTTCGCTTGATATTGAAAAAGCATTCGATAGTGTTTGGCACAACGGGATACTTTTTAAAATGATTCAAATTGGTTTCAATCCTTTCTTGATTAAGTTGTTCAAAAATTTTTTTACATATAGGAAATTTTTTATTCAAATTGGTAATAACTGCTCATCATTTGGTGACATTAACCGTGGTGTACCGCAAGGCTCAATTTTGGCTCCACATCTATTTAATATTTCAGTATACGATTTTCCTCATCAATTCCATCATTCCAATAGTATTCTTTATGCAGATGACTGTTTAATTTACGCTCATCATGAGAGTCCTCAGACTGCCTTAAGCTTAGTTTCAGCACATTTGGCTTTTGCACAGACTTTTTACAAAGAGTGGGGGTTGAAAGTAAACCCTACAAAATCAGAAGCAATTTGCCTTAGAAATGCTTCTGGTAAATGTAAATACTTTGTAGTTTCGCAAAGTAAGAACTTAAAACTTTTTTAGAGGGAGTTAAAATTCCTTTTAAAGATAGTATTAAGTATTTGGGTGTTACATTTAACAAACTTGTCAAGTTTAATCAACACGCCCGCTTAATGCTTAGTAAAGCAAATAAAGTTAAAGGTTGCTTTGGACGCCTTTTCAATAATAAATATCTACCGATTAAAACAAAATTGTTAATATATAAAATTAGCATACGTTCCCTCTTATTATATGCCTTTCCAATTTGGTTTAGTATTTCTCCGTCCATGATAAAAGAAATGGAAGTTTTAGAAAGAAATATTTTAAGAAGATGCATAGGAAAGACATACTCAAATAAATACATATATGAAAATGCAAATATAATTCCAATTTCATTATACTGCCTTAATTTGCTGGAAAAATTCATTCATCGGTTATCTTCTCATGATAACGAATTATTGCAGCGAATTTTTAATTCTCAATCCGATTTCAGTTGGTCTAACACTTCATATTTATCACCAGTTGGTGTTAAACATGAATCCATTTTTTTTACTCCTTCATCAACATTAATGCCATGTTTTTACAAACAAGCATAGCCCAATACCCATAGGGGTTAGTTAATCAGTTACATGTAAACTCTTGTAAACTTTTAATTATTATTATTATTTTTTTTTTTATTATTATTACTTTTTTCCCCTTTATTATTAAACTTAGTTGTAAGCCAAACTTTAATTGAAGTACACCTTTAGATTTAGTCTTGCAATTCATTATGTCGGGGCCGGGAGCAAGTCCGTCACCCTTTTACGTTTACATATTATGTAACACAATTTCTTAACACGTTATATAAGTAGCATGAAGCTGTTTAACCATTCTGCTATTAAAATAATACAATATAGTTTTAAATACTCTTACATCATGCTTCAATTTGTAATTTTTCTTCTCTAATGTTTTTTAAAAAAAAAAAGTCTCAATAAACTTAAACTTAAACTTAAACTTAACTTAAACTTGTTGTAAATTTTGTTGGATGAATTTCTCTTTGTGGAATTATAAAAATTTTTTAGTTGCACGTTGTATGTATCCATACCGTATCTCTGCATTTAATGTTTCCACTACGATTTCTTCAATATCCGAAGGATGTTAAATATAAATATAGGACAATTTTTAAAAAGGCATATTTTACTCTTTGCGTTAGCTGTTTCCGCTATGTAAGAATTTTTGCAACTGAAACGTTCCATGTGTTTTTAAAAGTAACTGGCCATTTTGATTCATTTTTCACAGTTTTCAAAAGATTTGACAATATTTAGACTTTTGAAATTCAAAACCAAAGCCAATGTGATTTCAATAATAACACTATTCATTATACTCAGTTTACTCATCACTTGAAAGATTATCGAAGCGGACTATATACAAGACTTATTCTTTATTCATTAAACGTTTCTATCACTTTCTCAAAACGTATGCAAGGCTCAAAAGGAGACCCCAAATTCTGAATTGGTATTGAATACTGATTCGGTCCAGCCGTCCGTCCGTCCGTCCATTTGTAAGGGGCTTTTGTGGTCTCTGATAATCGTTATTCGGGACACAAAAATTCAGTTGTTTATTCCAAACTGAGTCGAAGTAGCAGCAGTTGATTGCAACAAAATGTCAAAAAGGAACAATCTTTTAAGGAAACATTCCATATTACTTATAATGTACAGAAAATTAAGTAAAGAAGATATATTGACATGGCAGCTTTGGTCCATCGATGGTGGGTATTCAAGATTTGGACTTAGCAAAATATAGTTTTTTCAATTACTTTCAAATAAGTTCTTATAAGAAACAAGATAGAGAAGTTCGGTTAAAACCGAAGCTTAAATACTCTCCATCCTTTATAATCCTCTAAAAAATAAGTTCCTATTGCCATATATATATATAGGACTATATCATGTACTTAGGCAAATAGTGTTTTTTTAAATTATAGGCGTTTGCGTTATTCAATCATGTCCATTTTTGGCATAGTGTTGGATAACGGTATCACTTATATATATACCAAATTTCAACTTGATCGTCATAGTATTGTGCAATATATAATTTTTTAAAGATACAATTTTTTCGAGGTATGTTGAGATTTTCATTAATTGTGGGCGTGTCTCTTAACCGATTTTGCCCAATTTCAATACGAAACAGCGAAATTAAACTAAGAATAAGTGTGCCAAGTTGCAATTTGATATATCAAAAATTGCGACCGTGAGAGTGCCAAAAACAGACGGATACACAGATACACGAACGGACGTGTCTCAAACGATTTCTCTTTTCATGCTGATTAAGAATATATATGGTTTGTGGGGTCTCCGAGCCTTCCTTCGATGTATTGTAAATGGATGATCAAAATGAATATACCCTCTTCCCTAGGGTGGAGGGTATAAAAATTGTATAAAATAAGGGTATCAAAATTTATCACTTACCTACCTGATTATACTTTATAATGCTTTTACATAAATTATTGCAGCTTATCTACTGAATTTAAATTTGTAAATGTTCTGAAATGAAAATTACCTAAATTTGTAAAATTTTGTAAGCTTGAAAGCTTGTTTTGTATGGTATGCTACTATATATAATGTAACACAGATGCCTCGATCAAAATGTTAAAGTAATTAATCACTTTCTGGTCACATTTGTTGTGAGTGACTGGAAAAGTTTTACGCAAAATCCTCATTTTAAAGCAATCATTGCAACACTTTCTCATGGTCTTCATTCATTTCATTATTCATACTATTGTTGTATAACTTTTTCATAGAAAAATACAAAAAAAAAATATATAAATAGAGAAAAGTTTCAAATTGCAAATCATTAATTTTACTTCATGCTTAAAAAGTTGAGCAACATCTTCATAACATCACAGCTTTGCTGTAAACTATAGCAGATAAAGTTAATAATTTCTGCTGTTCTGTGAAAACAAATGTTTAATGATGTTTAATGATTGTAACAAAAAACGTTTTTTTTTTTTATTATATTTTTTATTTTCTTTGCGTATATAAAAAATGCTTAGAAATAGCTTTAAAACTCAATTGATTGCTTGCTAATGATAATTCCGATTGCGTTTTTAATTATATGGTGGTTTGAATGAAAGAAAAAAAGCCTTTTGTTTGGTTTACGATAATCATCTATTGTACATATTAACAAGATGGGGCGTTATTCTTAGTTAGTAACATTTTGTACTACATAATACTCGGACGATGTTGTATTTACTGTTTCCAGAAAGTAATTTTTTGATCAATTTATTTTAAGATGTATAAAGAATAAAACAAAACAAAAATAATAAAAAAGGAGAAGCCACAAAACAAAAGAGCATTTAAAATTTTTATATTTCTCGTGTACGTACAAAGGCACCTGTCGATGATTTTTATAGAGTTCGTATGTAGCGATGTGTGTTAAAAAATATAAAAAACAATGCATGCCTTCGTTTTTTACGCATAGAATTTCGTGGTCAGAGCATTCATATCTTCAACATAATCAAGAGAATACTTTTATACCTTCCACATTAGATGGGCAGTATACTAAGTTTGTTGTGTCTGACATTCTCACAGACGTAGATTTTGAGATATTGAGCTGAAATTTTATTATGCAGACACTTTTGCGTGCTATTTAAAATGGACAAAATCGGTGAAAAGCCACGCCCACAATCAACAAAAATGTATTTATCTGCCACAAAAATTAAATTTTAATTTGGTACGCGTATCTTTAGTTATCCCATCCATCAATGTGTCGAAAACGGGTGTAGTCTAATGACAGAAGCGCCCACATTTTACAAAAAACCATACTCAGCGTAAAACCCGACTTAGAAGCTGATTATACATATATAAACTAATGGAGAGAGAAATCATATACCTGCCATGCCTACTATTGTAGAAGTGGAGGATACTTAAGACTTGGCTTAAGCCAAATTTATTTTTCTTGCTTGTTTTCTTTCAAATTTGTTTTGTTTAGTGTTTTTTTTGGTAAATACCTACCTGAGGTATGTCTGTCCTCATCTTCAGTAAGCAATAAATCCTAAAATTTAAGCCTTAAAAACCACTTTAGAAAAGACCTCAAATTATTTTTCTTGTTATAAGATTTGTTTGTCCGACTGTCTGTCCTTTTCCGTTTATTTAGTCTTGGTTAATATAACGCCATATGACTTTTTCGGTTGAGTTTGAATTGCATCTGCTGCTGTTGTTCATTTATTAATTTCTTGTTTTATTATTGAAAATCATTGGAGCTCTTCGTTTTTTTCTAAAGGATTTTGCATTTTTTGTTGTTTCTTCTAATTAAGGGCAGGTCTCTCTAAAATTATCGTATCTTGAAAGGTGTTTGTTATAATAAGAGCGTACGTTTAATTTAATCATAAGTCTTGATGAGTGACGTTTCAAATATATTATGAAAACAGCTGAACTGTCAATTCCGTTTTATGAAATGATATTTTATAAAAAATGAATGAATAATTTAGTGGCAATACAGAAGCAACAACAGAAACTATAGCTCTTAAAAAAACATGATATAAAAGATAAGACAATAAACTGACTTGTTAATATGTTCGGGCTCGAATACTGTATATACGCGAAAACTCTCGTAGGCCTTGCAAGATAGGGGTATAGTAAGTTTGCTATTGTCATTGGAACACGTAAAAAGAGGCGACAGAGACCTGTTGAAATATATGTATTTAATATAAGCATCAAAACCCAAGTCGATCCAAGCCTTATATGTATGTAAGTCCGTGTGTCTAACTCTCGTTGGAAGGCTAACAATCATAAGTTGAGGAATATTGACTTAAAGATTTTGTATATATAAGCTTAATATAATCTAAGCGAAAGCGGCTCACGCGGTCACGCCCAAATCTATAAAAGTTTTCCAAAAATTGAACCATACTTAACTATATTGAGTCCATCCATTGATATGCAAAAAATAGGTGGAATTGATTAATAGACACGCCCACGATTAACACAAAGTCTTTTTCTTTTAACCTCAAGTTGCGCAACTCGCGAAACAATTGTGGAGCTGGTAGCCGGCTCCTCCATTGCTTCCAAAGTTTTTAATATGAAATAACCGTTTGTATTCATGTTTAAAAAATAATAAAAATAAATTATACTCGTAACGGTTTTACCAATTAGAACAAAAATTTTCAAATAAATGAAAAAATATTTTTATGCAAAAAAGAGATTTAGCAGAATTTTACAAGGTGTATAGGAGGATCATAAGCATATCAAGTAAAGTTATATAAACAAGTGGAAAAACGTACTAAGACGAAAGGTTTTTGTTGGTTGACTCTTCCACGCCATTAATTCCTAGCGAGTTTTCCTTTCAAGGTTAAATAATGAAATAAAATCTTGCGAGATTGTGTAAAATTCTACAATTCTATTATGTTCAGCTCAGTTAGTTGAATTGAGTTAAAGAGATAGACCATATTTTTTATAGTACGTCAGAGACTCTACAAAGTATTCTGGATTAGCATCAAAATGAAATCGATCTAGATCTGCCACAAAAGTTTACCTATGAAATGGAAATTTTGTATGATTGCCTATAGTTATCCCAGCCATCAATGTGACAAAAATCGGCATGGTTGAATAACAGACACAACCGCAATTTACAAAAAATCATACTTACCATAAAACTAGACTCGCAAACTGATACGTAATAGACACAGTATTAAGAAATTTAATCATATACCTGCCACGCCTCCCCTTTTTTTTTTTTTTGTGACATTTTTATCATTTTGAAACTTTTGAAAATACAAATATAAAAAATAAAAATTTTCATTTTCAAAGTACTTTTTTAGTACTTTTTACTCAGATTTCTTTATATTATAACTGAAACAAAAAATTTCCATTTATATTAAAAACTTTAAGCAATTATTATACTTGAAGCTTAAACCTAATATTTACATACTTATCATAATAATACGGTGGAGTTATAGCAAGAAATAGATATGTTTGTCTCCCTGTCATAAACCGCAGCTTATTTCGGTTTAATTACGCCTCATATATCATCAACACATACTTACCATGAAAATTTGTGCCAACTTATGTGTCTTCAACCCTCTAGAATAGACTAGAAAATTTTCTTCTTTAGCGCCTCCACTCCCACCCCCCAATCTTTTAGAACATTGACATTTGTTTGATTATATTGTACAATAAATAGGAAACTTGGCTTCGCATACAAAATGAAAATGAATGAAACGTTTGTCTCCAACAAAAATGCTGAACAAGTAGTACAACAACGAATGAATGTTTTTCTTCTATGTAGGTGTAGGTGTATGATTTGATTTTGATTGCTGTTATTGCTACAACTCCCCCTCAGTCTATGTGCAAACCACCCACTATTACGCTGACACCCTTATTGTTTATAAATGTTAACTGAAGTGTAAGCGAAATATGTTACATGCTTGGTTTTTTGGACTTTCTTTTACGTATTATTGCAATTTTCGTATTGTGGGGGATGGTAACACACAGAATATTTATGATTAAACCAAGCTGAATTATTAGATTTTTAACTCACACTCTTGCCTCCACCCCCGCTTGCACGTAATAAGTAGAAAAGGGTCTTTAAAAGCTTAAACAAGAACAAGAATTTCGGGCATTTTTTTTTTGTTTTGCTTAATTTTCTAAAGTGATTAAAGTCATAAAAAGTGGAAAGAAAAAGAGTTGGGGGACAACGTACAAGAAGAACAATAATAATAATTATAGATAGATAGAGATAAGGGCTTAGAGTTGACAAAAACATAAAAATAATTTGTTTGGTTCAGAAAAGGGGTCACGAAGTTATCGAAGTGTTAAGTTCAAGGAAAATTAGCTTGGGGACTTGAAACATATGAGACACAATCAAATAAATTATAAATATGTATGCTGAATATGCAAACAGTCATTTTAATGAAACTGGGCTGCATGTGTGTAGAACTGCGACCCTAGAAATTAAGACAGGACATTGAAAAGTCGAATTCAAATTCTTTAAAATCACTGCCCCAAAGGAATGCTTTCGGTCGGGTTAGTCACATCAATGCAGAGCAATCTCAAGATCGCAACCTTAGGATCGTATGGCCTTATGTACACATATCAATATGATTTGGATATGGCCATTTTTCATACATTTATCTACTCCTTCAGAGTCGAACACTATGTAATTATAATTTTTTCCTAATGCTTTTCGACCATTAAGTTAATAAGTACATTACTGTCTAAATTTTCGTATGTCCGTATATACCTCTTTCCGGATGGCCTTATGTCCGTATATTCCCATATTGCAAATAACTTTTTGACAAATTATAATTTTGCTACTTTGTTGTTTGAAATATCTTTAAAAAATCTTCTCCGTATGTCCATGCGTCTGTGTACCTGTCTGTTGTTATTTGACGATCTCAGTCAGAAAATTAAACTTTTGAGCTGTAAAAACTCCAAATAGTCGTCGCAAGTTAATTTTCTGAAGTTTCCATTTATTATAAACTGGAAATTAATCGGTTGATAATTACACCCATAATTAACAAAAATCTCTTTTAGTGACAAAAATAAAGATAAAAAGTGAAATCATTTATAGTTAGCTCATCCATTATTTCGGTAAAAATGTAAAATATATTCTTTAGAGAAAAATTAACAAAATACTTTAATAGTGTTTAAAAGAAGGGGTAATTGATGCATGCTAACACCCCTTTAAAGTTGTTCAGATCATTTGATTTGCGGACTAGAATCAAAAGTAACATTTTTACCTTCTTTGGTACCAATAGGCTTTTAGAGATACTATCGAAAAAATTTTTCTTGCCTTTATATATATATATTGCATTATCCTTTCTTCATCTTAGTATTAATCGGATAACAATCAAATAAGTTTTTAAAATATCTCAAAAACTCTAATCATCTCATTATGATATCACAAAATTATTGTCACTTCATTATTGCAGATCATTAATCTAAAATAAAACTCTTTTAAAAACCAAACTTTGAATGAAATTTTACGAAAAAAGGGGAAGCACTCTACCACTCCTTATCAAGATCTTTGACACATGTCCCGGAAGTCTTTGATGATACACAAATACTTGTTACAACCGGTATAAAATCTAGTTAAGTTGCTTCTGTTATAAAGAGAGCAAGTCAAATTGATGTATTTAATTATATTAAAGAAATTTTCAGTTTCCTATAGGCACGTGTCTGGGGAGGACAGCATATCATATGTTTAAACATAATTGATCTAAAGCTAGCATTAGTCAAGTACTCTTATTTAAAAGCAATTAAAAAACTAAGTTTAGCTTAGTTCAAATCTTAAATACCCTCCAATAGAGGAAATATTGATCGTTAACATACAAGTCGAGGTTTGCAACATTTTTCCTAAATTGTGAACGTTTCTGTTATCTGACCACGCCCTTTTAGTGAATGCGTTCGGCAGATCTCAACTTCAAACCTTAATTTTTTAAATAGGTTTTTTTCTATTGTGGACATTGCTATCAATCGATCAATACCCAAATTTAATAGCGATCTTCCTGATTTCAGATTCCTATTTTAAAATTTACGACTGTGACAGAGCACCAAGGGCAGAAGGGATGGACCGACATGTCTACATCGTGTCATTGATCAAGAATGTATACAATTTTGATCCAACGCTTTTTTTTGGTGTTACAAATGGAATAGCAAACTTAGTACACCCTAGTCGCATAGAGGGTATAAAAACAATATTATAACGATTAATAATAAATAATATACAATTCTGTTTAGTGTTACATTTATGGTTTATTTTTATTATAAGAATATAGCTAAAAGTTTTGTTCTTTTTGCAAATTAAACCATAAACAAAACAAACGTTTTATAAGTTTGTTTAAAAAACCTCAAATAATACCGTCGAAATCCTGACTGACATGAAAACCTACTGTTAGTGGTGTAACCACTACCACTGCCACTACTACTACTGCTACCCTTAACTGCTTTACATTACTTTGCTTTTGTACTTCAGTAATTTAAAGCCCGCACTCTGCATGGCATGATGCATACCCCCACACTAAGCACAGTACACGTGTTAGAATATTTTCAGCCCTTTCCGTTTATTATCCTGTCCGGAACAGAGTTTAGAGGAATAATGAAAAATATGCTAATATGCATTGTAATCCCTCACAGTCACTACCTATTGTGTGCGAATGCCTTCATAACTCAATGTCAATGTTATGATACCGAATCGTGGCTATAATGAAATGACTTTAAAGTAATTTTCTTAGTTATGTATTATAATGGTGTAGTATTCAATTTTACCACTCTTGTGCGCAAGCATTCTTTACACAGTTTTTTACACCAGGCGGTGGAAAATTGTTTTGTTTTTTTAAATAACTTTGCAATTGTTGAATATTTAGAATTACAAAACATTTTCTTGTATGGTATGGCATTTTTTATGCCTTTTTGTATTAGCTCAGAGAGGGTGAACAAGTGCGTGTAACATAACGCAAGGTAGCGTGAAATGTTTGGAACGAATTTTTGAAAAATTTTGGAATATAAAACGGCCGTAGGGTATAAAAACAAGAAAAGATATTTTAGTTTATTACGTTACACCCTACGCTACACTGTGTCTCACAATTTATTCTATAATTAGCTACGGTGGAGCTATTGTCACATAAAAATATTGTCATGTAAAAAAGTCTTTTTAAAAATAATCCGATCGTGTTCAAATTTGCATTCTTGGAACAAGTAGGTCCATTTTCAATAGCCTAGAACATATGCCTCAGTTAATATCAAAACTACCTACGCTAAAAATAAACCTTTGAGTTCCAATTTTAATAGTGCCCGTGCAAAAGTTCGATAACATATATCAAAATTTGCGACCTATGTGTTGATTATAAAAAAAAGATAGAGAGATGGACATAGTTGTCTTGATTCAATCCAAATCTTTATAGTTAATGGTCCTACAAAAATACCACTGTGTGATGCTTTCAAGTGCACCATGATGTATAAAATTTTAATATAATAGCGACTAAGTTTTATCATACTTGAGGTGCATGATTTTCTTTTAAGAATGATTTTTCATAATTCAAAAATTCAACAAGGAATATTTCTCTCTTTAACTTCTTGCTTTATCATCTTTACTTTTTTGAATCACTTCGATAATCATGACACAGTCAAGTGTGGCGCTTCAGCTGAAGTGACTTTTCAATGGCACCAATACAGCATGGAAGATATAAGTTATTGCAAGCTAAAATTAATCTTGTACTCGTAAGAGGTTGACTGTGAACAAGTGCTTTCTGTGCTCTCCATGCACTGTAAAGGGGTTCGTTTTTTATTCATATTATTATCCCCACAATCAATAACATGCTCTCAACCAATAATTTGAGTGGAAGACTTTTGACCAAGACTAAGTATTAGCACAAGTGCAAGAGCTTGTTGAAAGCATATAAGACATGGACGAAAAATGCTATTTCAAAAAAAATTCAATAACGACTTTAATCCACACGTGCATATGCATATTATACTATATGTACTAAATGACTAAATTTCATTAACATGAAATTTTAAATGCTTTTTTATCAGTATATGATGTAATCATAAAATGATAATATGCATAAAAAAATTACTTTAAAGATTTTTTAAAATACAAAATACAAACAGTTTTGATGATCATAATATCTATATTTTGCTTCACTTTAATTTGCTTCCATTCTCATTATATTGCTCATTATTTTTTACAAAATATATATTTTCTTGCAATTGAAAATTATTACTATCAATACACACTCACCTCCCTATCAAAGCATCTTACAATTTTTACAATTTTCTTACCAAATTTTTAGAATTGTTGTTAGTTGCATGTGTATGTTACAATGAAAAGAAGAAACTTTTGTACATTTTTTCATTCGTAAGCACTTCAGTTTTTTTGTTTTTCTTGCCCAATTACTTTATCAGAGATCACAAGGTTAAGGCAACGCAATACAGTTTTATGTAATCACATTTCAGTAAATTTTCATTTCAAATGAAATAAAGGACAAAAAAGAAAGTCATTCACAACGTAAAGTTAAAAGAATTATTCTGCACTTCCAACATGAAAAATGCATCTAAAATCACAACCTGAAAAAAAACAAATAAGTTTAAAAAAGTTAGAAATAATAAATACGTTAAATGGTAATTGAAAAGGGCCCACTTGAATAAATTATATAGAAAGAAAAAGTAACAGTTAAAATTAGGGAGAGAATAAAAGTAGAACAATGAAAATGTGTTATAAAGTAGACGTACACTTAGTGGGGGCTTCAAACGGAACAGTTTTTTGATGCCTCACGGGCCTCAACATTAGGTTTTTATGTAAATTTTAGGTCTAAAGGCATAGCAAGAATCTTGGCAATTGCTTATTTACTCTAGCGTTAAACTCCTACTTTCTACCCCGTTTTTCTTTTTTCAAAAGATCAATGCTCAGAGGAAAACTTATATATCTATATGCACGGTGCCTTTTTATTCAATTCTTTAAAATGGATCTTTAAGAAGTCCATTTTGAGACAGGTAGTAAACCCGCATTTGTGCTGTCTGCGGGCATCTTCTTAAATCTCCTCCACATCTAAATATATAATAAACAGTAGGCACAGATTTAGGTCTCTAATAATGGCAGGCTATGTGCCAAGTTTTTTACATATTGTGGACTCGTTAAGTCCATTTTTAACAAATCTTTGGTGCACTAATTATTAATACTTTTTTAGATCATTTTTGTGCCTAAAACGTAATTTTCTTCCATTTTGGACGTGGTAATTGAGCCATTTCGTCTAATTTAAATAACAACTTGTGTACGGAACCTTAAAATGTTGATCTCTCTTCTTTGAATTTAGTTTGTAGCTGCTTCAATTGTATTAGGAAAGAGGAAAGAGAGATATTTCTCTTTGTGATGGATCACTTCTCTGTCCACTGCTTTCCCTCTTCTTATTCTCTCCGGTAATACACTCAACTTTTTCAATGGGTACTGTTACACTGAAATGTGTTAAAAAATGCGACCTGTATAAGGAACACAGTGAACAGTCTCCAAATAGATGGACATAGGTAATCAATAGGAGTAGAATGAAGGAAAAGTTTCTTTGATGTACGGCATAAAAATCGTTAACTTTGAAAGATTAATTTTGTACACTAAGTAGAAACATAGCACGAAAAATGTATTTTAATAAAAAAAAGTCAAACTCAGTAACACATAAGCCAAAATACAATACCAAACCAAGTACCTGGAGAAACTCATTAAAAATGAAGCTGTTTAGTTTACTTACCTGCAATGCAATTTCTTTAAAAGCAACATTACACCCGTGAGATTTCTTCTTCTTCGTTTAAGCGTCTTATAAAGGTCCCTTCAAAAAGTGAATAAAGTTTTTCACTTTAAGCAGCATCAATTGTAAATGAAGCAACAACATCTTATATAAACTGCAATCATATTTATACAAAAAGAAAATGTTCCAAAATACAATAAAAAGCGTACTAAGTGCAATAATAACAAGAGCGAGTACATTACTAAATAAAAGAGGGAAAAAAATACATATATGGGAGGTGGGTTTAGCGTCGATAAGAAATCAACACGGTCACGTAATAGTAGTAACAAATTCTTTTTCCTCTCGCTGCTCTTCTTACATTTTTTTTCTCTGTTACATATGGTGCTATTGCTTTATTTTTGTATACGTGATGTTGTTGTAATATGGACTACGAAAATTAAGCACTTTATATGCAAGCAATGATAACAATGGCGATAATAATGATACTCGCAGAGAAAGAAAGATACAGATAGACAGAGAGAGAGAAAGAAATATTTATTAAGAGATGATAATCAAGTTGAGTGTGAGTTTGTATAAGCAAAAGAACAAGAGTTAAAAAACTTTATTAAGAATTCCATCTCTGTTGATACAAAAAAGCAACAAAAGCAGCATTAATATAACTTAAGTACATATGTAAACTTGCAAACGCACACATATTTTTATGCTTATCTATTTATTATTATTCTTACACACCCAAATGCCATAGAGAAAGAGAGAGAACGAAAGCAAAATGAAAAGTGAGAAATACAGTGGCAGCACGTGTTACTACTGTTTGCTGATACTCATGATGATGATGATGATGTTGCACTCTGGCTCTTATTGTTGTTCGTTAGTATAATTTTTTTTTACTCTAGACCTTTATGCAAATGCTGTTTTTGTTGTTATCGAGCCAAATGAACAAAAAAAATAAATTCGAGATCAGCGCACATGTACATTTCAATTTAAATCACTGTTGTATTACTCGTTGGATTGGTCGTATAAGAAATTATTTTCGAAATAACATTTATGTCAATCAACGCAAATCACTACAAACGATTTGTTTGTTGTTATTGCACATATTTATTATAAAATGAAAAATATGACCGAAAGTGATTTTATGATAATAATAAGAGTTCGAAAATAACAAGTACAGGAGCTAAATTTAGCTTAAAGTCAATAATATTAATCAACACCAAGAGTTTTTTCGGATATCCGGTTTCTATTTTGTATCAACTGCATAAGACGGCGTCATTCTCCTACACTACTCAAAAATGTATAGAAACTGCGCCTGCCTTTGGCAAGTTTGAAATGGATGTAATTTAAATGATTACTTCGAACTTGACAAATGTCAAATTTTTTCAATCCACAACATTCATCATCGTACAGTTATAGCTATAGCTAAATATACTTCATATTCAACAATTTAAATAATTCATTAACAAAGTCTCACTTTCTTTTAGCACTTTATCTCAATGAGAAGAAATATTGCAATAAAGCTTCTCTTACGTAACCATTGAAGTTAATTTAAATTGAATGAAGTAAAAACAAGTAAAAGTGTTTATACCCTACACCACTTAATTCCACAAAGTATGTGTATGAGTACAATTAATTCAGTTCTATCAGTAAACACGAGACTCTTCGTGAAATATTATCATGTGGGAAAAGGTTCAAAAAATAGTTCGATCGGGTTCAAATTAGCCAATTAATAAGCTAATTTTTAATACTTCTTACTTACTACTTTGACAAAAAATATTAAGAATTGCAATTTTTGGCCATACAAAGAGTTGGTCTTACATGGGAGGGGTTTTAAAAATGGTCCAATGCGGTTCATATTCAATAAGTTTTTTCTCTGGTCCAATGTATACCCTTCCATAAAATTTCATCGAAATATCTCAAAAAATGCGACCTGTGGTTTGCACACAAACTTATATGAACAAACAGACTAATGGTTAAATAAAATTATAGTAAATGCCCCAAATTTCAACCACAAAAAAATTTGTTGTTGTTTTTTATTGTGGGCGCATCCTGTTGTTCGGGTCCGTACATTTTTCCCATATAAATTAATATAGCAACCAAATTTCAACTTCGTATTTTTGTAGTTTATAGATAGAGTTTTATTGGTTTGTTGGCCCAGTTCAAATAAGAAATGGCGACACACACTTTTCGTTCAATATCTCAAAATTCACGATTAAACTTATATATTTATATAAATGCGCCATTCTTTTATTTCTATTAATTATTAAAACGTGAGTCATACTTCAACCAAATACTGCAGACAAAATCCATTTTTTTGTAAATTGAGGGCGCGCCTAATTTTTGTCAGTTGTCATAGACTCTAATCGATTTTATGTACACTCGGATATCTCTAAATCAACTTGATCCAGTAAAAATGCATACTTTACATATATACGGTTCACGAAACCTTAATGTGGTAGGTACAAGTTGCAAAGGAAGGGACACACTTATTGTGCTGATATTTTATACGGAGGGTGTTACAAAATGTACGTCAAACGTACGCTTTAGGGATCAACACTCTCAGCTGCAAACAACAACAATAAAAATTAGCATCTAATAACAATCATAGCAATAACAAATATGAATTGTAAATTAATTTAACAAACGACAACAACACACAATTCAGTAAAAAAAAAATTTAAATAAAAATAAAAATAAAAACAGTCGATACGACGCATTCTAAAGAAGCGGTTTAACGCTGTAGTGAAAATTTCTTCTTCAAACAGACAATTTGATTAAAAACAAAACAAAACAAAATGGATATTCCATCAACGCCAGCATTAAATTATAACATTCTTATGAACAATAACTCTCCTGTGATGGCCACTGGGTTGCATTACATCAGTTTAAGTGAATATTTTGTGAATGATTTATCACCTACCAACGACAGTGTTTTGATATTAATGACAACTCCTCAACATAACGGTTTAAATATATCCGGCTATCATAATACCACCACAGTTTCGTTAATAATATTGGCGTGGTTTCTACTGATATCTGTTTTCTTTGTTTGCTGTTGTTTGCAATGTTTCAATGGTGGTTTTTGGGGATACACAACAGACCAACGTTGTCTGCAGTTATGCAGAATGCACAGTGATGTAATGGATGATAACAATAGACGTGTTAGTGGCATCAGCTTTGTAGACTTTATCGGAGGTAAGGCTCAATTATTTATAAAAAATACATTTTTATTCATGTATATAAATAAGTCAAGTGAATCCTTAAGCTTTCTAAACATTATTGAAAAAAGTTTGTAACATAATTTAAGGCTTTGACAAAAATAAACGTTTCTCTTAATTTACGTTTATAACTAAAGTTCGCTTCACTAGGTTTACCTTGTTGTTTATTCTTCTGCAATTTAGCAAAAGTTTATTTTAGCAAATTAACAATTTGTAAACTGTCAAGTGCCTTAAAAGTGTTTCTTTCCCTCTCTAACTCTCTACATTTGCTTTTTTCTTGGCAAGTTCATGTACTTGTACTACATAGCCCACCGCTCAAACATTTCATTTGTATACGAATATATATGCACGTGCCGAGGGCACGTTTATATATAAAACGACCATATTTTATTGACTCTAAACACATGCTCTACTCTCCAACATTAGCTTCGTTTCCGTATCGACACAGCAACATCTGTGTAAACGTTAGTGAAAAAGTGTTATAAGTTGGCCCTTTTTGTTTTTCTTTTTCGCATTTTTTGGCTACAAGCCAAGTGATTTCCTTTTTCGGTTTTACCGTATAATATAGCTGAGATTTTAGGAGGGAATAAGACGAAAAACTGTTCGAATATCAATCATGTTTAAATTTTTTTAATTCTTTTTTAAATTCGTCCAAGAAGTATATAAGAAAATTGCAAATAATGTAAGCCAAAAGATATGCTGTGTTTCTATTAATATGTAAAGTTTCATTTAGCTTATGGAAAATTTAATTTTAATCATTTGAATAATGAATACATTTTGCCATGAATTCAGGTCTAGTATCAAGCATTCCTTAAATTATAGAAATTATTTCAAGTTCATTAAGTCAATTATTATGATACTTTATATAAAAATTAACTCAAATTGTGAGTATAATTATAATAGTTATTTAAAATAGTTTAATTGTTTAATTAAAGTTAGACTCGACGTATTAATGTTATTATTATACATGTGTTGACTTGCATATAAAGGAAAAATATATTATTATTATTTGTTGAAAATATTTAAAAAGTCACTTATCATTTGTTTCCTCATTATGAAAAACTGAATTGATTAACTATGTCCTTCCTTCTATGCATTATTGATTTTCTTCCCCTGTTTTTCACTTCTACATTCAGTGCAATAGCGTTCAATTTATTGTACATTATTCATTTAAATGTAACTTACATTTGTAGATAAAAATCATTAAGATGTTAAAAAATTATTGAGCACAAGGATTAACAAGGAATATGTGAAAAAACTAATAAATGGCCCCCTTTTCTATATAAAAAGTGGGCGTGGCAGACATCCAATAATAACCTTTAAAGTTTATGTATTGCAAGAAAGAATATGCAGTAAATAAAATTTTTGATAAATTATAGGCATTATTTATACGGCCCCGCCCATTTTAGTATGAAGAAATAAGATTAAAAAAATAATTATAAATATTATATGCTTCATTTCACAGATCAATTTTTGTTGTTGATAGTTGTCGATTTTGGGCGTGACACTTGACTAATTTTGCCCAATTTTAATATGAAAAAAAAAGTGAAATTGTCAGTTCAAAATCTCAAAATGTATCCCAACAATAGACGGACACACACGTTCTACTTCTTCGAAAATCTCTAAAAAATTAACTCTACCTAGGTTAACTTTAACCTAGAGCGTGCTTTTCACCCAATGGTTCTCAACTTCTATTCCAACCTGACAAACTGACGAATATAGCTATATAGTCAATATAGTCATTTCAGAATTTAATGCTGATGAAGAGTACAGAGAGTTATTGTTTAACGTCTACACCTATCGTGAAGACTTATTAGTTTGTTTCGGGTTGTTAAGCGTCCCCAGCGCCCCCAAGAAGGTCCCAACTTTAGAACTTACGTCATAGTCTATGTAAAGTGACAGGGTTTTCAACCATACACTACCAGCTTGTTCCACAGCCTCCGCGATTCTCCCACAAGGGGGCCTACCCGAAAATACGTACTGGCAAGAACGTCGGGTTCTTGGGGCTCCAATACCCCGTGGTACCAAATTCAGTCTTTGGTAGGACTGTCGATCATTCGATCTCCCAACTTCGGTTGGTATCCCATTTATGTTATGTTTGCTAAAAGGTAGTTAGTGATCCCTGGAATTATCCAGAGGATTTTAATACAAATTGCTTTTTGCATAATACTGTTGCCCCGTGATCCTTGGAGAAAGTACCTATGCCAGTACTCCGTTTGAGGGCGGGGCCCTGATGAAGAGTACAGGTGTAAGGTTTCAGAAGTCTCCTTCTCTGAGCGTTAGGAATGTTTTGTTGAAAACGTCCAAAAATATCATATTACAGCCAAGAGTAAACGAACATTTCATATACCAATGAAAGTTTTAAGGTACTGACAATTATATAATAACTGATTAGTATAAGAATATTATTCTCAATTTACTCAAGATTCTTAAAGATTTAACAAGAACATTTACACATAAATATACACGATTTTTTTGTAATGATAAGAAGAAAACAAAATTTAATCCATTACAATATATTCTCACGGAAGAGCTTGTCAATGTTTGTATATTTCTAAACCGAAAATATTATATATATGTGTTGAGTACGCAGATGAAGTATATGTGGCGTGTGGTCTCTGTACGCTTTATTGCATTATTGGAAACTCATTGTCAGAGAAACCTCATTGAAACTCGTATCGAGTGCAATACACAGTTATTGTCTGCATAAAATTCATATGGATCCAGCATAGCACAGAACAATAACTATGTAGAAAAGAAAAATTATAGAACAACTAGAAAATTGTTATAAACAACCGCACCAACACTTACACAACATTAAAGGATAGAGACAAAATTCATATGCTGGATATAGCATCACTGTATACATGCTCATTTATTGAGATGAAATTATATATAGATTTACCGTAGAGAGATGTTTATTGTACACTAGGCAAAGGAAGGGCAAGTTAGAGGTAAAAAGAAATAACAACAGAGAGAAAAACTCATTCATTTTCTTTGCACACTGAACGTGTGCTTGCATAATAATGACATTATTTCACGTACACACACTCACTCCACTGTTACCTGCACAATCAAGCAACCGAGTTTCTGGTAATAATGCGCTTGACAATAATCTACCCGCTACGTACAATAGCTGGAGCGATGATGATCATGAGAATGACGTCGTGTATGACAATGATGTTAATATTTGTTCTTGTTATCGCTTTAAAACTGTTGCTAACAATTGTTATATTTGTTTTTATTTTATTTTTTGGTCCCTACGTGCATACCTATGTATATTGTGCATGTTTTTTTGTTTTTTCTTCTTCTTAGCGTTCCCCTGTTTTCTTTGAAAAACCATGCGATGAAAGGTTCCCAGCTTGATTATCCATTCTAATAAAAATTTGTAATGCTCACACACATATACACACATACACACTCTCACACACATTTATTCAAATGTAAATTATAGTTTTTCCATCTTTATCCTACAATTTCTACCAAACATACACATGAACATATACATTGATTATTTTGTGTATAAAATATAGACGTTTGTACGTACATGTGTGTTCTCTGGGAAAACCACTGCAAAATGATGTGTAAACAAATGGTTCTTGTTGTTCATTCCTATGGCAGTGTATGGTATGGATGTAAAGACAAAATTAATGCATGGCAGCAGAGTATAGTTAACATAGTGGAATAGCCTTGTGTTGGTTGTGTATAGTGGCAGTAGTTTATTTGCAATTGTTGTAATTGTCAGTGTCAGTATTAGATAGTGTCAAAATGTAAATTAATACACAAACAATTGTGATTGATTGTAATGATATGATAACAATAATATGGAAATATTTATCCAGAGACTAACACTTGTACGAGAAAACAATAGTTTTGTAATTTATTCACAATGTTCGATCTATTGAGCAGTTTTTTGTGGCATTTAAAGACAAATATCTCTTGAATTTAAAGCTGCTAAAAATTGCTCTTGAATTGAAAAGAATCATTTAAGGTCCGCTTTTTTAGAGAGATTTAAAGAAAATAGACGAGGTTGGAAAACAGGCGTGGTTACAAATTACAACAAGTATTTATTGAAAGTAACTAAAAACATCAGTAGAATAGGTATTACGTATCCACGTGCTGCCCCAAGTAAAGCTTTACGTAAATGGTGGACCTCTGTGTTA
The DNA here is from genome assembly GCA_949710015.1 of Crataerina pallida. Taxonomy (NCBI): domain Eukaryota; kingdom Metazoa; phylum Arthropoda; class Insecta; order Diptera; family Hippoboscidae; genus Crataerina; species Crataerina pallida. Next base: position 9,539,370 of record OX453292.1, on the reverse strand, counting down.
TGTGACCACGCCCATTTTTGACACATTGGATAGATTAAGATATAAGTACGTGTACAAAATGTTATTTTTAAATCTCAAATTTTGCAAGCCTAAGCATTCCAGCAAAAGGCTGGGCCGCAGGGACTTGTCTTGACTTTTGAGACAGCTTTCCACTAATTTACCTTGTTACCTAGTTACCTTAAATTAACAAAGATGTAATGAAATATTTCTATATATCGCATATATCCCATTTATTTTTCCTAAGCGGCTGTCTATAATGCTCTAAGAAACTAGTACTGCATCTGTTCAATTCATTGCTCAAACAAAGTGTTCAGCTCTCTAGCTTCCGTTATTCTATTTTTCTCAGGTATTTGTCTGGTTAGTTTCTATCTCATATTAAGCCAATTAGTAACCATTAAATCGTGTTAAGTGTTTACATTTAGGATTTTTTCTTCTTCCCTCTGATTTAGTGTTTAACTAAAAACGGAAATCATCATTATATGAAAAAAAAAAAACAAAAAAAAGAAACAATCCAATGGGTTAAGCTGTCTTTTATTATATCCACACACACAAAATTCTTTCTTTTCTTTCAATCAGGTTTAAGACTGTCCATTTGTTTTCATAAGGCTTTCAGGTTAGGGCTGTGACCCTTCTTAAATCAATTTTTCTCTTTATTAACCATAAAATTCTTCTACTGAATAATGTGTTTGATAAAATTTTACAACTTGCTGACATAAATAAAAAGTATAATAAATTATTGCACATAAAAGCATCTTAAATGATCATTTCAACTTCCGGCTAAATTCGAACGCGATCAAAGCATATATTATGCGAAACAATAGGAATGTTATTTAAAAGAAATAGAATAGAACAAAAAAACAGTAGCTAAAAATATTGAAGAATAGAATTGGTTTTGACCAAGTTTTGCATTTCCATTAAACCTAGAAATGAAATAGAAAAAATATATTAATATGTTATAATCTCCCACATGAGATCGAAGGTATACTAAGTTTGTCCCTCCGTAATGCACATACCAGGAGAAGACTACAGAGACCCCTTAAGTATATATATTCATAATCACCATCAGATTCTGAGTTCGCGTCCGTTTTGAGGCGTCTGTTTTCAAAACACTCGCGGTTGTAAATTTTACTTTGTCACACCCACAATGATCAAAAATTGAATTTTAAATTAGAATTTCGTACATATTTACGATTCGGAAAAAACAACTGATACGCCTACAATTTGTAAATTGAAGAAACTAATGTATCGTATACACGACACATCAAGATCCATTAACTGGGAACAATAAAGCAGCATTTCGATTTGGTAAACATACGTACATATTTTTAAGGCAGTAAGCCTTACAGGCGAATAGAGGCGAAACCGTAAAAACAACACAAAAGTAAAACCTAATGATTCGTTAATGGATCATATATACTAGTTACCACTTTGATGAGTCGTGAAAAATCTTTATAAAAAATCTTAAATTCTACGCTTCATTTACATAATCTTTTTATTCAACTTCTACTTAAGAGAAAATATTTTCTTAAAAATATTTCATACAATGAATCATTCGAGGCTTGTGTGTCATTTGCTTAGTGTTAGAAAATGACATGACTTTGTCTTACAAAACTGCCAGTTTAGACATTTTATCGTTATGGCTTAATGTCAGTTACTTTGATTTAATTTTACATATATGTGAAATCTGACAACATCATGTGATATATTTTTGAAAGGGATATAAAATTAAATGATTTCAATTCTCTGTTTTTTGATAAGATAAGTAAGTGCGATATTAGGAGTGTGTGACATGTAGGAAAGTGATAAAATCCAAATAGTCATCCTGCATTAAGCACACCAGGGACTCTACGTAAATGAAATCATTTGAATTAAATTTTAAATTATAATCCACAATGCAGCCTAATGAAATTGATTATCTCCCTATTTTTTATATTGTACGCAATTATTGTTGTATTTATAACCACTTTTTGTTCTAGTTATTCTGATATTATACAATATTAATTAAAATGAATTATTTAATAATAATAAAAAAAGGAGTGAGGAAACTACATTTGGCTGAAGTCAAATCTTAAACAGCCTCCGTATGTATTATGTATAAACTTGCAAGTCAAGTTGTAAATATTTTGTAAATATGTAAATAACTTTGGCGTGTCTGTTATCTGATCACGCCCATTTTGGGTAAATCGATATATGACATAATCATAAATATGTGTTTTTAATTTCCACCTAATAGCTCAATTTTTGATGCAGATAAATATATTTTTGTCGATCGTGGGCATGGCCCATTACCGATTTAACCCATTTTAAATAGCGATCTGCGTACAAAAACTAAAAGTGTCTCGTGGAGCGTATAAAAATGAATCATAACTTTTTTACAACAATGGTAAACAATTTAAAATTAAATTTACACAATCGAATGCGTGTAATAAGTATTTACATATTTACGGCCGCCTAATTAAAATATGTAAACAAAAATTGCACTCCCTCCTCTCTCTCTCTCTCTATTTCTATATTTAATTAATTTTTGAAATATGAATAAAATTAAAATAATTTAATGATAAATAAAACAACAACATTACTTGCCTTCTATAATAACCGCTAAGTAGCGGTAGGTGTCCGGATAACCGCACAACAACCGCGCAACACAATTGAAATAATTAAGCACTATTTAGTATAATTTGGTTTTAAGTAGAAATAAGTAAAAAAGTAGTTCTGGGCAAACTTTAAGTACCCACCACTACTGACAAGGTGATATAAATGTATGTATGCCCTACCAAACAAACATATGTATTGAATTCGTGGCTCCAACTGTTAGATAGTTTTGTGTTGATTGGAACTTGGAAATATTTGTACATCATTTCAGCTCAATATCCCAACACTTCAAATCGATTAAAATCTTAATATTGATCAATAATATTTATATATTATGGAGTCTGTGGGGAGGCCCCGTTAAACGAAATAACAAATTTAGTATGCTAACCACCTAAATATCAAAATTATAACAGTTGCATAAATTAATGCCTGATAATAAAAAATACAATAAAAAAGTGTTAATAATGAAAACAATTATTTATGAGACTTGTTCATCATATTTTGCAGACACCTTATAAAGCGTTTCAATATTTTATCAACTTTGCGTTATTAAATATGTCCACAACTAAATACCCTTAGAAGCAGTATCACATATGGATAAGGCCCCGATTCAATTTTTGACTTGAAAAGTGTAAACAATGAAATTTCTCTCAACTCCTAGCATCCGTACTGGTGTCCATTATAAAAATAATTTAAAATTCACATCAATTGCGTAAAAGTACATGAATTTGCATAAAACAACAACCACAATAACAGCGGCGCAACTGCAATGAATTGATTTGAATGATTTAATGCAATCATGTGCTGTTTGTTGTAGTTAATCAACATAAATCGATTGATAATATAAAACAATAGTCACCTCATAATCATATCTGAATGAAAGTAGATACAACAACCCACACAAGCACATTCAACTATTCATACAAAATCACAAATAAGTACTTGTGTACGTACTGAATTATTGCTGTTGCTGTTCATTTTTACAATGGAATTTGTTTTTCTTACAGTAGGCAATAAAAAATTCTAACAGTAACCATCATATAATTTAATCTTTTATTTAAAATACAATAAATTATTGTATATAGAACACAGCAATGTAGAAGAAGACCCCATTTCCATTGCAGGGTACTAATAGTTCGTTCTAACCTCATTATGTAGTTTATTTATTAATTTAAAAAAACACTTTTTAACTGTTTTTAACCTTGAAAGCTCAGCTTACACTCGTTTAAAACAATATGGAAAAATTCTTCTATCTTCAAATGAAAAGACAACAAAATTCATACAGGCGGCAAATTTTGAATGCCCACCACCTTAGGCTTTAGAAGCAAGACAAATACCTTGCTATAGATAAAGAGATAGATAAAATAAAACCTTAACAATTGCACTCCCGATCATGTTATTGCATATACAAAATTTTAAATCTATCCAACTCTATCTGTCTGTCCGTTTAAATCAAAAAGCCTTTCTAAGTGTTTCACATGTGATGATAAAGCCTGTAAGCCCTTGTAAGTAAAATATTTTAATAAAAGCAGATGAATAAATTAAATTAAATGGCTTTGGTCGAATCTGAAATACCCTACACATACGTGTATAAATAGTGGGTGTGGCGCGTCCAATAGAATTCTGCCCCAACTAAAGCTTTTTATCAATTATAAACTTATAGGGCTACGCCCATGTTCCATACTTTGAAAGCTGCACTAAATAATTGTGTACTAAATTTCTTCTTATAGCTATGTAACCGCCGCATCTATACATGAACTATAGGCGTGGCAGATACCTAAATATAAATATTCACATTGTCGGCATTTCAGTTACCTAACCACATCACTGCACAAACTATTTGTAAATATGTGTTTTCAAGTATTTCAACTTCATACCTGATAAATAAAGTTTTATCGATCGTGGGCGTATCTCTCCTAATCAATTTAAATAACATCATATGTACAAAAACTAAAAATATATATACAGCATAAATATAATTCATAACTTATGGCCGTGAGAGTTTCAATATGGACAAACGGACGGACATGACCACACATATATGTACATATTTTGTATGATCCCCGAAATTAATCTCTGGGTGTTGCAAACGGAATGACAAACTTAGTATGCTTCCCAACTAATATGGAAGGCATTAAAACCCTAACACAATAACAATAACTAAACCGTGCAGGGCAAACAAAATATATACATATAAATATGTTAAGATAACAACATGACATATGAAGTAAAACGCAAGTGAAGAAAAGTTGGCTTAATCCAAATCTGATATACCCAACACAAACACATTTGTATTAACACCGTGGGCGTGTTCTCTGTTAAGTTCTCCTTTAAAAATCATTAGAATATATGTTATGCTTCATTATGAATATTACAGTGTGGGCTTGTTTGCAAGCCAACCCTGCCCATTTTCAGCTTATTGTCAGGAGAAGTACATAAGAAATGGTCTTGAATCAGTAAGAGTATCCTTATATACATTCTTATAGCCAAAGAAGATTTTTTCTAAATATGGGACGATTTACTATAAAGTTTCAGTTAAATATTTTAATTTTTGCAACACGCGGAATTTTATGCTGATCGAGTAGGGTTGTGTTGCAAACGGAATAAAAAACTCAGTACATCATCCCACTTAGGTGGATGTTATAAAACTGAAGCAAATATAAATATAACGTACGTATGTATGTATGTATCTACATATGTGCTAACATTACGTAAATAACTACCTGGAACATCCACCCACATGTGCTCACACATATATATACGCACGAACATAAATAAGAAATATAGAAAAGCAAATACATAAACAAGTGATAACATGTATAAGAAATTTATAGGTAGTGATGATATTGAACGAGTGCATATGTGTAAACATGTGTGCAAATGTGCGGCCTTGCAACACTCTCATATGGAGTTTTTTTCCCTATTCCGTAATGATATTGTATTGTATTTTTTTTTAATAAAGAAGAATTGCAATCTGTATATTTGTTATTGTTATTATACTAAATGCGATAAATATCAATTTCTTTTTACCCATCTATCCTCAACCTATCCTGTCCTGTATGTCAATCATGCGAATGTTGTTGTTGCAGTTGCTTATCGATGCAGTCAAATGCATAAACATTTTATTGCAATTTATTCATATTCTTATACCCCTTTTTTTTAGTTATGTGTGAGTGTAAAACGCATACAACGCATGCGATATAATTCATTCATTTATTGTTTGTAGCTTTCTTTTTTGTTTATATACACACACACACATACATTTATAATCCATACCTTTTTCATACGTGCGTAAGTTCTCTTACTCTTACCTGCACTCACTTAATCTCCTCACTGGTGAAACACTTAAATTAACTGGTGTGTAATTGGAGACAACACAGTTCACTAATTGTCGTAAACATTTAAAGGCGCGCGCATTCGATAACGTTTCGCTCTTTTTCTTCTTTAGTTATTGTTGTTGTTTTTATTTTTATTTTGTTTTGGAAAAAAAAATTAGTACGAAAAACACAAAAATAACTGTAATTATATACGTATTATACGAGTGTGCATAAAAGTGTAAGCCAACGACTCTTTGAATAGAAAGAAGTTTACTTCACTTAACTTTCCTGCCATACATTGGAGCTTGTAACGAAAATATATGAGGAATAAGTGAAAAAAGATCTTAAGATTACAAAAAAAAATATTAGTGAAAAAGATGCATTATATGTAAAAATAGAAACACCAGCTTAAAGTTATTAAATCAACATTGAAATTCAGTCCGTGCGTCTGTCTATATGACTTTGTTTATAACTAATTTTCTAACCGTAAAAAAAATAGAGTTATCGATTTTAAACTTTGCGGCAGCATGTATCACCCAACTTGATAATAAAAATAATTAATATTTTGTAGAAAGGGAGACACGTCCAAAAGGCTCCATTTGTGTGGTTTTTTAAAAAAAAATGCACTAAGATCCGTGTAAGTTATCATTACCAGGCATCCAAAATTTAGTTTAAGGATATTTCGATTTAAACAAAACAATAATTACTTACGCTTTTATCTGCAGAGTATGACAAAAAGTTTAATCGAACTCATTAGAGAGTTTCAATGCGTTAATACCCACTACGGGTATTTAAATTTTTTTTATTTCTTCACTGTAAAATTTATTCTTCTTCCATTAGGCGCAAAAAGAAAATGATGCAGTAGAGTAACATTAGAGAACCCCTACAACATAGGCATCCTTGATGAATAATAATCAAACTATAATTTAATTTAATCATATCCGTCTGTCTGTAACAATGTTTGCTGTAGACTTTATACTCAACTTGATACTGCCAGTCGCTAAAATCGGTTACAGGAGAAGTAAATGTTTTAAAGTTTTTTTATTATTCATTTTATATGACTACTACAAGTTCAACGTTTCAAAGACCCAATCAAGCACGTCTGTATTGAAAGATTAACAGTCACAAACCTAGACATATTGAACTGAAATCTTATACACTGCAAGAGCTATTATATGCACGAAAACAATTGACATTTAAAGATTTTACAAGAACCTTCAATTGCAAGAATAATACCTCTACCTCTTTCTACGCTTCGAAAAAGCAATATATTAAATCTTATTGCACTATATAATAATACAAATGTTACAAAATTAGATAAATAAAAGATATTTTTTAGTGCTTAGTAATGTGTAAGAAACACTCGTAAAAATTGTAAACTTTATCTTTGTGATTATAACATATGAAAACGTTATAATCAAGCCCGACCATTTATTACCTCATACTACTTGGTTTCAAAAGTATTACTATTCAAGTAACGCAATTTGTTAAATAAAATTTAGTCCTTGAAAAAACTTCATAGAAAAAGAAAGGTTCTAACAATAGTTTAATCTAGTCCAAAATTAGAGCATATAATTTAGGGGCTTTGTAAATGAATTTATATAAACAGAGCAGGCAGGCGGAGAAACGGATATGATTTAGTCTATTCGGGAAGTGCTTCTGTATCGATGGGTAGAATTAAAAATAGGTCTCTCACTAGCCGTTCAACAGTTAGAAACAAACATCTACCACAAGTGGTGTAGGGCATAACAATCGCATTCTGATAAATAACATGCCCTTCTCACTTTAAATAATTACAAATACGAGTATAATTAACGAGAGCAGTTGAAACAGATTAGATAAGTTAATATTTATCTTTCCTCTGCTAGACTAATTTGTTCCAACATTTTTGTTGTTTGTTGACCATTTTATAAATCACAGTTTTTTATATTTTTCGTAATTTATTGTCTCCAACAAATCCCAAAATGGAAACAACAACAATAATAAGATTGTTTTTGTAAAAGTTATATAAAATTGATATAAATAGACATTAATGTGGCAAAACTAGTTAAAGTTTGATGACATTAACTGAAAGTTTTTTGAGGATAATTGATTACACTGTCAGTGAATTTGTGTACATACATACATACATATAGAAATAGACGAAATGTTTATTTATATCAATAGAAACACCATGTAGACTAGCTCTTATACATCTTTTAAGCCCTCCACATAAGAGGAAAGGTACTCTAGGTTTGTTAAGTCATAACCAATATCTAGATGTAGACATCAGATACGTTACAAAGTATGTAAAATATATTCTTGAGCAGCATCAAAAACTGAGTCCACCTGTATTAAGTATTTCGTCCGTGGAGACGTACGCCCCAACCAGAGGACGTTTACCTAAAAGCCTTTTTATGGCCATGAAGATAGACGGGCAGACATTATAATTTAAGTTGAAACTTTTTTCTTATTATTTTCAATTGTAAAAGTAGAATTGTTAGAATCCCTCCTCATATATATAAATATATAGAGCCTTCCAATAAAATAACGCATAAGAATATTTTTTTGCATTTTTTTTTTTTAAATTTTCAAAATTTTTTGGTAAAAGATAACATATTTTTACAATATATATAACATTATAAAAAATGTCAGTTTAAAAACAAAAAGCCAAATGGCTTAAAGTTTCATATAGAGCCTCCTGGTTTATAAGCTAATATGTGTATAGCAAAATAAAACTTCCAGCTTGACAGGTTTATTAAAAGTTTACAAAACATTTCGCTCAGTGCATACAATTCTCTAATAAATGCACTTTTTTAGCACATTTGTGTTAACAGAAAATAAATAACAAGGTCACCACTACACACGCGCTGTTTCAACAAATTAAAAAAAAAACGGGAGAAAAACAAAAACTTTAAACTAAAAAAGATATATTCACACCAAGTAAATAGAAACAACAGCAACTATTCTAAAAGAAAATAAAGAAAGAAAGAGTGAAAAGTCAAACTGAACTACCTCCCCAGAAAGTGCAAATCAGTCTTAAAGTGATGCCGCACTATTAAAGCCGTGCACCATTTTTATAATATTTAAGAAAGAACCGAAGTGTTAATGTGCTAAGAAATTCACAAAACTTGTACAATACAAACTCTACAGTATGGTCGACACAGTATTAATGTTAACCAATCAAACTGACACTCGCAACGAGCAACTCGAATTGCAAAATTTCAATTTATTACAAAACTATTCAGTGCTACTGAACAAATTGGAACAATTAGCTCTTGACGTGGACAAAGAATTGGAACTGTCGCTGGCCAATGTGGACTTAATGTCATCGGGCGATATGAGTTCATCGGGATCATCTGGGCCACATATCAGTTATACGCATGGTTTGGATGAAATCGAGTATACGCGTGTTGTCAGCGATATTTGGGTGGGCATTATATTAACCCTGTTGGTTGTTTGTGTCATAATTTTATTATGTGCCGGCTTTTTATATCACAAATTTCAACAATGGAAATCGACATGTAAGTATGAAGCAATGTCTAAGTAATGCATAATCAATTTTGTATACCCTTAACATGAAATATATAAAATCGGAGGTAGTATAAATGTGTTGTTCCGTTTGAAACACCTAAACTGACCCTAAAAAGTATATATTTATTCTTGATTAGCCTCAAGAGCAATAAACTGGGTGAAATCGATTAAATGCCGCGCCTACAATCGACAAAAATCTATGTATCAACCACAAAAATTTACTTATCAAGTGGTTACAATGAGTTTATCCATTGATTTATAGAAAGTAGGCGGCATCAAATTATATACACACCCACAATTTTACAATTTTTGAGCAAAGTACGACTTCTAAGTTGATACATAGTACATACCCTATTAAAAGATACTTGACACGCCTACAAATTTCTATATAAATGTGCACAATTGTCTTTTTATTCTTCCGTCTTTAGTTTTCCATGACTTGTATGCCCCATAAAATTCAAGAAACCTTCATATTCTCATCACTTTTTTTCTGATTATGGATTTTGCCCAAAATTGATTTCTACCTTTATATAAATAAGTATGTGTAAAGCATTTATGTATATATATATATATTGCTTATTATTTATATATATTATTTATTTTATCAATTATCTTCCAACTAATATTAGCCACAATTTATAATGTGTTCAATTATATCCATTAGCGTAGTTACGAAATTGATTTAATTAAATGCCAAATTGTTGGTATTATGTTTGTATATATGTATTGACCAAACAATATATAAATATATATTTCAAATGTAAAATCGTTTTAGTTAATACCTGGTAACTATAAAAGAATTAGAAATTAGCGACAAAATTCAATGAAAAAAATTTTAGCTAATATGAGTTTAAACACTTAATAGTATAAATTATAAAACTTAAATGTTTTAAACAACTGTATTGAAATAATTGACCACGAAGCTCATTAAAATTAACCAAAGTCTCTCTGAAGCCCATACAACCTAAAATAAATCAATTTTTGAGATATTTTAATGAAATTTGTACAAAAACATGTATTGGCCCAAAGAGGAACTGTAATCAAAATGAAGCGAATTGGACCCCATGTAAGGTTTCTTTATAATGGAAGTATTTTGCAATTTTTATTATTTTTTGAAGAAGTTTGGTGAAGAATAGCTAATTAGCTTAATAATTGACTGTATCAAATTTGATACCGATTAGACCATTTTTACAACCCTTTCCCATATAATGACATTTAACGAAGAGACTTATATGGCAATACCTCGGGTTTACTGACTAATTAATCTAAACTAAAAACGTTTGTGGAAGTAAACGGTAGAGGGTATTATGTGTACCACACAGAACTACCGGCTGAACTGTTTTAAGCATGTTTGCCCCAAAGGACTAAATCGTTGCAAAGAGAACAACGGATCCATCCGTTTGACGGTCGTTGGAACTCTCTCTCATCTTTTTTGAGATATTGAGTTAAAATATTGCACAAATATATCTACGATCAGTAGATGGGTTCCTATTTAAATTGGCCTTTCTTTTTCGTTTTTACTAGTTTTCTCCAAAGTCTTTGTTTACAGCACTTGCTTAGTTTTCCAAAAAATGAAATTTTAATTAAATGTGTGTGTGTTTTGCCCGCTCTGAAAGTACTATGTCAAAAACCAGATTGAATTAGATTATTTTGTTTACAGACATCTTTTATCACACGCTTTATATTTAACTTTTTTCATACTCGTACATTGTTTATCGAATAAATATTGTATGATAAAAAATTCCAAAAAATTTCCACAAATTCGTGAAGATAAGACGAAACAAATAAAAAAACATTTGTGCTGTTTTCTCACAATTTGTTCGTTTATATTTCAGTTCAGTTGACACATTTTATAAGTGTTTTGTTGTTTATGTTAATGTTTTTATTTTGCTATCGCACGCATACACGTACCATTGGCTTTTAGTGTCAAAAAATGTAATGAAGTAGTCATGAATAATTTATAATTCAACAATGTTTATCCAAAAATGTGATTACATTGAACGCCTTCTTATGGTAGACGCGTTATGTACGCATTATTTATTATAAAATAGAATTTTTGCTCTCAATCGCGATCAATATTTTGTCATCATTGGAGGAGTACATAAGTTTGATTCAGGTTTCATCTTTAATAGGCTGAACATCCTCCTAGGCAGTGGGCATGGTATGTATATAATTTCGCCCTCTTTTAACAACTGTTACAATGTGTTCCGTTTTAGCTCAACTATTAATTTATACGCTGAAGAAACATTTTCACCCTTCATCATAATGACGTGGCGGTACATTGTTTTTGTTCAAACTTTTGCAATTAACAGAAACGGGCCAACCTTATCTTCAAAAGTATACATATTCTTCATCAGTATTAACAGAAATGTCGATTTAGCGTATATGTCCGTCCATATCTGCGTATTGATTTATTGCGCTAAAATTTCGTACACACAATTTTTGAGAACTACTACAGTTTCTTATTACAATTTGCCAAAATCGGACCAAGCACACGCCCGAAATGGCCTCCTAAACTTTACATCCGGAGCTTTCAGCACTTTTACAGTCGCAAACCTTGAAATATCGAGCTAAAACTCGGGTTCATCGTCCACGTCAAAAAAAAAGTTTTAAAAATGGACAAAATCGATGCATGAACTGTTTCATACCTTTAAATAGTTCATAAATGTGAGTATTTAAGATTATTTTAAATACAACTTCATTTTGCTCGTTAATTATAAACTTGTATTTCTCAACGAAATCCCCACCTATTATTATTCTCATCTTTACTTACTACGTCCCGTTTCTTAGTTACAATAATTTTTAACTAAATACTTGTAATGTATGATTATTATCTATAGTTTCGCTTTTGTATTCTCTTTATAATAAAAACGCGAACGTAGTACACTTGAGAGTGAGCGAAAAAAAAGCAGAGCAGAACAGAGCATAATAATAATTGAATGTTATGTTGAAAGAAAAAAAAAAAGAATTACGTTCCACAAGCATGCATACTACTAAATACTATTCATACTACACACATACATTACAACTGGTTAACTGGTTTAAGAAAAGTACAAAAAAAATTCCATTCACAAGCAACTAAACAAAAGTATGTCCGTACATACACGAAACAAAATGTATGAGAGAAAGAGAATTATTATTAAAATAAATTTCACCGCAATATTTCTTCTTATATTGCAAATGTGTTACAAAATTGTTACATACACACATACACACATACGTATATGTAAAGTTAACGACCCGCAAAGAATGTGTGAAAGCACACAAGAAAAACACTGTAAGCAGCAGCTACACGAGCACCGAAGAAACAACAGCAAAAGATGAAAAACAATAACATCAACATATGGATACAAGAAATCTATCTGCAGATAAAAAAGACAAACGTATTACAACATGTAAAGGGTCCGTCTGTATAACAAACATATTATTTGTACCGCAAACATGACCACAAATATGGCAAAAACATACATGAGTGCGTTTACAGAATTCTATTTAATAGCAAACTACACCTAACTAGCAAATAGCACAAGCGAAACGTAAGAACTGGTTAAGTGTTAAATTAAGAAGCAACAACTGCGAAATTGAACGTTTGACTGGCAGATGTACATATTTATAGTGAGATGGCAACAGTAAGAGTATGATTGTTAATACATGAGGGTTTCTATAAGAAGACGGGTGTAAACGTATAGTTTTGAAAATAACTTATCAAAGGTACTTGTGTGCCTGGTTCGTTGGACTGGAAATTCACCTTTAATACTTACACTTATTTCTCTTATTGTTATTGTTATTTTTATTATTTAATTCATCAGTCCATCTTTATCGTATATTCTCTGACTTGTTTGTGTACGTGGCTGGCGTGGCGTATACGTGTCATATTGAACGTTTGCTTTTGTGCTCTATTATTCAATATTTTCTTTTTTTAACATTCAGTTTCTTATTTCCTCTCATTTGAGGCGTATTGCCAACTGTTGCATTTATTGCGCTGTAATTTTTGTTATTGAATGTATGAGCTCATAACTTAACATTTCAATTGGTTTTGTTGTGACCTACTCGACGTATGAATAATCTTAAATTAGTTTCAAAAAAAATTACTTAGTCACTTAAAAGTAAATATTGTGTGATTTTATAAAAAGAAAGAGAAATAAATACAGTGTACAAACATCTTGATCAAAGTAATTTATTTAGAAATTTAAATGGCATAAGTACTCGTTCCAGAAGAAGCTTCGGGGGCGCTGGAAAGCATATATATTCTAAGCTGACTCGTTCTATATGTTTCCGTCTGTTGTTTGCAAATTCACGGTTGCAAATTTTGAGATATTGAGTTCCAGATCGATATTTAAATTGGGACAAATATATATACATCTGCTACAAAAATTACCCTCGGACATATTTATAATTATTCCACTCATGGATGCACCAAAAATGGGCGAGGTCGTACAGCAGTCACGTCCATAATTTATAAAAAGCTTGGTTTGGTGGAGAATGCGACTTATACACACATTCTACATTATGATGGATTATATTTAATATTCTGAATTTCCCCCTCAATTTTTTCTTGTTTCACTGATTTATCAAATTTGAAGAACTGTAACAAAAAATATATATTTCCCACAAATTAAATGAAACATCACACCAATGCGTTTGTTTTTTAATATAATCATCAAGATTTTATTGGAATTACTGGAATAAGAGCCCAATATATAAAAAATTCAATGTAATAATATGCATATATATGTACGTCGTTGCCGCTAGGAAAATAAGTGTCTTCTCAAATATGTGCATTGTTTGTATGTAAATAAAATAATTAATTAAATGAAATGAAATGAAGTTATTTGTGATGGAGATGCGCTTCAACGCGAGTTTCTTTTCACATGTTCTCACATATAAAAATTACACTAAAACTATAAACATAACGGTTAAATGAGTATATACATATAATCTTGTAGCAGTAAATAGTAGTTAATTGGTATGTGTAAAAAGAAGATATTATAATATGTTTGTATACATATCCTTAAAAAAGATCATTTTTATAAAAAAAATTCATGTAAATAAAAAATATTTAGAATGACTTTGAGTTTGGTTTGCTTAAATTAATTATCATTTGAAATAAACAAACATATGCTGCTACAGGGTGTAAATGGAACCCCTCTCAACCTCAAAAGTGGAACTTATTGCATTAGGGGTAGGAAGTCTGTGTATAAGCGAAGAGGTTTTCATGTTGGTTTTTCAAGTCTTTTAGTCTTTTCTTGTTTTATAAAAATCTAGCTTATAATGCTAATGCTTCATAAAAGAACGTTGGCTGCCTTTTCTTAAGCATTTTTTTCTTTCATATATAATATATATAATATTTATAGCTGCAGTGCTGCGGTGACGTTTCTTAAAAAACTAAAACATAAACTTAAGACAAGATTTAAAAAAAAATTAAAATTGGAAAGTTTTCCATAAATAAATTATTGTTTTTTTAATGGAATTAAGGATGTATTGAAAATTAAAAGATTTTCCAAAATTTCTTGCAAATTCACCACATTGCCTTAATCTTATAGATTCCATTTATCTCTTGTTCTTATTAAAATATAAAATTCTAATCTATTTATACGAATAAATTGGACAATTAAAAAACCCATGCGCGATTGATTTTGTAAATATTACATTACACTACTTTCACTCTCACACTGTATTAATTCATCATCATGTCTTTTACACATTCTCTTTCGATTTCCTTAAATTTCATTCTTTTGTCCTATAACGGTGAAATAGCTAGTGATTTTACGTTCCTTCTTCGCATCACTTGCACCGCTAGGTGGTGTTGTGGTCAATTTCAAGTTGGATCGTAAACAGCCAGAATTTTCTTTTTCGCGCCGGTTATCATCTACATTCCCCACTTGCATGGACACTGTCACCGATACTTGTTGTATACCCAAAGAAGCAGATTTCGGAGTCACCACCTTGGCCATCGTGGTCGTGGTAGTAGTTGTGCCGTCAACGTTGCTATCTGTAGTGTTTATGATTTGATTTGTGGCATTGGGTGTTGTGGGAGAGGGTGGTTCAATTCGACGTGTTGTTATAGTTAGGGGTGATATAACTGCCGCGGTGGGTTTCTTCCCTTGCCTGTCTTGGCCGTTCACTGTGGGCGATTCACATAGGGGAGGTTTTGGTGAATTCATTTTTGGCATTTCATCACATGGGCTGTCCGGCTCCTGTTTGCCGATGCCACTTCCACACGTCGCCAGCTCGTCTACCTCGACTTTTTCATCGGTCTTCATTTTTTGCATGAGCTGCTGCTTTAATTCTTCTATTAACTTTTTTTGTTTGGCCAGCTCCTCCTTCAACGCTTTCGGTTTGGGGCCGGGCTTTCTTTTTCCTTTGGGCGGCAGACCAATCCCATTGGGTGCCACATGTTCACGCTGAATATGAGCGCGTACGTGCACCCGGGACGAATAGCCGCGTTGACATATCTCACACTTGTACGGCTTCTCGCCAGTGTGTGTACGCATGTGCACTTTACGATCCATATTACGCATGAAACGTTTATCACATTGTTCACATTTGTACGCTTTACTGTCGTCGCCCATGTGTGATCGCTTGTGTACGATGAGATTCTGATTGGCTCGGAATGATTTACTGCATATATCACAAACGTACGGTTTTTCTCCCGTATGTATGCGTACGTGAATTTTCAAATCTGAACTGCGTACGAACGCCTTGGGACAAGCATTGCACTGGTAGCGGCGGTCGCCCGCATGATGACGCATATGCAACGTTAAATCTTGACGCGTGGCCATAGCCAGGCCGCACATTTCGCATTTGTACTTTTTCTCCTTGTTGTGTCGCAATTGATGCTCATTCAGGCGCATTTTTATGCGAAAATGTTTACCACACTGGTCGCAATTGAACGGCTTCTCGCCGGTATGCAAACGTTGATGTTCCAGAAGGCGGGAATATTTAGCAAATGAGCGATCACATTGTTCACAGGCGTGACGTTTCAGGGGAATCGTTAAATTAATATCCAAATCAGCTTCTGCGGGTAAATTTATTGGCGGCACAGAGGCCGGAATACTAAGCTGTTCGATAGAGCAAGCTTCGTTCACTGATGTTTTGTCCTTATCATTTCTTTCTTTTAGCTCGTCATCTTTACTGTTGTCCACAGACTCTCGATTGCTTAATTCTTGATCAATTTCATGTGAACCTCTTGCTTCCTTATTAAGTGGAATGTGCGATGCAACACTTTTGCGACTTCGTCGGCCAACAGTTTTCGGCTGCTTTGAGTTTTCCGTGTTGTCGTTTTTTGTTTGAATATCTTGTTGCAGTTTACGTTTCAATGTTTGGCGTAAGTTTTTCGGCTACAAATGTTCAGCAGTAAAAAATAAAAACTTATACAAAAATTTTAATCACTTGCTTACCTCTGCTGGAATGGTAGTGGGCTTCTGAATATCCTTTGTTTTGTTTTTGGGCGGTCTTCCACGACGTCTTAATACCTTGGGCGGAGATTTAGGCGGTACTATTTCTTCGGTACAGACAGGGCGCACAGATACCTCATTGGGCAGTACCCCACCTACAGAAGCCGTAGACATAGTACTAGGAATGGGCGCTTCTTTTTCTAAAGATACATTAACATCCTCTTTGGAAGTTGCAACAAGAATTTCATTTATTTTCGATGTCACTCCAGCATCTTTTAGTACCGTCTCAGGCATTTGAGATATTATTTCAGTTACTTGTGTTTTCATATTATCAGTGACCTGCGGTATCATCTCGGTCCCTCGTGGTATTTTTTCAGTAACTGGCGGTACCTCCTTGGTGTGTGGTGGGATTACTTCTAGTATAGGAGGTCTCTCTACCACTTTCGTAATATTGTAAACTTCTTTTTTAACCACTACCTCAGGTTGCACATTATCCACCAGTTGATTGCTAGTATTTCGTTTTTGAAAAACTTGATGTTGTTGCCTTAAGTGCTTCTCTAGTAAATCCATGTCATCGTACTTGTCTTCACATTGGCCGCAATGTAACGAAAGCTTCCGTTGATTTATTGTGAAGATATGAGCACAAAATTCTAACGGGTCACTAATACTGGGCAGAGGCTCAACAGGTAACAGTTCTGGGGTAAGGGGTTCTTTTTTCACATTCAAATCACATCTGCTAATCGTATTTATCAGCTTATGCGTATTGTTTCGCGGTGAATTCTCTTTCTCATGTTCTTTATCTGGGCCCAACAGTTTATGAGTATCCTGTAAATGACGTGTAAACTTATCCAAGCCACCGTAGTGTATATCACAAAATTCACAATGGAATACAAATTTCGTTTCGGCACAATGTGCAAGAATGCTTCCGCAAGTTTGACGGATAGTAATTGGGCCGGGTAGAGGGCTACCACCACTTATGCCAACTGTGGAACATTGGCCTTGTGCTCTTTCAACGGTAGTATTAATATTCAATGTTGTTGTTGTTGACGTTGCTATTGTCGCTATGGTTGCTGCAGTAACTCTTGCATCATTTTTTGGCCCCTCCGCATTAGTTACTGTGGTATGAGTGATATCTTTCAGGTTTTTAACTTTTCCCTGTGTGGGCAATGCGGAAGCTATGTTGGATGGTGTGGTTGCCTTAACTACATTTGCTTCTGCTGTTATACGAGAACAAGAAGCTTTAGTTGGCAAGTTGCGCGTGCTCATTGTGCCTTGCCCAACCTCAAGCGATTTAGCTTTTTTTTTTTTGTATACAGGGAAACGTATGCGTTGTGCTTCAAGTTCAGCTTCTTCTTCGCTACTAATTAATAGACTGGCTGCTTCCACATCATCTAATATATCTGTCTCGGAATCTTCATAATCGTCATCATCGTCATAATCCTCCTCCTCCCCTTCTTCCTCGAAGTCATCTTCCTCAAAATCCATAAGGTCAATGTCTTCTTTATTCGTAACCTCTGTCGTTGTTACTGTTACCAATAAGTTGCCATTGTTGCCCTTAACATTAATCGCATTTTTACTGGTGGTTGTGTTTGTGTCTTTAGCTTCCATATTAATGGGCACATGCTCTAATGAGTTATTGATCATGCTAACTTCTTTCTTTTTTTATTAAACTACAATTTTTTTTCTTTTGTTAATAAATTTAATTACCTTATGCCTTTTTATCAATTTTTATTTGATTAAATAAAAAATATCTTATACAATTTTCCTGCTGTGGGAGCGACATCTCACTACACATATAAGAAATATTAAATCCACTGACGCCGCTTTTTCTTTTTCTTATTCTCCGTAGCTATTGTATATTCAACTCACATATACATTTCTACATAATTTATGGTTCCAATATATGTATTTGTATACACATTTGCTTTGTTTAATTTCTCCATTCCTTCTTTGTAACTCTCTTATATTTAATATTTTTACGTCTCTTTACCATTTTTCAGTGCAGTATTTCTTAAATTTAGTGTTACACTAATGTTATTGTGTTTTGTGTTGTGTGTTTTGCAGTTTTCTGCTTTTTTGTTTTTCATTTTTCTTATTATCTTTTTCTGCTCGTATAAGTAAAAATGTATTAAACACCATGTAGTTATCCCTTTCTTTCCAATAACACAACTGATCTCGTTAATAACAGTAGATAAATAATGTAGTTAACAACCCTGTTTTAATAAATTATAAATGCGATCAAGATGATGGTTCATAATATAAATTTTCATTGAAATTTTAATCAAAATAATATAAGATCAAAATTTTTATTATAGATTTTTATTATATATTTTATAAAAAGAATTATATTAAACATTAAAAAATTATTGTGGTAGCGTTGTGTTTATGTAAATAACTTTTGCAGTGCAGTACAGACCGTTATTCATTTTACTTTTACATATATGGTGGATGCCTCCACCATATATGGTGGATCAATGTAGAGGATTAAAAAAAAAAAAACAAAGCGTATACGTGACAAATTGTCAATACGCCTAGAAATGCTAGTATTTCTTTTCATACTAAAACATATTGTTGTTTGCAAAACTTATACAATTCGGAACATTACATTTTACATGATTGAATTTTTCTTTTAGAACAGTAACTTTTAATACATATGTAACCTTTTTATCTATAAATATGTAACCTGTGATAAAATAATATACCATATACTAAAACATATACAAACACCTGAGATACAACAATCTACTTAAATATACAACAGCTTGTTCAGCTATGCACATAAAAAATTAATAATTGATAGTTGGTTTGATGATATTCCACACACATATTCAGTCATTCCATATTTACAATGCCCTTTATTTTTGTAAACATGCACATTCATGTACAAGCCCTTTACAAAGAGAGGAGAAGAGGTAATGGTATAGTAACTTCTTGCTGTACAGTTTGTGGTATATATAACGGTATTTTTGTACACTCTATAGAGCAGCTGAGTATTGTATAGTGATTTTTTTTGCGAAATCAAACAAAAAGGTTATTGCGGCGTTTAGGTTTTATTCCACATTAACAACATAACATTTGTGGTGTCATTGCAGCAATGTGACGCTTTCAAAACTCTTATCGACATAGAAAATGTTTAATACTATGTATAAGTGGTGGTCACACATTTATTACTACATATTACATGTTTTTTTTTTCTCGCTCAACTTGTAGCAGATGCTTATGATGAGTGCCCATAAATTCGAACATTATAATGATAAGGAACACAATATAAGCATGTATGTGCATATGCATGTACGTGCCTCTTTTATTAAAAATAAAAACACAAAAGAATAGAGATTTAAAAAAACAGGAAATAAAATGGTAACTGTAAAATATAATGAAATTTTGTTACATGTGTAAAAATCGCACCACTAACGTAACAAACCCAAAAAACACGTTTAACTTGTATCTCTCTTAAATAATGCTACACGTCTAAGCTACTTCTACTTTGATTAAAAAATGTTGCTTAACCTTTACATGACTTGAATTGCTTTCTACATTATGGGGGTAACTATCATCCATTATGTAAAGCTGCCCGTTTTCAAGCATACAAAAGCACTTTAAACCCTCATCCAAAATTGAAAATCGTTGAGACAGACCCATGCTATCTTAAAAATTAGTTCCATAGTCCGCTTGTTTTCGACTGAATAAAAAAAAATTAAAAAATCAACATAAAAAAGAGGGATAAAAAAGTTTACATGGAAATTTTGTGCCTATTATAGACGTAAGGGAGATGCGTGTATAAATGTATGGGTGTATTATTAAGTGCTTGATTTGACACCCTTTTGTGCTGCACACTCTACCACTCTTCTGTGTCTTTGCAAAACAAATGAATGCATACAAGTTGGGTCTTGTATCATTTCGAAGGCCATTTGTTGTTGAAAAACACACAAAAGCAGCAACAACAAGCACCACCACTTACATTTATTGTGACATTTATTATACAAGAGTTTTTACTGCCTCCAGCATAAAAAGCATTGGGGCAAAAGCAAGGGCATAAAGCACACATTGGAGTAACATCATCATATCAGTACTCTCTATGGGCTCACATCTTATACAAAATTACTTTTATTTCTTCAATATGTTCTATTAATTCAACGAATAAAACCTATATACGTTATGTTATGGATGTTATTCAAAACGGACTTTAATTTCGTGAGTTTTGCGTTATTGAGTTGAAATTTTTGTGACGACAATTTACGTGTCTGCGTGTAAGTTGCTTTTGAGATTGGGCGAAATTCTCTCATCAGCTACAAATCAATCGGGTACCTGCCACGCCCACGGTGTATATTCTGCAGATCTAAAGGGCACTTGAGATCTGGCCTAAGGCAGTTTTTAGTTGTAGAATATTTTATTTGATTGTTTATCATTTTTTTGTGCATTCACGGCAATCAACGGCTAATTTATTGATATTTTCACTTGTGTTTTATTCCTCAGATCGCAGTAATCGCAGCCCCGATCCTGTCGAAATATGTCGCAGTTATCCACCAAACTATGAAGTAGAATCTTTACCCTCTTATACCATAGTGTCCGGTTTACCAACGTATGATGATGCTTTGGAAGAATTCCGTAAAGCCGGCATTATACTTACGCCACAAATCCCCGTCATCAAGATATTCGAAGCCAAAGATGGTAAAAACAAAGATCTGTACGGTATTGATAACAATCTTGGCGACAGCAATACTTGTACCTGTGTCGCCTCAAACAATGCAAATAATTTACTTGCACCACCAATTACGCCACCACCACCACCACCACCGCCGCCATTACCTACTAATACAACAAATACAAATGCTCATCAGTTAATTGAACTCACACCTGAGCAATTGGCACAATTGTCACAGAAGCGTTTATCGTTACAAATAGCGTTCGGATCACAAATGCAACGCAATTCTCGGTCTCGACACGACATGCGCAACCAATTATTGCGTTCGCGTGCCTATAGCAATAATATTACAGTAACAGATTCAACATCTACAGCTCCAGTGCACCGTCCCCGCTCATCGGCCTCGTTTTCCTTCCCGACATCCAACAATGAATGCTAATTATAATGTATTGTCTTTAAACACCTAATGCTGTTGTAAATAGAAATAAAATAAATTAAAATTAAAATAATTAAATTAAATGATTACTAAATAACAAAACATACATAGTAATTAATTCAAAAGGAGCCTAGTGCAAATTTCTTTTTTTTTTAATATACCGTCTTGACTATATTAATAATTCTTTCAAATCTTACGTCTATTTATTTCACCAGAACTGTACAATTGAGAAAAAATAATATTTAAAGCTCTAAATTCTATGAACCCTCGGAGCTTTAGCTTTATAGCTTTTTTAATCAAAGCTCTTATTTGGAAGAGGCTTATTTTTTTTTTTTTAATATTAATAAATAAGCTTTAAAGGGTGCTTAGAAAAGCTTTAAAGTCACTAAAAGACGCAAAAGTTTAGAAAGCATAGATAACCCTGAGGCCTCTAAAGTTAAACGGAAAGAAAAATTCAATGCAAAAAGCTATACTTCACTAACTTTAATCGCTATTTATTATAAATTTTCAGCTAAAAGTGTCGGCTGCTTTAATTAGATTCAAAAACTAAGATTTTTGGAGTTCCAACGTTTCGTCTTTATCAGAGGACCTTAGAAATATGCAACAAACTGAACTTTTAAAAAACATTTTGAACATTTATATTTAAAATGGTAGATTTGTTAATTTGTGAAAGTTTTTCTTTGATGGTTTAAATTTTTAATATATACTTCATATAACCTTTTCCCAGTTCTACCAAGTTTGAAATTAAGTTTTAGCACCAGTACAATATTTAAGAAAGACCGACAGACAGACAAGTACGATCACATTGATTCAAAATTTTATGCTGATTAAGGACATGTCCACTACGTGAGGTCTCCTTTTAGGTATTATAACCGTTTTGGTAAACCCTAGGCTTGAATGGATTTTTTCAGTTTTTCTTAAACTCTGGGCTTTTCCTTTGACCGTTTAAGTCTTATTTCGAAATCAATTCTCATACCAGACTGGCCAACATCTAATTATAATGGTTCAGAATTCCTAAATGATCCCGAATATATTGTTTTCAATGCTGGTGTAAATGTTTTGACAAACTTAGTATGGTGTGTCGAAAACAAAATGGAAAATATTTTGACACAATATTGTGTCACATTTCGTTTTTCATCCATTGCAATAGCAACAATTTTTTCAATATTTAAAATTCCCGTTTTACATTCATTTGAAATGGCTAAAATAGGCAAAATTTTTAATCCGGTTGTGGAAAAAAGTTTCCAGTTGCAAAATAAATTTGTAACAAGCAATAGTCCAACGTTGCGGAATGTTTCATCCAAAATTTTAATAATACCCGGTGCAGCCAGTAAAGCAGAATTGATTTTTGGTAATAAACAACCATGTAGCAATTGTAATATAAGGAAATCTATGCCCAACTGGTTAATTGAAGACTACAAGATCATCAAATTGGAAGAAGCTGTACGTTTAGTAGAACAGTGGAATGAGCGTCCACCAGAATCATTTGAAGAGTTTCTAAACCTAGAACAAGCCGAAAAAAAAGACCTAACTAAAGATGCTTTAAGGCTGGAAGCTATGAAAGATGAATTACACAAGTACAGTTTAGCTTGGGAATGGCAACGCAAGAATCAACAGCAGCATCAGTTAGTGGAAAAATCGAAATATTTGAATGAAGGAGAGAACAATTATTGTTGCATGAAATATTTACGCGCCTATTGGCAAGAAAAAACTGCCAATAGTCAAAATTGCCCACCCATGAAAAAACTCAAAGTAACGCATTGCACAAGTAATAAACCTTGTAAGAGTAACCAAACTACCAACAAAGACCTATTCCTTTTAACCGATGATAACACTCACAAAATGACTGATACTGCAACCTCAGGCATTCCTCAACAAAACAATGTCAATCCCAAAAAGTCGTACACAATATGTAGACCAGTACGTAACGTGAGTTTTCCCAGCAATTGTGGAAATAGCGATGCTAGTAATATTACACAAAAGGTATGTTGTCATAAAATTAGACTTTAATGGGATAAAATAAGATTTCTTCGGCAGCTGGCGACTGACAATAAATCGGAAATTAAATCAATAAAAAATAATCGGACGAACAATTATAGATGTGAAGTGCGAAGCTCGGCAACGGAGATAAGAACGAAGTGCAATTCTTGCCAAACTGAAGACATTATTGATAAAAATGACAAGCCGTCATGTAGTCGATTGGATGGCTGCCTAAAGAATCCCACCCGCCTTTGTAAAATGTGTAAAAATAATACACAGCGGACAAACCATAATAGTGGGCAACGGAGTGGTAAAGATGGCTCTCTCTCAAAAACATTGCCTCCAACAAATAAAAGAAATTGGAATGATGCGTTGGGAAGCGATGATTTTGAGTTGAGTACGAATGGCTCCTTTAAGAACATTTCCACAAGTAGAAGAGAACATTTAAACACGTAAGATTTTCAACGCTCAGCTTTGTGTGTCAACTTAAACATTTCCCATCAGTACCATTTTTAACATATTTGAATATTTATGCGCTAATTTAAAAACATTTCAGTTAACACTTGTTTTTTATTTTCGAAGGAATACTTGTCTTCCATCTATGGACTGTTCAAAAGATAGAACTTATACAACACATTTTAAAAAGTACAAGTTTAATAACACCCCGTTCAACTTTTACTCACCCTTGTCGTCAAAATTAATCGATGTCGATGGGCAATTATATGAAGATATGGATGCATGCCCATATCTTAGCATGATCAATAATGACGATAGCAAAGAAACATCGCAGTATCATCGTATGTACAATCCCTGCTGTTACAATACATCAGGAGCTCCACAACCATTGAATGGCGACAGCAAATTTCTGTAAGAGAAATAAGCATTTCGAATAACACAAAAAAAATCGCGGGTTATAATCGATATTGCAGATCATAAATTTGAAAAATTGAGTATAATTTATATATATTATGGATGTGTGAATGGCTTGTTTTGAAATGGGCGTAAGTCCATTTTTCAAATCTCTAAATGGGCTTACGTCGCTTTCAAAGTAACCAATTCATCACTTTATTACAAAACAGTTGTATTGAAAAATTTTTATACTTAATTTGTTATGTAATATATTTATCATATATTATCATGCTTATTATGTATTAAAGCATAAAAAATGAATTTAGTAAAAATTTATAATAAATTTCCGATAGTAATAATATTTATAAAACGGGTGAAAATGTTATAGTCGGGTATAGCCGACTGTTTAATACCTTACCCAAAGTTGTTCCACAAATTGTATCAGTAACGCGAGGCATTGTCGTAAAAGTTACTTGGCCAAATATTGTTATATGAGGAGTTTTGTGTCCGATCGTGTCCAAATTTGAAACAACCAATAAAGCCAATTAACTATTCTTCACCAAAGGTTGTCAAAAAATAATAATAGCGATGTTTTGCCACATAAAACTTTCTTTAAAATAGGACTTTATATGGGGTCCAATTTTGTTCATTTTTAATAGGATTCGTTTTTGGGACAAGACATATCTCAATAAGAAAAACAACTAAATTTGGCTTAGGCCAAATCTACAATAGTGGGCGTGGCAGGTATGTGATTACTACCTCCAATGGTGTATGTATTACGTATCAACTGGAAAGTCGAATTTTACGAGAAGTGCAAATCTGTATACATTATGGTCTGTTAGCCGACCACGCCCATTTTTGGCACATCGATGTGGGGATAGCTATTAATATGTGTACCAAATTTTAACTTAAAAGCTAAATTTTTGTGGCAGATATATAGATTTTGGGCGTGGCTCTTATCGGATTTTGCCATTTTAAATAGCGATCAGCGTGCAAAAAGTAAGTGTCGGCGCGCGTAAAAAATTTCAGCACAATATCCCAAAATGTATGCCCATGAGAACGCCAACAACAGACGGACACACGGACATACAGTTCTAGATGGACTCAATTTTTGATGCTGATCAAGAATATATATACTTTGTAGGATCTCTGATGCCTCCTTCTGGTTGTTGCAAACGGAATGACAAACTTAGTGTACACTTATCTTATGTGGAGGGTATAAAATATAAGAAGGTTGCTTAT
The DNA here is from genome assembly GCA_949710015.1 of Crataerina pallida. Classification (NCBI taxonomy): domain Eukaryota; kingdom Metazoa; phylum Arthropoda; class Insecta; order Diptera; family Hippoboscidae; genus Crataerina; species Crataerina pallida. Next base: position 9,513,399 of record OX453292.1, on the reverse strand, counting down.
ACAAAAAATATAAGGGCATGGTTAAATCCATTCAGAAAATGTGTCTCGCAGTTTCAGCTCTTTAGCTAAATTTTTACGGTGTTAAGAATACTAACAATATGCAGATTATTCAAATTTTGAAGGATATTTGATAATCAAGAAGATTTATACTAAATGATGTTGTCGACGCTTCTTCCTTACCTATACCTATCGACACACATACGGGATAAAAATAAATTCCCTTTAAAATTGGAAAAAAATTCAAATTTTAAACAAAATAATAGCAAAAGCCCTTTGTTGCAACATTTTTATGTAATGTACGAAAAAATTCGAAAAAATTTACACATTGTGAAGCATATTTATTTATTTATTTATTTATTTCTCATCTTCGTATTACAAAAGTTCTTTACAGCTAAGAGAGAAGAATGAAACGAAATCCTAATTTAACATGTGTTGCTTTTGGTAGATTATTAAGATTATTAAATGTGTTCAGGTGTAGATGTAATAACATAATTTGTGTAGCTCTAATGATTACACATCAATGAAAAATTCTCTTTTCTTCAACAATTCCGTGTCATTGGACATCGATACATCCAATATTGCCGTACTTTTCCATAATTTAAAACTTAAGACATATATTTAATGTGTAGATTGTGTATAAAATAAAATTTTATCATCCATTTTATATTAATCGATAGGATATCAGAGAGTGCGTAATTATTTGCTTTTGTTAATTTTTACTTTTTCGTTTGGTGTGTTTGTTGATGTTATATTTTTTGAATATCTGTAAAGCTGTTCGTTGCCACAATGTAATAAAATCAACAATTGCAATTTTTTCGAAGAAAATCCTCTTTTCTTAACAGAAATTGCAATTTTTCCAATTGAACGAATTTTGTTAAATTAAAAAAACATTAAAAATATTTATAATAATTTTTCTTTAACTAAACTCGACAAAATGTAGGAATTCATGCCACATCATTTTCATAAGCCTGAAGGTATTTCTATGACACAGCACTGCTTAGAAAGGGGCACACACTTACATGCATAATAGAAATACATACGAATGTTTATAAAATAAATTAATTATCATCGGTTACATAGATATAGCCTTGTTGTTGCAATATATTCAAACGTTTCTCCACAGCATCGCGATCTAAAATTACCATTTTAATTTGTTTCATTCGTTCCAAATCTTTTCTAATGAACTTACATTGATTTAAGAGGATTTTGTCCTGTTTATTGCTACATTTTTGTACCAAAGAATGTAATAAAATATGCGCTGTATTATAACGTTCGAAGCAATTTTTGGTATTACTTAATAATTCATCTAAAGCGGCTGCTTGGCACTAATGTGAAAACAAAAAATAAAAAAATTCTACAAAAAAATCATAAAAAATTGTGAAAAACAACTCACATTATCTAGAGCATACTCATAGAGTATTTTATCAGCGGTAATATTAAATGCATTGGCCTTCTGCAGCAAACCGCTGCCATTTAGTTTTTTCGATTCAAATAAAATGCTGCGATATTTAGAGTTCATGCTAAGTAAAGCTACGAAGAACACATTTACACATTACAAGTTTCATTTACTTCATTAATTAATTCTTAATGGAATTTACCGTTTTTAACGTTGGATGAAGGCTTCAGATTGCCATTACGCAATTGTTGCGAGGCCAAATTCAGTCCAGATGACAACAGCTGCAAAGCTCGCACTAACAACACTAAACGTTCCGCCCGTTTACAATGTTCGGGAGCATGTGGTGGTATTTGCGGTTGTTCACTGCTACTGCCAGCCGCCATTATAGCAGATAAGGGAGCACATCTGGAGTCGGCCACCTCTTGAATGCAGTCTGTGAGGGCTAATACAAAATTCAATTTCGACAAAGTTTCATTATGTTCCCGTTCCATCATTGTTTCTTCCGACAATTCGGGTACGTGGAATGTATGCAAATCATGTGGATCCGAAGAGCCCGTAGCGGCACCAGCAGCAGCAGCATTAGTATCCAATAGACTTTGCAGCCCCCCTGTACCGGCCATTTCGGGCAGGGTAAAAGCTCTGGGACCTAACATGGGATGTTGATTGTTGTTGTCTCCATTACCACCCGAACCCAGAGAACCCATTGACCCGGGAGCTAAAACCAAGGTGGGGCTGCCAAGTGTTGGTAGTTTGGCTAAAGCCGTTGGTAACACTGGCGAACTGTGACCCGAACGGCGCAAAGGTGATTGAGTTTGTGCCCCTGGGCTCACCTGCCAGGTGCAGGGTGCAGTCGTTGGTGGCGTCTCTGACAATGAGCCGCCCGATGTGGAACGATGACGTCCCAAAGGCGGCGTGCCAATGGCAAATTGTACCGCTGGTGGCGATATAGAACTTATATCATCGTTTGCACTGTTTTTGCGGTTCGGCTTAACGCTAATCGGCTGAGATCTGGGTATTTGTTGAAGGGCTGTCTCGGTACCCGTTGCAGTGGTTGACGATTTCGGTGCAATAGCTTTGGCGCCACCCTTATTATTGGTGTTGGAATAGCGTCTCATCGGTGCTGGTACTGGTTTCGGTTCGAATATGGGTAAACTTCTGGGACGTGATGGACTCGGTTGGTTTTGATTGATAGCGAATGCAGTTGTTGGGCTATGCTGTTGTTGTGGTGGTGATGGTGACTGATTTTGTTTAGGGGAATGTCTGTTTAAAATTCAAATATCATTAAAATTTAAAATCCTTTCTAATACAGAGGCGTGTGTAACCAAAAATCAAAACAGCTAATGAAAGATTCTTTTCCTACCATATTACACCACCACTGTGAGCCATACAACAATTATGGCGGCAAAATCTAATCTAATCAACTGTAAGCTATTCGATCCATATATATACTAACTGTCAGGTACGTAAGTGAATGATTTAAAGAGTATTCGGCAGGTAATCCGAAACGGAATCTTTTTCCACAACTACAACAACATGTATCACAATATTATGCTACTATTTTAAACAAAAACTGCTTCACACATATTCAGGTGGTGGCGATAAATCAACCCAAACATACTGTCCCTTCATTTTGGTCATCACATTTGTGTTAGCGTACTTCTTTTCATAATCGATAATTTGTTGATCTTCGGGTAAGTTTTTCGGTACTAAAACAAAATCATCTGAATCCTCTGGTGAACCGGTCGACTCGCTATTGTTTTCACTTTCGCATAAAATGCCCACATTAGTGATGGTAGCACAAATGGCTGGATTTTCAACAACCGAAACTGTAAAAAAAATTACGAAAAATATATTTAAGTGTTTGTTTGGCAATCTTTTGAACTAACAACAAAAGTAACAAAGTGTTTTGCTGCCTGCCTCTATTACCTGCGTTTTCTTCTAAATCATCTTCGGCTTCTTTTGCTTGTTGCTGCTGTTGTAGTAGTTGTTGCTGTTGCAATTGTTGTAAGAAATGTTGCTTCTGTTCTAAATGTTGTTGCTCCAACTGTTGTTCCAAGGGACTCTTCACTTTAAGTGGTGGCGTGCTACCCATGGTCAAACCTGATGGAATATCACCTAAAATTTTTTGTTTGTTTTTTAACAAATAATTTCATAACAACAACATATGTTTAAAAAAAATTGTTAGCTTACCTGGCGAGGTGACAGCTTTTTTGCCTTGCAAGAAGCGATGTGTGAAAAAGCTTTCGAATGATATGCGGTCCTTGTCGTTGCGACGCAACATACCTAAAAGTAAGTCGCGCAAATCGGGCGATACCCCGCTCGGTATTCTATAATAATGCAAACAAATGGAAATGTTACAATTGTCATCAGGGTCGTCTAGTTGTTGCAAATGGAATGACAAACGCAGTAATGCTCCCATCTTATGTGGAGGGTATAAAAACAACAATAATAACAACTTTCACTTACTTGGGAGTTAAATCAGAATTTTTCTCATAAATTAATTTCAATTCATTGGGGGTTTGAGCATAAAAAGGTGCTTTACCCGTCAGACACTGATAAACAATGGTGCCCAATGACCACAAGTCAGCTTTGGCACCATATTGTTGCGACATAATAACTTCAGGAGCCTAAAATTATTAGAACAATTTCCTCTATGTAGTTAAGAAAAAAATTTTTTATTTTTGTTTCTTTTTCTTACCATATACATAGGAGAACCGCATAGGGTGGCAGCCATATTACCTTCATGAAGGAATCGTGCAAAACCAAAGTCAGCTAAATAAAACAAGTAAACATGTTGCAAGTCGGTTAAGGCCCATCGTTCAACATCCTACACCACAAGGTTACACAAGTCATTCTCATATACAAATACTTTTTATTATATGGGAAGGGGTTTTATAAATGGTCGGATCGGGTCCAAAATAGACACAGTCATTCACCAAGTTTTGTCAAAATATAATAAAAATTGCGAATTTTCGTCATATAAAAACTTATTCCAAATAAGTTTGTTATACGGCGAGGGGTTCTAAAAATTGTCCAATTTAAACCATTTTCAATAGTGCGCATCTTTGGATCAAGGCACGCCCTTTTACCAAATTTCATCGAAATATCTCAAAAACTGTGCTCAAAAACTTTCGCATAAATTTACATGGACACACGATAGACAGACGAACGAACAAATCGGTATAATAAAAAATGGGTGTATCATCCGCTCAAGTTAAACTCTTTGCTACAAGTGGTGCAGGGTTAAACATGTTTTTTTTTATTAATTTATAGAATGTTTTGTTAAATTTTTTTCTTTCTTTAATAAACTTACCAATTTTTAAAGTAATTTTAGATGGCGCTGGCAATGTTTTGCCGTAGCTGTGTGATAATAAAATATTCTGTGGCTTTAGATCGCGATGTACAATGTCTTTGGTATACAAAGCTTTCATAGCACCAGCTGTTAAAAAATGAAATCAATTGGAGTCAACATTACAATTAATTTACTTTCATACCAACCTAATTGTATTAAAAATAATCGTACAGTGTCCTCACTTAAAGTGCCTTTAACACTCAAGTAATCAGCCAAATCGCCGCCATTACAATACTGCAATTAGACAAAAAGAAAGAGGAATTATAAATGCTGTAGGACCTGAAATTAATTAACGTGTTGTAAATTCTATTTTCTTTTAATTAAATTCTTCTTCTTGAATAATGTATACTCAGTATTAGAAAAAAGCTAGAAACCAGCGGCCGGCTACTAAGTCACCTAATAATTTCATATAATTCTGGTGCTAATACTCTAACGCCGACGTTTACCTTCCGATAGTTGTAAATAAAATCTAAACAGTGGAAACAATAATTATAACGTAAGGCGTTCGCAAATAATTTGAATACTTGAACTACTTCAAGTATATCTTAATAAGTTATTAAATGAAACAACATATGAAAGGATATGATGTAAATAATGCTGACCCTGAAATTAAGTTTCTCTTAATTGAAAGCAATCTTTCTGTTTTTGTAGAAAACAGACGCTTTAACGCTAGTGTAATATTTCTGCTGGGGCTAATGTAGATCAAGAGTAAAGTAAATTAACAATGATTTAAACACCACTTTTCACATTTCTTACATCAAGATTAAAATTTGCATTGAAAATATTTTTATTATTATTTTATTTTTTATTAAACATAATTTTAACCTGTGCATTAAAAATTTAATTATTTCTTGAATTTATAAAATTACCACTTATGTGTTAGGGAACAATAAAAAATGAGGTTTTCATTAAATACCCTTGCAGAGGAAAGTCAATGACTTACAAAAAAAAAAAAAAGAAATAAACATTGAAAAATCAAAATTATTGAACCTTTAGCTTTTCACTAATAAGTCAATTAAATACTAAAGCAGACTTGTTTCAATTTCATAATCAAATTATTATTATATACGTTGAAAATGGTGGTAAACAGAAAAAATAATTATTTTAGAATTGTAAAGTATTTAAATAACTAATGCAGAATTATTAAAATGGAATAAAATACACGAAAAATCTTTCAGTTCTTTGATAAACAGTAAAACATTCCCGTCTTTCTCATTTCATTCAATTATTCACCACGCAAACGCATGATTTCTCTCCTGCTTAGAAATATAATAAAAGCTTAAAAAACCACACACAACAATTTTATGTTCTGCTAATAAGCAAACAGTTTGTATTTAACTTTGTAGGAAGACAGTGTGTTTATTATATAAAATAAATGAAATAAATTAAGAAATCAAATTATTTATTATAAAATTACTAATAAGAGTAAAATTTATGTATAAAAAGAAATCAACAAGAAACATTTGAAATTGTATTTATGTACGCAATGGAATAAGGAATTATATGCCTTGTCAAGTAAAAGTACAAAATGGCTAAAGGTCAAAGCAATGTTTATATAAAAAAGTGATAAAAACAAAATACTAAGAATCATTGCATGTTAAGGGGTAAAGACAAAAACTCAAACATATAATTTAAGCAGGAACACATGTATAAATGTAAATGCATGCAAATATACGTATATATACACAAGTTTATGATCTCCTCTTTAAAGCATTGCAGCATTGCTTAAACATATAAATAAAATCATTGAAAACCTGTATGTTCAACGGAGGAATTACTATGTAGACAAGTAGAATTTTTTATAAGGAAGCACAACTAAAGGAGAGAATGAACATGACATTGGACTTACTTTTACCAATTTTTAAATTCATTGCCATACACGAATATGTGTTATAAACAGCAGCTGCTATTACGGGCTCTACACTTACACACATGTACAGCCTTTGAACTCACTCAGTTTATTTGAACTTTTTCTTTTAGGCAATAAAAAGAACTAAATATATTTATTTATTAAAAAATATACATATTGCTTAAAATGTTTCTGTTTATTTCGAACAGAACTGCAATCCATTAAATTTTAATCATTTAACGTGGAAATAAAATGTACAAACAGCTGATACTCAATTTCATTTACAGTATATTTTCGTATTTAACATTGTGCCTGTTAATACAACAACATTAAAGGAATTTTAACACATGATAACCATTTAAAAGATAATGAAAGTGTTCATCAAATGAAAGCAAAACTATAATATTTACAGTAAAGATAAAAAATAAAAGCAAATACAAATACATGTAAAGAGGGAAGTTAATCTTGAGCTAATTACAAAGCAAAGTTAATGAAGATAAATGATTAATTAGAGAGGGAGGGAAATCAAAATATTAACTGTATTAAACAAAGAACATAAGAGAACTAAAGACAAACATGTTTAAATTAACGGCGGCTTGTGTATCCATAAAAAGGCTGTTTAATTAAAAATTAAAAACTACAATTTTTACTTTAAAAATTAAAAATTAAAATTAAGTAAATGTATATATAAATAAATACAGACGAGTACCCCGGTTCCGATTGTTATGTATGAAAAAATACAAATATCAGTAAGAATTTGTTAACAAATATATAAAATTAATAGAAATAATATAAACAAATACAACAAATAGCCATGCATGTCTATTATAAGTTTGGATTATATTTAATATTCATATTTAGTATAAGGTAAGTAGAAACTTGTGTAATTAATATTTATTTAGGAGAAATCTTAAATGACGTACATATTTATATATAAAAGGTGGGTGCGGCAGGTTAGATTATGCCATTATTATCTATTGGTTAGAAATCGGATTTTGTAACAAATATGCTTTTTATATATTGAGGGAACACCTGTCTTCGGACCACACCCATTTTTGCCAAATCCTTAAAAGCGTAATTTTGTATTTGTATGAGAAATTTTCTTTTCGTAGAATTAGAGACAGATTTTCGTCAATTGTAGGCGTGGCCTTTGACCGATTGCGACTAATTCTAAACTAGAAAGTCGGCTCCATATTTCAAAATTAACGACCGCCAGCGTTTCAAAATCATGTTGCATTTTATGTGGAGGGTAAATTTTTTATATTTTTGATCTTGTAAAGACTTTTTATAAAAACTCGGCCTAGGAAAAGTAACCGCATTACATTTGTTAAAACGCTGAATCTAAATATATAATCGCTTATTCTTCATCATCATTTTGTTTGCCTCCTACGACCTTATGGAAATTTAGACCAAAAGCCAATTTTTCGAAGTAGCATAAATTAAAAAAGTAGACAATTCGTTAACAAACCTTTTTCGCCAGAGGGGCTGTTGCCCTGTATTATTTATCTCAAAGCCGAATATCAAAAAATTTTATGAACATTATCAAAGTACATTCTGCTGATATTTCAAATATATTCTATGTAGGTACATATGTACATTATTAAACCGGCCAAGATCGTCACATATTGTATACATTTTAAAATACAACAATACTAACACACGCATATATTACACAACACTAAATAAAATATTATTATCAATAATTACAAAGTATCATAAACAGTTCGATTAGTTGGAACTTTAACCCTGATTAATTGTTCACACATGTACACAACAGGTATATAAACAAATCAAATTATATGGAAGCACATGTTGTAAACGAATATTTCTTCTTTCCTCTGTTCAAAAATGATTAAATATTTCTGTTCTAATCTGTTGAAAATCATTAATACAGATTTCGTGGAACGAGCGGGGTATACAATAATCCAAGTTATTTCGTTATTGTTATTATTATTATTATTATTATTTGTGTTTATGCGTATTATTTACGCAAAAAAGGTTTTTTATTTCTTTCCTAGTTTGTACTTTGTACAGCAAGATTATGATATTTTTTTTAAATACAGTTAATCATTAACGAAATATGATTTGTGTATATATGTAAATTTTTTAAAAGTCATTTAATAACATGAGAGACTTTAAGTACTGTTTGCTTGTTAGCTTTTGGAATAAGAAGAAAATCATAAATTTTGATTAGGAAGTGAGTCACAAAGACGCCTAGTAGAGCAAGTTTCAGATTTACGAAAGTAAATGATTAACAAGGAAAAGTCTTAAATACCCTCCACATCTGCACACAAACGGTGGGCGTGCCACGCAGATTATCCCCTTTTAATAGTGTATGTATTAACAGAGACCGTATGAGTGCAATTTTTGCTTTTTTTTAGGACCACTCAAGGCTATTTTCATATAAGTCATTACAGGATGGAAATTTGATATTCTTTTCATTTAACGGTTTTTCCAAAATTGACCGATTATATAGCAAAAATTCGCATTTTGCAAATTTTTTTAACAGCATTTGAAAGGTAGCCCAAAATTGAAATCGTTTAATCTTGGACGGAATGGGACGATTTTTAGAATTCATTTTTTTTTCATAAATATTTTTCAGAAACTCGAATTTACTAATACTACTTGGTAATTGGTATAACGTATCATTTAGTCGATTTCAACCACTGGCATTGAGTCTCACATCTATTTTTTAGTATTTATCGTAATGGTGCTGATCCAACAAGCGCCCATCAAGCTTCGTTGCATGACAGTGACTACAACGATGATTATGATGATTATTACATGGAAAATGATGCAGGAGGAACGGGCGAAGAAGGCGGAGAACAAAATTTGAGCCCTACACAAACACAAATCCTAACGGAAGGGGTCAAGAAGAAGGTTGAACCTCTAATAACCAGCACAACTACCACCATGAGATCTATATTTAGCCTATTTAGTAAGTGGCTGAAATGATGTTTAAATAAATATTTTAATGAAATAAAAATATTCTTTACAGATTTACCACAGCGTAGCAATCATGTTAAAGATCCCATTTGTCCTGCGCAATGTTTCTGCCTGGAAGACTTTCGTGTCGTGAATTGTGCTCATGCCCAATTGAAACGCATACCACCCGACATACCAGCTACAGCACATATTTTAGATTTAAGTTTTAATCAAATCGTAGATATTAATAAGGGCGATTTAGCCAATCATTCCAGATTAGTGGAAATTAATTTAAATCACAATCGAATTAAACGATTAAACAAAGAGGTAAAAGTCTGTTAAAAACAATTAACATTTCTTTCTTGTGTGAAAATCAATTTCATGTTTTTTAGGTACTTCACGGGCTAACCAAACTACAAAGACTTAAATTGTCAGCGAATTTATTAACGGTTCTTGAACCGGATACATTTGAAGAAGCGCAAGATTTAATGATTTTGGATTTGAGTAATAATCCTATACAATTAAGAAACGACGGTTCCTTTTTAAATCAACCTTCCTTGGTGGAGTTGAATTGCCGCAATTGTTCATGGTCGCAGCTGTACGATGACACTTTTGCTAATATTAGCGCTTTGCAGGTTTTAAGAATCGATCAAAATGACTTTAAGAAGGTAAGGCGATATCGTAAACAAATAATTTTCTTCCCGTACATGGGATACCGCTTAAGTTGCGATCTGGCATTCCTAATATGCACAAAAGCTTTGTTTTTTGTTTGCATAGAAAGAGATAACTGTGAAGTTTGCTCAACTTTACACTAGATTCTCTTCTCTATGCATTTGTCTCACAATTAATTTCTTGCCTTAAAACTTTTATTTTCTCACGTGTTCATGGTGTACTTGATTTTTGCTGCTTTTTAGAAAATCAATACTCAGGCGTTTGCACCGTTAAAATATTTGATAAAATTACGCTTACCCGACTTGGAACAAAGCAATATCGAGCAATTGTGTGATTTATTAAAAACCATTGATAATATTGGTTTCAAGCATTTTGATGTTAGCTGTTATGAGCTGGTTTTGGGCACTTCCTACAATGATAGTGTAATTTTGGCCACTGAACCACCACCATCAACAAATAACAAAGCCAAAGTAGAAACCAAAACAGGTGCAGAATTGCCAGTGCAAAGCACTACAGTTACATTACCTACAACAACAGAACAGTTAATAAAAAAAGTGGATACCAAACTGCCAAATACTAGTAAAAAGGAAACGAAAGGTAACCAAAGTAATTTTTTATTACTTGTGAGCAGAAAATGAATAAACATACAAAACTTAATTGTTTTATATTTACAGTAACTATCTCCAAACACACCATGACAACATCTCAACCGGAAAACTCTAGTCAAGAGCTGGAAATTGACGGCATCTTTCTTAGCACTGAATCAATAGCAGTAGTAGCCAATAACAGTAGTAGCACTGACAATAACAGTGCTAAAGCTTATCAAGTTCCCGTTTCAGCCGAAACTATAGATCGCATGCTTATTGGTGAGAAGAAATACGAATTTTTAATTTGCAAGGCAAATATAAATTACCACACATACTCAATTTCTTTATAGGTTTGATGATTATTTCGATAATTGGTTTAATAATAGGTTTAATTTGTCGCAATGATGTTGGCGGCATAAAAACGAAATGTTGTCGTTCACGGAAATCTCCCGAGGAACAAATAGAAGCTAATGAAACGCCAGCTGAAGAAATACCGTTAAATAAAATCACGTAACATATATGAAAAGGATGAATTATTTTTACTACAATTATTATAACTCGCCAAGCACACCACACACATAATTATTATTATACAATTATTTTTTTTCTTTTAATAATTATTTATAATTATTAAATACCTACTCACCATTATATGCATGCGTAATTTTTACTGCATTTATTACACATTATATTCATACAAACACACATATGTTCCTTTGGTTATAGAGTACTCTTCATTTTTTTATACCCTGCACCACCCTGTGGAAAAGGGTATATTAAGTTTGTGCGGATGTTTGTAAGTCCTAAACGGCAAATGCCACACCCACCTTCACTTATACCAATCGATCCAGAATCAAAATCTGAATCGATTTAACCATGTCCGTCTGTCTATCTAAATTTGTGCGCGAGCTACAGGTCGCATTTTTTGAAATATTTTGATGAAATTTGGTGCATAGATATATATTGGTCCAAAAAGAAACCTCTTTGAAAATGGATAGGATCGGATCATTTTTAAACTCCTCCCCATATAAAAAAAATTTGATTTCAAAAATAGAAAAATATACAAAAATTTTCTGACACAGGTCTCATTTTGAAATTTTTTAAAATACAAGTAGGTACAGAAAAATAAAATTTCTCCTCTTCAAAGAAAAAAATTAATAGTTGTACAAAAAATAAAACTTTTCATTTATGAAAGAAAATTAAATTGAATAATATATAAAGTGGTGTAGGGTATTTGATGGTCGGGCTTACCCGACTATAATATTTTCGCTTGTTCACTTTTGCATTTGCTTAATTAATGACACATGTATTTATATTTAAACAAAAAACAAATTACATTTTTTTTATACAATATAAACTGAAAATTCATTATTATGTGAAAAAATTCACATCCTCGCTTTTTATACATGCTTTATATAAAATAATAAATATTTAGTGGAATGGATAATAATTTAATAAATTATGTATACGAACATAAACTCAATGTTTTGTTTTTGCCCGCTTACTTTAAGTCCGGACAGTGGTTCTCTAGTTCCTACAGTTTTTTCTACCCTTCAATATGGAAACAGATGTAATGAAAACAAAACCCATTGACGTGTACGATGCGTGCTCGAAACGGTTTGGCCAATCATGTACATACTAGTAGTATATTCAGCGAGTATATCGCATAAGAAAACTAAATTGGCCTTAGTCAAATGTTAAATACCCTTCACATAAGATGGGGGGTATACTAAGTTTGTTCTTCTGTTTGCAACACCTGAGAAGAGGCGTCAGAGACCACACAAATGTTATATATATTCTTGATCTGCATCACAAACTTAGTCGATCTAGATATGTTTATGCGTTGGTCGCAAATTTCAAGATGTTGAGCTGAAATCTTATACAGATACTTCTAGTTTCTGCACACACATTGCAAAATCGATCAAGATCGATTAAAATCTCTTTGTATAAAGTTGGAAGTTGGTCTGCAAAAAATGTATGCGGCCATATAGCAAACACGTCTACAATGGACAACAATCTATTTATTTACATTAAAGTTGACCTATGAAGCTAAAATTTGGTACAAGTATTTATATCATTACCTATTACCTATATCATCAATGTGGTAAAAGTGGACCTAATCGGATGACAAACACACCCACAATTTACAAAAAAAAACAGTACTCAGCGAAGAACTTGTCTTGCAACCTGATACGTAATAGATGCGCTAGTAGAAGGAGTAATAAGTATCTTTTACGCTCACTGGTCGTATGTGAAGAGTATGTGAGAAATGGCCTTACCCAAATATCGCTGCTTTACTTCTTTTTCTCTGACTATATGATACCGCACTTTATATATTAATACCGCACAAACATATTTGTGACTGACTTATATGAATTTCAATGATGGAGGTTGCTTATGTTAATGCAAGTGCTTAACATGTCATGTCCATCAAATAGGAATAAAACATATGGTGCGTGTAAGAAGCAACACAATCAAACATATTTTTGCGTGTGCGTACCACCCATCGCAATAGTTTTCAAACGGTTTACAGAACACTTCGGACTCTGATATACTATAATTTGCAAAAACAGCAACGTCAGCAGCAGCAACAATTGCAGCTGTGTTCTATTTTATCGTTTGCCACAAAAAAATTAAAATATTTCTCCTTCAATCACTTTTGGGATATAACAACTAAGTATTTCCTGGTTTGAGATATTCTTTTAAATGAATGAATAAAATTTTTACATTTTTATTATATTATTTACCTCCATAACTAAATTAACACAATCCTGTGACTCCTTACAATCCAATAACGCCACCACATTCTCATGATGCAGTTCAGTTAATTCCTTCAAAATTTTGATTTCTTTACCCAAAAGGTTTTGAGTTTTTGCTAAACCTTTTTTGGTGATACATTTTATGGCCACGGGGAAGTGTTTCTAGAAGAGAGCGTAAAGGAATAAATTCGTTATTTTCACAATAAATAAAATTCTTTTAAAAACTCATGATAAACGGGACTGCCAAATAGAGAGTCACTAATTTATAATTAAAAATTTCAAAATTAAAATATAAACTATCAATGATCGCACAAATTTTATTATAAAATGAATTTTTACTTTTACCTTTCCCAAAATTTATAACACTTTCATTTACTTATTAATAGAAATTATTTCATTTGGAAAATATCAACTTTAATAAAGTCGATATAAAATGTATATCCCCGAGTAAAAATTTAAACATCCCATAATTAGAAATAGTATAAGCACAGGGAGCATTGAAAAGAAATTGATATCCCATTAGCGTAGTGGCACATAGAAACTTTTGAAGCTGCTTAAATTTTAACATATTGAACCTAATTGAGTATACACGCACGTTTCTAGGTTGAAAAGATATTTAACTTTCAAAACTTTACAAAGTTTTTCAGAATATGAGCACACCTACACACATACACATACGCCATATGTAAAGCCAAGATTTTTGTCTATTCCATTCATCTATTTCAGACTACTAAGCAAGCAATTCATACTTAGTGGCATTCGCTTAGTACGTGGAAGCAACCAAAGATACTACTTTTACGTCTCCCATAAAAACTCAAATTTTATTACCTTCTATATGAGCACGTCCCTTAACAAACGTTTTTCATTTTACACTTTTCTTTTAAATAATTATGCAGAACAGAGAAAAGAACGCACTCCAGACCTTGTAATAAAAAAAGTGCACGTGCAACATTCATCCATATGAACAAAGATGTACTTTTATAAAAAATAATTCGAGTACAGAAAACTTATAAATAAACAAACGAATGTACATAGCTGTGGATAAATAAAAAGCATATGTTTACCATGAAATCTATCCATGGCATGAGCTAAATACGTTCTTATATGAAAATCCAGACATCTTGTATACAAATGGAAACTCATTCTAAATATAGCATCATAGTGCACCAATTTCTTATTAATACTAATAATAATAATAATCACTTTACAGACACATTGTCACGCATGGTAATTAATTTCAGCATATTTCAAAAATAAAAAGAGTGCATTTTAATGAATGGCGTGAATTGGATTTTGTTCAATGAGGGATGATCACATGACTCATTACTCAGACTGAAGTTGTTATTATTTATATTCAATGTACCCAAAATAATATTTATGATTTATTTGAATTCTTGTTTGTTCTTCGTGTTTATGTAAACACAAGTGGAAAATAAACACAAAATTATTAAAAACCAGTTTATACCGATTATACATACTTTCGCTCAACAGCTGTTAATTATTGTGATAATAATGATTTCAATAATAAGAAGAAAAAAACATTACAATACAGCTGAAGTGATACCCAATAATGAAAAAAAACAAATCAAGGTGACTTTTGTAAACATTCCAATTAAATAAAATTCTTCATTTGCTTACACATGTACAGTTACTTTTTAACAATTTCATGCATGATTGTTTTATAATGCATTTTTCAAGTATCAAATGCCAACCACACTTGATTACCTGTTACCTGTTCCAATAAGTACATTTTACATAAATACCTACATAAGCGCAAAAGCGCATACTTAAATGCAGAGACAAATAAGCATACATAATTTGAACTAGATAACAACTAGGTTTTGTATGACTTTTATGAGAGAGGCTACATATAACAAGACTCGGATTTCTGTGTATTTTTTAACTGGTGTAACAGGTTCTTTTATAATTTTCTGATTATTTACTTAATCACCCTTACAACACCAATTAATAGGAATTTTTTGACATTTAAAAATTTTTCTTATTAAATTTATTTATTTATTTTACATTTCCGAATTAAAGTTTTTGTTTTGTTCACTTTTTATTTTATTGATAATTATTTACTCGCATATGGTTTTTTCATTGTAGGTTTAATAAAGCAGCCGTACCCATACAGTGCCTTATTTGCATATGTGTGCATTGATGTATGTATTTAGAAATTGTGCAATGTAAACAAAAAGCAAATAATAGTGACAATATGGTGACAATTTATAATGTATTCATAATACTGAAATGTTATGCGGCGTGAATGCCTAGATGAAACAAAATATTTTTTAAAAACCTTATTTTGTAGTTTTGAAAAATAGAAAGTTTTATTAATAACCTATTAAAGCCCTTTATGAATCACAATTTACTAGTAGGCGCTGCGCTATTGATAAGAGTTCACGTTATGGTTCAATGCCAAATAGTGCTCATTACTGTAAAATATTCTTTTGTACGCTATTTAAATTTATTTACATTCTTATTCAGTGTCCCTTATACGCAGCATTCTTTGTTTATACAACTAAGTAGCTCTCTTATTTGTGATTAAGCTTAATTTTTTATCACATAGTCTACATTAGTAAGTAAGTTAGTGAATAAGTACATGTATAAATTGAAAATGATGGAAATAATTCAAACTCACCTTGCGATGACGACCCTTGTAGACTACGGCAAAGGCTCCGTGGCCCAACATATCCTTGGAGCTATATTCATAATCACCTACAACATTCATCGTTCAGTACAAATGTTAATTTTATTTTACGGATTCTATTTTCCTTAGACGTTAAATATCTACAATTTCACACTTTTATAAAACTGCTTACACAGTACAATTGTAGAAAACACTTTGTTCGGTTATTTTTTAATTGAGACTATTGACTTTATAATATATTTATTGTGTACCTATTATTCTTTTGATTATACACTCTGCCCTTTATTGCGTATTCAGAGGAAAATCAATTTTCCTTTATTGCACTTGTTTCCCATATTACTTTTAACAAGTTGTGTTTTTATATTTTCATTTATATTAGCACCCATACACACTTTTTCCACAATTACCGTAAGTTTTCTTTTTATAAGAAAAACACTTTTACACTAAATTTTTCAAGGTATAAGTTTTCTTTTTCTATTTTCGAATTTTATGGAGCGAAATTTTACCTTTCTTTAAGGAAACCTTTTCCTTTTTCACATAAAAAACTCTTTGTTTTCTTCAGCAACAATTTTTTTTTACAATTTATTAAAGGAGAAAATGTTTTCCCTTTTTTATTATGATATCAAAATTATATTGCGTATCGTGCATTAACTCCTCACTTCCGATGCATAAATGAACACGAAAAACGACACAAATCTACGCAGACCAAATATACAAAACAAACAAAGTTTATCCAATGTTAATGTTTTACTTTATCCGTGGCATGTTTTGTTTTCCTTCGTCATATGATGTGAAAGTTGCCACTTAATAATTTTTATTAAAGTTCATAATATTTACCACAGAATTAATCAAATTGAAAATCCGTTGTAGGAGAAATATGAGGAAACTTTTATTTCACAAGAATTGTACAGAATGTGATTTATTTTTTTTGGTTACAATAAATTATTATTGTCACCTTCTTCGTTCTCTTTAGTTAGTGCTTGGAGTTGTCGTTTTTCATCAATATGGTAACCCTAAACTCTTGCCATTCTTAAACTGTGAAAAGTACTACTTGGAATATTAATATAACTTATTTGGAGTTTGAATAAATGCATTCCCCAGCAAAGCCACAGTGCTAATATATATAATGTTAAAATTACAAAAGTATTATTTATGCTTTGTGGCAGGATTTTATGCTGCTTTCGGAAGTTTTTTTGGTAAACTTCCTAGTTTTCTCAGTTGTAATGAGCTTTTAACTAATTGGATTAAAGATTATCATACAGTGGCCGGTAATAAAAAAAAAACCCTCTTGTATGTGTAATAATTAAGAACTTTTTTCTGTTATAGAATTTCTATTGATATACTCTGGTCCGTGGTTGTTGATGGTTTTTTGTAATTTATTTAATTGGCGTTATTTTTTAAAAGCTTTGCAATGCTGTGAACAAACGCTAGTGGCCACAGTATTAACAGCTGCCAGTAACTATACAATATCAGTAACATTTCTCCTTACCTTTTAAAGTAAATTATGGTTAACTCATATTATGTTTAGTTTATAGTATCCGCCCTAATATTCCAAGAATCTTGGACATTTTTGTCATATTTGGGCATCATATCTATCACAATTGGCCTAATATTCTTGTGTGAAGAGGATCTAAACAATTACGGCAAGGATCTCAAAAGAAAGTAAATTTTTTTTAAGTTTATATATTTTTGTGTTAACGGCGCGTATTTTTTATTAAAAATTATAATTATATAATAAATGAACATAAATAAGTTTATATATTTCTTTTCATTCCCTCTCATTGTTATATATCTTGGGGGGTGATTACAATGACATGTTGTTGATTTAAGAAGTTTTATTTAGTTTTTTTTGTAATTATTAATTAATTAAATTATCGCCGCGACAAACCTTAAAGTTCATTTTTGTGGGTATGTATAATTTAATAATAATTATGAAATTCATATGCACTTCTTCTACATGGTATCTCTAAGTTTACACACATATATATATATAAATATATATATAATGTTTAGTTATGTTATTTGTTTAATATGAGAAAGGGAGAGTTTGATAAAAGAAAATAATAATGGAGTTCCGTCTGCTCTCTTAATGTCAGCGGATAAATACATAGTCGTGTGCATACCCTTTATCTCAGCACGTAATGTTATAATCATGATTGTTGTTGTTGTGGTATGGTGAAAAATTTAATGATGGTAATGTATGTTTACCGTTATTTTTAAATTGATGATCTGTGCAACATTCGATTTGCAGTAAGGAGGAAAGCGGAGTTACGTAACATTTCTTGTTGGCTTTTTTGTGATTTGTTTTTGTATGATATGTGTTTGTGTGCATTTGTTAGTGTTTTAATGAATGTGTGTATGGTGGGTGTGGGTGTGTTAAGGAAGTATTTTAAGCTTTTGCTTAATACTCCTAAACACTACTGTATTGGTTTTTCTACTGTTTGAGTGGTGTGATTTTCAGATTAGTTCTTTTTTTCTAAGGTGGAGGATATACGATTATTGGGCTGTCTCGAATTTATGTATGGCGCTGAATTTACTGCACCGCCACTATTAGTATTACGGCCCGATCCCATAGAGCGATGCATAGACGAAGCACTGTAGCGTGCGTTAGTGCCATTACCGCTTCCACTATTCCTCGGCCCTCTGAAATTTGCATTGCCGCCACTGTTTCCTCCTCCCGATCCACTTTCATAACGATGGCCGGGTGTTTCTTTATGGCTGTTATACATATGACTTCCATTGCCGCCACTGTTGCCGCCATTTTGATAGTACGAATTGTTGTTGCCGTTGTCATTGTTGCGGTAATACATACCATTACCACCACCTCCACCACGCGGACCGTTATTGCCATTCTGCGAACCGGTTGAACCGTAATTAGAGCGATTACCTCTATACGTACCCACCGAACCGGTACCACCCGCACGTCTGTCCTCACGGCGAATATAATTGCCACCGCCACCAGTTCTTGTGCCTCTTCCGTAACCACCTTGGGGTACTGACTCTTGTTGTGCGTGCCAGGGGTTGCTTTCAGAGCGATCTTCCTTGCCGCCACCACCACTGTCACCACCGCCAGCAGCATCACTAGCACTTACGCTACTTGCCGTAACACCACCACTTGAAGTCCATTCGTTTTTACGAGTTTGAGGTTGTGGTTGAGTTTGTGTTTGTGGTTGTTGTGTAATTTGGACTGAACCAATATTCG
Organism: Crataerina pallida; assembly: GCA_949710015.1. Lineage (NCBI taxonomy): Eukaryota > Metazoa > Arthropoda > Insecta > Diptera > Hippoboscidae > Crataerina > Crataerina pallida. The sequence goes on along the minus strand of OX453292.1, from coordinate 9,494,007 downwards.
ATTCATTAATCAATTTTTTAGGTTCACCCTCTAAATCTTGATCAGAGTTGATTACTTGGTTACTTGCATTGCCACCGCCCCTGTTGATAAGATTAGTCGTTTCATTCCATTCCGTAACATGTTCACCTTTATTTAGGGGGTTAGCAAGTGTTTTTGCGTTGGTTGGTTTGGCATCTTCTCCAACACCAACCACAACATCTTTTATTGCATTTGGAACAGTGTGCAATTGCGGTTTTAATTGTTTTTCATATGATCTGTTCAAGCCAGTAGCTACTGGGTTGTCGAAAGGAAATCCTACATTTTTAGGCATTGTACTGGTGTTTTTGTTTGCTAATTCCGCATTAGGAGATATAAGTTGTTGTTGTGGTTGTTGTTTCGTATGTTGCTGCTGTTGTTGTTGTGTAGCGTTCGCTGTCATTAAATTGTGCGAACCCGACATGTTTACGGATTGTGGCTGAGTTTGCTGTTGTTGCTGTTGTTGTAGTTGTTGCTGATTTAGAGAATTTGCTGGTGCTGGTCCAGCCCCTAAACGTGTCATGATCATCATAGTTTGTTGGGCAGACTGCGCTTGTTCTTGTATCGTTTGTTGTTGTTCGCCACCTGTTATATGCTGTATTTGTTGCGTGGATTGATTGAGAACGTTCGGTGCACTTGCTGTCGAAAACAGCTGCTGCTGGTTTTTGGGTAGCTTTTGCTGCTGTTGTTGTATCTGTTGAGGCTGAGGCTGGGGCTGTACCTGGAATAGTGAACCACTTGGAGCACTACTGTTGCCCATGACCCTGACGGGTGCCGATGGCGCAATTTGTGGGAATGATTGATTTGTGAATGTTTGAGTTTGTATGTGGGTTTGCAGAGGTTGTGCTGACTGGTGTTGTTGTTGCTGTACATCTACCGAAGCCTGTTGCTGTTGTACTAAAGATGGCTGATGTTGTTGCGTTGCACAATTGCGGGACTCAGCCTCATGATGATTTAAAAGTTGCGGTGGTAGATTGGGATTGGGTTTTGGGGCAGCCATTTGTGTACCCACACTATGGACCGCAACTGGTGGCTGCTCATATATCATAGTACTCTGTTGCGCTACACCTTGATTGACATTTCCATTAAGATCAGGCGAATCCAATTCACTGTCTTGTAGAAAATAGAAATTTCCGCTGCCGATAACGTCCGCTAAGGGGCGTATTTGCTGTAAGAATTGCTGGTGATGTTGTTGTTGCTGCTGCTGCTGCTGCTGCTGCTGTTTGAAGAAGCTTTGTTCTACAGCATGAACGGGTGTTGGATTAAAGGTGACGTGTGGCGGTGGTGCTGGAGCGCCTGCTTGCAAATGCTGTATCGTTGTAATATTACCCAGCACGGGACTATTCAGCAACTGACGCTGTTGATTTGGTAATTGTTGAAGAGGCTGTTGACTTGTGGCTGTCAATCCTGTCACGATTGGCCCTGTTGGGTGCGATACCCCGGCTATTATAGCGCCGGCACCTAATTGAGGAATTTGTGGTGGTGTAGGCGCTTGCATTGGGGCCTGGTGAGCAAACAAAGTTACATGAACTGGTGTATGAGTTCCGGAAGGTGCTTGTGGAGGAGGGGCACCAGTTTGAAAAGCAGGCACAGCGGTAGCTGGCGGAGCCATAGGTGGTGGTTGCAACAAAGGTTGTCCAAGTGTTGGCACACCAGATACCATCTGCTGATTAGTTTGTTGATTTGGTGCCTGTAAATCCAAATGCTGGCTCATTTGTATTTCGATTGGTACCGCATTAGTTGCAACAGTATCCGGCATATCTGTTGCCGCAACCGAATCACCATGCGTTGCTTCAATATCCACTTGTTTTACATTGTCTGACAACGCGCCCTGTCCACTTTGATTATTGGCATTCTCCTCTCCCTCGGGAACTGCATTTTCATTAACAGCGTCAGTTTCTTCGATGGATTGCTCTGCAACTGGAGCATCGGCCAAATAAATTTTGTCCAAATAATCAGATTCTTGTATGCGCTGAAAAATGCGACGTACATTTTCATAGGTAGTGTCTGCATATTGTTTGGGACGTCCGTCAATAGTCATTGAGAATATTTCGGCTGCTTTTTGAGCTGTCGTAGCAAAGGGAACATCCTCGGCAGTTTCCGGTCGACGCGTTTGAACATCCAAGCAACTAATACATGGATAACACAACACGAACACGTACAATATAATACATAAAGATTTTTCATATAAATTTGAAAACACTCACAATTTCTCCAGAATATCCATTTCATTGGCTTCCAATTTCGTCGCTCCATTGTCGCCGGTAATGAAATCATTTCTAATGGTCTCATCCGTGAAACAAGACAAAACGTTTTGTATAATTAATACTTCGCGTATTTTAATAGTTTCGGCTTGAGCTTTAGCAATCAAATCCTAAGAAATCACGAAAATCAATATAAATGTATTTTGAAATGCAACACATCATGGTAATCTTCAAGTAACATATGAACCGATAGTTAGCCTTAGGCTTAATAATTCTTTGTAATTATTATTATTAGGTTTAATAATTCTTTGAAATTATTAAACCGATTACGATTACGATTACGATTTAATATGTGAGCGCCTGCACATTATGGCAAGGTGTTTAAACATTTTAAAATACCTTGCGTGCTTGCTTCTTCTGCTCCTTTTCAGCATCTTTGGTGAACTGTTGCATTTGTTTCACCAAATCTCGAGCAAATTCTAAAGTCGCTGCAACAGCATCATATTTAGCAACAGCAGCACGCTGATCTGAGCTCAGTTCCTTACCCGAAGCTTGTATGGCACGATAGCTTTCCAACTTAGTCTGAAATACATATGTTTAATACAAGATATATTAAAATATTTTCTTAACTATCAAATTAAAATCAAAACAAAACCGAGTTTTGATGCACAAAAGATAATAAAACGTATACACAGGCACAAATATAAAGCAAGATATAAACTACAAAAAAAAAAAAAAAAACAATAAACAAAACAAAAAAGCACATGCATATGTTACGGCATTGCCAGCATTGGTGCATTCCCTATGAAATAAATCTTAATGAATTACAAACATGCCCATTTCACATAATAATATAATAAATAAAACAACATATGAAATTCTCAAAATTAAGAGAATATAACGGTAATTATTAAAAATTTGTTCAAACGAATTTGTGTACATTTATGTACAGACATTTATATGACAATGCCTGCCTGATATCTAATATGGCGTCGCATAAAAGAGTAAAAAACATTGAAAACGTTTGTATGGTTATAAAAATGGTGGACGAAATATTAAATGAAATAAATCCTTTGTTCTTAATTTTTCTCCACAACATCCTTTTATTATTCTAACTAAGTCTATAGTAAAGAGAATAAAACCAAAAGTAAATGAATCTTCGTTAGAACATAAAAAGAACCAACACCCTGTTTCACTTGAAACTTTTTCAATCATTTCATGCATTAATCAACATTTCACAAATAAATTTTTTAAAGCCCTACCTTGCGTTTTTCCAAATTGCGAATTTTATGCTCAATAGTTGTAATCATCAATTTCATGGGATTCATATCATTGCTAGGTTCACGATTAGCTCCTGATGTCATTGTGGCAGTTGCCGTTTCTATCGAACCAATATCGATATTCTTTGGAGCAGTAGCAGCGTTAATGCCCACATTATTAATCAATTTTTCTTTAACCTTGTTATTACAATTCGCATTCGCACTTGTAGTATTGTTTTTTGTTATATTTTCAGTTGTAATACTATCATTGCCCTCACTCGAAACTGCAGTAGCAGAAATATTTTTCGTACCAGATCCACCAACACCTCCTGGATTAACCGAATTCGCGGAGGATTGTTTCACTGGTTTAGCTGTATCGAAATTGTTGTTATTGTTTGAAGCAGAAGGCATCTTTTATTAATAAGAACTCAAGCAGGAATAAAGCACAGCGCACAGATAAACGACGAATATGTGTTTTGTAGGAATTTTTTCTTCTCTTTATTATTATTTCTTCTCTACTAAAAACGGGATTTGTCTTTTGTCAAAAGCAACGAATTGAAAACTGAAGATGAAATTTTATCGATGACTCAGTATCCTATTCTACAGAAAAAATCAATAATATATACTCTCTCTAATTGTGTGTGTCACATCACTGAACTAATCAAACAAATGAACTTTGGGATATAGTTTGAATTTCTTTCCTCTAGTTTAAGTTCAAGGTGACATTGCGTTACATATTCAATTTCAAGAGGCACAACATTTTTGGTTGATAGATTTATGAGATAGGTCGGTGCATAACTTCTAACCGATTACACTCAAGTTAACTAGAACAACAAGTTAACAATTAATTCATTTAATTAGATATCTTTGTGCCGAAAGTCAGAAGCCCCACGAAGTATATATTCTTTATCAGCATCACAAACTAAGTAGATCTCAGCCCGTGCGTCTGCCTGTTATTGGCACTCACATGGTTGTAAATTTTAAAATATTGAGCTGAAATCTTGTTCAATACCTTACTTCTGTAAGCAAATCTTTATGAGAACTATAAGAACCATGCGCACAATCTACAAAGAACTATTCGCCACAGAAATTGAGTTAAAGTTAATATATACATATTGATAATTAGCCCATAGATCGATGTGTGGAAAATCACAGTAGTCGGGTAACGCACATAGCCAACATTTATAAAAAACTATTCAGCTTAAACTCGACATTATTATATATGTGCCACACCCACCGTTTGTATGGGAATGCGCAGGATATTTAAGATTTGACATAAGCCACACACTTTTTTTATTTACTACATGATTACCCGAATCATCTTTATTGATGAATATTTTTTTTTTTCTTTTAAATCCTAACAAAGTATCCAATAATTATCCAACACTCTATAGTGAGATTAAATGATATCACAATGATGATATATATATATATATATATATTTTAATTAATCTATGTGAGCTTCCATCTTTTTACGATTCAAATACTCTTTGGGTGCTGCACATGATGGGCAGTTCATTAAATCCAGTAAAAAACTAACCTAGATCATAAACATAATTACATGAATACAAAAGGATATCTGATTTTCAATTTTGATACTTACTTTTGGGTGATAAGGGCAAATTTCTGATTTACGGCCGTAATACATCCTTTTGCACATATTACATTCGATTACTTGAGATTTACGATTGCAAATACAATTATTATTGTTCTCGTCCAGCACTTCTATGATGTATTTTCCATCTGCTTTTTGGTAAACTTTTCTTCCACTCAGAATATCTGGCTGTAATAGCTTCATAGCAGCTAAATCATTATGCTGCCGGGCATATTCCAAACGTAAATTTACAGATTTTTTCGACATATTTATCACCTCGTAATCGTTTATAATTCAATAGTAGGCTATTATAAAATATTAATTATTGTTTTCAACTAACGGTATAATAGTTGAGTTGGATTGAGAGTTGCCAATATGCAATGCTTTAAAAAACAAATGGGAAGAGAACGAGACAATAAACAATAAGAATATAATATAAGCAATTTATATTATTTTAATTTAACATATAACAAATAATTATTCGAATTTTTGTTATTAAGTAATATGTGCAAGTACTAGGGTATTGGGTATCTTGCTGAACTATAGTATTGCGTAAAGAAGCTTGTTATTCTAGGTCTTTTGTTCTATTCCCGTTTGCTAAATTCACGTGAAGTTCTACAAATTCGGATAAGCATTTTTCACCACTCGTTTACACACTATATATATTAATATGAAATAATTTTGTAATTTAAAGAATTTGTTTTATTTAATTATTAAAATTTCCAAATATACATGATTTCACCTCATTCAGATAAATATAAAGATATTCACCATACATAGTAAGTTGTAAATACAGCCTTATAAACAAGTATATATATATGGCTCGTTGGTCTAGGGGTATGATTCTCGCTTCGGGTGCGAGAGGTCCCGGGTTCAATTCCCGGACGAGCCCAGCTTGCTACTTTTTTTTTTTATTTCATAAACTCAAATTTTTACGGCTAAAATTAAAAGCAAATTTCCTGGTAAAATTATTTTTTTGGGAAAATAAAATATCTCTATATTTCTTTCGTAAAAAAATTAAAAAAAAAATACAATAAAAAACACAAGTAATTCATAGATTAATCAGAAGATATTAGAGAAAAACAATAACAAAAGAAACCAAACAAGCAAAACAATATTTGTATTATGACAGAAAAAGAGTGGTGAAAAAGTTCAGTGTTACGTTAGCTGTTCACAATAAAGAATCAATTATTTTTAATTTGGTTCTGCAACGTTTGCAGTAGTTTTCTAAGTTTATAATCCTTGTTCGAAACATACATAAATATTTTTTTTTCTCAACAAATATAACGTTTATAATATTTGTATTGAAGATATTATAGTTTATGTTGTGGCTGTGTTGGTGATAATTATTTTTAAAGCACAGCGTTAACATGGTTTGGCTTTTTTATCATCCACTTTATCCACTCATTCATACGTATAAGTAAATATGTAGTTCTATGGATGCATTAGTGTAATTTTTAAACATATAAAAAAAAATGAAACCCTAAGGAAAATGTTCTTTATTCAAATTCAATAATATTCTTGTGATAAAACAGTAGATAACTGGAAAGAAAGAAAGAAGTCAGATAAATTGTTATCTAAGAAAACCTTTCAAAGCATCTATGCCGTTATAAAGAACCCACCCTTCACTGTCCAACACTTGCTTCAGCGTAGCGGTTGTTATAATGTGATCATCGCACTTGACCCAGGTATCTCCGCAGTGTCGTACGTAGGCTGTGTAGTGACCAGCATCTATTGTGCCCACATGATTGACGACCGCATATAGAGAATAACGAAAATCTCCATAGGGGTTATTTATTTCCGACATGAAGGGCGTCATGTCAAATTCAACGGGGAATGAAATGTACGTGGAAATTTTCTTGTCAATGAGGGACGAATGTTCAAACCGTTTTAAATGAAAACTAACTACACTGGGCAGAGTGCGCAGTCTAAATTGCTTGGTGGACTCCTGGTAAGATTTGCAAGTGGAGCATTTGATCTTTGCGCTAGATCCCAAATGTTCGGCACGCGTATAACGTTCTAAACAGTCTATGAGAGATTTTGGAGCACTGCCGCCATGAGCAGTTTCTCCCAAATCCAAAGATATATCCCAGAAGGGATCGATGGTGGTGGATACATTTTTACATGACTGGCACACCACATCGCTTTGCAGCATACCAGTGAAAATTTGATCTATTATACAGTTGCATTCGGTGTTTTGTTGTTGTTGTTTATTTGATGACGAGGAGCTTGTGGATGATGAGGCGGACTTGTTCGCCCCTTCTTTTTCCTCTTTGGCTTTTAAGCAATGACGATGCAGAACGTCTAACGTAGCTATGAAGAATTCATGGGCGTCCTGTTGTTCGTAACCAGCCAAATGCTTGGCATGGTTCCAGATCAAATGCAATAAGCGATGCAAGGACAATGGCGTCCTTGAACCTGAATAAAATTCCTGTAAAGCAATTAAATAATTTAATATTTTTAAGTATTTTTTTTTTTCAATAATCCTCGCCTCACCTGAAAAAGTCTATTTACTTCACATACTAAACACTTGGCAGATACTTGAGGTTTACAGTAGTGGCGTGCTCCCAGAAAATAATCAGTCAAAAGGGGAGTGTGAATTAAAGCCTATCGGAATAAACCAGAAAGGAAGATTGATTAGTGGAATCCTTTAGAAACGGCAATCCTTCCACCTGTACTATACAATTCATGAAACAGGTGGAACCCAGATTTATAAGGCCCCTCAAACCCAACGTGTTGTCTGGTCGTACACGCCGTCGTCGTGGATTGGCCATCAGAAGAGCTCTCTCTATAGGTGTGGGTATCCACGGTATCCAGCTGGCAGCCTTCCTCAGGTCTCGCGATTCCATTTTACGATTTTTAGCCGCTATTTCTAAGCAGCGTGCGTCATATATAAAATCGCGACAAGCATTGCAATACACGTGACCATAGGATAGCTCCAGAGCAATGTGGTGGCGATTGGCACGTAAATGCTGGACTATGTGTGCTCCGCGGCAGCCAAAGTAAATGCAGTGCATGCAAGCGAAATTGCCAATACCATAACTGCCGCATTCGAAACATTGGCAGGTACCGGCCTACAACACATATTTACACACATAAAAAAATGCAAAAAAATTTAATATTTTTATATTATCAATAATTTCTAGAACTCTTGGAAGCATTATCCGAGTCAAAGAATAAATTCGCCTAAAACGAGGTTTTAGTGTGGATTTTATTTCATTTCACGTTATTACCTTTTTCTTTCTTGCTTCCAAATGAATACAGGCCGAGAAATAAGCGTGCAACACCGCGAAGGTGTCAAACGACTCCTCCTTTACGTATGCCTGGAAATGCTTGCAACCTGTTTCTGTCATTTCACGAACTTGAGGAATTCCTGGTCGTTTCTGCGTTACCGTCTAATCTTTTCCAATCTGCAGAATTATCGCTTCCAAACTTGCACGGTACACGCACAGCAGGAGTAAAGAAATTCTTTGGCTCTCAGAGCGTCACAGTCTCATCAGCTGTTATATGTTTTTGCACTTTTGATACCTTATTTGTATATATTGCATTAATGCGTTGGTATCTTTAATTTTTTATGTCTCCCCTTTTTTTTTCTTGTGATGGCTTAAGTGTTTAAGTGTCGTTCGCAGCGCAGTAGTATTTACTACGAACCGATTCTTTTACGTGTTCTCCCTATATTCCATTCCGGTCCCTTATTAGAATTGTAGTTGTTGTTGTTGTGTCTTTCGTTTTTTCCTCGTGTACATATGTTTACATATGTATGTGTTTTTGTGTAAGTTTTTACCTAATTCAACGTTACGTTGTGGCTTTTTCGTATTATTGTTGTTGTTATTATTTCATATATTCTCAGGTTGCACGCGCTGCTATTTAAATTTCTTTAAGGATTTCTACCTACCTACCGGCGGCTTTTGCTCTGAGTTGGTTGCTTTACGAAAAACCGGCTTCGGTTCAATTAATGTTACAATACTGCACTTGTAGGTGTGTTGCAATTGCTTAACCCTCAATAAAATATCTTGAATTTTTTCTACACACTTTTCGTATTTTTTTTTATATTATAATAATCTGAGGCGACACAATACATATGTTGAAAAAAAAGTATTTTTTTTGTAACAAAGTTCTCCATACAATAGTATGATGGAACTAATCAGTTAAGTGAAGGATAGGAACTAAATTTGAACACGTCAGGTTAGTTTTTCTCTCAAGATGGCGCAAAAAATTGGAAACATGTTTTCCTTCACACAAGATGTCGTTACTTATTTCCATTTTCTTTCATATTACTTTCGTAAACATTTTTGTTATTTCGGCCAGCGGAAACGGAAAATTGTGTACTACATATATATAAAAAATTTACACTAAAATAGTTTTGCAAAAACAACTTTTTTTAAATAAATCGAAGTGTGACTTAGAATCTCAGTTGGGTCTCTCCATAATGTATTAACAATGTTACTAATAGAATTAATTATTAGAAAAAGGGAGACACCAATGGTTGCAAAATAATTTTTTATTTATTTATTATCATTTGATATTGAAAGCAAGTAAAAAAGTAAATTAGTTTAGCAGAAAATAAATGGTAGGTTGGTACGATACAATTCTTTCTAAAACATTATTAATAATCAACATAATTGTAGTTTAGCACTTAAAAATCATGAATATTAGTCGCATACATTCGGGATGTAAGGGTAAGTGCAGTTTTCCAGCAATTCCAAAATGAAAGTTCGGTGGAAGTGTAGCTTCATAATGAAGCACATAAGGGCTCAAGATTAACATTTTAGACTAAGAAAAAATTTCCAATATCGTATTAAGTCTTAATTTTTTTGTTCTGTTCGTAATTAAAAAGAAAAACGCCGTCAATCAGTAAATATTTAATAAAAATCTTGCTCATGTTATACATTGCCAACGGGTAAGTCACATGACTGGTCACATAAAATTTCGGGAATGTAGTTTGGTGGGTGTGGAGCAGCACGCAATCGACATGTTACCATCTTCGGAGGAGGATCCATTGTGATTAGACATTTCGTTAAACCCACTATCCGTACGTTGCATTGTGCCATTAATTTCGACCAACTTTGGATTTTTATCGTGCGTTAAAAATTCATTATTTATGGTTTTTATGATTGCATCCTCTCTCATTTCATTACTTTCGGGAAATGGTTGTTTTGGTTTTGTTACATTGTTCGCTTCTTCTTCCGGTTCAGAATCAAACTCTCGATTATTTTGGCAATTTTGGCAAAACGATTGTGATAGATTTTTACGGTTAATGGAAAGCCGTCTACTACGCGGCGTAATTTCTGAATTGTTTGAAGAATTGCCAGTCGGACTGGACTGTGAGGTATACTGCATTTCATCCATGCTCTCGTTATTTTCTAGTACATCAACGGTATCATCCTGAGAGATAGTTTGATCCGCTCCTTTTTTGAATAACGCATTGCTTCGGTTTTGATCACTGGTATTCACTTTTAACCGGCTTACTTTGATATTAAAACTATCCGCGGAAAACTCTGCTATGTTATCGGTATTTATTGTGCTATTAAAATGATGACGGTTATGGACCAAAGGCGAAGAACTTCTTTCGGGTAAAAACTTTTCTCCTTCTCTGCAACTGATGTTTGTTTTTGTATTTTTAAATAGATTTGGTGACCTTTCAGCCATGGTTTGAAGTTTTTGTATAGGAGATAATTGTACGCCGTCTTCGCTTAATCGTGTTATGCGTTTGGTGATGCTGTCATTTCTGTGGCCAGTGCTGGTAGGTAATGGTGGCAAACTATCATAAGCTGAGATGGGTGAAAGAGAACCAAATGAACTTTTGTCCAAAGAATCTGACAATTTGCCCACTATGCATCTTGTTTGGCTATGCGTGGGACTGCCGTTATTAATAATGGTATTCGTTACGACTTCCTTTGTGTCATTTTCGACAATCTTCACGTTCTGCATATCGAAGAGTTTACGTCTTAGGGAGGCGTCCCTAATGTCATCCATACTATAAGTATTTGTAGATTGCATAAATCGATTAATCGGCAATTGCACACCGACACCAGCCAAATGTGGCTGAAAATATGGTTTAAGAGCGTCCTCAAGAGAAGGTGGCAACTGCGGTGGCAGTGTTAACTCCGTTTGACTTGAGCAATCTCTTATTCTTCGACCTGGCTTGGCCACCGGCGTATTGCCGTTCATTTCCGATAAAATAATTCGACGGTTTCTTAAGGGGCAGTCCACCGGACTCGGTACTATTTCTTGCTCCTTAAAATAGGAATTTATTGCCATTTGTGCTTTAGCTTCTAAATCGGGATCCGGAGAGTCTTGAAACTGGGTTTCGTGTGCTTCTACATTAGCTGGTATAAGACTTGAAACCTCGTCAATAGTCCATTCAAACTGAGTGGAAGACATTTGTGGTGTAGCCGGTCTTTGAAATAATGAAGGACTGTACAAAGCACAGACGAAACTTTATGATATTTTCAAATTATTTTATTAACATTTATTCTTACCTGGCTATAAGTGGTAGATGCAACCTTTCTGTCAAAGCCGCTTCAAAGGGATTGCGTACTTTTTGATAACGTTTGGCTGGTGGTGTGTGTCCCAAAGTCATAGATACAGATTGCACATTATTCACTTGAGCTCCTCCCATCATACCACCGCATGAATTTGTCGCATAACTCACTCTGTCCATATGAGGCGATCGTGCATGTGTACACTTTTTTCGTTCCGTCTCATTTATGGTAAATGAAAATTCCGGCTTACAAATTTTATTTTCAGAATTCAATTCAATAAAAGATGTTTGCAATTCATAAGATAAATTCCGTTTGGTCAATTCCATTTCTCATACACTTATGCTAGGACATTTATTCTAGTTGAGCAATGGTATAGAAATCGTACTTACTGATCGAGGTTTAAACGCTCTGTCACATAATGAACAGCAATTTTTCAAACCTACTAATGTCCTTAAAGTCATCAACCAAAGTAATGAACATACACTGCCGCAACGTTCAGTTTTTAAATTTAATACCAGAAACAAAAAGTGAAAATATGCCGATATTTTTAATGAAAGGGCTAAACAGAATATTTGCATTCTAATTACAAGTCTGAGAATAAGAGAGTGCACGTGATTGATAAATATTATGGTACAACAATTATGCAATAATTTTATAATCGTTGCTCTCTGTTCCGTTTTTTCAAATTCCAATTTGCCGCTATTAAAATTATTTACCTGCTGTGTTATCTTCGGTTACTGGTTTGATAGGTTTTTTTTTTTAGTTTTTTCTGTGCCATTTTATTGCCTTGCTCGTTGTGTTATATGTTTTTGGGGTTTCTTTGGGGTTTAATTAATGATAAATAAATAAAGTGGGCCTAGAAACAGGTCAGATCTGTGCCAACTTTTTAACGAACGCAAGACACATCTATGTAATAAATAATATAAGCAGAAATGTGAGAAAATAATACTCTACAAGGATGAACGTAACAGAAAAACATACGTGTGAATGTAAATATATATACGAGTAAAGTTGTGTCTTTAGTGTAAGAATTGTGTTTCTGGTTTTCCTAGTGGACAATAATACGGATTTGGAAATATGCAGTTGACTTCAAAAGTACTTAAAAGTATTGGTACAATTCCAGCCTTAGAATACTTTGTATCGGTGTGTGTTATAAAGCGTAATGGTAAAGATCATGGGGAAAGTTTTTAGAGTTTTATTGTACAGGCAGAGAAGAGTTTAGTCATTATAAACATATATAAATATTGGAAATTCTCCACGTTGTTTCAATGTTTCAACTATAAATGTTTTGAATGAGTGCATTGGACCTCTAAAGATTTTTTAACTTATTGCAAAAGACTTTATTTAAATTCTCTACTTTAACTTTGATCATGCAGTAAGAAATTCAGTTCTAGAAGTCGCCTAACGTTAACGGATCTTTCAATTTAGAAAACTCGTTCTATTTACAATATCGCTGTTATTTAATAACAATTCGGGTTAGGATAAAGCTGGGTTATAGAGAAAGAAAAACGCGTTAAAGGAGGAACGTACAATAAGTTTGTAACTATACAAGTGGCTGCATGGAAACCATAAAGACTATATATTCTTGATTAGTTGATTTCGATATGATCGTGAGTGCGTCTGTTGTTGAAACCTTTAGGATTATTGTCCTTAAAGAGATGTTGAGGATTTAAACTTATATGGTTAGTGAAGAGCTCCGGCTGCACTTGACAAAACATCAATGAGACCTCAAGAACCATATAGTATACACACACACCATCTACTACATCTAATCATTAAAAGTTCAAGGCGTAATAATAGTTTGGAAAGGCGCTCATTGATACAAAATCTCATCTAGAGTGTGGTGTGTAAGTTGAAATGGTTTAATATGCCGCATGTGCTTGCAAAGCAATGCAAGATGCAACACCTTTACAGCTTACAAATCCTGAATATATAAATGTACATATGCCCTTTTTTTTATTTACAGAAATATATATATACATATAAATATATGCATAAAACACGTGAAAGCAAAGAGAGAAGCGAAAGTAAAGTAAAAAACATTTCCACTTATCACATATTTGCCGCTTAAGTTGTGCACAAGTACAACACTAATAATAATTCATCAACATGGTTAAAGGCATTCTGATGAATCGTAAAACCGATGAGTCCTTCAAATCACAACTTAAAATGGAACATGCCGACCTTGTCGCTGAAATGCAAGCCGTTGAAAATCTACCGACACACGAACGTCTACAATTGGCACGATTGTAAGTGTATGCTTTGTGCAATATAAACAAGTGAAATAACAATAAAAATGCTTTAGACGAAATCTAAAATACCTGCCCCGGTTATATTTGAAGATATCCTTTAATTTGTTTATTTTGTTAATTAGAGGCAACGCAGTCACTCCCACAAATTCTAACTGTATATATTTATTTTTGTGGCTGTAGGAGATTTTTGTTAAATGTGGGCGTGGTTCTGACCGATTACGCACAACTTCATATTTCGTTCATATTTGTAGAGTTTCTGACGCTTTCTCTTGAGTGTTGCAAACGGAATAGCAGACTTAACGTACTCTTTACAATTAATATTTACAATTAAAAATAATTACAAGTAACACTCGAGCAATTAAAATTAATACTACTAATCTAGTACATACCAACAATTGTTATTCTATGCTAAAAATCACTTCTCCAATACTAAATAAGTTGGAAATTATTCATTAAAAAAATTTAACTCAATAACAAATGAGTGCAAAATTGATTGCACTGCCAGTAATTATCATCGTTTAGAAATCACTTTTCTTAGTTTGGACACAACAATGGCTAATAAGTTCAAATATTTCGAAAGACTTTTTGAATCAACTAAAATTGTACAAGAGTAATTTCTTTTTATTGAGCTAATTCCGATAACTACAACATGTCCTTCTCATTGGTACGATTTTCATTTATTTATTTCATATTTTCGAACAGACGAAGAGCTCAACAGCTGAAGCTAGCCCGTCAAAAAGAAAAAGAATGGCTGAAATTGCAGCGTGCCAAAGGAATCAGCCTTCCCGTATTGAATGGCTTTACAGCTGTTACTCACCATCATTTTCGTAATGGCCAACAACTTACCAATAACACCAATGCTAAAGGCAAGCGTCACATCTCGTTTGAAAATAGTGTTGTTCTGCTGGAAGCTGCTTCTCGCAACGATATACAGGAGGTGGCGGAACTGTTACAACGCGGCATTACACCGGACGCAGCTAATGAGGATGGTCTCACCGCTCTGCATCAGTGTTGCATTGACAACAATTTAGAGATGCTGAAACTTTTGTTGGACTATGGTGCTAAAGTGGATGCTCAAGACAGTGATAAATGGACGCCGTTACATGCGGCTGCAACTTGTGGCCACTTGGAATTGGTGCGCATTTTAATTGATCATGGTGCTAATTTGTTGGCGGTAAATACGGATGGAAATATGCCGTACGATTTATGCGATGATGAGGGCACTCTCGATTACATAGAGGCGGAAATGTCTAAACGGGGCGTAACTCAGGAGCTGATTGATGATACACGTTCCGCTATAGAAAGACAAATGCTGCACGACTTGGTAGAATTGTCGAGAAATGGTGGCGATTTAGAGCAACCAGATGAACATGGTGCCACGCCGGTATGTAGGGAATTAAATTTAATGATTTTTCCGTAATGTCTAAGAAAATACTAAATATCTGTGACGGAGAGGTTATTCTCGATTGTGGGCAGAAATCTCTGTATCTCAAAATCTATGAATAAATTTATCAACGTGAGCGTTTTAACAACAGACGGCCAGCCTTATAATCGATTCAGATTTCAATGTGAATAACAAACTTGTGCAGATGAAAGAAATTTCCATTCACTAAATTGAATAGGAACAGACCCACATGCATTTATGAATAGGAATTTACAAAATCATTTAGAAGTAGTTCTTCACGCAGTGTTGTAGTGTGTTGTATATGTTGTATATGTTGGACTTTCTCTATAGGATTTCATATTTTCAGCTTCACATAGCTGCGGCTAATGGTTACATGAAAGTTGTTGAATTCCTCTTGGAAATGCATGTGAGTGTGGACGTTGTGGATAAAGATATGTGGTCACCAGTGCATGCGGCTGCCTGTTGGGGTCATGTGAGTTCTTTTATTCGCGTATTTTCAAACATCTAATCGTCTCTTTATTTTTACCGCATGTGTAGTTGGAGGTTTTGGAAATGTTGGCTCAATGTGGAGCTGATTTAAATATTAGAAACAAAGATGATGAAACCCCATCGGGTAAGTAGTTGGACAAATCATAGAAAGTTATATTGAATGTCCTGCCTCTATTTGTTCAAGTAGATATTTGTGAAGATCCCGAGATACGCGAACGTATTGAACAATTGAAGAGCGAACAGGAGAATAAGCGTTTGGCTGAAGCCCAAAGACGCCGTGTGCGAAGATCTCAAAGCAACAATACCAGGTACAAGTGGGTGGATGTACAATTTTGAAATTGAAAAATTTTTAATTTTAAAATTTTCTTATTCTTGTTTCAAGAGCACAATCAGTCAGGCGGACGTCTTTGCGTGATAAGACGTTGACTACCAAAAAAGATGCCGTTGAAGAAACCCGATTACGTTTGCAGGCTCAAGAGGTGTTTATAGGTACAACGCAACATCACACAACAACCACGGACAGCAATGGCTTAGACACGGACAGCAGTCAATGGTTAAGTAAATCGCCCAGTACTTCCAACATTCCACAATCGCCGATTACCAGCACTACCAACAGCCATCCTACTAATAATAATAATATTTTAAAGAAGAACCATAACCACGATCACACTCTGAATGCGAGTAATAATAAAAACAATGGCATGGACGATGATGTGGTGGATGCTAGACATAAAAAGAACAATTCATTTCCATCGCGACGACCACCAGAAGGTCGAGAAAATGATGAATTGCAAATCAGTGCATTGCTGCACAAACAAGAGCAAGAACTACTCCCTTCTAGAACGTCCTCCTTGTCAGCTATTACGATGACAGATCGTATTGTAATGGCCAGTGCTAACAGCAGTAGCAGTAATTTAGCGAGTTGCGCTTCTTCCAAAGAAGGCGTCCAAGTACAATCCAGCCAAGAGTCCACCAACGGTAAAATTAATGTGCAGGTCACGGTTTTAGTGGGTAAGTGGGTTCGTTACAATTTTTCTAAAAGTAATTGTTACACATCATACACATTTACCAATAAGTACTGCTTCACTGGCTTTGCATGTAAAATACAGCACAATTTTTCATTTTCTCTTGAACGGGAATTAAACGATTATGTTAAGAATTATCAGGGTAGAGCATCTTCATGTGTTCTTCTATAAAAATATTGCTCTTTCTTTGTTATAAAAATGAGCCCACAATGTTGAAATTTGAACATCACCGCCGATTATACATTTAACCATTATATGCTTGCTTCTTGTATTTTTTCTTTCACGCTTATTCGCGCATATATATTTTTTAAACACATAGACACGCCCAGCAGGACGTCATATCATTATCATCATCTTCAGTCACAACAACAACAACAACAACAACAACAACAACAACAACAACAACAACCGTCACAGTTACAACATCAACAACAATTGCCTTTACATCGTACCACTACCACCACCACCACTACCACTACTACAACAACAACAACAACCACTACCACCACCATACATCATCAATTAATAGATACCACACAACAACAACAACAACAACAACAACAACAACAGTGCTTGGTCAATGCTACCACTTTAGCTAATTTAAAAAAACAACGCTCATTAACACGTACAACAGGTTTTTGGAATAACTGTAAAAATGGATCCGTTTTAGGAACCGTCGCCAACAATAATCAAAACAGCAATAAAAACAACACCATGAACAATAATTTGGGCACAAATAAACTTATACACAATAGCAATACCCTGAAGAGCAAGGACCAACAACATGAACCATCAAATGCTGAATATAAGAATGGCGTGGCCGGAATTGATCGCAGCAGTGATGTCACAACGCAACAAGAGCGCTCAATGTTGGATCTTGGCTTGAATAAGTTTAGTGGATTAACTGGTGAGGTGGTTAGTGACAGCACTACTTCCCGAAAATGTTGTACGGTAATGTAAATATTTATTATGTTAATGCGTCATTACGTGCAAGTGAATGCAGTCTTCTTGTCCCTAAGAAAAATAATTATTGAACTGTTGGGCCAACAGCGTACACAATATAGTTGATAAGCAAAATATATAACGATGTACGCATATGAAATGTGTAATTGATTCGATTTATAACACAAGTACGTCTCACAATTGATTCGATTTATAACACAAGCACTCACTTTAAAAGCTACTTACTAGCATTAAAGTAAAATATATTTTTAGGCTAAACCTTCAACTTGTCGAACGTAACGGTAATATTGTCCTTTTTATGTACCTATACCTTACCATAAGGTGGTGTAGATAAACTTTGCTACAATAATATAATTAAGCTTAAGGACTCTTTCTACTGAAAAAAGTGAATCAAGCGAATTCTAGAACAGACCTTCAGGTCCTAATTTTTTATTAAAATTGTATATAATTCTCTATTGAAATCTGTTAATATTTTTTTAAGAAACTATGCACAAAATGGCGTTTCAGCTGTATTCAAAATGTTTCATACGATTTTTCTTGAAGAAGCCAAGAGGCGCAATTTTGTTTGTTAAAAATTTGTTTTTTTAAATATAAAATGTAATTATTTGCTACCATATTGCTCTGACCCATTTGTAGATACACATAATTAGTTATTATTCAAATGCCTATAGTTGGACCATGTCCGTCTGTTTGCTCATGCATTTTTGTAATCAGGCTATTTGTACAGTTCATGATTATTGTTATTTATTAATAAAATATGGCAAAGCGCTGTCTTTCAGGTTAGAGGGGCTCACTATTGAAAATATCTATGATCGGTCCATGTTTAGGACGCATTCCCATATAAGTGCCTAAAGTATTTTCACTTGTTATTTCCAATTTCTTGGCTAACAGCATTTTACCATCGACAAAAGCTCTCTAAGTAGGTATTTTTTATCAAAAACTGGGACGAAAATGAAATTAAATTTTCTAGAAAATCTTCATTGTTTATGAAAGTCCGGCCAGAGTTGGACTTGCTAATATGTTCGATCCGCATTTTTGTTTAATTGTTTTATTTTAAAAGTGTCGATGGACTACAGCCCCAGTCTGTGCCAATGGGCTTTGCTTTCCTTAGTATAAATTTTCTCCGAATTCAACGCATAACTACAGGTCGTTACTTAACAAAATTCCTCATAATAGCAATAAAGAATCATTTAAGGACGATCCTGTTTATATAATGCATGAAAAACTAAAGTTGTTCGATAAGACTTTTTGCTCTTATTGTACTGAATGTCCAATATTGCCGCAGTGTGTATTCCGCTGACCCAATCTTTTTTTAGTAATTCTAAGCACGATTTATAAAAGTTGCAAAAGCAAGGTGAAAATATAGTAAAGTGATTAAAGGATAAAGAACATATTGAATGTGGCTCTAAGATGCGCTTTACAAGGGCATTCTAAATTTTTATTTTAATTATTTTCTATGAAGAAATTCAGCGGCACGCAAATGTAATTAAGAACCAATAGCTGGATAAAAGGAAACTCTATTGTTTCGAGGTGCAAATGAATGTTTTTTTGATAAATTCCAAGCTAAAAAATGTAATAAAAAATATGCATAAATATAAATCTGATTAGCAACCAAAGGGTTAAGAAACGTACTACAATTAAGCATTACATTCCCAACTTAGAATTATTTATTATACTAAATAATTATAATAATGTTACGCGATTAGGCTAAAATCTTTATCAAAATACTCAATTGTTTATTTCTTTGTAATTAGATAATGTGTACATACTCACGTAATATATCAAACGTCATTTATAGAGGGGCCTTCTTTATATACTAAAGATATTTATAAATGTATTTTTTTAATTTATGTACATGTATGTGTATTTGTATATCTAGAGCAATACTTAAAGTCCAAATAAACCAGAAAAAGTACATTAAAAACATAACTCAACAGCATTTGAATCGAAAAGAAAACTCCCATTAAATAAAAAATATACGTAATTATTTACCAATAATTCTACCTTTGTTATCGTGGACTTCAACGAATTCTTATACGAAACATAGCAAAACAAAACATTAATTGAAAGTATCGTATGCAATCAATGCAATAGAAAATAAACAACAAAAAATCAATCATATCAACCAAATTGAATTGAACTATTTTCTTTGTGAAACGGATACCAGGGCGTGAGTATAAACAACAACCAATTCATGTTAGGCAGTATTCAATTAATACAACCATTTATTCTTCTTAGTAGATCGGGAGTGCCAAAAGGAAAGCGCGGCCTTCCGCGCAAACAATTAATGGGATACGATTTATTATCTAAACGTTGGCGTCTGTTGAAGATAGTCGTCCAGTTGAGTTAATTTCGTGCGTGTATTCGAGGAAATAATATTTCGATTGCTGCATTGAGAATTTACAAAGCAAAAGGTTGTCTTGAAAATAATGTAACAAACAGTATTATGTTTTTTAATGGGCGATTATTGGTACTCTACTGAACGTGTAGAAACACAGCATAACGCACAACATAAATAACAAAATTCGATAACATGATAGATAGATAAATTGTTAAAATGTAAGCCCTTTCTTTTTGTGTGGGAAGAGAACATAAGAAGGACGACCGTGACAGGACTTGAACCTGCAATCTTCGGATTCGAAGTCCGACGCCTTATCCATTAGGCCACACGGTCATATAGTTGTCTCCTCTTATCCTCGTGTACATAAGTTAAACAAAAAGCAAGCTTTTAAAGGATGGTTAAGCTTAAGGCTTGAAAAGCTTTTCATTCCAATCACATAAGATGAGTTGCAGAATTTTCGCATTTTTCCCATAGTGGTCCATAATCAAAGCTAAGTCATGGCGGAAATTCCCTGCAAATACTAACACGACCAGGAACGTCAGATTATATAAAAACAAAGCATATTGAGTGCGGCTGTTAGTGGAAAAATTATTTGGTGATCATTTCGAAAATGTCACTTACCAGTGGTATCATTAAAAGATTATCTCAAATTGAAACTTTAAAATTATTCAGTAAGTTTAACGGAACAAATTTGAACTTGATTTTGGAAACAACGAGTTTACCTACGTAGAAGAGCTAAGAATTATTGGCAAAAGAAGTCGTGGCTTTACAAAATATTATAAAACAAGTAAAAAGATATATTTGGATGAGGGCAGACCTTGAATGCCTACCACGCCGAAGCTTCCCACGGAGTGTGTGTGTCCATATATCAACCGTGCTTCATAAGTAATACGAAAAATGGTTTATGATAAGGTTTAATGATAAGGCACAAGTTGTAAATAATCTATCCTCTCCGAAAAACTTACAAGTGATAAAAATCTGTGCGCCTAAGAACTTTATTACTCTTCTTGTATTTAAACATTTCCTACTGTGGTGAATTGAGTCATCTGTTGTTTAAGTGGGAGTTTCGCACAATTTCAACAATTTTCGCGTTGAAATATTATCTCAATAACGAAGATAAAGCGAATTAGTCGTACGAATGAATACAAATAATAAAAATGCAACTGCAAAGGGTGCACTATTGATCAAAACAAGTGACTTTGATTTTTATACATATTTTATTAGATATTTTCGTTTTGTAAATTGTTTCAGTTTGAACTAACTACACTTTCTCTGTAAAGTTTTGAATTAAAAAAATATTCACCTATTATATAAAAGAAATATTTGGGTTATGTTTATGCTAATTTTCATCCCTTCTTTATGAAAAGGTGTGTTAGTTATTTCCTATGGAACTGCCGGGAGCAAGTTTCAGGGACCACAAAAAGCGTCGAAACTCTCACAGTCGCAAAAATTGAAAGTAAGGACCGTCGCGCTTTTACAATTGACAAAAATTTTTTATTTAGTTATAAAGTAGAAATTTGGTCCACATGCCTCTGGTTCTAATGTTTGCCACATTAGAGATTCAAGTGTTAAGTCGTAATCAAATAACAGACACGCCCACAATTTAAACCTTAAAAAGGTCTATATTTTGCTTGGGTCAAATCTGGGATATTTTTTATATTATTTTATTTTTATTAATTAACTACTAATTATGTACAGTACATTGGTATGTGTGTATATAATGAAATGGGGATCTTA
Source organism: Crataerina pallida (assembly GCA_949710015.1). NCBI lineage: Eukaryota > Metazoa > Arthropoda > Insecta > Diptera > Hippoboscidae > Crataerina > Crataerina pallida. The sequence continues at coordinate 9,472,238 of OX453292.1, read as the reverse complement.
AATTCAATTCAATAAATAGCTACTAGTAAATACCCTATAATGGTAATTTAGTGCGATAAAGATTTGTGCGTTTACATAGGAACGCCACTAAGAAAACCTATGAATTTTAAATTAAAAAATCTAGGATGGCGAGGCGTATATAGAGTTTTGACCCATTTTAATAACCTGAACCACTGAACCCCTGAACCACTGAAAACATTTCCTGTAGATTCTAAACATGCCTAATATGCGACTCCGCCCATTTTTAGCCCAACAACGGACGGACTAACTATAAATACATGCGAGAAATTCTAATTTTTAACTTCTATGAAAGATTTCTATTAATTGTGCGCACGGCTCAATTTCGCCCAATTTAAATAGAAACCTTCTTGCAAAAGCTAGAAATTTTTGTAAGAAATTTCAGTTAATTATATAAAAATTGAAAATGAGAGTGCCAACAACAGACAGACGCACGGATATACAGTTCTGCTGATTCAGAATATATGTACTTTATGGCGTCTCCGGAACAAAAAACCTACCCTCTGGAGGGTACAAAATTCTAGAGCAAGATGCTAGTTTATTTCGTACATGATGCTTAAGTCAAAAATCTAATTCACTTTAATAAGCACGCTACGCTCAATATTTTAAAACAAATTTATTACGTAGACATTTTCCACATTCAATATTTTTCGTAACATATTCTTAATATCTATCATGGTCGCATATAATTATCCTAAAATAAATACTTAATGTAGGTAAATTTGATTATGACCAAATCTTGGATATTCTCCACTTGGGTTAAACTTTTGAAGCTGGGTACGTATCAAGGGTGTGTAACGTCCATTTTTAGTGTGCAGCTGAGGCGGGCTGGTACTGTACCAGCCAAATTTTTAGATAGAAATGTGAAATTCGTTATTTAAATTATATTTATGCCCCAAATTTTAATAAGCAGCTCCAGGGCTGGTGTCCATTAGAATTTAAACTCAGAAGATCGACTCTTGGTTTAGAGAGTAATTAATCAAAGAATTTGTGCCCACTTTAAAGAGTTCACCATTAGCTGAATACGCGAACTCTTATTTATAAAAATATATACATACTATACGTGAATGAGTACTTTAAAGAGCTTTCTTGCCATTCCTTGCATTAAATAAACTAGGTGGTGGGTATAACAATAAAATCTACCATGTTTAACTCATACACACGCATGTACAATGTACAGCTCCTGGCGCATGCGTGCCTTTCTTTAATTAAACATTCGTTTGCTGCTCCTCTGTTTCATTTTTTTGCATTTGCTGACTTTGATTAACCACTAAGACCACTTTTTCATTTTCTCCCAGCGCTGCTGCATTGAAACCACCATTGTATTGGCATTTTTTCCTCTTGCCGAAACTACTACTATGCGTCACCGTGTTCATACCGCTATTGGATGATTTATCTGTAACTGTTGTGGCAGTAGAAGCTTTGGTATCTGATGACAAACCCCCAGCACTGATGCGTACCACAGTGGTTGGTAGAAAATTATTACGTGGGTGTTGCAGTGATAAACGACGTCGAGGATATTGTCCACTTTTCCTATCTTCCACTTCATCCCGACTACTGGCTGTTCTTTTATGCGTTATAACACTATGCTCGTTGAATAATTGTGCATCCATGTCTTGTTGATTGACACAGGTGAAGGCTTTGGAGAAGGACTTGCGAAAGTTTTCGCTTAAGAAGGCATACAGTAAAGGATTCATGGCCGAATTCGAATAGGCCAAACATCCAAATGTCAGAAATAATAAAATCTTCACTTGCGATTGTTCTTGACTTTGGTTTGTCAGATACGATGGTATCAAGGACACTTGAGAGATCCAGTGTGGCAACCAGCATAACACATAAACTGTTATTACAGTCAACACTAAACGGGTTACCTTACGATGTGAACGCTTTTTCTCCTTCGATTTGTGCTTACGTTGCACAGCATGCAATTTGCGTAGGACCAATATGTAGAAGATCATAATGAAGCTTAACGGGATAAAGAAACCTAAAAGTAAGGTGTATAGAATGAAAGTGACTCCTGAATGGTTTCGATACGTTTCCGGCCAATCAATATTGCAGGAATAATGGACTCCGTCCTCCTGTTGTATTATGCTGGCAAACAATATCACCGGCAACATTAGTAGGGCTGAGGTGAACCAAGCTACCAATGAAACCAACTTGGCCATGTGTAGGGTACGGTAACGGGGCGATTCAATGGGATGGCATACCGCTATATATCTATCTGCCGCCATTATTATTAAAAAAATCGACGATGTAAATTGCGTAATGGATGTGCTCACCATGTACGCCTTGCACATGTAATCGCCAAACTTCCAACTACAAATGCGCATGGTGTACAGGAGGAAGGGTATGCCGATGAGGAAGCATTCATCGGCAATGGCCAAATTCAATATGTAAACATTGGTGACGGTTTGCATTTTGGAGAAACGCAACACCACCCAAATGACCAAGGTGTTGCCCACCAAACCGACCACATACACCACCGAATACATGAAAATGGTGAAAAGGTGTGCCCATGAGTTGCGTTCTTCCAAACATTGCTGATGGAAACTCATTAGTTCAACTGGTTGATTAGCTGTTTCGTTGTTGCCGTTGCTGTTGTTGTTGTGGTGGTGGTGGTGGTGTTGGTGGTAAGTGGTGGTATTTATGGTAGGCATGACCTGTTTATCGTCTGTTATTGTCAGAAAATCGTTTAATCTTATGTTCATTGGTGTTCTTGCTGTTTTTGTTGTTGCTCTTGTTTTCATATCATATGTTACACCCAACTTTAACAAACTTGTATTGTTAAAGTTTGTTGTTATGCTGTTAGTAGGCCACATGAAAACTTTTACCATCTCCTCATGCCCGTGACTGCCGGTGTTGGTAGTGGCGTTCGCTATCGTTGTATTGGTCACATATAGATTCGCAACAATATCCGTATCGCCATTGTTAGAAGATTTCCTTTGGTTGGACTCGTTGCCACGTAAACGCGTATATAATAATACTGGCATTAGTGAAGCTGTTGTTGTTGTTGTTTTGATTGTTGTTTTTTGCTTGTTCATAGCGTCCGTTAAACAGCAAAAACCTAATAAAGGGATGGCCGTGCAGTTAACAATATACATACACATGCACCAAAGCTTCAAATCAAATGGCCGCCTCAACCGTTCGCTAATGTTCATTATTACTAATGTTGTTGCTACTACTGTTTCTGCTGCTGCTGTTGTTTATTTTATACATCAACATCTGTGAAATGATTTTTACAGTATATTACACACGACGTGATCCATTGTTTTTTATGCTATTATGGAAATAAAGTGAAATGAAATTTTTATAGCGTTCAATGATTACAAAGAAAAAAAGGGAAACTTTTTAACAAAAGACATTACTGAGAAGCCTATAAAATGTACAAAAATGTAAATTCTTAAATAGCATCAAGTTTTGAACGATTTAGGCACGCCTAGAATTTACAAAAAATCTCTACGTAACTAATAATTGATCCTATAAGTTGATACACAATTCATACCATATTGCAAGGCGTAAAAATATCTCGTGTGGAGACAGCTTCAATATAAAACTTGAAGGATATTTCACATTAGGCCTGAGCCACTAAACTTATTATTTGGGAGGAGAAGGGAAGGAAATTTGTTCTTGGTCAATTACTAACCCAAATATCTAATATTCGCAATATTAAGATATATCCAGAATTTTCTAATTTTGTCCTATATCCTATAAGAATTAATAGAGCCTTAAATAGGGATTCTAAAAATGTTTCAATAGAGTGATCAATGTCTTGGTCTCCGTTTATTGTTGAAAAGGTCATGGCTACAAATAAGCAAATCGAGTTAATAGCCACGCCCACAGTCGATATAAATCTGTATAATTAGCCCAACGATTGAGAATAATAGGCGAATCCATCGATTTAATAGAAATGGACAAGTTAGGATCAGCGGCACAATCTATAAAAAAACCATTTTTGATCCAGAAAACGATAAGTTGATAAGTAATACTTGAAACGCTATTTAAATACGGAATCAGATATTTGCCACGCGCAAATTGGAGGATAATAAAGCCAGATTTAACTAATTTTTTTGTTTTTATCTACACAATGTGGGGCACATTTCGAAATAATCTTATATGCTCCGATTAAGTGTATTTTCTATAGGTGTCGTTTTTGGTCCTTGCATGAAATATTTCGAAATATACGACCTGTTGCTGGTACATAAACATAGTAAATGGTCACGGTTGAATTGATTTAGAAAGTGATTCTGAAGATTCATAGAGTCATTCATTATTTTATTATACAAATTATCCACACAACCTTTATAAACCTGATCCTGATATTGATAATATTCTTGCAGTTTAGTAAATGGCAAAATTTGCTATATATCCGAGAGTTTTTAGAGCCATTATCCGGAGATGAGGGTATACTCACTTAGTCATAGGCTTCAGAAACCCTACTGATATACCAAATAATTGCAGTCAGCATGAAATTCTGCATGGAAGTTTTCGGTCTGTCTGTGAGTCTGTATGACAGCCATTCTTGTTAAACGTATTGCTAGTTCTTGCACGCAGGTTGTTCATAAAATTGGGAAAAATCGGTCAATCTTTATTAATAGTTTTTTATTAAACCATTGCCTGCTTAAAATTTTGTTTTAATGCTTCAAGATGTTAGGTATCTAAGATTTGGTCTAAGCCACACATAACTTGTTTACTTGTTGTTTATTTTGCAGAACTTTAATGTATTGCAATTTATTGTATCTCTCTATGTGGTGACAATAAGCGGCACAGGATAACAGTTACGCTCACTCTGTACTACAGCATTAGAACATTTTACACTTTACATGAAGGGGGAGGTGGGACATACACACCGTGGTACTATAAATCGCGTTCACAGTTTATAAATCACATCAAGGTGGAGGTTACATTACATTACCTGTTTTATTATGTACATAACTTCATTATGTGCGAGTTCACTTTAAATACCAACGATTTCTCATCGATTTCCGCAAGAATATTCTATTCAAACATTATTCAATAATAAATAAGGCATCCTTATGTGTTGTTCAAGCGTTGCTTAACTCACACATCCTTGTTATACACACTATACATAGATTGATGCATGCAGTGCGGAATAATCGAGTAATCAAAGAGATGCAGTTTTGAATAAATTACATATTGCTTGATGATAGTTATTTATTACTGCTATTGCACAGTTTTCGTTTTGTTTTTGTATTAAATTTAATGTATTCACACGTCCACGTTATGTTGTATGTGGAACATTGCTATGACATATTTATTATTTGTTTATAACTCTCAAAAAGTAGAAGTGAGAAAACATATTGCTGTACGCAGACGTTAAGTGAAGTCCTTGCATGCATTATAAAAATTTCATCAGTTTATAACTGTCATGACATTCATTGCATATCATACCATTTAATATAATATACGTACATGTGTGTATATGTACTCACCTTATAAACCCCCTTTTAATAATATAGTGACATTCATTGATATATGTTTAGATAACCCGAAGATTTTGAAGATAGATAGAAAGAAAGAAAAGAGATAAAAATCTTTTTGCTTGATAACAAATGAAAAATGGACAACTTATTGATTATCCTTTTTAACAATTTCAGCCTTTTGAAGCACTTTATAAGCTTAAGCGGTCACTTGAGGATTTTTAATAAAAAAAATTTTCTTAATCCGAACGAAAAATTTTCATAAAATTATTTCAATTTGTGATATATCGTAATATTTAATAGAAGGAATTATTAGTTTGCGTATTGCCTTCCAATCGTAGTGCACGTTTCAACGTTTTTTACGCAACTATTTGATATTTTGCCGGCGAAATTGTGTTTCCCCAAAGATTATACGATTTGCTGTTTGGCTTGGAAGACTCTTTTTTCGTTCCCTTTGCTTTATGGTGTACGTACAAAAAACAAGAACAACTACAAGCATTGGGCACGAAATTTTCTACTATAAACAATGCACACGAGACGGTCATAACATGTTGCTTTAATCAAATTCTATCCGTTTATATATTATATAATGTATATACACATGAACTTGCAACAGTCAACAGCAACAACTTAACACACCTACCTTTACATAATGCCAATCTTGAACGATTAAAACCCATGCTACGATAGGAAGGAGAAATATTCTTTTACATGGGCATGGATTTTGAAGGAATATCTGATATCTAGAATAGACACAGAAGCGAACAGTATGGAGGGCCGAATGCCTCGCAAATGATCAGGTATACAAAACTTTTCATGGTTTTTTTTTTTCAAAATATTTTGTCGAAATATCGATTATAATTAATTTCAATTTGATCTTTCTTGAAAATTCAAAGACCCCTCTTTTCATAAACAAGCTCTTTCCGGCGGTACTTTACCATTACATTCTTTCGCTGTTAAAACAAGTACGTATCTGGAAGTGACACTCCTTACGTTGCAAATGAATAAAATGATACAACAACAAAAAATAAATAGAACAGCAGTGGCGAGTTACTAAAGAGGATGGTAGCTATGGCCCAAACAATCTTTTTCTTATAGTTTACTATAGTTAGTGTGACGGAATATATGAGTCACGTTGTTAGACACTGGCTGTTAGACGTTGAAAAGTGTGACTCAACGTATGTGTCACATGGCAGTGCAGGTGCTAAACGAAAAACTAATAAACTCAGCTCTTAAATGAACGCTCTTAGTTGTTTTGATCTGGAGGGTGCAAATGAATAAATGACTTAATATACCTTCAGCCAGAGAGCTTTCAATTTATATTAAACGGGTAAATGGATAAACAAGTACTTGTGCACTCTTCTCTTTTGGCAGATGGAACAGAGTGCACTAACTCTTACTTTGTAAAATAAATAAATATAATAACGAAAGAGAAGCGAAAACTGCTTTTAAGTGATAAGTGTGATACTTGTTATCCTACAAATCTACAAGTGTACACCCACTATTTATAGCACTGAAACATTTTTTATGTTTATTTCAATATCAGTGTTATTAAACTTTTTTTGTACATTTTTTTTAAAATGTATTTCATGAATAGAAAACTTGTAACTGTTGATACATAGACAGAAATGAAAATATATTAGAAAAGTAAAAAAACTTATTTGAAATGATTGGTATCGTGCCGTTGGGATTTAATTTCAAAACAGTTATTATTATGCAGACTTCCTCTCAGATTACTCCTTGCGGAACTAGAAGTTCTGCTTAATAAATCAATTGGCTTTTCAAGCACAAACATATCCACACTAACGGACGTGTCTATGCCATCTAAGCCGTGTTTCACAGTTCAATATAAATAGGGTATCTAAGCTATTGAACATAGTTGAGAAAAGTGTATAGAGATAAAAGAAGACCTCAGTGAGAAATAAAAATATGTTTTCCAAGCAGTTTTTGGTTTTTATACTTCTAGGAATATCCTCGTATGTTATGTAGAGGGTTTAAAAGATCTTTAAATTCTTTAAAACCTTTCTTTAGGCCTCTTTTAGAATTCCTTCTATTAAGGATGTGTATTATATGACACATATTTTTTTTTTATTAAGGATAAAACAAGTGAAAATGTTATAGGCAGTAACGTTCGAACATTTCACATTCTACATCACGTAGGTCCTTAAATTATGCTACAATTAGTTTGGTTGTGTCAGTAAATGCGATTTATTGCCGTATAAGTCTGTTTGTATCATTATGTAGAAGGGGGTTCTAAAAATGATCCGATCGGGTCCAAATATTAAGCCAATTAACTTTTCTTTACCCATTTTTGTCCAAAACTATTGTGAATTGTGATTTTTTGCGGCACAGAGACTACTATTGTAACGAGACCTTATATAGAGAGGAATTCTCACAATAGTCCGATTCGGTTCATTTTCAAAGAGGTTTCTTTTTGGACCACTATAAATCTATGTTCCAAATTTCATCGAAATATTTAAAAAAATAATAGGACCTCATATGGGAGGGGGTTCTAAAAATGGTCTAATTTGTCCATTTTCAATAGGCCTATTTTCTTCAGGCCTATACAAGTAGTATATGTAGTAAATTTCAAGAAAATATCTCCAAAAATGCGATCTGTAGCTTGCGCATTTAATTTACATAGACAGACATGGTTAAATTGATTCAGATTTGCCGCTTAGGAGCCACAAACATCTGCGCAAACTTCTCTCTATGCGAGTGTGATATAAGTCCGATCCAACCGTGCGAGGTAATGTGAATAATAAGTAAGTAATAAAAATTTAGATATTATTGTGTATGAAAATATATTATAAACATTCATAATTTATACACACATCTAATTACAAACATTTTCAGAAAATATTTCATTATTTTTATTATACGCATGACAGATGCAATACGTGTATGTGTTTACCGCAGGGGGTTTGTATTTCCGAGTGCATTCACTTTTGTAATATTTCAATGATTGACAGTCGTGATGTGCTATTTGTAGAGTACACATAAGAATTCAGCGTTATATGCACTCAAAAAGTTATTAATCTAAAAAGGAATATGTTCTTATTTCGTGAGAAAAACACTTGTAAAACATTCACTCGATACAAGATGGGTGGTATACTAACTATGTACTATTCCATTTGCAACACCCAGAAACAGGCGACACAGGCCCCACAAGGTATAAATATTCTCGGTCAGCATCAAAACTGAGTCGATCGAGACATGTATGTCCGTATTTGTCTGTTGTTGGCAATTTTGAAATATTGAGTTGAACCCTAGGTTTTATCTAAATTGGGCAAAATGAGTCAAGAGCCACGCCTCCAATCGACAAAAATGTACTTATCTGCCATAAATATTGTCATATGAAGTTGAAATTTGGTTTACATATTTATAATTAGCCAATCCATCGACATGCCATGGGCGTGATTGGATAACGGACGCGCTCACAATTAAAAAAAGAACTTATTCAGAGTAAAACTCGATTTGCAAGTTAATGCGTATTATATATCCTACCAAAGGCCGTCATCATATACCTGTCACACCCACCCGTTGTATGTAGATGTGGAGGGTGTTTAAGATTTGGCCCACGCCAAATTTTCTTACGTGTTTGTTTATATATTGTGTATGTAGTACGTCAAAATGAGTTGCATGCAAATCACCTACATACATACATTCATTGCTACATGAGACAAATAAAAAATTCATTACTTTTCATGTCATGTCAGGCGTGCTTTATTTGCTGCGGCATATTGTCTAAATAGAGCAGTGGCATCTTATCCAACTATCAAACCTAATATACAATGTGTGCGTAAATAAATAAAAGTTTGAATGCCGTAATTTGAAAAGGGCACCAGTCCAAGCTTCCTAAAACATGGATGCATCAAGCCACGTGTGGTTTTATACATTGCAGTACAGTTTTGTATATGATGGACGTTGCAACCTTTCTGTTCAACTCTTTAGCGTTGTTTTGTGCATATTTATTGGACACTGATGGAAAGAAGATTTCTTTTACAATTTTGTATTTATTAATTTAACCTGATTTTGTTCATTTTTGTTTCTTAAGAAAAGAGGAAGAATTTGTTAAATGTTTTTATAACAATCACTTCATGGTAGAATGTATACACGGTTTGTCGAAATGTTTTGTCAATACCAGAAGGAAGTGTCAGGAGTGTACACGTATATATTTCTTTATCAGAATCAAAATCTGAATCGATTTAAATATGTCCCTGCGTTGTCTGACTCCCATTGACCCTTCCATGATTGCAAAAATTACGATAATAAGTGGAGCGAATCTGTTAAAACTTTTTTCCACAAAATATTTATTAAAATAGATGAAAATTAGCGGGCTGTTCAACCCCCTAGTTAAACCGCAGTTTCCAAACACTGGTTCTTATTTAGTTATGGTGAAATACATCTATTGCCACGCCCACAATAGGCAAAAAACTTCCATTAAAAATGCAAGAATATTAAGCCCATCCATCGATGTGTTAAGGATAGCCCACTTATCAGGTAACAGGCACACCCATATTTTTACATGAAAACTTATTAATAAATATGTTGAGGTAAAATTTAACACACTTTAATGTGCCACACCTACAATTTACATATAGAAAGACAGTATCAAAGGTGAGGGTATAATCCAAATAACAATTTTTTTCAACATAGTTACACATTCAAGTACCTAAGAGTATGGGACAACTATTCCGACCAATTCGATTAAATGCATGTCTGCATATGCAAGTAAACTATATGATGCCGAAATTTTGCTGTAAAAAAATATATTACTAACACAAACAAAGATTTCAAATACATTTGAAATACACAACTCATTGTGCCCCAACTGTTTCTCTCGCTTCTTTTTTACTATAATATTGATTCTCTAAACACAAAATAGAAACGTTTGCTGAAATGTGTTGCTTGTAATTGATGTATTGTACAATTTTTGCGGTAATTTTGTTGGCGTCAGTGTTTTTGTTCTGTTGCTACAATAACATATCTAAGTGGAAAGCATATGCAGATTAACACAAATTAGATACATGTTCAATAAATTCTGTAAATTCAAAAATGATTTAAAAGAAGAAGAAAAATAAATGGTGAGTTATGTATTTGCATAATTTTTGTAATTTTTTCGACTTGTATGCGCGTGCGGAAGTAATAATTTATTTATTTTTAATTTACTGAACGCGTTTTTGAATAACAACTCGTAGCGACGCTCGCATTACGGTAACTAAGAGTTTCATGCAGCCATCTGAACGGATTTAGTTTAAACGAAACGGACTTCATACCATCGATTTTTATTCTTCACTCAAACAAAGAAATTTTGGTAATGGTCGTGGCGTTTCTTAATTTAAAGGCGACTATTAAAGTTGGATACACAATAGGCGCAATTGTTAGAATATAATTGAAAAGAAGGACTAGTCGTACAGTTTTACGTTCTGCAGGAATCGAAACTCACAACCTTCTGCATTAGACAAACACACGGTTGGTATATCTTCTGTTAATCCTTGGGGCAGAATGTACTACTGTATCAATCGAGGCCTCAAAAATCTTTTTTAGCAAATAATGATATCGGGTTACCAGCCCGAGCGCAGTAGTTTGCTCGGACTCTTTTTGTTCAGTTCAATCAGAGGCAATATTTGGTACCGCAGGGTACAGTAGCCTAAGGAACTTCGGTTCCTGCGAGTACTTGGGATGGCTCCCTTGTGAGATCATCGCGGGGCCTGTGGTTGGTGGTGCATGGCAAAAACCCTCGACCAAGGGGTGAATATGCATTACCTACAATGTAATTCTAAAATTGGTACCTAGGTAGGGGGCACTGGGAACGCTTAAAAATTTCTATCCCGTGTATCTGAGCTTCGACGTCAGTTATACACGTAAAACACAAAAAGTATGTAACATCAATCGAGGCAGAATATTAAAAATATGGCAACAGTATATTCTCTATCGATACCCTACGTAGCATATGTAACCGAATTTCTGTTTTGTCTTTCTTCCTAAATATTTTTTGTTAAATGAAAAATGTTATTTTGGATCAATTTTATATATATCTCAATTCTTTTAAATTCCATCAGTCCAATAATGTGTCAAAATAAAACGCTACGCATCGCTAATGGAACTGAGATAGGTGGTGCAAAATTTGTTGTATCGATACGCATTAACGAAACCGAAGGAACTTATTTTGGGACCGGCCATCGATGTATGGGTTCCATATTAAGTGATACATATATATTAACTTCGGCGAATTGTATGGGTGAGTATACATTATAACTGCAATTCCAAAAATTTTAAATTGCACCATTTTATAGAGTGGAATATAACAAATACAAATAGCACGACTAGAGTGACGGTAGTTGCAGGTACGCCAAATCGTTTAGAACGAACTGCAAAAACTCAAATAAGAGGAATTGAAAAAATTATAATACATCCAAAATATGTGAGGGAATATAGCAGGATTTACACACATATAGAAAACGATTTAGCTTTAATAAAACTAAATAAGTCTTTAAAGTTGGATGGGAAAACAACAGCCCCTTTAAAGTTGGATTATGATACAGGCTCTATGTGTACAATTGGTGACACTTATGGATGGGGTTCACTGTATTATGTATGAAAAAAATCGAAAATGTGTAATAAGATTATCATGAAGAATTCAATAATTCGAACTATATTCTTTATGCAGAAGGGTCCATACGCAGACGAATTAGTAGAATCAGAAGTACAAGTAGAACGTGATGACAACTGTCTAAAAGTTTATCCGTTTAGAACCACACAATCATTTTGCGTTAGCGGCTCTAATGAAAGTAATATAAGATTTTGTCATGGTGATGAAGGGGCACCATTTATATGTGGCGGTAATTTATATAAATTAAAATATACGCCAGACTGTGAATAAAATATTCTATTTAGATCGTGATCTAAAAGGCATTCTGTCATATGGGTTTCCACAGTGTGAATTGGTTCCTGCGGGCAGTCTTTTCACTGATATTGAACATTATATAGACTGGATTAAAGAAGTAATGAGGCCTACTGGAATCATATCCAAAAAAAGCTTAAGTTGGAAACTTGAATTACATCATCGCATCGTCGCATGTATTGCTATTTTGAGTACATTTTTATAATTGTAACTCACAGCTAATTCTGTAAATTTAACGGAAATTAAAGAATTTCTCTGCTCAACTATACTTGAGCAACTCTTGTTAAGCATTTTTATCATATAAAATCTTAATAGTTTCAAAGGAACTTAAGTTTAGAGCCGTTTGTGAATTACAAAAATTTTTATAAACCCTGTTTAAACTATAACACGCTTCGTCTAATTTCAATCACTATAGAATATTAAATATTTTATGTAAGACAAGAGAGTTAAAAGAGTAGGACAGCATTTTAAGATTATATTTATCGAAATGTTTATAATTATTAGAGAGAAGGTTTGAGATGGTGTATGCAGACATACTGAATGTTTTGTTTTCGGGAGAACTCTGCAAAATATATAATATATTCTTGAGCAGCATCAAAATCTGAATCGACTGGGACATGTCCGTCTGAGGTAGACAATCTCGCGATCGTAAATTTTGAGATATTAAGCTGCAAACTTGTACAGACAGTTCTAGTTTATATTTAAATTAAACGATATTGGTCAAGTGAAGGTATGCTTTATACCAAATATGCCCTCAATTTCCAAAAAAATCCTTTTTTGCGCAGAATCCACAGTGTACGCTGATCCATATTATTCTCATTCTTAAAAGGCGTAATCGGGTATATCACACCCCCTTATTTCTTACGTAGATTTGCAGTGTATTTAAGATTTGGCCAGATTGAGTTTTTAACTTGCTTTCTTGTAGTTTTTCATTGCATTAGTTAGCTTTTTGGGCTTTCAAGCTATTGTTGGTTCGAGTATATGCTTTATGAACTTTTTCGAAAAGCTTCTATTTTAGATTGATTTCTAATCATCTTTTTTTTATCTTATTTTAATTGAGATACTTGAGGGTATAAAAAGCTTTAATTGAACAATAAGTAAACATGTGATTCTTGTCAAATCATTTCCTTCATGATAATAATAATAATAAAAAAAATGTATAGCTGCAGTTTTGCAGACATCTAAATAAGCGTTTCTTAACAATATTATCTAAAATAATTGCATCAAGGTATAAATTTATTGAAAAATTGTAAGTGACTACAAAATTTACTTTAAAAAATGAAATGAAACTTTTGGAGTATAAGTAAAAAACTTGTTGTGTGTCACCTGATTCAATGGCGGGGAATTTTTTTTATTTTGGCTTTGGCAGTAATATGCTAAGCAAACGTATACATATACAAAACCCAGGGGCGGTACGAGTAGGACCTGGACAATTACAGGTGAGATTCCTACAAACTACCTTTTTTCTACATATTTTAAATGAAAATTTAAATATTTGTAGAATTATCGTTTAGATTTTTATGGTACGTCTAAGACATGGCAGGGAGCTCCAGCTACTATTGTACCATCAGAGGGTGATTGTGTTTATGGTGCAATATGGGAGATTGATAGTTGCCATATAAAAGATTTAGACAAGTAAGAAGAAAAACTTTTCGATACCAAGTGAAAGACAAATTAAAATCTCTCGTTTTGTCTTCACAGTCAGGAAAGTGTACATCTAGGAGTTTATAGACCTATTAACGTAACTGTAAAATTGCTTACCCCTGAGTCTATGGAGTCTATACAATGTCGAGCATATCATTTGTGTTGTCAACCTAAAACGCATTTAAAGAATTTCACTTCTGAGGGAGTACCACATGATCGTCAACCATCAGAAACCTATTTAAAGACATTGGTCATGGGTGCCATCGAAACGGGTATTTCTGAGAATTATATCAACTTTTTAAGAAGTATACAACATAATGGCAATACTGTACGACCTTTGGAAGAGAAATTAGAAATACAAAAATTTAAATTTGAAAATAAAATATAGTTCAATGGATTAAACAAATTCACCGTGGATTTGCCTTTTAAGACAAAAATAATGTTAATACGTAACTTATATAAATAGAACCCCTCAGGATACCCAAATTAATTAAACCCTTCACATGAAATGGGAGTATATTAAGTTTGTTGAGAGATCCTAAATAGTAAATATATTCTAGAATGGCCATCTGTCCGTACTACAATGAAAAATGTGGTTCCTAAACATTTCATATTTCTAATAGCTAGGGAGGTCTTCAAAAACTTCCCATATGGAGATTTGTGGTAGTTTTGTAATGGTGGTATATATGTTATTTCACAATAGGCTTCTAGAACCTATAGCCGATAATTCACTTACTGTGTTTAAATAGATTGTTGGTGTCAGCGGCTGTAGTGTTGCTATTATAATCATAATAGATCGAATATTAAATTCTTTATTTCTATGGAGAAGTTAACGCAAGTCAAGCTTTTATATGCAAATCATTAATTAATTATAAATTTATATCTTTAGGTATATAAATAATTATTTTCAGACTGAACATCTGCCATAAGGAATATTGTCAACATTCGCCACACAAGTTTATAATTTACTATTTGCAAATTATCGTCATAATTCTTTTCAACACTCATTTTATTACAATTCAATTATTACACTAAAATATCTGCGAAAATATGCTTTTGGTGTGACCGCAACATAATTAATTTACGAGTATTTAAATTAATTAATATTGCAAATACCAAATTTAATGGGCGGTGGTTTATGAAGCCATAACAATATACAACTGCAAACAGGTGCATTTAGTTCAGTTCAAACCTTGTATATTCTTTATCCATCTACCAGTAAATTAAAGACGTGATATGATGAATGATGAATGAATAGAGTAAATTTTTTTATTCTGAATAATTTTCGTACTTTTTGCTCTAAGATTGGTTGTAGGAGGAGGCTTTGAAAACCCAAAACCGGGGAATTTATTCTGAATCAGATTCGAATACCAAAAAAATTAAAGCGTGTCCATCAGAGTGTGTGAAATCATTCCCATAGTTGGTGACGGATCAGTGGCGGAGAACCTCTAATGTACACATATTCTAAATCAGCACCAAAATTGAAATCGATGTGGACATGAGCCATGACATTTCATATTATGAAAAAAATTTAATAAAAAAATCGTTTTTCATTAACGATTCACAAAGGTCGGCACTAAGGAGAAAATTTCTTTAAGTGTATGGACCGTGTCGATTATATTTTTTATAAGTCCAATTTATTTTAAAATATCTATTTTTACGAAGGCTTCACCGCGCAGTTTTACAATCACAACTACAATCTCCAACATTAGAGATTTAGGCCTTCGGCTAATACTTATATATATATATAACGTGGCATATACATGATTACGCCCTCTAATTGTGTATGTATATGTGTCAGCTTGCAAGTCTAGTTTTACGCTGAGCGCGTTTTCTTTAAAACTATGGGCGTTTTTGCCCACATATGTCTAGATCGAGTAAATTTTTGATGCTGATTAAGAGTCTCTGATGCCTCCTTGGTGTGGTATTTCCAATGGAATGACAATGTGAGTATACTCCACATATTATGTGGAGGGTATAAAAGTGGACTTAGCCTTATAGTTTGCGGATTACAACATTATGTATTAGATCGTAATATTTGTAAAACACTTGTTCCCATTTATTGGTGTAGGAAAAACTAAATACAACTGTTGGCACTTTAGGTTATAATTTATTGACTTTGTAGGAGTTTCGTTATTATGCACATAAGTTTGTACGGGTATAATGCACGTATTTGCATGCAGCTAAGCTTATAATACTGATAACAGCATCGTCAATAACCCTTCACATACTACACGTACTACATGCTGGAGTCTAAGTGTGTGCATTTAGTGTAATATACAAAATATATAAAAGCTTATAAATTGACGTGTACTCAGGTACAGAAAAACACACATATTCGATATAAAGTCAATTTTAATTAACCAACCGTAAATATACGTACGCCACAGTGGAATGAAAAGTGTATGCAGTAGTGTGCACATGATGTTGGTTGGCATTTGTGCAAGTGGTTAAAGGTTGTTGTTGACACAATGTAATGCAACATGTTAATGCAAAATCAAACAAAAACCTACCTACACGTTGTTTTTTTCTACGTACAATATAATAGAATGCATGAACGTTCATGCACACATACAACTCACATGATAATCAACACTTTGCAGGCTAACGCGTGCACACGTCAGTTCAGTGCAGTAAAAGCAATGCACTTTAACATCCGAACCATTTTCCGCATTCCATGTATGGCATGCACACAAGAGTACATGTGTCATGTGTGTGGGTGATGCTCGTAATAACCTTGTTAACGTTTTTAATTAAAGCGGCAAATATTTACCAGCGTACATGATATGGCTCAAGCCCAGCTCACGTTATATCCAACATACATTCATAGCATTTTATACAGTGTCCGTGCGGTGGTAGTAGTTTGAACCACTCACGACCAGCCAGTGATTTATTGCATACAAATTGAATAGTCAAATCTGACCAAACCACAGTAAAATCATGGAGAGATTTTCGCTAGCAAGGTGCGGCTACATTATGCATAACTAAAATGAACTGATAACAGCCCCCTCTCTCGAAAAGAATCCGGGCAATTATGATGTACT
The DNA here is from genome assembly GCA_949710015.1 of Crataerina pallida. Lineage (NCBI taxonomy): Eukaryota > Metazoa > Arthropoda > Insecta > Diptera > Hippoboscidae > Crataerina > Crataerina pallida. The sequence continues at coordinate 9,455,187 of OX453292.1, read as the reverse complement.
TTACAACCCCGACTAATGACTCTGCTAAAAGGCAAAAGCAAATTTAATCACTGGCACAGTACAATATTTTTATAAAAAACATAGTTTGCTTATCTTTGCAACTATTTGTGTACAAAACCATTGCGAGTCAACAAAATCGTGGATAATATAATTATTGCCATATTTAGTTTAAAAGCATATTTTACGGTTTGGTGTACAAGCGGTAATTTGCGGTTAAAATGTTTAAATATTTTGTAACAGATGCTCCACGATTTCATCATTTGATAAAATGTTAAATAAGCCCTGAAAGAGAAAACTATGTTTAATTAATGATAAGTTTTGTTGCAGGAAGTAAGTTATTTTGGTCTAATAAGTAGGATTTTCAAAAAAAAAATTTTAATAGTGCTGGCTTTGCACTATACCGAAAGAGGCTTTAGGAACCTTACAAAGTATGTATACCGCACATCAGCATCAAAGTCTGAATCGATCTTGAATTGTTCAAACGTTTCTTGTTGGTACTCTCACGGTCCTAAATTTTTAGGTAATAGCTGATAATTTGTACAAACATTTCTATTTATAGAAAATGGACAAAATTGCTTAAGAGCCACAATCGACCTAAAGAGTTGAAATTTGTTACACATAATTAAAATTATGATAGTTCGTCCATTGATTTGTAAAAATGGGCGCTTCCAGAAACCATATATGCTCACAATTTACGAAATAATTGGCATGAAATCCGACTTGTAGGTTGATAGGTAATGTATTAATATTAGAGAGCGTAATTGTGTACCTGCCACGCCCATTATTGTTTTACATATATGAAACGTATTCAAGATGCGGCCTAAGTCAAATTTAGGTTTTTTACTTAATGCCTGTTTAGCATTAATGCGATTTAAATAGATTTTTATAAAATCCCATAACCCTCGATTAAAATCATCAACATCCCAAAAGAAAGTGCATTTTGCATAACAGCAAATAACGCAGCATATTAATTTCATAAACATTTCATGCAAAACCGCAAAGTCATGTACTTGCAACCCATAACCATTGACCCATTGACTATGTAGTTTGCAACAGCCATGCAACATGTGATGTGAGCACATATGAAGCTACTTAAAAATTTAAATTACCATGAAGTGCATTAAAAATAATAAAAATAACAGAAATGAGCTCTGTGAAAATGTTATGAATATTTAGTGACTGTGTGTGTGTGTGTGTGTGAATAAAAAAGGGCAACGCTTATAATTTAATCACAATGAACGCAGAGGAGGTGTATGCGTCGGCTAATACATTTTATGTATCATCAATATAAAACGTATTTTGAACAATGAGTTCCTCAAAAAGGAATTTGTTGCTCGTGCTATTAAAATCATGGCACTAGCTCTTATAGTACACGACGATGTATGTATTTGTGAAAACCAATTAAAATTGAACTGTGTATGCAGAGGACTTGGAATTTAATTGAATTATATACATGGCGCTTCATTAGCGTTTGGCTGATGTTGATGAGATTTTAAAATCGTTGGATTGTACAGCAAGTGTTAGGTAATTATAAATATTTATAGATTTCATCGATAAAATGTAATCCGTTTCAAATAAATGCATATTTCGCTTCGGAATTAAATTAAAAACTAATTCAAAAGCAAAGAAATATTTTTATTTTCTGCGATGAGTTTTCAGTAGTTAAGGATTCACCATTAGTAGCAGCGCCTTTTAAAGCTTTGTCTGTTATGGGGGTTTCGAGTTAAAGTTTAGCTGAGAAGCGATCTAAAACAATTTTTTTCCAGCTGGAATTTGAACGTTACCATGAAAGTCGAAGTTGGTTCGAACGACAGGTGTAAGCTTGGGAAAGGACAAATGGTAATTTATTTTGTACTTAGCTCTACTGCGTGCAAAATAGGCATAATTTGCATACAATGGCGGCCTTTCAACTGTTATTATAGATTAAGTTTTTCGGTTTTGCAGCAGTGGTTATAATTCAATACCGCCCATTATATAATATCATTATATATACGTGCATCAGATTTTAATTTTAAAGATCAAATAGCCGTTAGAGATTTTTGTCTACTATGGATGTGGCCGTTATTACTCTTTTAATAATAATAAAGAAAAACAAGTAAAACTTTTATGGTCGGTCCAGCCCGACCATTTAATACTCTACACCACTGAGCTCCTTATATAAAATTATACTACAATTAGTTTAGTTGTATTTGTATACTCGAGGTACTTGCACATAAGTAAAAGTTAAAAATTGTGATTTTTTGCCATATATAGACTTCCATTGAAATAAAACATAGACTAGGGTAGGGGATCTAAAAATGATCCGATCCGGAATATTTTCAACAGGGTTCCTCTTTGGGAAAATACATGTCCATGTATCAAATTTCGTGGAAATATCTAAAAAAAATGCAACCTGTAGCTTGCGCAATAATTTACATAGACAGACAGACATGGTTAAAAGATATTGATTTCGAATCGATTGGCATATTTGAAGGTGGGTGTGGCATTTGCCGTTTAGGAGTGACAAACGTCCTTTGTCACAAGTGCTGCAGGGTATAAGAAATAAATTTGGTTTAGAAAAAAATTCTAAATGCCTCTACATCTAAGTACAAATCGTGAGAGTGTCAGGTATCGCATTACGCCCTTTTAAAATGTATGCAATAGGTTTTTTTTTTATTGAAGCTGCGTCTGATGTTCGGTCCCGACCATTTATGGCAAATTAATGGATACATTTATTATGAGAACGGTTACCAAATTTCCACTTCATTGATCAATTTTTGTTGATTGAGGGCGCGCCAATGAACCGATTTCGCTCTATTTAAATAGAAACCTATGCACAAAGAAGAAACCGTTCAAAATTCAGCACATTCCAAGATTTCAAAATTTACAACAGTGAAAGGGTGAACAATGAACGCACTTGTCTAGATTGATTTAGATTTTGAATATTCTGGGTTCTATAAACGGAATAGCAAACTTAATATACGTTACGTAATATATATTACGTGGGGGCGTATAAAAATCGCTTAGTTTACATACATGTCACCTCATTTGCGAGGTGAATTAATAAAATGCACAATTTTTAGCCCAATATATCTAAAAAAATCATAGTTATAATTCAAGTTTGACTAAAAACGAATCACAAAAAAACTCTTCTTTTGTGAAAAATTGTCAACATCCTGTATGTAATTGCAAAATATTTGTCTTTGTTGGCAGCCAACACGTGACTCTACAGCCAACACCCGATTTAATTAAAAAATGCCTCCAAACACGATGATACATATGCGTATCAGTTAACGGAAACCAAATAATCGAAGTTGAAAAAAACAAGCGATAAGAACAATAACAACAATAAGAAAGCGCATTAAAAAAAGTCAGCCAAAAAGAGAGTGACCATAAAATGCAGTGACAGTGAAGCGTATGAATTTAATGATTTAATCACAATGACAAAATGCACTTCAAACGCTCCCTCCCCTCGGTCATTCACGTGAAGCACCAACGAGGCCAGAAAAAATGCAATAAAACGACCTCTGGGGGTTATACAAATGTCCTGAGTATTTGTTGTCCGCTTAGACAGAAACAATTCATACCTCTGTCGTATGGTCCATTTGTTTACATCAGTAAGAACACTATCAACCATTTGGGTTTGGCTTTTGTTTTATTTTATTTAATTTTTTTTTACATTGTCTAACATTAAGGGCGTTGACAAATAAGTGCATAAGATGCATGGTTCAGTCGTACGTGCTCAAGAGAGGCATTTTTCATTAAAAAAATAATAACTCCTACTCCTAGTTTATATGTATGCATGAAATGTTAGCATGTGGTCAATATTTAAGTGTAATTATATCCTACGGGCAGCATGATGATGACGATTGCAGCGCGGTAGCTTATCATTGCAATTTTGCACATTTATCTAAAACATTGGCACGGTAGCTCTTTAATCTTAATATTAACATACATGTGGTTAGGATGGTGAAAAATATTGAAATGAAAAGTAAATATGTCATGAAATAATTTGATTACTTGCAGCTGGATGCAATTTGGTTTTTTGATAAACAAAAAATATGGAAAACCCTAAAGGCATGTTGTTGGAACCCATTTTATCATAAATATATCACATGCTGGGATTTTCAATTATGCACATTTTCTTTTTATGTTAGACTTTTTAATTTATTGTGTACAGGATAGTTTTTTGTCATTTGACCATTTTAAATTGTAAAGTATTGTAAATCATTGAAGGATAATGAATGAGTCTTCGTTTCCACATTTTCATAGGAAGATGCGTGGTGACCGCGACATTTACATTTACATGAGACAAGTCTCTATATAAGATGGGGGGTATACAAAGACAAAAGACCTAGATATTTATGGCCGTGTGCCCGTGTGTTTGTGTGTTGTGACATTCTCATGGTCGTAAATATTTGGATATCAGCTGAAATTTTGTACCGACACTTCAGTTTCCGCACGCATATCTCTACTTTCAGGCCCACAATTAACAAAAAACTAACTTATCTAACACAAAAATTTACAAGTTCAAGTTGGTGCAGTGTATAACAAGTAAAAAAACTAAATTTGGCCAAAGTAAAACGTTCTAATCGGTAAAACCGTTTCGAGTATAATTTGTTTTTTTATTTTTAGTCTCTGAAAATAGTTATTCTGACGCACAATTTTGTTGTTTATTCCAAACTTAGCCGAAGTACAGTCTTTTAAGGAAATGTTCCATATTACTTATAATGTACAGAACATTAAGTAAAGAAGATATATTGACATGGCAGCTTCGGTGCATCGATGGTGAGTATTCAAGATTTGGACTTAGCAAAATAAATATTTTTTTAATTGCTTTCAAATAAGTTCTTATATGAGAAAGTTCTGTTATCTTTATTTTATTTTCCGCAGTTGTTCTTTACCGTGCGAGGATTCTAGCTAGACTAAAAACTTTTTTATTTTCTAGCATAAAGAAAAGAAATGCCTCATATGCAAAGAAACAAAAGTAAAGCCTACTACTTTGAACGATACAAAGTTAATAAAATTAGGCCTACTTAGAATAGATTTTTTTAGAATATTACATAATTAATCATTATTAATAGATATTTTCATATGACACGGATTTGCATCCTTACAGTATCATTACGTATTTTTACTTATTTATAACTTTCCTTGATATGCAAATCATCCTAGACACCTTTTGAAATTCTGTCCAATCTCTTTTTGTATAAAAATATTTTTTCATTTATTTGAAAATTTTCGTTCTAATCGGTAAAACCGTTTCGAGTATAATTCGTTGTTTTAATTTTTTAAACATTAATACAAACGGTTATTTCATATTGAAAAGTTTGGAAGCAATGGAGCCGACTACCAGCTCCACACTCGTTTCGAGAGTTGCGCAATTAGGTGAAGTGCCCCTACGGGTTGTTAAAGATTGCGTTTTGGAGACTTTAAATGTGTGCGTGCGTTGTGGCTACCTCCAGTTTTATGTTAATGTTTTTAAAAGTAACTGGCTATTTTAATTCATTTTTCACGCAAACATATTTAATTTATTACAAGAAATTTCATATTGAACAAAAAAAAACGATTACTCTAAGAAATGTTCTTCTCTTTATAAGCATTTCAAAAAATTTGACAATATTTAAATTTTTGAAATTTAAAACAAAGCAAAATGTATACTTTTTAATTGCTTTCAAATAAGTTCTAATAAGAGAAAATTGTGTGAGTAGATTACAAAAACGTTTGACTTGGCTTAAATTTGAATGGGACATCAAAGGAATTACCTTAACCTTTCCTCCAAGCCAATACATCACTTGATGTATTATTCAATTTAGTTTTTTTCTTTGAAAAATGAAAAATTTTATTTTTCTATACCTACTTGTATTTTCAGAAATTTCAAAATGATTAATAACATGTCATAAATTTATGAAATAAAAAAAAATTTTTTATATGGGAAGGCTTTCTAGAAATTGTCCGATCCTAACCATTTTCAAAGGGTTTATTTTTGAGTCAATACATATCCTTGTACCAAATTTCATCGAAATATTCCAAAAAATAATAGGACCTCATATGGGTCAGAGTTATAAAAATGTTCCAATTCGACAAAATTCCCTTTTGGAGAAATACATGTCTTAGTACCATATTTTATCAAAATATCTCAAATAATGCGACCTGTAGCTTGCGGACAAATTTAGATGTAAAGACAGGATGGCATACGGACAGACAGACATGGTTAAATCGATCCAGATTTTGATTCTGAATCGATCGGTATAACTCAAGGTGGGTGTGGCATTTGTCGTTTAGGAGTTACAAACATCCGCAAAACTTAATATACCCTTTTCCACAGAGTGGCGCAGGGTATAAATAGAGTACTCCAAAAAATTGTCGTACGATATCGGAAAAGTTATAGAAATTCTACTTTTTCCAAAATTATATGCACATGTTTTTTTTCTTACAAACTCAGCTGCAGCATCTGCTTACGGCATAGCATAAAAAACAAAAAAGACATAAATTCATTAACGCCGAAAACAGAGACCCTTGTCGTTTATAAATTAACAAACAATATTTAATTATACGAAATGGTTCAAATAGAGAAAGAGATGAGAAATATTTATTTTTTGTAAAAATCTGAAACCTTTCAACACCTTAAAAAATGGTTTTAAAAAGTTTTCACGGCGGAAAAAATGCCTGTTTAATTATAAATGTCGACACGTAGTTTTACAAAGCCTTAAAACAAGTGACAGTAATTTGAAAAAAGGCGATGGAAGAAAAAAAATATAAAATTACACAGAAGTACGTCTTTTTCTCTAAAAAAATTTTTATATATACATATATATAAATAAATAAACATAAGTAGCTTGCCTTATGGGGTTGGTATTTAACTCAATTTAACTTGGTCCAGAGTTGATGCGCTGAAAAAAGAAACCGAGCACAGAGCAAGCTCCATTTGTTTTAATACCCATGAGCGTGTGGACACAGGTGTAGACTAGAAACAAGATGTAGTTATTTTTATGATGGTATTTAACTCATAAAAATGAAAATGGAAAAAGTCGGTATGACAACAAATGGATAGAAATTCATGAAAGGAGAAAAAATTGTTAATTTTTTTATAGCTTTTATTATATTTGCACTTGAACAGTAAATGACAGCTTAACAAATAATTTTATAGCTCTAATCATATTGAATGACTATGCAGAATAAATAAAATGCCTCCATAAAGGCTGTATTCATGAATAAATATCCTTAAAGTACATTTTGAAATATTATTTGAAAAGGTTTTAAATGTTTTTCTCTTTTATTTACTATTAAGATTCAGAGATAATTGAGATTTTTAATGAATAACGTTAGGGTTAATTTTTTTACAACAACAATAAGACAATTTAAACGCACAGTGGTGAAAGATTACTTTTCTTAGAGTGACAAGTTATGACCTTTCTTAAAATTCTTACACATCATTGGCTGGGGAATACATTGTGTTTTTATTGTACCCTCCACATAAAATGTGAGGTATATTAAATTTGTCATTCATTTGATCATTATTGATCAGCATTAAAAACTGAGTTGACCTGGACACGTATGTCCGTATGTCCGTGTGTCTGTCTGTTGTTGGCATTCTCAAGGGCGTAAATTTTGAGATATTAAGCTGAAATTTTGTACAGATACTTTTAGTTTCTGTAGGCCCGTCTTTCCCATCCATCAACGTGCTGTAAATGGGTGTAGTCGCATAACAGACAAACCCACAATTTACAAAAATCTATATATCTGCCACAAATATTTACTTATGAATTTGAAATTTTGTATGCAAATCCATAGTTATCCCATCGATGTGCCAACAATAACTGACGAGATTATACATAATACATATTTTATTAGAGAGCGTAATCAATAAACTGCCACGCCCACTATTATAGATGTGTAAGGCATTTAAGATTTGGCCTATGCTAAATTTAGTTTTCTTATTTTTAGAATTTTAATTCGATTTTAACGATAAAGTAGTAATATCCAAAACCCCCCAAATTCCCAAAGACCACAAATTGAGATTTTTGATTGGAAATCTTCATATTTTTTTTTGCACATATAACGAATTTTCAATAACTTTTTAACTTTTATATTTACACATAATTTATTACCCTCACCTACTCTTTTTTTTCTCTCTTTTTCTCATTTCTGCCTTTTCTTCATATTTTTACACACCTTCCTTTAGCCAAATAAAGTTTAATTTTCTTTCCTTTGTATCACACTTTCAATTCAACATCTGCGTTTGTATAAATTTTATTACAAAGAAAATTAAAATTCTATTAAATCGTGTTTTTTTTTTGTGTTAGGTTGTTGTTCCCTTGAAACACGGCCATGACTTAGTTTTAATCCTTTTCTCGGTAACATAACTTTCCTATTTTAACTAATCTCTTATAATACATAAAAATATTTTATGTTAACAACATGCTACAGTTAAAAGCATTACCCAGCAGCAGCAGCAGCAGCAGCAACAAACAACAGTGCGCACCACTTGAAAAAACCTCCAAAATTGTGTATGAATTTGTTTAACTGGTTTGTAACCCTTAGTTTGCTATATACAACAGCAACAACAACAACAATAACTTAAAAATCTCTAAACATTATGAAAACAACGTCGTTGCATCATAAAAGTTTATGAGTTTTATGTTGAGAACATCACTACCATCTAAATAACAGCACACTCCCTCACTCTCAACACAACCTCACAATGACATCAGTTTTGTCGTGTTTTCATCAAAAACTGTGCTTGGTTTTGGTTGTGGTTCTGGTTGTGGGTATTTTTGTTGTTGTTCTGATAAGTGAGAAAATCCTTGTCATTTTTATGTGTGTGCAGATTTCATTTGGCCTCATCTGTGTTCAGATGGCTACAAATTTGCGGTGAAAAATTTTAATTAAAAGTCTTTCGTGGACTTTGAACACTTTCTGTACGGTAACTAGTAAGTAGGGGAAATCTCTTTATGCATATGTATTACTTTTTCCAAAAAATCACTTAATATCTATTCAAGTAAATTCATTGCGCGTTTAACTGAAAACAATTTAATATTGTGGTAAAAATAATCCATGACTTTGGTTGAGAACATATGAAAAATATTATTTGAGTAATGAAGTAGGTGATTAAGCGGGCCCTTCCAAAAGTAGGTACATATTATAATTCAAGTTTTCGATACATGGATGAAGGGATTCTTTTAAATTCAAAAGAAATTCTTTTAAATTCAAAAGAAATTAAAAGAATGTCCGTCTAAATAAAAATTGAGGAGGGACCCAAAATATAACTATATATATATATTTAATTGTTGTTTAACATATTGCAAAAGTGGATGGATCCCAATATGCTTCATTTACACACGAAAGAGTCCGTACATCCGTAAAAAGAAAAAACTGATTAGTACTCAAAATATAACTCTGATAGGTCTAAATTTTGATACACATAATAAATAAATTTTTACCTGATGCTTTAAAGAGGTATTTTACAGGTCTTCATGTCTAGTGTTATATTAATTATTTATTCATAATCATCATGGAAGAGAAAACAATGATATGATTACAAAAGCAGGGAATACGGTAGACGGTGTAGACATGTATGATAAATTACTTGGTAATATTAGTGTACAGAAAGCTTTAAGGATTTCATTGTTGTTGTTGCTATTATTATTTACTGTAGTATGATACTATTACAAATAGGGAGTGTGATGACATACTACGCTGTTGATAACTTATTGATACTAGAAATCACATAAAATAAATTGTCTTCTTTTTTGATCTATTTTACAAGCACTTTGGTATATTTTTATACGCTTCACATAAGATGGGGATATACTAAGTTTGTTATTTCATTTGCAACACCCAGAAGGGGGCGTGGGAGATCCTGCAGAGTATATATATTCTTGATCAGCGTCAAAAACTGAGTCGATCCAGATACGTATGTGTCCGTCGCACGGGCGTAAATTTTGAGATATTGAGCTGAAATTTTGTATAGAAACGATAAGTTTTCGCGTGCAAATTGCTATTAAAAATCGGAAAAAATCGTTAAGATCCACGCCCACAATCGCCAAAAATCTATACATCTGCCAGACAATTTTACCTATGAATTTGAAATTTAGTACTCATATTTATAATTATACCTTCCATCGTTGTGTCAAAAGTGGGGGTAGTCGGATAACAAACACGCCCACAATTTACGAAAAACCATAATTAAAACCCAACTTATAAGCTGATACGTAATATATGCACCATTAGAGGGCGTACCTAAGACGCCCACCTTTCGTATGTACATTTGGAGAGCATTTAAGATTTGGCCTAAACCATATTTAGTTTTCTTACTTGTTTTAAACGGTTTTGATATATTGTTGTATATATAAGTATGGATATACAGTTCCTACCTACAAATTCAATTTGTATGAAATAAGGTCTCCTTCTTTCCATTACACCAGCACCAATATTTATTGTATTTACATGTGTAATAAATACGTTGTTAATTACAGTTATCTGAAGTTAAAATTACTATACAATTCATGGGTTATGAATAAAGAATAAGAACTCGGTGAATGCAAATACGATAAAAAAAAAACAAAAAATATACCATACATGAATGAAAAAACTCATGCCATCATGGTCACAACATGTTTAATTGAACCTTTTAAAAAAGACAAAAACCTCGTCCATACGCTATTCAATCCATATCACTCAGCCGTTCGCACAACGCCAATCAACAAACCATAATAAAAGAAAGTTTTTTTGTTCTACTTATTCCTTTTGTTTCAATATATAAATCACCCATGGCTGGACCTTTAAGATCAGTGGGAACACCAATAAACATGACAACTACCATTCACAAGTATTGACTGAATTTCCATTACATAACTGATTAGTGGAAGGGTATCAACAATTCGAAAAAAAAAAGAATTAAAATAAAAATTAAAATGTTTTTTGTAAAGTTCAGTATTTGTTTAAAATCAGTGAAGCGTTACTGGTAATATACAGTAGAGCGAGTCAGAGGGCTAATAATATTGTAAGATTGTTGTTGGTACAGAGCCGTATATATTTGCACTGAATTTCATTTAAAAATCTCTTATCTTTTCACGTCCCACTAAAAATGAGATTTCATAATATAATTATCCTTGAGACCTTCTTGAATGAACTTTAATTTGGTAAAGTTTTGATTTCTGATTCAATATACAATTTAATGATGCCGAATTTAGTTGAGGTCACTTAATAATGTCGTAAGTTTGTAAGCCCTCTACATAAGAAGATGGCAGGTATATTAAGTTTCTTATTCGGTTCGCAACATTCTGGAGGAAGCCTTAGATACCCCACAATATTCTTGATCAACATCAAAAAACGTGTTGATCGAGTCATGTCCGAGGAATGTCATGTGTACGAGAAAATTGATATTGAGGTGATAATTTGTAAAAACACTTCTGGGTTTCTTACATTTAATATCATTAAATGCATTAAAAATTAGCGTAGCGTAGTTGAATAACATATGCGCCCAAATTTTCTAAAAACTCTCTATTTTGTGTAAGGACGTGAAGGATATTAAAGATTTAGTCCAAATCAAATTTAATTTTTTACGTACCCATTTTAGATATTGTTCTAAAATACACAATTCAGACCTATTTATGATATTGTATTAATTGTATTTTAATACTTTTGGTAAGCGTATACAGATTTTTCTTTGAAATAACAAAAATAATGTTCGACCAAAACATTACAGCTCTGAAATTGAAAATTTATAATTACTGTTTAATGTAAGCCACGCCCTTAATGTAGAGAATTTTATTATTAAACCAAAATTCTACTTTTTTGGGTTTAAATTATAATGCACAAGTTATAATACAGTGCATAAATATGTATGCCACGCCCTCTCATTCGTTTTAAAATATACATTCATTTCAAATCCTAACTGAATGCAGGATATCTATAATTTCAAATATTAGCCTTTTTACATGTTTCTACCATAAATATGTGTATTAGATTCAATGTTGTGTTGCATATATTTACCTACAATTGGATCGTGGTCATTAAAGGGACACGTGTTGTTAAGCACGTGCTTTCGCTTTTACTTGACGTTTACATCCACACCGAGCACACTGGTCTGTAAAGAACTTTGATTTCTTGTTTTGTTTTTATGTTTGCCTGAACTTTTCCACTTTTAAAAATCTTTTTGTAATTGTTTACTAAAGGTTTTACACGTATTGGTTTAGTTTGCGCAATTGATTGTATTGGCGGTGAGCCTGTTGGTTAAAATATTTGCGTTGTTTCGGGTTTTTTTTTCTGTATACTGCTGCGTTCTAAAGTTTGCAAAGAAACAACTGTCCTTCAATTTATATTAGTATTAATTTTTGAATAAATATACGGTGAGACGAAAGGATGCTCATGTATTATTAATTGTCAATAGAACAACCTAAATAATTAAATGACATACGTACTCAAAGTAAACAGAATAATAATATTTGTTAAACTTAAAATTAACGGGGGTCAGAATGTCTACTTTGGAATATGTCAACTGTAAGGAAAAAGAAAATTTGTCACAGTAACTAATAGTTTACAAAACAGTATTCTGATTAATCTTGTCAAGGTAACCTCCGTGTCAAACTTGCAAATATTTGTGGTCGAAGCTTCCTTTTTCAATAACAAACTTAGCATACCCATTACTACCAACGAAGATGATATAAAATCTTGCTACTAACAACTGAATTTTTTAAAAAAATTCATACACTAGTCACCTCCCCCGTAATAACACATAACAAGAAACATTTTTATGGGAGTCAAAATGGTTTTATGAAAAATTTAACAATTCCAATTTAAACTTCAATTATTGCTTTTGCACAAATGGAAACCTCAATAAAGCTAAAACGACAAACGTAACAAATAATAATTTTTAATGTTCTCTGACTTTTTTTTTCTTTCTTTTCTATTTTTTCTTTATATTGAACAATAAAGAAAATGTAATCACCCCACAGTGGCAAATGAAACGCGCGCGGTTTAAGTAAATGCTTTAAAGGATATTTTAAATAAAGAAGAAGAAAAAAGTAAGAAAATAAAATTGTTAGATTAACGATTGTAAAGAAGAAAGCATAGATCTCTTTGGTAAAAACCATTTAAATTAAAAATCGTAAAATGTTTATCATAAAAAAGCTTTTCAATAAGAGCAGACAGAATGAGAGGAACAATCTATCTATAACAATACAATCAAATTTGAAAGTGAGCTATAAAAGGAAGATATTTTGTAATATTACGGAAGGTATGCTTTAGTATTTGCATTTCAATATGAAACCTAAAGATAGGCAATAATCTTTTTAGAATATCATTGAAATTAATGTCACAAAAAGTACAATGAGTTTAGTTTTATTTATTGAGATTTATATTTAATGGGCGGTAAAATTGCAAGATTAGATAAAAATGTATAATACATTCTAAGAAAATCAAATATTAGATATTATTAAATCTTCTACATTTTCATATGATTTATAAAACATAATTATTCTAGTCTAGTATATGATTATACTCTACACCACTTGTAGAGGGTATATTAAGTTTGTGCGGATCTGTATCGATTTGGCCATGTCTGTCTGCCTCTTTCTATTAAAAAAGGGCCGCATTGGTCGATTTTTAGAACCTCTCCCCATAAGGGGTTCTATTATTTTCTGAGAAATTTATCGTATTGGCCCAAAAATAAACCCTTTTGAAAATGGATAGGTTCTGACCATTTTTAGAATCCCTCCCCATATAAAAATTGTTTTATCGATTTCATAAACAAAAGAAAAAATAAAAAAAAATTGGGACATACGATCATTATGAAATTTTTGAAAAAACGATTAAGTATAAAAAAACAAAATTTTTCATTTTTCAAAGAAAAAAAATAAATTGAATAATACATCAAGTAGGGTAGGGTATTTGATGGTCGGGCTTTTTTAATTTTTGTGAAGGTAACGAAGGTAGTCACGGTAGTTTAATCATTGAACTCAAATCATTGAACTTTTTTGCACACTATGTAAAGTTATAAAAAGCAAATTAGAAAATTAAATTTGGCTTAAGCCAAATCTTAAAAACCCTGAATGTAATGCATGTATTAAGTATAAGCTTGAAAGTCTAATTTTATACTAAATATGGTGTTTTGTAAGCTGTGGGCGTGTCTGTTATATGGCTACTCCCATTTTTGGCACATTAATGGAAGGCATAATTATAAGTATGGCTACTAAATGTCAAGTTCATAGGCCAATCTTTTTTGCTGATATATAGATTTTTGTCAATTATGGGCGTGAACCTAGACCGATTTTGCCCATTTTAAATGTTTATACAAAATATCAGCTCAATATCTCAAAAGTTACGCCTGTGAGAATGCCAACAATAGACAGAGACACAGATACATTAATGCCTAGGTCGACTCAGTTTCCTTCTGGGTGGTGCAAACGGAAGTACAAACTTACTATACCTCCCATCTTATATGGAGGGCGTAAAGATGAGAATGTGAGTATAAATCTGAACGAATAATAATAATGTGGAAGCAATTAAAACTGAATTGAGCTATACCCACAATCAAAAATCTACCCATAATCAACAAATGTTAAATTATAAAATTGAAATTTGATTCATACATTTGTAATGAGCTCAACATGGGCTACGCTATCAATGCTTATTTCATGCATTATAAAAGGGCGTAACCAGCTGATATTATATGTGGTATATGTAGGTGACAATTTTTATGGATGGTAATGTGGGTGGCCTATGCCAACGAATTGACTTTCTTTATTTTATTTTAAATTATAACCATTAACTTTTATTAAACTTGTACGCTTAAGTTGGATTTCCTATCGACATGTGTATGAGAGAGATTCCATTTTGAAAAGGCGTCTTCATCATTTAACCATGTGGTGTTTTGTGTTTTGTAATCGAATTTAAAAAGACTACACATCAACCAGCAATTGATAGATAAATATTTATTTATACATAAAGGGCTTTGTGTGCATAATCTAAACTAAAACTTATAACTAACAATAGAAAAAGACGTAAATTTATAGCTTCAGGTAGTACTTTGAGTATAAATAAATTAAAGGAAGAGACGTAAGCAATACTTCAATATTTTATGTATGCATAGTCGTAATTTATGGTTCGTTAGGTCAAGTGTGTCTGTTAAATAAAATTTTACCAAAAACTTAGGAAGTGTCCTGACGCATGAAGGTAAGTTTGTGTATGTGCGTGAATAACACTTTATAGTGTTTAGCATTACAAGAGCGTTGTAAACTTGTTAAAAGAAGCCTGTCTTGTGCAAAGAGCACTTTTTCATTTATGGTCCCTTAAGTGCACTAACAACACAACTGCAAAAATTTCCCTGGTCATTGTTGAATGAAGATGGGCAATCTGTTCTGTGTTGTTGGAAGAAATAAAGTGTTAATAAAATGTCCTTTTTATTCTATAGAGCTGCCATCACTAAGTAAACTCTGTATTATTGCATTTAACACCGCAAGGATGCTAGGGACTCTTTATATACCATATAATGCTGAAGAGAGTTCGATGAAAGAGGTGAAAATGTTACAGATTGATTTCGTACACAAAATGCGTCCTTAGGCATAGTAATCTCACTTCTAATAGGAATTGCCTAGAACTCGTATGCTTGAATTCTAAGTCAAGACAATAAATGATTCGATTCGATCTATATTCAATATGGACCCAACTTTGATCAAGACATATACTTTTTCCAAATGTAATCGCTACATCACCTCGTTGCCGCAGTGTTAAATGCAAACAATTTATCATCGTCAAATCTATTATTTATGGATGCTGACTCTTCTATTTACCATTCAAATAAGTTCAGTTTGTGTTAAAGATGAATTATAAAGAAATAACAATTTGGCAAGAAAAACAACTACAATATTATACATCAAGATCACATATGTAGATGTATGTATCACCAATACACAAGCCATACATATAAGGGTCAGCTTGACTATTTGAAGGATATTTAAAATTTGCCAGTTTTGTTAACTTATTTTGAGTGTGTGTGTGTGTGTGTGTGTGAGCCACATATGAAGAGGGTAACTTTTCATTCGTGAAAAATAGAAAATGCTGTTCTGTGGATTTAATTTACTATATAAGAAGGGGGCTTTTGTGTTTTCTTTTTTAAGGATAATTCTTTTCGGTTTTCTGGTCAAAAAAGCTTTTAATATGTAAACAAGTGCCCACTTCTCAGACAAGTTAATTTGTTGTTTGTTTTTTAATTACAAAAAAAAAAACCGCATATTTTAAGTGATTTAAATTAGCTAAATAAACACAACTAACTAGAAAGGCAGATGATTAGTGATATTGTTAAATATTGGAACAATTACTGAGTTTTTTTTATAAAAATGAGCGATTAGGGAAAATATGTAAATTTATCGATAAAATATCATTTTGCGTATCTATAGAGTATGAATAAAATAATATGAATGCATGGAATGCATCTTGTTTCATGTTATCAACACTGCTTCGGTGCAAATAATGCGACGCGTATATATTACACAGTTTACGTGCCAAGTCTTGTTGGCTATATTTCAATTATATTTTATTCTTTGTTTTGCGACGGTAAAAAGCGAACGGTGAAATGTGTGACCTCTCATACTTCGAAAAAGGATCCGATTAGCGGGAGCGTCTGTGACGAAAGCAGCTGAATTTTTATCGTTTTAAGAGCCACAGTATCCACGTTAATGACAGCATACACAAAACATGGTAAAACATCATCGACGAAGAGGAATACTGGGCGAAATTCAAAGTTAACTGATAGGGACTGACGAATATTAAAAATAATTGTGGTCAGACAACAAAACTGCCGCGGGAAAATTTCGTTGAAAACGATTCAGATATTCTACGAATTTATTCCGCGGAGAATTGTAGCTAAGCTAAAAACAAATGGTGGCTCAACACCTTATTAATAAATAAATATTGTGCATATGTTAGGTGTTCATTTCTCCTCTATGTATAAAATAATAATATGCAATCAAAGCCGAGCTTTCACTATCCTTACTTTCCCATTATATCTCTATCTACCTTCTGCACCCGCATTATTAATATAGTAGTTTAAGCCGAATTTTTTTAACTCTTAAAAGGGTCCAAAATAAATCTAAATTTTATCATATCGTTCGATTTAGAATTATTTTCCACACATAAATGTTGGTCCATTTAATTTAAAGGTGACAGTTAATTATATAATTTAAATGGAAAGACTTCTTCTCACATAATGTGGACGTGACAGTTACTCCATATACGTTTTTTAATAGGGTTTGTAATAATTATCAATTTTCCTTTCACACAATGGCTGACTGAGCCTGACTAAGCCTTTGTTTTAGTAAACTCTGCTCGCTGTAAAACACGGGTTTAAATACAGCTTTTTTGTGACAAATCAATGATTGCTTTAATTATGAACTTTCTCAATCGATTTCTCCCAATTAAAATAGTAATCTGTAGGATAGGAGTTTAAATCTCAACAATCTTTACAACAGTGCGAGGGCCTAACAAAGGCAGACACATGGACGGACACATAAAGAAATCACTCAAATTTTATTGGTATGAGAAACTTAGTATGCCACCGATTTTACATGGAGAGTACAACGATTTTAATTGAATGTTAAAATAAAAGATGTGCCTTTCTTTGGGCAGTTTATCTAATTTAATGTATGCTCCACCACAACACTTTTGTGAACTCTTGACTCAGCGAATTAAATAAATTTTTATTTCATTACTATACCATAACTAGCCATCGTAGCGTAATTTCCTAAGGGTTAGTATTACTGTGTAATCGTGATTGTATTTATGATCAGAGGAGTAAGTATATTAAATAGTTGGACCGACTATAGTATTTTTCACTTGTTTAATAATGTGCATTGCTCTGGCTAACAATATTCTCTCTTCTAGAGTATAAACAAAGGAATTTATTTGTGCAAGGTGTAACGAGTTTATAGCATTATACCTTTCTGTTTATTTATCAGCACATGCAAAATTGTAATGTTCAGGTTACGCTTGACTACCCACCCAAACACATACATTTTTATCTGAAAACTAAATGCATGTATGTATTTAGCATACAGTATATGCAAAGAACAAAGAAAACAAAAACTGAAAAGCAAATAGAATATAGGAAAAATGAAAAGGAAATTTCATCTTCTTGGTACACACATATATGTCCATAAAATATCATAAGCTGTAGTATACAGTTTCTTCATCATTCCGCAGATTGATATTAAATTATATACCTTATTACCTATCATCATTTCTGTATAAGCTGTGAGTAGTATTTTTACTCCCATTTTCCAGTACTTACCACCACGCATCTCTCTCCACATGTTTGAGCATAAGACTGACTAAGTATTTGGCAGGATAAATATATATTTGTACGATTCTTTTTATGAGAGCTCATACAAGTTTATTAAGCCAAACAAAACACAATTGTTGCTTTATGTTTATAATACTATACCGTATATGAAAATGCAAGCAATGCATTCGTATGGTATTATGATGGCTCACAAAACAATTGCTTTTGCTTTAGAACTGTTTATATCGTTACATTGCCAGTGTAACATACCTTGGGAGTTTTTGTTCCCAGCATGAAAATGTATGAACCATTTTCGTTCTCCTCTTTATTTTATATACATTTTTACATTTATACGTTTTGGCAGTAAAGACTTGGTATTTTGTTGAATGGTTTCTTTCATGCTTAACTGCATTTCAACTTCGACAGTTCGACAGGAACACATGTGTTCTTTTATGTGAGTACTCTAAACTTTTATACCGTTTCGGTGGGATATCAACACTTTATGCGGGCATATGCATGTATATGGTTTTGTACAAGTGTTGGTTATAAAATACATATCGTAAGAACAGAAAAACAACGATTTAAATGCCAAAGCAATTTAGGTTTTTATGTTTTGACATTGTTAAAAGCTAGCCCCAAACAAACATTTGAACATGTTTAATAAAACACAGCTAAAAATTGTGCAATACATAAATAATATTTGTATATTTTGAAAATGTATAACATATAAATGTTTTTTAATATGTCTAGTGTTAATTAAAATTGTGGTTTTTTCTGCCACTGAATGAATGGGTGAATTTTTCTCTTTTGCAAATGTTTAAAATGTAACATCATCAGTTGATGAAAAATTTTACAAAAAGCATTAAAAAATCAATCAGGCTAAATCAAAAATACCCTTCACAATATGTGGGTGTGGTAGATACTTGATTACGCCCTTAAATAGTATACGTAGCACCACGGTATACGTCGAATTTTGTACAAAAATCCTTTTTGTAAATCGCAAACATATTCATGCGACTACGCCCACGTTCTACACATTGATGGAAAAGCTTAATATAAACATATGTAACAAAATTCAACTTTGCGATCTGAGTGTAAAAACTAATAATATCTGTAGAAAATTTCAGCTCAATACCTCAATATCTCAATATTTACGACCGAAAAAATGCAAGGCATAGGCACATGGACAGACATTGCTAAATCGATTGTGATGCTGATCAAGAATATGAATGATTTGTGGTATCTCTGACGTCGTGTTCTCAGTGTTGCCTATCTTATGTAGAAACTATAAAAATATTTATGGTTAATTTTCTAAACCTGAACGATTCAGGTATTAACAAGTAAGACAACTAAATATGGCTTAGACCAAGTCTTAAATACCCTCTATATGTACATGCAAATGGTGAGTGCGGCAGGCATATGATTACGCCCTCTAATAGTGTACGTATTACGTGTCAACTTGTAAGTCGGCTATTACGTCGAGTACGCTTTTTTTTTATATTGTTGGCGTGCCTGTTATCGAACTATACCAATTTTGTGGGTATGGTTCGATTTGGTATATATACGAGTATAAGATAATTATAAATATAAATTTTAATTTCATAGCTCAGTTTTTGTGGCAAAAACATATATATTTTTATCGATTGTAGTCAAGGCTTGATCGATGGATGTGGTGATCTACAAGTATAAACTAAAAGTTTTTATATAAAATTTCAGCTCTTTATTATTAAGCAGATATACATGTCTAGATGGACTCAGTTTTTGATGGGGAGCGGGAATATGTACATTTTGTAATGTCCTCGACGCCTCATTTTAGGTGTTGCAAATAGAATGGCAAACTTAGTGCAAAATTTAATTGTACCTTAAGCATAGTCATTTAACGCATATAACAGAAAATGGATATTACCAAATAATGGGTGTCTCTGAACATCCTTCTTCCATTTGGTTGTTGGATCAACGTTAGGTAACACATAATTCCACAAATGGCCCTAAATGTACTAGGTATGAGGTTTAACTTTCTCACTCGATTTACCCTATATCTGTCCCTTATGGCCACTAAGTCAATTTAAAGTGCAGACTTGAACAATTCTTAACTTTTTCATATTTTTAATTTTTAATTATTATTGGGAGCACGAATATGAGGCGAACAGGAAATCCTCACACTTAAGTACAGGAATTGTATGTATTTTGTATTAATAATTACCAAGGTGACCTGTTCAATTTCTTTTTACACAAAATAGTAAAAAAAAATGATTACTTAATTAACAAATTGATTTATTATTATGACAAGCAATCCACAAAAGCATGTCTCTAGAGAAAACCATAATCAAACGAAATAAAACGCGTATGTAAATCTTTCAAAAACAACATACAGCAAACCACATCCATCTGTAAAAAACTTACTACTACTTGTATACTATAATATTACGTATGGTGGCTGGCAAGTGTTGTTGTGGATATGTGATGATTATTACATGCGAAGATTGAAAGAGAAGATAACTTTATTAAACAAAAAGTTTAACGAGCTGAACTGACATTTAATTAAGGTGACTCAACACAACAACGTAACAATTCATACAACGTTCACCACACGTATGCATGTGTTTAACTTACACCTACACCTATACTGCTCTACCGCATATACAATAAATCTCCATTTGGGAGATGTAAGTATTGTTAATGAAAAACAAAACAAAAAATTCTTGTTCTTTAGACTCCCTTACGGATGATATGATTCAAATACATATCCAGTAGTGTGAAAACAGGAAGAGTAAGAGAACAATGCAATAAATGAGTCTAATTAATAATGAAGCATTTACCACATAATTCAAAACAATATGTATTAGGCTGTTGGAAGGATATGTTGATATATATATATATGATATGCAGTAAAGGAGGATGAGTTCAATCAAGTGGTGAATACTGGTTGTTAAGCGAAAGGGTAAAATTGAAGGAAAATGAATATTTGCAAGGTATGTTGTTATTAGAATTTTGCATATTACAGGTATGTTTAAAGTCAGTTTAGTTTATGTTTTGGGAAAAAGCCTACTTTGCTGAGATAATATAATATAATATTGACTATGATCTTAGAAGGCTTATAAATTATACTAGTTTGTTGTGTGGAGTGTAAATCATTCAAGGCCCTTCTCAGACGTGACGCTAAAATTGTATGGAGCATACTTCTAATTACAAACCGACGACTGCAGTTACGCTGACGGTTCTCGAAGAAAGTGCTTCTTGTAGATTTTTGTGACTGTTAAAATTGGTTCTAATTTTTTGAACCCATGGTTATAGCAGTACGTGACAATAGCGCGTGACATCTACATAACGGTGCTTCTGTGTGTGTGCGAAGAGAACTACCACAAATTTCTCATCCTAAAAATTTAATATTTCAAGTCTAACTAACCTGGATTGTACAATTTTCTTTTTCATCGCATAATTGTCAAAAAGCTAAGCACCACAGATGCAAGATTGTAGGAACTGTTGTAAAAAAGAACTTCTGTTGTAAAAAGTTATTACGAAGACTTGGACTCATTTAGTGAAGAATCATCATAATTCATTAAGCCAACGCACTCCGAATTTCTTTTCCACGCTCCCAAATTGAAACATATTCTACACCCCAAAACTTCATTATCTAAGATATATATATGTCCTTGGCGTAAAAAACCATTCCTGTGTTAAATTCTAATAATAATTATCAAAAGTTAAGATTTATGGACAGACCACAGTTATGTGGATTGAAATTTTGATTCCGAGTTTGTATTTTGTATCACTTTTTAGTGTAGGTTAATATATGATGATACTTTAGAAATTACATCGAAAATTTATTATACTCTGAAGAATGTACAGGGGTTTCAGCCCCTCTTCGAATTTCATGTCAGTGGAGAAATGAAATATTTCTCATATATATTCGAATGTCGAAAATTTAAACAAGGAGTTAATAATTTGGATTGGAGAGAGTAGAAGCACGTGCAATTATGTACGAAATGGTCACATAATCAATTTTACAAATGCAGACCTAATGTGCATGAGACGGAAATTTATATTCACGTGACAACATGGCAGTTCCCCATTTCTATTCTCTCTCACTCTCTCTCCTTCTCTCTCAATATTATTTCACAATAACTCTCCGTTTCGGGTATTTATTACAAATGGCGGTCTTTCAGAGCAGCAAAATTTGTGGCTAAGGGTTGATTTACTCACAGGTCGAGGAAATCTCCTTCTTTGTGGAATTTTTTGTGGGTTACAACCGCAATTGTTTCAATTACAATTTTCATCAGTTTGTTGTTCAACAGTCACAGCGGCAGTCCGTGCGTGAGCTCGTTAATGTAACAGTCAATGCAGCTTGTTGCATATCGTGTTCGTTGTTGGCATATATCGAACAATTTTGTATAAATACGTGAATGATATTAGGCGGCAAATTCAGTACGATTTGAAACACGCTAGCTGAAGGACGTGTTTTCTCTCGAACTCCAGTTCTAAGGGTGGAATTGTGTTTAGCTAATATTGACACTGAATTCAGTTAAAGCCAGTGTATGTGAAATAATAAAATTTTTACGTAAAAAAGTACAAATTATCCGTAATCGAAAAAAGTGAAAAATGGCTATACCCTTCTATGATCCTAAAGTTAATTCAGCACCAGCGGCAGATCAAGTAGACGGTGTTGGAAATACAAATACCACGCCACCGAGTAATATGTCTAATAACCTGCCGGATGCGTCCACTTCCGAGGAGGATTTGATGCCTTGGAAGCTCTTGGCTTTGGCCATGTGCAACGTCCTGAAAAATTACTATCAACAGCACTTGGTCGCCAATGTTGATAACTCCAGTACAAGTTCTTCAGCCATTATAAAAATTCTACCAAGTGATCACGTAAAACCCACTTGGCAGTAAAATTATTTTTATTTTATTTACAAAAAAACGATACAGCTCCTTTTAAGCTTTAATGTGATGTTTGGAAAATGTTGGAACTGCTGGACTCAATGAATAATTACAAAAACCGTCGTTAAAAAAATTACAAAAAAAAAAAAAAAATGAAGATTTTTCTGCCATTGTAAGCAAAAGCCGTCGGATTTGGCCATCCTACAATGATTGTAATAAAAACCAATTTAGGTAGAAGAAGGAGTGTAAAGCCAGAGTCAAATTACAAGCACAATTGTGATACTCCATTTATATATACAGTATATAAGCACACGTTCATATATGGATTATGAAAAATGCAATTAATTAAGTTATATGTACACTTAGAAGAATTATAAAGATTTTTTAACTCTTTTTCTCGAAACCTCTCAGTGTCTATATATGCCATATATGTACAATATACAATTTATGTATAAGAAATATTTTATAACACTTTTACTACAGCTTGTTAAAAATGAAAACGATGAACGTTTCAGTGAAATGATGAATGGATTTTCTCTTTAATTTGCCTTTAGTATATAGCAGTGTGTGTATTTTTTATTTATTTATTTTTAAATTAAAATTTCTTATATATTTCCACATAACACCAGTAACCACTTTTCTGTATGTGTAGAGTACTGGGTTTTACTATAATTCAAATCGAGCAGAACAGAGTACAATTACTATTACAATTAAACAACAATAACAACAACAAAATAGTGTATTTTTATAAATGTATGTAAATTTTTTTATAAAATGTTTTTAAGCAGAAAGAAGAAAAGAATATATACTCATATTATTGTATTTGTAAATAAAAACTTTTGGTGAATGCGATAAAATAATTAAAATTTTTTATAAAATTGTAAAATTCTGCGGTAAGTAAAATTGTGTGCAGATGGATTGAGTTAAAATTTTCATTTCTTTTCATTATATCCATCATCATATGGGAGTATATTGGTTTTGTTCAAAGGTATGTCGCACTCACAAAAGTACATACATTCTTGATCAGCAGTAATAGGTTAGTCGAATTAGCTCTTCTGGTCATCCACGTATTCGTATATTCGAGTGCTTGTAAACTTTTCTTTTTATCACTTTTACGGCCGTAAATATTGAGATATCAAAGTAAAATTTGTTTCATATAATCTGCACTAGCGTTTACATTAAGTATTGTGTTTTACGTCTATACCCGTCGTGAAGACCCAAAGAGACGGTTTTAAGGGAATTAAGCATCCCTGCGCCCCCCCGAAGGAGGTCACAAGCTTAGAACTTACATAATAGGCTATGTAGAGTTCACCTCTTGGTAACAGGGTTTTTTGCCATGCACTACCAGCGATTTTACAGCCCCCGCGGAGCTCCCGCAAGGGGTCTGCCCAAGAGTACGTACTGGCAAGAACCTTAGTTTTTGCGGCTCCAGTACCCAGCGGTACCAAACTTAGTCTTTGGTAGGACTGTAGACCCCTAGAGATCTCCCAGATTCAGGTAGCCTAGTACCCACGGTCTGGTGTCCCGTTTTATTTTATTTGCTACGACTTTATTTTGGTACCTGGATCTTGTCCAGGGTATCTTATATATTATGGATCATTAGCATATTATTTTGGCCCCGTGATCCTTGGACGAAGCACCTATGCCGGTACTCCGTTTCAGGGCGGGCCCAACTAGCGTTTACAGTTTAGTATTGCAAATGGACAAAAAAATCTATAGAAGGTTTATTTATTTAATTAAATCTGTTTTTTCTAAAAAGTTTATGGCAAAAAGCTTATTACGTAAGTATGTTTAAATTAAAAGTTTAACTACATTTAAGGTATTTTTTCCGTATTTGGTGAACTAATACAGTAGGGCATAAGTAGACCAAGTAGAAAATTATGTTGGATCTTGTAGATTTGGTGTACCCCTAATGTAGCGCTTTTTTATTTTAGTGTTTGAACTTTTCAGGCTTTCAATCGTTGGTGAGATATGCATCCTCTAATTTTACTAAAGGCATATGTATTCCTTATGCGACGGAAAATACCGCGAGTATTTGAAAATATAAACTTCTTACCTATAATTTCTAGTACCATCGGAAACATTTTTTATAACATAATGTAATTTTACCGCAGAAGGAATGCTTTTCTAGTTGTGCGTGAGTAGTTGGTTGTAGCTATTGCTAAATGACATAAGAGGGTACTTCGAGAACCAGCACAATATCACTTTCCTTCAATAGCTTTAAAATTGTTCCTATAACAGGATATGTCAAACACTTCAAAACAAACATTAACTTCAAGAAGTATGTACATAATTAATCTGTAGTTAAAAAAATGAGCAGTACAACCAGTTCGTCATTCCTTATGGTTCAAATAGAAAGGGGCTAATATATTCACATCTACAGATTCCTTAATGATCAGGATCAAAATTTCAAGCAATCTAGCCAAACTCGACCTATGTGAATTCCGGAAACCCATATGGTCAAACATTTTAAAATATTCAGTTGAAATTTTGTAGGGACATTTTCAGTTTCTGCATTAATTTTAATTAAATTTAAATTTACAAAAAAAATTATTTAGCTCCACATAAGGTGTGAGGAATATTGAATGATTTTGATCAGTTTCTGCATTAATTTTAATTAAATTTAAATTTACAAAAAAAATTATTTAGCTCCACATAAGGTGTGAGGAATATTGAATATGATTTTGTCATTTCGTTTATAACATCCAGAAGAAGGCGTCAAAGACCCTACAAAATATATATATAGGGTTTTTAGGAGGTTTGCTTTTCAATAGGGATTACTCCGTTCTCTGATGGCTGTTTTGATAGTTCAAAATAACGTTTTTACTCAGTATCGTCTAGCAAATCATGAATAGGTTAACTCTAGAACTACGCTTTCAATTCGTGAAAATTCCTTTTCAAAAATCGTGTTCAAATAAAATTGTTTATAGAGTTTTTTTTTACCGCAAAATTTTCTTCAGTAATGAAGCGCATTTTTGGCTTAAAGGAACATTTTAACGACATTATTTCAAGAAATGAATTGGCCTCCGCGTTCAAGCGATTTGATGCCACATGATTTGATTACTTCTTGTGAATGTATGTAATATATTGATTTATGCTGATAAACCAGCAACAATTAACGTTTTGGAGTCTTCACATTTGAAGCATTCTTCAAAAATATGGTGGAAAATTTGACTTTCAGAATAACCTTTGTGAAAACTAGTCGTGGTGGCCGTACGCCAGAAATCGTATTTAAATCTTAAATTCCAAGAAATTATCTACAAAATGAAATTAAAAGATTGACTATTTCATTATTTAGAATGTGTTTTACTCAAATTTTAAATCGAAAACCTATGAAAAACACAAAAATTGAGCTATAAACTTAAAATTTGGTATACATATCTATAAATTTTCCTTCCATCGATGTGACAAAAATGAGCGCCAAACATTTATTTAGCTACCATAAAAACTGACGTATGAACTTGAAATTTAATACGCATATCTGTAATTATACTATTCGTCAATGTGCCGAAAATGAGCATGGTTGGATAAAAACACACCTACAATTTACAAAAAACATCCTCAGCGTAAAATTCGACTAGCAAGCTTAGTACGCCTAGTATTTGTATGTAAAAGTAGAAAAAGCGCATTTAAGCCAAATTTAGTTTGCTTACTTGTTCTTATTCATTTAAAATTTTTAAGAATTCCTTTAATCCTTTTTTAAAAATTTATTTAGAATTTTTCAGTACCTACTGGTGGTAATAAAATTAGTAAAAAATGGACCTACAATACGTCCAATACGCCCAATAGCGCAAGAAAAAGTGAAAAAACATACTTTTTAAGGATTATTTCCATACCATCCATAACGTAGAAAAGATAAAAAAACCAAAATAAAAAAAACACTTTTTAGGGTTTTGGTGATGGGAGTAAATTAAGCCTCTTTTAACATTTTCATGGATTTTATTTCTATTGAAAAAATCAAATATTCTTAAGTTTGACCAGTACTGGCTGTATCGCGATACTTTTATGATGCATAAAGAAACAACAATAGTAAAATATAACATTGTGAAGTACGTAATACTTGAGCACGTTATTTTATATTTTGAGAAAGCAGTATTTCGGTAAATAAATACTTGAAACATAACAACCTAGTATAATAATTCGTATCCCACAAAGATTACACCAAGTAGTGAGAGTCCAATATTAACAGAAAATTGGTTATATGTCTTCTTTATTTGTTTAAGTCACGTTTTAAAATGTCTCCCAAGAAAATACCCTTTGATTTACGTCAACTTAATGCTAAATAAACAACATTAGTTTAAAAGCAAAGTTCATGAACATGAAAATGAAATTCTGTATATTTTTTATTACTGGTTAATACCGAAAGCCTTTTATGTGAAGGAAATGTGATGCGTACCTATAAAGAAAAATTATGTTATCTATGACAAATATTTGTTCAAACATTGGCACATGATAAAGACGAGACATCAAATCTTTTTATTTATAGCTTACTTTGTCTTTGCGATGTTTATTTTTTTCTTTTTTGAATTGGTTTATTTTCGCAATTGATTGACTTTACGAGAGATTTAAAATATGTTTAATAAAAATGGCTCATATGTGTTTACACAGTAACATTTGCTTAAAACATTAAGTACTTCTGATCAATATGTGGATATTTGAAAAGGGTTAAGGTTTTCCGCTTTTTTGACATAGAAAATATAATTCTAATGATGAAATGTTCTTCCTTAGATAAATATTATTATAGAAAAAGATTTGTAATCATTTGTAATGAAGATTGATTAAGGATGTATTATAAAAAGAAGCGCTATTTAAGTTTAACGTTGGTGGTGTTCGGGATGTATGTAATACGTAGTTAAAAATTGTATAGTCAATCACCTAATACTTCACTTAGTTTTAATACTTACTACATATATAAAAACATATTAGTAAAGTCTACACCATTTCCAAGCGCACTTCATAAATCGTCATTTATAATCATGATTATTATTACTCTCCGATTACAACCTATGTAGGTCGTTGGCCAGTTGCAGAAGGGAACACCACATTCTTCAGTTGTGGGCGCACCTTCTTCAGTTTTGTACACCAATTGTTTGCAGGGTATCAACGACTTGGTCGCTATACCGGATTTTGGTTTGCCTCATGTGCGACGTCTTGTAGTGTCTTGTACTTCTTATGTGGTCATTTTAATTCTACCTACTAGTACTAGTCAATTGTTCTTCATCATTAGGTGTTGGTCATTTATACTTCATCAGCAGTTATATGTACTCCACAAGTAGTTATTTTTGTGTCAGACATATGTTATCATTTGTTATTATATGTACTCATAATATTGAATTCTGCATCAAGAAGCGTGTGTATAAATGGCGTGCCCGTCATACTTCACCCTTTTTTATATTTCAGTAAATTGTAGGCGTAATTGTAATTATAGCTTTCCCATTTTTTACAAACCCAAGGATGGGCTTTAAATATCTTAAAGGATTAATAATATTAATTATTAGATTAATTTTTGTGGGTAATAATATAAATTTTTTTATTTAGTTGTGTGCGCAGTTATTAATGAATTTTATACATTTTAAATAGAAAACTACTCTTTTGGATTAAGAATGTATGTACGAAATTTGGCTGGGTACATATATTTTTTTACGTTTTAACAATAAACGTAAACATAAACATGTTAAATCGGCTCATATTTTGATGCTGATTAAGAATAAATACAAATTGTGGGGTCTCTGACACCTGTTTCTGATAGTTCTGTATGAAAGGGATTACATAGTACACCACCCATCTTTTGTGAATAATATAATAACGATGTTTTCAGGTGAAATATAATAAAAATGATCCAGTGGAAATACATCTATTCCAAAAATAATCGTTCTTATATCAAATTTAATTGAAATATCTTAAAATGCGAGGCCTGTTACATTGAATACAAATTTTTCTGAACAGACAGCATTTGGTTTAGATATTCTGAATTCTCTCTATACCTTTTTATACCCTTCTCCTTAATGATGAGGGTATAATAAAAATTTTTTTTTCCGTTTACAACAACCAGAAGGAGGCATCAGAGATCCTACAAAGTATATATATTCTTGATCAGCATCTAAAACTGAATCGATATAGACATGTGCCTATATGTGGTTGGCCTGTTGCGGTAGTAGTTCTGCACACAAATCGCTATTTGAAATGGGGAAAATTGTTCAAGAAACACTCCCACAATGAACAAAAATCTATATATCTACCACAAAAGTTGAGTTATGAACTTGAAATTTGGTGCGTACATGGGATAACTATCCCATCGTTGTGACAAAAATAGATGTGATCGGTTAACAGACACGCCCTCAATTTACAAACAACCATATTCACAATAAAGGTAGACTTGCAAGCTGATACGTAATACATACACCGTTAGAGGGCGTATTATATTATATATGTATCTGCTACTGTACCTTTGTGTGTGTGGGGGATATTTAAGATTTGGAATAAGCCAAATTTAGTTTCCTTATTTGTTTGATACCAAACCAATATAAGCAAAGCGTCTCAATTTTAATGCTGATCAGCTAAGTTTTTACTCAGAAGCTCCCTTCCAGACATTATAAATAAAGTGATTGTATACTCCACCTTAAGTTGGTACGACAATGTCAAAGGAACCAACCAAGTTTCAAATGTATGTTGGTAGAGGCATATCTATGATTGACTCTGGCATTGTGTGTTTATGCTTTTGTGATTATTTTGTTTGTTTTATTTTCTTTCTTTCTTGACTATGTTGTCTGTTGTATTCTTTTTATTTTGAACCTTTGATGTTTTCTTACCTATTAATACTAATGACGTATGAACAGTTGCATAGGAAGTTTGTTTATATGAGTGTAAAATTTGTTTAATATGTAACAAGAGATAAAATGAAAATTTTTAAATACCGCGCGTACATATTATGTAGTACAATGTGAGCTAAATAAAAGACTTTAATGCCGCGAAAAATAATGGAAAGCTTAAGGCTATATCATCCATTAGAAGCGGAGTTAGGAGGAAGTATGTATAACATATAACGTAACAATGTATTATTGTTTTGTGTGATAGAAGTTAATTGGTTTTTTTTCTGCTGCATTAAATATATAAGAGTGTAAGACTTCAATAATTAACAACAAGCGAAGAAGGTGGAGAGTGTGAGAAGTAAGATAATACTCCCGATATGCACACTAAATTATTAATGAAAACATATTCTACGTACATAAAAGCTTTTGCAATAACTTGCTCTTAACTCTCCTGCAAAACATACAATATATACAAGCACACGTATGCACACCCTTATAAAACTTAACACACAATTAAATGTAAATAATTGCATAGTTGCATATAAATGATTTGTTTATCATCAATACTTGTAAACCAGGCAACATCCAACTAAACTCACTGAAGCATAATTGTTTGATATGTGTGTTCGTGTGGGTAAGCGTATACGTAAATGATATGCGCGCTGATTAAATCGCGAGTTGAAAGTCTCATGTCGATATATGTAGAATACACGCATATAATATGTATACTCTTTCTGACAAGCTCAAATAACCGGATGTAAATCATTAATGCACGAAATGCGTACGTATATCTTAATCTTCAATTTAAACACACATGCATGATAGGGCGAGAAAGGGGCTGAGGATGGGAGGTGCGTGCTTAGTTTATTTAAGATCAACTTGCACTACGTTTAGGATGTCGAACTGAATTAATTTAATTTTTTGTTAAAGGATTCATTTGTTGACTAAAGTTAGAACATGATATTAAGTGGAAAATACTGTTTTTCGTCTATACTTTCTTTCTCTCTCTCCTTCTATAGTTGTAGAAAGATTTTAATAAGAACATCGGTACGTATGAGCAACATTTAATTAGTTCATATAGTACGTACAGGGTATACGCGGATAGTAAAGCTCTTTATATAAATTATAAATATTTTTAATCAGTAATAAACACCATTACCTTAGGAAAAGAAACTCTATCCAGCGTGGACTACCTTTACACAAATATTCGGCTAAATGTTAACATTTTATCATGACTGCTAAATCGTAAATTTGAATATGAAGCACTATAAACTTCAACTATAGCTTTCGGCTGTTCACATGATAAAGGTATAAATAGGACATGGGACAAACATCCACGCTAGTAGAATAAACAACATTAATATCAAAACATATACAAATACAAAAATTTATGAAAAGTCAGAGAGGTTTTTTTACTCTTTTCTTTTAAAGAAGGAAAAATACAAAACAAGCAACAAATCAACAAACTAGAAGACACAACAATAATACAACAATAGACCATCCGTGTAATAAACATAAATATGACTTTATTTATATACAAACGTACTATGGAAACTTTACATACAAATTATCTCAGCTACTGATCACAAAATATACGCAAAGTAACATAATTTTAATGTTTATTGTCTTTTATTGTTGTCAAACAAATTATTTTCTACGTTTTTGCATGTACCACCTCAAGTTAGGGTTATATTAAATCTTTCAGCATGTTTGCAACACTCTAAAGAGGGTTTAGGAGATCATGTAATATACGAGTATGTTTATGTATTTCATAATGGTGCTACAATAAGACCTCATCATATAAAACTATTATAAACTTGATAAGGAGTCTCTTTTTGGATTTGATAAAAATAATTTTAGGACAAACATAATTTTCAAATATATACAAAACATATATAAAAAAATTAAATAAAACTGCATTTGTTTTTAAAACAATAGATGAAATCTCTGTTTGGAACAACATTTTTGTGTTAATAAAACACTTATAGTTATAAAACTTGTGAAATAATTGTGAAAGTATTGTTTTTGGGACAAATATTGACTGGCCATCGCCAGTCATAACTGGAGTAAAAAATTTTGATTAAAAAATTCTTAAAAACCAGTCAAATATAATCTCTTCTCAGTTTTTGTTTAACTGTGGGTGTGTTCTTGGACAGAATTTACATAATTTCAACGAAGTAAAAGCAGTGAAAGTAGGAATTCATTTAGGATCGAGGAATGGAAGAATATTTTTTTTGGACAAATATTGGGACAAAGTTTTTTTTTGTTTAAGTTCAAAAATGAGACTGTCAAAGTTGAGAAAGCATCTATATATGTATGAGTCGTAATATAAAAAAAATTTAAAGAAACATGAAAAAGGTTAATTCCATACAATTTATAAATAAGTTTTACAATCCCATAGATGATGGGTAACCAAAAGTTGACCAAAGTCATATATAACTTTCGTACTTCTTTCCTTATGTCTGTTATTTATTTATGTAACATTTGGCTGCAGGATATTAAAACTTTGAGAGCTGGTGAAAGCTAGACAACAATAACAACATGAAAGTGAAACAAAATAAAATAATCTGGGGAATGTCTGTTTATACAATACGTGCAAGTGTATAAGTGTAATGTGAATGATTTCAGCTGCTCCACCACTAAAGGTAATTTGATTACACGCACATGCAGGCAGCCGGGCACGCATCCTTATTTATGTAATTCTGCGACTATTTGTCAAGCAAAGATTGGTGTATTACAGGATATCAATAATCATAAAAAATAATCACCATTCCTTGAAATGAAACTCATAAGGGCGAAATGTGAATTGAATGGATTCTTAAGATTTACAACTTCAAGAAAAACCATATAAACGAAATCGAAAATTAGGGAACATACACACAATTTAATGCTTGAATAGAAATTAATTCGTTCCCGTAGGATATTTTTCTTTTTTGTTTTTTTTTTTGGCTTAGCAAAAGATTTCCCAAAAAAAAAACACAATATAAGCTTTTTTGAACTTATATACAATGAGTACATATTCTAAATAAATACATATACAATTACGGAAATTCAAATGCTTTTAATTTTCCCATAAATATTTGATTAAGTTTGAATATGAGGACAAGTCGCAATAACAGGTAAAGTGAGAAGATAAAGCACACAACTAAGAATACTAAATTTGGTTTAGGACAAATCTAATATACCCTCCACACCTACATTCAAACGGAGGGAGTGGCAGGTATATGGTGAATGTATTACGAAGCAGTTAAAAAGGCGAGTTTTATGCTGAATACGGTTTTATGTAAATAGTGGGTGTGTCTGTTATTCGACCACTCCCATTTTGGACACATGCGTATACTAAATTTCAACTTCATAGGTAAGCTTTTGTATGGGCGTGGCTCTTAACCGTTTTTGCTTATTTTAAATAGCGATTTGCTATCAACTAAAAGTGTCTACTCAAGTGTCTGGACAAAAATTCATCTTAATATCTCAATATTTATGTTCCTGAGAATGCCAACAACAGACAGACACATGGACATACATGTGCAGATCAACTCAGTTGCTGCTCAGTTGCGGTCTCTGACACCTCCAACTGGGTGTTGAAAATGCAATGACAAACTTAGTATATGCCCCATCGTATGGGGGAAAAGGAAACGAAATAGTTTAAGTCTACTCAAAAATGTGTGGGTAAATAATGGTTAAGTAAAGTGAGTTAGTGTGGGTGCCAAGTTTAATGGTATTCGTCTGATATTATCTTAAATATGTTCGGGTTTACATTACACTAACTCTTTGTAGTTTATGAATTTTAATGCTCGAATATTCCATTTAGTTAAGTGTAAATATTCCACGTATGCACCGTATAATTAAGCATTAAATAGGACAAAAGGTTTTATGTTTTCGTAAATAATGTGTAATTCATTTATAATACACCTTTAGGACATTTACAAAGTACATACGTTGTATATGAAATCATTTATTTACTAGTTTGACATTCAATGAAATGGAATGGAATCCTTATGAGAGGTTGAAACAACTAACAATACATTAAGGATATATGAAGGACGTTTTCTTGACATATTGTCATACTTTAACTTGGATGTTTTTAAATGTGAAACTTCAAATGATGGGTCCAATGTAATATTTATTTTTTTTTTTATTTAGTTTTATTTAACAATAATAAATAAAAATCAATTTCAAACTAAATTTTATAATAAATGTGTAGTAGCTTTAACACCGTGCAGCTATAATTTCCACTTGAGCAGTTTAAATGGTCTCTAAAGAATCGAACCGAATATTTAAATAGAAAAATCCTTTAAAACATTGTATGCATATCATTAATTGAATTGAATTTTAGTTTCAACCGATTTCTGATTAATAAAGTGGAAAATTTCAATCAATAGCGTTCAAGCAGACAAACCTTGTAAAATATTAAATTAGCGTAACAATACAAAATGTTCTACTTCCAGTTTCATAACAAGTAGGAACACTAAATTTGGCTTTAAGCAAATTTTAAATACCCTCCATTTCCATATATAAACTTGGGCGTGGAAAGGGCTGACCACGCCCTGTATCTTTATAAATAATAATTACCAGCTTTGAGAGATTTTTTAGATTGTGGGAGTGGCATTTATTAGTTTATTTCGTTCGAAAGATCTTAGAAATAAGTTACAAGGATGAACATTTTTCAATTCGATAACTCAAAATTTTTGACATATGTAGATCGGCTCAGTTTTTGATGTAGAACAATAATATATATACCGATGACTGTTGCAAATGAAACAGCAAACTTGTTATCCCTCATTACTAATGTAAAGGGTATGAAAACAACCCTCAATGTATTGCATGAAAATTTGCTATAAAATAATTTTCAATATGTTGAAATGTAGCGCAAAGAGGTTTCACTTTTTTTTATGATATAGAAAATTTCTTGCGAACACAATTCGCTTCGATTTGCTATGCAAAATAGTCGCAGCTAACTTTTAACTTTATTTTTATGGCATTTTTATCACCTTCGGTGTTAAAGTGATACCCGATGCACAAAAAAAAAATATAAAATTCCTTTCAAGCATAACTAATGTTGGTGGCGGGTGCGCTTTAGCGACTGCATGTAATTTGTAGACTAGAATTTAAAATTATTTTTATTTACTTGCTATGGGTCCGACATTTATGACTTGTTTGTGAATTTGTATTTACTTTACTGTTGTTGCTAATTTTGTTGCAAAATTTCAACAGTTGTGATGATGATGGTGTAGATAATTTTTGCACGTGTGTTATAGGTTATCACGCCCACCCTCTTCTCACTCTCCCCCTTATGCATAATTACATTTTATAGAAAGCATTTTACATAAATTATAAAGTTGTAAAATATTCTCGCAGTAGAATGTCATAAAAATCTTAATTCAAATTTAGATAAATTAACTTATTTATTAGCTGACAGTTATAAAATTGGAAAACTATTAAATTTTTTACACTCTCTATAAAAGATGGGGAATATAACAAGTTTTTATGGCAGTTACTATAGCCAGACAAAGGTAATGGGGATCCTATAATGTACGTAACTATTGATTGATTAGTTGAATCTTTCTAGCCATACCTATCTGTGTGCCCGATGATCGCAAAAATTTAGTTATTAAAATAAAAATTTTTTCAGACACTTTTAGTTAAGTAATAAGCCCCGTCTATAATCGATACATACAGGGGATGAAAAAAATAATATGAACACCATGCAATATGTAAGTAGATGAATTGTTTAACGTTTCACGAGTAACAGTGTCCACTAATCTATTTCGCTCCACTCCATAATTTAGATATAAATAACAGACAAAGCGTGCCTCAAACGCGTTAAAGGTGGAAGAAAAGTTTAACAATCGGTGATGTAGTTTAGTAGACACGCCCACCATTTACAAAAAATAACGTTTTTCATGGTTATAAACAAGTTAAGGAAGCTGGCAAGTCGAAATTTACTTAAAACATAAGAATGTATGTATAAATAAAATTGTTTCATTGATATGCGAAAAATGGACTTAATCGAATAACAAACACGCCTACAACTACACGCAAATCTTTTTTTTTTTTAAACAAAAACCAAGAAATATATATAAAATTCCCTAGAGACGTTCTTACATTTTTTAGGTAGATTGTTGTGTCGGCAGTCATGCCCACAATCGATACAAATCTCTTTTTCAGACATAAAAGTTAAAATTTGGTAGACAATGAGCCTATCCATGTATGTGATAAATATGGACGGTGTTGGATTACAGACACGCCCATAATTAAAAAAAAAATTGTGGCAGAATCTATTTTGTCACTTTACACATATATGCAAAACTTCATTTATAAAGGACGTAATCAGTTACCTGAAACGCCCACTAGTTGTAGCCACTACGTTAATCAAATTTAGTTTCGTTTTACTTGTTATACGGTTCAGCATCTGTGTAAAAAAAGAGAGTAAAGTATAATCGAAATGAAAATTGAAAGTAAACTGAGTATGTTGAGAAAACGGATGTGGTTGATTGAGCACCTGAACGAACGACTGAATGGATTATATAGTGTCACTAACAGGCCACTCGAACAATTCAACGACTATCATGTGTTCACTTCAATGGCAACATTGTGTTATTTAGTGGTTACATAGGCAGAGTATTGGAAATAAACAACAACAACAACTTAAACAACCACAATATGTTGCACAGTACCACATACAGACGGAATTGTAGAAATCTCCATAAAACTCTAACTGTACGTCAAAGATAGATTGAAGGTTGTACTAGACACACATATATATATACGTGTCGTTTTGAGGTAAGTGAACCAAAGCTAAGGCTGTGAGTAAATTTTAAATAATGAAAATTTAAGCACAGCTTTTGCTATTATAGAAAAAACCTAAACTTAATTATTGTTTACTTCATCTGCTCTGTTGCTAATGTAAATGACTGGATGGCCGGGGCACAGGAGAACAGGTCACAGCTGTTCAGATGAACATATGAAAGTACAACACGTATACAATATTAATCCGCTATGATTGGCAGCATATCGAAATGTACAATTGCACCCAAACACACACACACCATCAATATTGTACAATAGACAAAGAAAATCGACAAATCATTCTAAACTTCTCATACATTTCTCTGCTATTTATAGTGGATTTTTGGTGTTCATCATTCTTTTCAATTGCAATGCCCTACCACGCCATTCCATTCCATGCTATTCCATTCTTATGTCATCGACATATTGGCGCCCCTAACAAAACATCACAATACGGCACATATGCGGTACTTACAAAATGCCAAGACTGTGAGCTCAATTTGTGAGCTCATTCAGCATTTGCACGGCAGCGTATTGGTTGTTGTATTGTGTTGGTTAATTCATTAACTTCTTTCTGGTCAACAGAAAGTATAACAAAAAAATTTTAACCAAATAGATTCCACATACAAATGAAACATGAAATCAAATTTTTATGTGTGTGGGTGTGTGCGTGTGCGAACATGCATCCTCTTACACAAGAAGATTTAAATCAAATCTAATATCAAAGGGACCATATTAAGCGTTTTAATGAAGAACATTTCTAGCGTTTTATGTTTTTTTGAGAAATTTTTTAAGAATTTACGTACACTCTCCCAGAGGTGGATACAATTTTGCTTTTGAAAATAGCTTTTTATACATTTAGGCTGGAGTTTGTCATCATATTTGTAACAGAAAGAAGTAAATGTTAGAGACTTTATAAAGTATTTACACCTTAATCAGCATCAAAATCTGTATCGATCTAGACATGTCCGTCGCTATGTTCATGTGTGGTACGTTAGTAGGAAGTATTTAAGTTCTTCAAGCAAGTTTCTATTTCAATTTGATGAAATGAATCAAGCGTCACACCCACAATCGAGAAAAAATTGATTTATTATTCACACGAAGGTGAAATTATTTAAGCATCAAAAAGCGAAATGCTTGGGATTAGGACACGTTCACCATTTAGAAAAAAGTATAATTGGCGGAGTATCTGACTTACAAATGAACACATAATTTACGTACTTTTAGAGGATATAGTGGGGTACCTATCACATCCACACATTCTAAATATATGGGGAAGGTGTTTAAAATTTGGCCCCAGACAAATTTGGTTTATTTAGTTGGATATTTCCAATTTAAACTGATAATGATGAAGGGATGTCTGCCTCTTGAGATATTGAGCTCAAATTGCGATCAACGCTACAGATTGTTTTAAATTTCAGTAACTAAAAATATTATATCTTTAAGAATTGACCCAAAACTTGTGCAAGCAAGTTTATAATAGTTCACAAAGGGTTCTATCTGAGGCAAAAATTTGAAACAACCAAGGGGCAGTTGTAAAGATTTCCTTTAATTTAAATTAGTTAGTTATTGTTGGGTTAACGTAAATTTACAATGCAAGGTACAGGTCAGTATCTATATAATTCAAATTCACGAGATTGTATTAGTTCGTTTTTTTTCTGGTCATCCACTCCATTCATCTTGTTACAGCGTATTGTTTGCCTAAGGGTACTCATTTATTTCAGATTATCAAACACCATGATCACATACTTACAAACATACACGCACACACACACATCATTATAAAATATTATTCTACTTAACTGTAAGCGAGAAGTAAGCACATATACACACACATCTCTGCCATGAAAGGATTTTAGAATACAAGTGTGTGTATGTAAACTTTTATGAAGCATAACCAAGCACAAGGCAATCTAACGCTATACCACAAGTGGTGATTGGGGAAGGGTACTTATACTCTTATATTGCATAAAATGGAATGTACGATACATGCAAGTGACCAGTAGACCAAAAACCATTGATTGTCAACGAATTACGGATGGAGATACACAACAACAACAACAATTACAAAGATACGTTAGTTAAATAGGTTGGACTATGCATAGCAGCTACATAAAATGTAATATTGTTGTCACAGAGAGGGCACATCGTTCTAACTTCTCTTATGCGATATTTTTACAACTTTGTACGGTTAGTTTACCTTAATTTGTTGTTGTTGTTGTTATTGCTGTGAAGTACATTTCTCATATGAATAATATAGTGCACGTACACACACATATACACTCGGGCAACATCCCAACTAAGCACATTTGTTATGCTTTACGAATTTTCATTTTACAGGCACTACACCATGCATACACACAAATACACTCTTTCCCTGTAGTGCTTATTTTACCATTTTTCTAATACGTATGATGGTACTGAAAACTATACTGATGGTGCTGCTGCTCTTGATGATGATATTGGTATACAGTTGATAAGTCCCAAATGCCACTTTGTTATATTTCATTGATATCATTCTACAATATATGGAAAGCTTCAAGCTTGGACACAAGTTCTGCATGTGACTGTGTCTATACGGATAGAACACGGGATTGTGAAAATATTTCAATAATTTCTTTGTATTTGTAGAAACACACATGCATGTGTGTGTGCGGTTAAACAACACTTGAGCAAAGGTGTGCTGGTGAATTTTGTACGATAGAAGAGCACTTTATTTTTATACCTTTAAATATAAAATGAAGGTATACCAGGTTTGTTATTTTCTTTTTAAACACTCGGATGCAGATGTTAGATGAAAGATGAGCTTTACAATCGATCTCTGCATGTTCGACTGCACACTTTCTAAGTTTCTGCACAGGTTCTGTGGAAATTGCCACGCCTACAATTAAAAAAAATATTTTAAAATCACCAAAAAAGATAAAATGTTAAATAACCGTAAAATGGTCATATTGCATATGAATGGGTTTTTCATTTATCTTTGGGGAAATGCTGAAAATGGACTTAATGTGGAACACGCCCACAATATGTTTTGTTGCAAAATTAGATCTTAGCATTAAAATGTAACATACTTAAGGTTAGTTAAAAAAGTATTAAAATTGTCTAATGAAGCCACGCCCGTAGTTAACTCAAAATGTAGAGAATATAAATATTGAAAATAAGAATAAATTAGAGAAGTAAAATTTTTGTGCTCGTATTTAATTCATCTTCATTTTACATAACCATCATTAATACGCGAGGTAAGTACAAAAATTAGGCGGTCCAATATAGAAAACTTAAGATTTAGAAAATAAGTTTTATTTCAATATAAAAATCACTCATCCAGAGTAGAATCTATTGCTAACCTAGTCGTAGTTGAATTTTTGCCAATTTTTAAAAGATTTTTCAATTTTTGTCACCAGGCTTACACTTACTTAAGATTAAGATCGGTTCAGAGTGTATTGCTAAATTAGATTATTCGGGTGTGCGCCAAGGCGCGAGCCCATTGTTTTATCCGTGAATGCTATAAATCGTTTGAAGTCGAAAATTTTCGCATGTGCTGGTGACCGTAGATTCTCCGGGAATGTGACTCCAATTGTTTGGTGTTTTTCCTGAAAAGCCGGGAATTCTAACAACCGATGCGCTACAGTTTCAACCTCTTCCTCATAAATTTGTTGCTAAAAAATATTTATACTAAATGGGGTAATAAACATATTCCAACTTATTTCACTCCTTCGAAGAAGTGCTAGGAGTGTGGCTTCACTTCTACTTAAAATTGAAACTTTCATAAAACTCACTCCTCTACATAGATCACTTACAATCACATATTAATCAGTTGGTATTTTGTAATATTCGTGTTTGTGTAGTATACAAACCATAAATGCGTTCATATTAAATCAAAAGCAAAATTTTCAAATTTGTTTTCACTTTTAGTTGTTTAAATATTTAATAATATAATGGTTTTATTTTGTGGTAAAACTATAAATCAGGTTTTGAGTATGCGCGTCGGCCAAACCGCACCCAAAACCAATCAGGATTACAGTAAAAGCCAAAGCTGAACCGTTTTCAAAATTTGCATTTTGACATGCGAAATCCTTTAAAATTTGCCAACTTACTGTATGTACACACCATGCACATGTGCTTATTGTAACTAATTGATTTATGGAGTTTCCTCATTTGGCATAAAACATTCTCCCAACTCAGTGCAAATAATTCAGTAAACATATGGGCTACCGCGGCTTAGCCCATAACTCTTGCAGAATTCTCTGTTATTGTATCTCGTGCTACTTTAAAAACTGTGTGAAATTACGGTGAGAAGCCGAATTGTAACCTCACGATACGTTTGTAAATGATTTACACTAAATAAATTAGAATTTATTGTTGATACAGCTAGATAGGCTACTAAATTATGGCGCAGTTGTGGAAACAATTGTTTTAACATGAAATTTGTAATCCTTTACCTTTATTTTTACAACTGCACCACATGCTAAGATATTTTATATAATTGCTTAATCTTTAAACGTAATTCGAACAATAAAATTAACAATTTAATGGTTCCAGAAATTGTCCATGTAGTTGTAAATATTACCAATAATATCAGCTTGGAGATTAAGTGGAAAATTATGATTTGATAACAAGTCTAAGTAAACAATTGAATGTCTCGTTTAAGAAACTTTCAGTCCATAACATCTTCCTAATTTCTAAGCTTTTCTATGGCGCTGAAGAATGAACATTGACACAAAATCTTTAGTTTTTAGTTAGTTTTAGTAAATAAGAGTACGAGTCATTTTTTGGTGTATTTTAGAAAAAAGTTCAACTGAAATATGGGACCGTTAGGAACCAATATGGATTAGTGTTTACTAACAAGAAGGTTTGTGCGGTAAATAAGATTTTTTGTACATAATAGGCACGTCTATGTCTATGTGATCCCATCTATATTAATCAAATCAATGTATCACATGTCAATTTATTTTTGTGCGGTGGATAATGTGTGTTGTTTTATTTCAGTAATTGCAGCGTGTTTTATGCAGTCCAATATCGAAACCTTTTTACAAACTTCAGTCGAGGTTCTTGCATTGTTTTCAAGTTTTTCCATAAAGTATCGAAAATTTAGCTTCAGGTAGTAATTCTATAAATAATTCTATGGGATTGTGCCCGGATGATTTATTGATAATTTCGTCACTTATGCTCCAATTTGATTGAAATTTTCATTTACCGTTCAAAATAAAAAGACCGCACAAACCATCTTACATATAATTACATATAATGTGTTTATTTAATAATGTCTCATTAAAATTATTGACTATTGTAAAATTGAAGCATGCTTTAGGTTGCCTGAGTGTTGTACATAGTGACAAATTATGTGCATATATAAATGCATTTATTGCTCAATATGTTTTTGCTCTTAGATGTCTATAAGTAATTCCTAAATACTTGTGATCCCTGCCTGCCCTGTAAGTCTAATATTCTGTATGCGTGTTTAAACACTTTATGTGCTTGTAAACCAAAGAAAGCTATAAGACACGGAATCAAACAGAAATCTCTTCCAAAAATACTTGTACAAAAGTACACATATCCACAAAGTATTGCAAAATGCAAGGATTTTCAAGATCTCCCCCCTTCGCATAAACAGTGCATACATGTCGTACACTATTTGAACTTTCCTATCGTAAGAGAGTGTCCCTCTTACTGTCACCTTCTTGGTTTCCACATAGCTTACGTATTCCATTCTATGCGTTTTCTTTTTTTGTTGTTTTGTAATATAATGGAATTTTCCTCATGAGTTCATTTTGACAATAAATGCGCTCGATTGAATGCAATTTACTTATACACAAAATCAAACACACTCCATCTTTTCACTTACTATGTATTATAATCAAGCAAGGAATGAATACCACACATACATATGCACAATGCATATAAGCATTTATTTTACTCGTACGTACACAAGAAACGATGTGTGTTTTAATTTTGTTCACCAAATTGTTAATATTACCAACACCACCACCGCCACCACCCACCATAATTTTTATACTTTGCTAAACTCTTTTTTTTTTTTTTTGCTAAATAACATGCTGCATAATGATGACTTTTCTGGTATCCTTTTTCAAGACCTTTTCATAGCTGTTTTGCTTGTTCTTTATATTGCATTTTTCGTAATTCTTAATCCTTTCATTTTGTGCTGCTTTTTATTGTTTTGATGTTGAGTTGATTATTTTTTAATAAGCAATTTGTTAATTGTTGAATATGTGTATGCATCAATATACATATACTTGCCTATATTGTGCATACGTATCCTGTGTATATAGAGAGACCACAAAAACATCAACGGATTGAATTTTATGTAATTAAAAGTTGTTTGTTTCGGTATTATGTAACTAATTAGATTTTTTTGGGGGATTTTTTTTAGATTTCACGGTAATTTACATTTATGCGTCTTATTGATATACGTTTACGAGTACAACGGGAGTTCGCTAGAAACATTTACTGCGGCGCCAGTTTAATGATCATACTTCGCAATGGGAAATAGGTTGACTCTTACAAAAAGTCAATGACATCAAGAAAATTAAATAATTTACAGAAATTGGATAGTGTGGGAGCCGTGGCGAATTGCGTAATACATGTTATCTTAAGTCATAACTATAAGATTGTGGTCTTCGAATTAGGGCGGATGTTAAAGGTGTTGAAAGAGATGAATGGTCCCATGCGGTTCATTTTTTAAGAGTTTCTTTAGTACAAGAACATAAATTGGCCCAAAAATTTATGTTCTTGTACTAAATTTCATCAAAATATCTCAAAATTCGAAAATGTCGTAAAAATTCTGTAGTTCGTGCGCAAATTTAGATGGACGGACAAACGGACATGGTTAAATTGCTTCCGATTTGGATTCTGAATCTATCGGTATACTTGAAGATGGGTGGCATTAGCCGTTTGGGAGTTACAAACATCCACCCAAACTTAATATACCCTTTGCCACAAGTGGTGTAGGGTATAAAAATTAAGGTACGTTTTCATAATTGTAATAAAAATTGGCAGGCTCGTACAGTAGCCTGCAACGTTTACAAAATCTTTTTTAGTGCAGGATTGGACCGTTGATATTATATGTAAAGCCTTTTTTAAAGGATACTCAATTGTGAACATGCCACGCCCATAATTTATGTATAAATCTAAAGTGTATCCGAGATTTAACCAAAGCTTTTTATAAATTTTTCAAGTTTTGACCGCCGTCGCATTGACTTTTTATGATGTTATTTTTAACAATTAATGGTTGGGTTAGAAGTCTAATGCGATGGATGTCTTTAAATTCCAATTGCTCCTCGGTTGGATTTAAATCTATATCCCACACCATGCATTCTTCATTCTTCTCCTAACTCTTATAAAGCGACATGTTGTTGTGTGCGGTTCAGATTTTCATTAAAATTGCATTTGCATCTAATTAATTTGGATGGCCAAAGAAGTTTGATTGCAGTTGGTGAAAGAATATGAAAAGTAACTGGGAAGATGCATTTCTCATTTCCCAATCATATCCACCCCCATTATTTCGGCTTCTAGGGTGGATTGTGAAATCTTTTCAAATCTGTGGTAACATTTAAATATTATTTCATCTACCTAGGCCAAGTCAGTTCGTTTGATGGTATTTTTCTC
This sequence comes from Crataerina pallida, assembly GCA_949710015.1. Lineage (NCBI taxonomy): Eukaryota > Metazoa > Arthropoda > Insecta > Diptera > Hippoboscidae > Crataerina > Crataerina pallida. Next base: position 9,410,826 of record OX453292.1, on the reverse strand, counting down.
ACTTCTATGACAAGTAAATTAAATTACAATATAGAATGGAAGAAAAGGTTTGCAGTTTGCAGTTTGCTGTTAAAAACTTATAATGTGGGAGAAAGAATGAAGCATGCACACAAATGAAATTTTATGCTTGACATTGCCACAGACATCGAATGCATACGAAAGTGTCGTCACCAACCACGTCACCCCAACTTCGTTGCTGCTAATGTTTTTACATAAATTGCACTCTAGTGCATACATTGGTGATGACGTCTTTTCAATATGCCAGCCGGCAGGCAGACGGGGAGTCTAAATGGCACACACGCCGAGTGGGTTATGTTTTAAATTACACATTTGCCAGCTTTTGCCAGCTTACTATGCCTCTCAAATTTTGTGCACTTTATGCACCTTTACTGTTAAAATTACCGTCGTCAACATTGGCTTGTAACGCTTAAATAAGCTTAATTGAGTTGCATTATACACAATATACGATATAGAGTCTTTGGAAATTAAAGTGACAAAAGTGTTTAATAGAAATAAGGAAAAAAGGAAGAGGAGAAGAAGGCAAAATTATAATAAAAACAATTAAGAGACTCGTCAGGTTAACAAGCACTTGAAGGATGGATGTAAGAATTAAAATTCTCAAGTATAATATGCATTATAAACGCAACTGTACTTTTTTTTGTAGTAATAAAAAAACTCTACATTGTATGTGTACACATCGACAAACCAATCAATTCAAATCAAATCAAACTTTTTATGTTTTTACAGCCAAATCATGAAAAAATAATCGAGCGTATACTTGTATCTCCAACCTCACCCCCGCCTATCCTATTCACTATTTATGCATAAAGGGATATATAAATTTTTATCTTTTTGTGAGTATTGTAAAGTATACTTTATAATAAGAATGCTTGTGTCCTGTTGTTGTTTTTTGATTGATCGGTCGTAATGTAAAACTGCAAACATACATATGAAGATGATGAGAACGTTGATTTTGATGATGACGATGATGATGGTCACGTGTTTTCATAATGTTAAGACACGTGTACATTTATGTTCTAAGCCTAAGTACGTCTACGATGTGTTGGTGTTTGACAAAACATACACATACACAGAAGTGGAGTGTAGACATATGTACATAGTAATGTATTAGATTACCTTAGGCTATATTGCAGCTGAAAGCTTTTAAAGAGTTCTTTGTACTTTAAGACCGACGGACACTTTAGTCACTTGGAGGTTTTCAGAAATCTTGTTGAAACCTATCCAGCTGATAGCTTCAACATATTTTTGCATCTAATCATCGCACAATGTAGTGCGCTCAAGCTTTAGTATATTTATAATAGCGGTCGCCTTAACAAGGTACCGGTATGTGAGTCAAATAAAAGGGTGTGATGAGGAAAATGTCTTTATAAATAAAATGACTTTTTAATAAATCCAATATGGCGGCTGTCTGAAGATATCCTATTATGTAGTCTATTCAATGTTGATATCAAATGAAACTACTTGACCAGTAGAAGACATAATTTCTATATTTCAATAATACATTCAAAATGGCGGTTTTATAATCTAGCTGATATGGGTATCAAATGAAAGTGCATGATGAGTAAAAAGCTAATAAGTTAAGTGGCGTTTTATTAAATGCAATATGGCGGCCACACTAACAGATTATATTTTTTCTCAACACAGTTCACTGAATATGGGTATGAAATGAAACAGCTTGGTGAGTAGAATACACAATAAGCGAAATTTAAATGTATAAAATACAAAATGGAGGCTAACTGCATTTTTCACAATCTAAGTAGTAGGTTAAATTAAAAATCTCTTTGAGGAGAAAGCTGTTAAATTAAGAAACATTTTAATGAATTCAATATGGCGGCCGCCCTAAGATATTGTATTCCTACTTAACACAATTAATATACTGTGATTATGAAATGAAAGGATGGATAATTCTACTCAATTCTAAAGAGTAAAATCGATTATTTCAAGTTGGTACATAGTACTTACGTCAAATCAAGTTTTTAGTAATGCTCAAAATAAATAGTATATTATAACATGGCGGGCGGCATTTTTTATAATCTCTATGATAAAGAGATTTTAAGGATACAAGAATATACTACGTCCAATATGGCAACCGCCTAGAGATATCATGTTACAACTGAATACCAAATATTCAAACTCATTAAATGGATTCGATTGACGAGTAGAATAGGAAAAGCTTCTTTTAAATAAACAAAACTGCCTTGGTTAAATAAACTCTTTCTGAATGGAATTATCTCTTTTGGAAAGTTATAACTAAATAATAAAAAAATGAAGTAATATTGTTTTTGTGTGATTTTTTTATAATTGTATTGCACGCGTTTCTTTTGTTTGAGTAGAAAAGAAAGGCATGACACGTGTATAATTTTGAAAAACAACAAACAACAAATCCAAAATTTTACAAACACAACAAATAAGACAACTAAACAAGTAAAAAAGCTAAAATTTGTTTGAGGCACAATGAACAAAACAAAGGCACAAACAAACGCATAAATGAATAGGGTTAGATCGGTTTTGATAGAAATGTTAATTCAGAACTTATACCCACTATTAAACGCTTCTCTCGGTATGTTACAAACACATTGACTAAATTAATACACATAGTTACTAGAAGTACAGCATACGACAAGAAAAAAAAATAAAAGAAAGAGAAACCTCAAACACATTCACAATTGTTTATCAAATTTTCAAGTTTGTTATCAAAATTAAATAACTTTTTGTTTTGACTGACTGACTTTCACACCCTCAGGGTGTTTTATCTAACGTAACAATAAGCGTTGTTCGGTCACCTTTACATATGTATACTCGTATATATTGTAGATAAAGAAAAGTGGATTTAGTAAAGTAGCAACATGCGCCCATTGGAAAAGTGTGTCAACTTAAAAATAAATCTAATATAATAAAAATGAAAATAAGCGATTGTTTGTTATTTAATGGAAATCATGCAACATGACGATTACAACTGCCCGCTTTTCAATAACACACTTATTACGTGTTGTGTTAATCTGCCAATAAGTAAAACCACTTTGAACACGATAGAGATAAAGACGTACAAATAGGGGGAAAAAAAGAAAAGAAACGCAAGGCTTTAGACATCGATTCATATTTTGAAGAAAGATTTAACTCAAAGTCCATTCATTTCATTCACTAAAATATTAATTCTCACACTGTGGATCAAAACTTTAAGAAGTTCGTGTCTTTCAAATTTATTTATCGATATAAAATGTCACGTTAGTAACACAAAATTTTAATAATCCTGTTAGGTGGTCATTACACTTAAAAGTTTGAGAAACCCTGCACTGGAAGGTATGCCTCTCTGTTCATAATATGCATTCAGTTTGCCACAGTTTTGGAACAATTAAACAACAGTATGCTGACAAATTAATTAACAGTTAAAGCGTTTACTCAACCATTTAATAATTCATATTTGTGTTGTTGGCAATTTTAGACTTACATAAGCAAGTCTAAGCGGAAGCTATTTGGTGGTGGTTATTTAATGCCTGCAGGCTTTTTTCGATTTACATTTGCGATATTTTTGTAAAGAATTATTATAAACTAATGCAACAACAACAACAATAACAACAACATCAACATCAACAACAACATCAATTTGATCGGTTTTCTCATATTATGTTTTGATTGTTTTTTTATATCCATTGTCTCAATATATTACGCCCACTTACACATGGACGCGATCAACTTTCTTGTATATATTGTAAAAGCGCGTATCAGATATTGGTGGATATGTTCATGGCAAATGCATTAAATTTGGTTTGACACTCCTGAGAAAACTCCTATAAGTGCAGGCATCGTGCCGACCTTTATAAAATTTAATGTAAAATACTAAATTTTATGTAGGCTCGATTTCTTTAGTGTTGAACTTACAGAAGTAAGTGAATTTACAACCTTCCGTAGTAGAGATATTTACCAATTTTTAATATTTAAATTTAAAGATAATTTAAACCAAACTTTTGAGGCCCCCTTGGTACTTGGTTCTATGCTGATTAAAAGCCAACTTTTCAGCAAATATAACAAATTTCTAACCACCTCTCCCTTCAAACAAAACCCAACTAACAAACAATTTATTTAAGCAATTTGCAATATTTAAGGTATTCTTTTTATACACAACAAATTGAAAATGCTTACCCTTTTGTTTTTATTTTTTTACTGTAAATGGAACAACATTTGGTCACTTTACCATAATGGCTTGTAACTAAATTTGGGTACAAATCTATTTAAAGAAATTCGCTATAAAATCTGTGAAAATGAAATTATCCCAAAATATTTTCCAAATTCGCTTAAAATCACTATATAACATATAGTGTTGGGTTATAACGGATTTTATTTTTTTTTTTGGTTTTTTTTCAAATTATATTTTGAACACCTTTTTGCCTGGAAATTGAATTTTACGCATATGTGCTTTTGCACAATTTAGCCAATTTTCTATAAAGCATCAATAAACATGAAAACCGAAAAGTATTGGCCAACAAAAAAGGGTTATGTATACAGTTTTCCATTTTCGGTCTGTTTTTTCGGTTTTTTTTTTTTGGTTTTTCTGCGATAACACAACTCAATCATCGGTTTGACACGCCACATTGCAAAATCGTATAATTTTGTGAAAAAAAAGAAGTGAAGGAGAAACCAGTAACACAACAATGTTTTTTTTTTTGGAGAAAAGTTTATTTATCCTTCTAGTATTTGTACTCAAAATACTCCATATGTTGTGATTATATGCATTTTCCAACCCATACAATAGCAAAAGATTTCAAATGTAAAGAAAATTGAACAAAATTGCAAAACATGAATATACAATATACGCACTGGTTAAGCTTGAGTTAAGTTGCCTGAAGGCTTTTGGTTCTTGCAAAAGTAAAGTCGCATATATGTTATACGAGTATAATAATAATAAAAAAACACGCACGATTCCATTTCAAAATCAGCAGATTTTGAAATTTTATGTACACACAAATATTTAATGCTCATACCCAAAGCGTCCTATGTATCTAAATGTGAAGTTCTACACCCAATTTAATTGTACCAATTAGGTCAAAGTCTAAATCTGAATAAATTTAATCATGCACGTCCGTCCTTGCATATCGTATAATCTATATGTCGCTATATTGATCGATTTTATTCAGGACAATTTGCCGCAAATTTATCTTTTAAGCCGAGGACAAGCCAAGCTGAAATTTTGTTCATACGTTTGTAGTCTACCAGCAGATCGCTATTTAAATCAAACGAATGAGAGCCATGCCCACAATTGACAAAAATCTATAAAAATGTAACTGTGAAATAAAATTTTGATACACATATTTATAATAAGTGCATACAAAGAAAAGGCTGGGTCGTATAGCAGACGAGCCTATAATTTACAAAAAAATTTCTTTGCGTTGAATTCGACATGGAAACTATTAAGTATGAGGTACATTTGTAGAACGTGTAGAGGTATCTGCCACGCCCACATTCCATATATATGACATTTATGTAGATATGAAATGTAACAGCACAATAATTTACTTGTTTAGCTTAACTTTTGAAGCTGTGAGAAATCTCTTTGTGGGCGAGGCAATTGATCGATTTTTTATATAAATAGGAACCCTTGAAAGGAAAATAAAATTTTCTAGATAAAATTTTCAGTTAAAAATCTGAAATTCTTTGATTAATTCCACGATTTGACAGATTTATTTGAATCAATACTATTAGAATTCCTTTTGGGGGTTACAAAACGATTAATAAATAAAAAATCTTGTGTAGAAGTTCGTCGCTTAGAGTTGCAGCACTTTACTGAGTCTGACCAAAAGATCTTATAAATCTTTTTGCGTGCCGTTGTTTTTTCCAGCTATTCGCTAACTTTGTATGTTAATACTGTTAACGCCTTCATTTAAGTTGGAGTGTAAGTCAATTTTCTTTGTAACGCTTCTTACAATTTTTTTATCTCTTGTACAAATTTTTCGTTAGAGTTGACAATCATTAACACCTGATATGATGCTTAAAATATTTGCCTACGGTGCTACATTCGCGCGTTCAATGGCGTGAGTTTGATAACGGCACCTCTTGGCAGAGATATTTTGCATAATAAAATATTCAGTCAAGTTTTCATATAATGCTAAAATACTAAAACGTGTTTGCTTTCCTGTAGTTAGTCATCCACGAGTACTTCTTGGCTGTTGGTTGGCCATAAAAAAACGTCCAATGTAAGAATGGAAAGAAACCAAGTGAGGAAAAAGAAAAACTGTCATCATGGTAATAAAACAAAACACTCTCCAGACATATTGCATATATCCTACCAATGTTGTTGCTGTGATAGATTTTTTTGGACTTTATTTTCCACATTAAATTTTTGGCAAGGAAATTATTGTTATCAATACTTTGGCAAATCCAAGTTTTGTTCCATTTAAGTAATTAACTGCGAGCTTTGAGCACAGTGAACTGAACAGTTATGGCCGAATGGATGCATAGATCACATCATTTTACCGCATAGAAACATCTACATCCAATCTACAACTTATCCAAGTACATCCCTACTGTTGTGTGCAATCCGTCAAACGGAAGTCAAACGTATTAGCATCCGGGCTATTTTTCATACAAATGTTGCCAGAATTACTGCTGTTGCTGCTGCTATTGCTTACCCCACCAGTACTTTTGCTACAATAGAGAGATATTGTGTAGAGATATGCAAAAAAGTAGACTGCATGCTATGGTTGCTTGTTTGCCTTCTGCCAAATGACATATGGCAACCATTTAACACTGTCGAACAAGAGGTAGTATCACTATTACCGTCAGCTTTAGCAATATATTATATTTCCAGTCTCTATTGTATATAATTTTTGGTTTTGTTGTTGTCATCATCACACATTCATCTAAAAGGCTGCTAGCACATACCGGAGAGGATAGAAAACAATTTTCGTTTTTCACACAAAAATGCGACAAACAATCCCTAAAGAATGTTGCTGTGGGTATGTATAAGAATCTTTTGTATTTCATTTGAAAATTGTTTTTCTACAGCTCAAAACATATTCTGTCATATGGTTGATTATTTGTAGCTCGTGTGTGGTTAACGAGTCATATCTCGTGATATGTTTTTCTTTTCAACTAATTAAGATTTTTATACTCTCCACACACACCAAGAGTCCACTAAGTTTGTCATTTTATTTATAACACCTAGAAGGATAATTCAGAGACTCTACAATGAGATCCTGATCCGAATCAAATTATCCGCGTCTACGTATGTGTGAGTCATTTATTCTCGTGGTCGTACATTTTGGAAAACTGAACTGAAATTTTGCACACAGGTTGCTATTTAAAGGAGGAAAATCGGTTAAGTGACACGCCCACAATTCAAAAACATTTCTCTGCATGTCATAGAAATTGAACCATGAAGTTAAAATTTATTGTACAATTGTAAAATTGTTATATTTATTGAGGGGCGTGGTGAAATGACGGACACACTTATAATATTCGAAAAACCATATAAAAATCTGACTTGTAGGTTGATATAATACAAGTACTCTTAGAGGACCGCCACGCCCACAGTTTGTACATAAAATATCTGCTACAAAAATTGACTTATGAAAAAGAAATTTAATACGTTTATCTATAATTATCGCATACATTGACGTGCTAAAAATGGGCTTGATGGAATAACAGACATGCCCACAATTTCCAAAAAAAACATTATAAAGGGTAAAACGCGACTTGCATATACTTGTCGCGCCCACCGCGGCGTCCTGAACGATTCATGTCTAGCACGACATATTTTAAAATAAGTTTTTATATGGTGAATATGAGTATTTTTGAATAAACTTTTGAAAAAGTATAGATAAATAGTTCAATAATTGACTGTGCCAAATTTGGAAATTTCTTCACGAAGTGACTGTTATTTGACAAAGATCACGTTTACAACTCAACTAATAACACCATAAGTTAAGAAAGGAAGAAGAGATGAAGGGTATACGAAATTATCGTGTAGGACCGGTTACAATATTTTCATTCATAAAATGTCAAGTTTAACAATACTACTTTGGTCTAGCGTCGAATGAATTCTAACCCCAGAAAGAGTAAACTGACTGCATCTAATCAATGAACAAGGATTTGCAAGGTCTATATAGTTTACACCAAATAAATTACATTAATTATGTAATTGTATTATGCAAAAATATATATACATTAATAGCAAAGAATTTTTTTGGCACCCATCTTTATGGAGGTTTCCTATGCATCTCTTTAACATATGTAATAATCCAGCAATTTACATATCCGCATTTTTTCAAAAGTTGCTGATAGTACGTTTTTCGTTATGTCCCCTTCAAGTAAAGCAATTAAAATGTATATAAAGGTTATATATACAATACACATAAGCATGTACTCGTATTCATGTGACTGTCTTTTTGTCTAGTGATACATCAAAGCTGTTGGTCATTTCGCTTTTATATAAATTTATAAAAAAGTAAAAAAAATAAAATGGATATTGACACGTTTGGTCAGGACATATATTTTAACAGCTTTTCAAGAAAAAAAAAATTAAACCTTTTTTTAGTTTTTTCTCTTTTGATAACGCTAACATAAAATATATTAAAGTCTACTTAAAAAACACAGTGAAGAATATAAAAAACAAATGTTAACCATGTGATGCTTTATTACAACATTGAAAAAATGTATTAGTTTTAAAAGGAGACCTGATATTAATAATTAAATGTATGTGACATATTTCTGTTAAGCTTTGACAAATTTGTAATAAAAGAAAATGTGCTCTATGTATTTATTTAGCTAATGGGCTGAATTCGTAAAGCCCTAACCTACTCGGGTAGCGAAGAAACGATATACAACTAGTTCAACAATTTATATTAAAATTTTATTTTGGTGATGGACTTTTAAAAAAGATGAATCTATAGCTTGTGCACATATTTACATAGATAGCCAATGGACAGAAGGATGGACACAATTAAATCGATCCTTAATCAAAGATACAAGAGAAACATAATTTCTACTAATTTTTATCATTTTAAATTTAGGAAAATAAACAAAAAAATAAAGAGAGACTGATTGTAGTAATTTTAAACAAGTAAAAAAAACTAAATTTGGCTTTTGTCCGTTTTTGTCGATGATCTTTTGCCATCGTTCGGGCAGTGTCATAATTCCACGTTCATAAAATTTCTGATCTGTACCATCAAAAAACTCAATTACTAATCGATATAATTTTTTTATCTAAAAAATAAGAAAAAATTATAGGTTAAGTATTTTGAACACGTTAACGAAACAAAAGAAAGTATAAATCCATCTGTCGACAAAATCCGCAATCACATAGTTGCCAACCTAATATATTTCGAATGGGATACGTACAATATTTATTTTAGGTTAAGATCAAGATATGTCTATAAAAACAAGCCGCAAAAGGAAAAGAAATTAGTAAAAAACCCATAGGCAGCGCGTGGTTCGTATTATTTGCAAAACAACAACAAAAACTAAAATAGAAATTACTTTTTGACATAAATACCCAAACGAAAGAATAACTTCCTCTTTGACTTATCACCCTTTATTTTGGATGTTAGGTAAGTTTATTGGATCACTGATAAGCAGCCCATGCGTGTATTAGGCCACAGCACACATTTTCAATTCTTTTTGACGATTATTTTTTTAAAATTTAATCATAATATTTCTAGTGCAAAACTTTTCATATGATAAGCTGACATTTGCGGCGAGGGGGACCATAGCAAATGTCTACAAATTGGTTTTTCAGGTATTTTCAAAGATTTTAAGAATATTTTATGAAACTTTCCTTTACACAGTAAACAAGGTATGCAGAAATGTTTCATTGTAAATGTAACTCTTGAAGTATTGAAGCAAGACTCTGAGTATGTTGGTGAATTGCCAACTTAAATGACAGACGCTTAAGAGAGAAGTTTTATATTAGAGGCAGTTCCCTAAGATCTTGTTTGAAGTGTGATTTGATTCCTAGTCCTAAAAATTACTTTGAGTTTATAGTTTTTCAATTTCCAAAGTCAGGCAAGGGTAATAAAAATTCTAGTTGTTCTGACACTAACAATTTCAATTTGTTCTTCTTCTATTTGCCATGTACTTGCGTATATACACTGTTCAACTGTTGGCCTTTTATTGTTATTCTTTATGCCATCACACGTGTGTTAGTTTTCCCCGTTATGTCATCTATATTTGTGGTATATGTTGCTAAGAGCCGCACCACATACGCTTTCCGCTCTAACAATGTAATCTGATCTTATGTCCATTTAATGCAGACATATGTGAGAGTAGTGTGCGACATATGCACGAACAAACGTTGTGATGCCCATAACTCACTCATACGTCATTATAGAGAATAATATCATAAATAATTGAAAATCATTTTCGAATAAACTTTTGCTTTGTATGTTTTTGAAAGTTATTTGATATTTTTTAGTTGATAATTTGCTCAGCCGTCAACAGTTCAGTTAGCTGTGTGTTTATGCGATGCTTTTAAGAAATTTAAGTTTAATTTCAAATTAAATGTACTTTACATGCTTTAGGTATCATCTCAAAAGCTAAGTCTATGACGTATTATTCCATTTCATTCCCGGGACAAAATCAGAAAATTAGGAAAAAAACCAAAGCATTTTTAAAGCATCAAAGTATCTTCCGTATATATAAACTGAGCGTAGTGCTCTAGAGTATAATGACTCTAAGTACTCTAGTAATACTCTAGAGTATAATGACTCTAGAGCACTACGTATACGTATCAACTTAGGTGTCCGCGTCTGCACACAAAAAGGTTTTTTGTAAACTTTGGGCATGTATGTTATCGGACTATGCTGGTATGTCCACGGTTGGGTTAATTGTAAGTATGTTTACCTAATTTCAACCTCGTAGCTCCATTTTTGTAGTTTATAGATAAACTTTTCTCAATTGGGCCGTGGTTATAAACCGATTTTACCCATTTTACGACCGTGAGAGTACCAAAGAACAGGTAGACACACGGACATACACGTACAGATCGCCTCAGATTTTGATGTATACTTTGTAGGGCCTCTGACCTCTGAAAATTAGTCTACCACCATTTTATATGAGGTGTATAAAAAATATTACGGCAATGAGTTACGGACGGACAGATAGACTTATCTTAATTGATCCAGAACGACGTGCTTTTCATGAATATACAATCTTTTTACTGGGTATTACAAAGTGAGTAGGGAAAATTTGGACTTGATGGGACTATTTTTGAAAGCCTTTATCACGAAAAGACTTTTTTATGACATGGCATGCATTGCTGATACAACTCAACTAAGTGTAAAATATATAGTGGAACCAAGTAGTGCAGGGTATTAAATGGTCAGATAACATTGACTTAAATATTTTAACTTGTAACTTTGTTTCTATTTTCGAAGTGATCTTTTAACTGGTCATTAAGAATTTATTTATTAATATTTAATGAAAACACTGGAAAAATGTAAAAAGCGGTAAATTTGCAAAATATTTAGCCAGCCAAGATTGTGGTGTGTGTACTCATTAAAAAAAGAAAAAAACAAAAACAAAAACAAAAAATTAAAAATAAGCGATGATGGTGATTAAAATCTTACCCTCTCTTACTTTGAGCTTTTAATGATATGGGAAAGAAAAGTCAAACAAATATCAAATTGAAACAAAACACAACAACAACACTCATATACATATATATCCAATGCCATCAGATACAAGTAATTAAGCATAAAAATGGTAGAACGATGATTTCTTTTTTCACTAAATTTACGTACAAGTTATTTTCACATTCTGCGTCTGTTTATTGGATATGATTCTCATTCACACACATATACCAGCACATCTCTTTTATTTATAAGAACTGTTGGTTGTTGTTGTTGTTTTATGTATATGAATTGCATTTTATTTATGGTCATTAAGGTTCTTGATTATTTCCCCTTGGACGCATGCATAATCCTTTAAAATTGCTTTGTTTTGTTTTGTTTGGTTTTTGTTTTACTCAACTTGTACACATTTCAATGTCTTTGCTTAATCGTATAATATATAGAGCAATGGGTTCATCCTGCCCATATTTTAGATGCACGTGACCAACTTCAGTCAAATGTTGTTATTTTGTTGTTGTTGTTATTGTTTTTAAAAAAATATATAAATATATATATGAACGCGAATAAGCAAGTCCAGCCCGCATAAAATCACTCATGTTTGAAGTATCAACTTCCGTCAACGTTCATAAAAAATTACCTTGAACAATATATTTGTTGTTGCTTTCTTTACCATAACAATACCTTAAAAAGCGTAAACGTTTGAAGGATATCACGATTAAAGATTAAAGAGTTAGGAAGTATAAACCAAACCAAACAGAGTTTATAATTATATAAATGCACACCCCTATACGCCCTTTTGGGTGAATGTAACTAATCCATCAATTTAAAATAGCGTGCGGTTTTAGTTTATAGAAGTGTTATGTTAAAATGTGAATAAAAAAAAATTACAAAAAAGAAAAGTGGATGTGGAGCTTATAACTTTCATTGATTGGAAAGGTTAATTGTGAGACATCTTGACAAAGAGTACAAGTCTATTAATAATAGTTCGATATCGTAACCATCACAATAGTGATGATTCTCGTTCCACGATTGCACGGTTCTTTGAATGCTCTATAAAGTATACTTTTTTCAGCCAAAGAAGCTTATTTTCTTATTTTTTGGTAGCTGTGGTTTACGTCTTCCATCTATCCGAGTGCAACTGTAGAGGAGTCCATTTGGTGGAAGCCCGACCCTTGGAGAAAACGAATCCAGCAGATAACGACCACTACGTAAATGTTGACAGTTTATTAGTCGCCGTTTATTATTTATGTAATGTGAAATAAAAAACAAGTAAATATATTAAATTTGGTTTAAGCGAAATCTTGAATTCCCTTCACATCTACATGATGTGATGATGGGTACATGACTACGCATTAGGTGTCAGCTTGTGTGTCGATTTTAGGTTGATTAGGGTTTTTCTTAAATTGTGAGCATACCACGCCACGCCCATAATATAAATGTCACATCGATGAATAGGGTAACGTATACCTACTTTTAGCTTCATAGCTCCATGTTTGTGGTTGAAAAATATATTTTTATCTATTGTGGGCGTGGCGTATAGCGATCTGCGTTCATAAACTAAAATTATATGTAAATATATTAGCACTATATCCGGGAGTACCAACAACAGACGCACATATTTATTTAAATCGATAGTTTTTTTATGCTGATAAAAAATATATATACTTTGCAGGGTCTCTGACGTCTTCTTTTAGTTGTTGTAAATGGAATGACAAACTTGGTATACCATCCATATTATTTGTAGAATATACAATTTACAAATGTTTGAGGGTTAAGTCCTCATCTCATACTCCTTTCGACTTTTTTTAACAATAAGTGCTTAGGCTTTCTGTCTTAGACTATTAGTACTGATTAACGCTTTTGAAAGCTATTTTTACAATCTTTACATTTTTGTAAAGGTTCTGTCAAGTTTATTAATGTGTTTGCAATTATTACACTTAATAAAGTATATAGGTTTCTGAAAAGCATTAGAGTTGGTGAATTCGTCGAATCGCAATTCAATATAATTTGACACGCCTAGCCTAAGATACTGTTGTAACTGCCAAATGGAAAATGTACTCATTAACCATAAAAATTCAGCTATAAAGTAAAAATTTGATATACACATTCTGACGTTTCTAACCTTCTACTTGGAGACACCAATTTAAATGTTGATGGTATTATATACACTATTATAGGACAAAATTGCACAATTGCCACGCCCACATTTTGATGATATAGATGCAGAGAGTTTTTAAAGTTTAAACCAAACCGAATTTAGTTTTTTTTAGCTTATTTTAGATGACAAAACTGTAAATGATAAATTTGTTGCTTTTGTTGTTGTAATTCCTCCTTTTACTTTCGGATGCTGTAACACTTCCGTTTCTGCGACATTGGCATAGTATTTTATGTATATAAAAATGTGTTGATGCATTCTCTTCATTCATTAAAGCAAAACCCTTTGATGTTGTACGCTTTTGTTGTTGTTGTTGTGTTTTATAACTTCTCACACAAAGTGAAATGCTTGCTATTTAATGTGTTGAATTTTTATGATAACTGCTCGCTTAGCGGTTATCAAAGAGTTTTATGGTTTTTAATTTTGTTGTTAATAGCATTGCAAAGGTGGTTGGTTAACCTCTTCTTCTCCCTTCCGCCTTCTCTATTTCATTCGATCTACTATTTATTCACAATTTATAATAGTGCCAGCATTCTTTTTGTCAAAACGTTTTGTGTACTTGTTTCATTTTATTTTGTATGTTGAACCACTGACGGATTGCTTATGTTGGTCACAAAAAGCGATTCTAAACTTGGACAGATCGGTATTATAAAAAGACAAAAAAAAATTAAAAAAAAATAGAAATGATCAAATTCGTTTAAACGGCAAAAATAGTATGGATAAGATATAAAGACGTTGGTGATCAATGAGAGTTCACTTGGAAAATGGAACTTTTGGAAACATTTTTGCTTTTGCTGATCTGATGGCATTGAATTTGAAAAACAAAAGCTGTCTGAATGCGCGACTGGGTATTAAGTTGGAAGAAATTCATTAGTTTAGCATGAAGAGTGTTTTAAATGTTGCATATTTTACCTGCAGATGACTATTCACATCATTTTCAAGAATAATGGATGCTTTATTTTTAAAAGGCAACAAACCCAGATTTAATCAATCTTTTATAAAAATAATTGTATCTACATATATATAATTTTCGTCATTCCTTTCTTTCATATAAATATACGAAATTTTAATTATATTGTTTCTTTCTTTCTGGTGAATGTATGCAATTGAGTTTTCTCTTACTAGGTCGTTGGAGAGCTCCCCCCAAAGTATATATACATATTGTTAGAATCGAAATCTAGGTAGATCTAGCCACATCAGTCCATATGTCCGTATATTGACGGGTTCAAGGTCGAACATTTTTAGATATTACGTTGAAATTTTATACATTTGTAGTTTCCGCAGACACGTCTCTGTTAAGAATTGCAAATTTTTGCGACGGAATATTTTTTTTTAAGTAAAACGTTAAATGGAGCGGCGATTTAAAACTTATCCGAATGGGTTAAATTTTATGACAGTCAATTATTAAATCAATTGACCATATTTTATTAAGTTTTGTAAAAAATTGTTATTAATTGAGACTTCGGTTATAATAGCACCTTATATCCCCTGCTCATATAATTATATATATATTTTAAAAAGAGTCCGATTCGTTCAACTTGGGCCAATACATGCCTTTCACCCAAATTCATCGAAATGTCTCAAAAAATTTGACCTGTAGCTTGCGCACATGGGTAGACAGATAGACCGTTTAGGAGTTATAAACATCACATAAACACCCAAAAGGGATGCAGGGTATAAATATGGGGAAATATTTCAAAAATGGATAGATCAAATTCATCGACACACCTGACTCAATTTTTGCTAAAAATTTACAAAAAGTGCGTCCTTTAGGTCGCAGGTTGATTACAAGATATATGTATGTGCAGATGGACATGCTTAAATCCATTTATATGTTGCTTCTGAGCTGAATGGCATAAATGGAGGTGGGTGTTTAGGAGTTACAAACATGCAATCTAATGATATTATATCTTTAAATATTAAACATTTTGTAAATAATTTGTAAAATCGCATTTATACCGACAAAATACTTACGTAGTTACTTTACAAGCCCACGTAATAATGGGCAGGGGTGGTGTAGTTGTTGTGCTAAAATTCATCGAAACATTTGTGATTGTTTTGTGCAAAATATATAAAATAAGCAAATAAGTTAAATTCGGCTTGGTCCGAATATTTAACACCTTCCAGCTTTACGTGAATTTTTAAATAATTTTGTTTAAAATAAAATTCTATGGTATTGAAAATATAATGAAAATTTTCTTAAATTTCGTTTCCATAAATTATCATGAACTTTGAAAGTGCCAAAAATAAACAGAGGCACGTCCCTTTGTTTGTTTTTGGCACTTTTTGAAGATTTTTATATTGATTAAGAGTTCAAAATTCTTTGAGCGATCTTGTTCGTAGTTATCAATCAATTTTTTTTTTGTAATTTAGCAGCAGTGGACCTACCAGTTGGTCATTGGCCCAAACTGTACTAGAAACTTAACATATTGTCGCTACTAAATTGAAACGCAAATAAAAAAATTATATTATTACGTATTTATAACAGCTGCTTGACGACAACATAAACAATAAACAATTGTTATGACAACAAACACAAACAATCGAAAGTTAGATAGAATGATAAAGAATGTAAAACATAAAATCCAAGTGACCATATGAGACCACAATACCACGCTCTAAAAGAGTTGCTATGACAATATTGCATCATTAGAACAAAAAACCTGAAATTACCTTTTGAAGTTGATTTCTATAAAATCACCACAAACGTATACGATTTAAAAAAACCCGTAGGGCGTGTATAAGAAACCATGAGAGTATGAGTGAACATTTAATCAAGTTATTGAATTAATAAAAATGAATCCAACTTAAAAATTAATTGAACATTAGAAAATGTACCAAACGTACCGACATGTATGTATATTGTGTGTGTGTGTGAGTGGGTGAGTGCATATTACTAATTTATACAAATTAGTTCTTATCACGGAAGGATTTTCTAATGATCTGAGCCTTCTTGCTCACTCACTTGACCTCTTTAAATATATTTGTGAATGTAAATGTGTCCAACTTAAGCGTTAAATAAGCGCACTTAATACGATTACAGCTTAGAGAATTTAATGAAAAAAAATTGAAAAAAAAACGAAATATATAAAAACAAAAATTAAATTAAATTATACAACATTTGAAACGATTTAGACATAACTGTCCGTACGTCTGTCTGTTATTTAAGGGCTCGTACTCGTAAATTTAGAGGAATGCGCATACCCAGAATCCTCAACCATCCCTCCAACAGCTATAAAAATTCAGTTATGAAATCAGAATTCTAATCAAATATATAAAATATCTAATCCCAATTTGTGGGCGATGATTAGCTAACAAACACGTCCACAATTTACAACAAAAGTCGACTTGTGAGTTGATATGTAAAAGGAACAATTAATTACCCGCCACGCCTACAGTTTGTATGTAAATGGAGATGTGGAGGGTAGTTAAGCTTTGACCTAAACTAAATGTATCGTGTTCCACTCAAAAACTCTTTGTCGTCATTCTTTTCCATTTGTGAACTTGAATGAATGACAACAACATTCATATGTTTCTCTGTGCTGCTGTTTTATTTAAATGACCAAAAGATATAAAAAAAACACAGTAAACAAGTGAAAGGGTTTATCAAAAAGGATAATAGATTTTTAAAGAGTAGGAGTACAGGTCATACACAGTAAAGAGAGAGAGAGCGACGGAGTAGCATTAAGGACCATCACGGAGACAAATTGTCTCTGACTGTTCACATTGATGCGGCTGCTTTTTGAAATGTATGAATGGATTGTTTTTCACAAAGAGCTGACCTCCGGACACAAACACACTTTTCTATATGTATGCATATATCAACATTAATATAATGTATTTCCATTACGTTTCGGTTTTTTGGGCGAGGATTTTTGTGCATGAATGCACGACATATGTTAACGCCTCGTTAAGCGTTATAATTACAATATTAAGCTGAGATGCACACAATAAGATCTCGTACTGTTCACTCCAGTCTTTAATGAATACGCATATATTCAATGGTGAATGGGCTTTATTATGGATTTATTATAATGTACGTATGTATGCATTTATGTGTGCAAGCTTTCAGTCATCAGTACATTAAATATCGCGTTTATTGGTATCAAACGATTTGCAAACCAAACCATCAACTTTGCCAAAAGTTAAACGAGTTATTACAATAGATTTCTATTTGATATGTAGATAAATATATATTGTAATTGAAATTTAACTCAAAGTTCATGTTTTACACAGAACTCTTTTGTTTATAAAAGAATTTGTTTTTCTTTCTTATTATTACGAAATCCTCCAATTGAGTTGGAATGAAGGTTGTAATGATGATATCCTCGTTAATTTATTTAATGAAATAAAGAAAACACACTATAGACCAAATCTTGAATACCCATCACACATGCCTTAAAGCCTCCTAAGCAGTCAATATGTCAATTTATCTTCCGTAATTTATAAGTAATAGAATTTATTCAAAAAATTGCGCCCTTTTCTGTCTTATTTGCATCGTGGACATGTTGCTTGACTGATCTAATTCAATACCAACCTGCGTATGAAAATTAGCAACACTTCTGCCAAGTTTGGCAATGATATCGAAATTTTTATGACCAGGAGAGTAATTACCACAGGACAACATACACGGACAGGCAGACATGGTTAGATCGGTTATATCCGCATATACATACATTTGATGGTGGATATAATACGTAAAATGATGTAGTACCCTACAATACTTAATAGGATTAGTTGTATCAGTAACATCTTGTAATATAAAAGTCACTTCGTAATAATTGGTTATATGAAAAGTGATTTAAAAATGGTCCAATCGGATTCAAAATTTGACAATTTTAATTATTATTATAATCTTTTTTTCCAAATTTGATTAGACATGCTCCAAAAAGAATCGTTGAGACCTTTTTCCAATAGTAAACACATGTGACCTATAGGTCAACTCTGTACCAAATTTCTGAAAGCGTGCGACCTCTACATTGATTACAATAAATAAAATATAAGGACGGAGTGACGGACATGCTTAAACGAGTTTAGTTTTTGATTCTCGTTTCGTTTGCCGCTTAGAATATAATTTTGAGACTCTTATTTTGAAGAAGGGGTATACTACGTTTTTCATTCCATTTGCAACACCAACAAAGTGGCGTCAGACACCCTACAAAGTATATTTATGCGTATTCTTGATCAGCATCAAAAACTGACTCAATGTATGATACGGTCGTCCGTGTGTACGTCTATTGTAATATATTCAGCTGAAATTTTTTACCGATACTTCAAGTTTTTGGGCGCAGATCGCTATTTAAAATAGGTAAAATCGGACAAGATCACGCCCCCAATTAACAAAAATCTATTTATTTGCCACAAAAATTAAGTTGGAATTCCGTACACATAATTACAATTATCCCATCCATCAATGTGCCAAAAATGGGCGTGATTCGATAACAGACACGCTCACAATTTATGAAAAACCATACACAGCGTAAAACTCGACATTCTTGAAGCTTTTGTTTATCGGTAGGTATTCAACAATTGCTTTCAGCCAATACAATATGTTTCTTGTTAATTGTTGATTTCATTTATGATATAAAACATTCTATAGGTAAACTGAGCATATTATTGTGATCAGTAATTGGCAACCTTTTATTTACGATGTTTCTCAAAAAAAAAAAACTTATTTAATTTAGATGTAGTTCTAAAAGAGTAGAGAGAGAAAACACTTTTCAAAATCAGATGTATTTCATGAAAGATTCAAAAACATTTGCTACTAGTGCTGGTACTGGGTATTTTACGCCACTTTATATTACTTCAAATATATTCTTTGTTTTTTGCCGATTTTATACAAACTTATTTGGTTCTTTCTTTTTTTGAACAGACCTAGACGACAAGTACAACAATTACAAATTTAAAAAAAAAAATGTTCTTACACTATTTAAAGAAAAATAAATATTTTATGAAAAAATAAACACAAAATTTTTGCATGAAGCTAAAGTTAAAGATAAAAGAAATTTGTATTCGGGTGCGGTGCCGCAGTGTGCCCACCGCTCACTGGTAAACCTGTGTTTACGCATTACGATGAGTCATCAACTATTTCGTCACGATCAATGTTTGTGTGCTGGAACGGTTGGTTAACTTTTTTTTTTGTATCGTCGGCCTGTCTGCTGGTCGACCGATTGTTTTTATTATAATTGGATAAACAACAACAAGAACAATAATTGAGAAATGAAAAAAACACGTATACAATAACATTTTAAAGAGGATCATTATTATGTATGAGTAGTTCGTTTTAAATAATGGGTATCCGAGTAGGTAGGAGATGATCAATGTAAGATTTAACGTTTGGGTAAAACATGTGAATAATTGTTAGCATAAAATAGAGTTTTTATAGTCATAGATTAGTTTACGGCAAATATTTGATACCCTACAGTAGTAGCCAGGCTTTTGTGGTACTGTTTTAAAGAGCGTGCCGAATAGGAAATCCAAATACGAAACAATTTGTTAAGACTGAACGGGTACAATCTATAAATAAGCAATATATTCACTCCCTACTACCGTAACCATTTCAACAGGCGCACAACAGGGCCAGATCGATTCAGATTTCAATGCATCTAACATGTCTAAAACTTCTACTTAAGGATGATAAATGATAAGATAAACTTTGTATACCATTTTGCATTAACATTGTGTTTAAAGGGATTATAAAGAACAGCTACAACTGATTTTAAACTAAGATAAGATTTTCTTGACTAAGTATCAAGCAGTATGATCAGCCATAAAAGTTCAATGTGAGACCTTAAAACATCACATTTGATGGGTAAACGAAATATTGTATATGTGCACTATTTACAACTTTTATTGATTCCCCGAAATTAACCCTAATATTTATACGTGTTAAAAGAATCGGATTTCATGTTAAAATTTGTATTTTCATAGCCTCCACGTAAGATGGGTTTGTTATTGCGTTTGCAACACCCTGACGGAGGCTTCCGCTTTGCAGGTTCTACAAAGTATGCATTTGTATATTCTTAGGCATCTTCATCATTTGAATCGTTCTCGCCATATCCGTCGCTTCGGCAGTTATATTCTTTAGCACAATATTATATAAAAATTGTTTGATTTAACAGATTCCAAGTTATTCAACCGTTTAAACGCACAAATATTTTTATAATTTTCTAGAAAATAAAAAAAGTTTCCATATCAAACTAAGTATATAAATACATTACAATATTTTTACAATCATTTTTATTTGCTATACATATATAAAATTCTCTCTTTTGCCAGCTCTTAATAGAAACCATAAAAGTTGTCAGTGTCTATGCTTGTAAAAATCAAATCAAATCATATCAAATCGTATCACATATGCACGGCTACACGAAGTAAAGACATTCTGCATATTTTTCTGCTCTTTTAACTGCTTTTAGTTGCACATCAATGTAGTGAAATTGTAAGAAACTATCGTAAAAACGATGATTTCATTACCATTTGGAGTAGAATCCGCAATAAATTCCCTTTTCTTTTAATAACAAATCAAATTGTTGTCACAGATTCTTACAGATAAGCGTAGTATTTGAAGTATTTTATTAAGTGTCTGGCTGACTTTTCCTGTGTGCTGTACTCTAAAAATCCCTGACGATGTTACATCACGGACAACTTCTTACTCTATTTTAGTACAAAATTAAAATTTTCTTGCTACCGAATATGATTTTGAATGACAATTAAAAAATCTCGGTTAAAAACTGATAAAAACGCTTATTAAAGGAGCGCGTAAATAATGTTTTAATTGTGCTTTAAATGAAGAACACTTTCACCTCTGGCACAATACAGTTTTCAATTCTTACGGCTTATGAATATCGCCAAAATCATCCAGATAATGAACAATTGGTTGAAGTTGAAATGTTTATACAAATGTTATGATAGGAACTATTTTGACAAGTCCGCTGATAATGAAAATTTTCCACTTTAATGGCTTCAGTTATCCACAATTGGGTAACTAAAATATGTACATTTTTGAATACTTTCAATAAAAGTGAGTGGATTCATTAGGAAAGCTTTTAAACGCTCTGCAACTTACTTAAGTAAATACTCAGGTTTGTAAGTTTTACAGTATATGTAAAATTATAAAAACAAGCATAAATATAAATTTAGCTTAGGCTAAACAAATTCTATCTAAATTTACGTACAAGAAGTAGGTGTGGCAGATACATGATTCCATCGACTAAGACTGTATCTATTAAGTATCAGCTTGTAAATCGAGTTTTATACTAAACACGATTTTTCTACATTGTGAGCGTGGTAGAACGACAGACATTTTAGACCATCGATCGGTGGGCTAATTATAAATATGTGTACCAAATTTCAACTTCATAGCTTGATTATTATGGCATGGATTTTTGTCGATTGTGGGCGTTGGTCTCGGTCGAAATATTAATAATTAAATAAAATTAACCATAAATCAATATCTTCAATCACGTACAATAAAACTTAACTTAAACTTTATATTTTGCGACGGCAATAAAGAGAAGTTCTAATAAATGGACGCACGTACATAAACCCTACCTGAATTGCCTTATAATTGAATTCTGATTTCTAATTATAATACCTTACGGCATCTCCCCCTTTAGATAACTTTAATTACTTCCATAATGATAAACTCTAATTCTATTTTATTTTGATTTATGTGTAAAAAGCAATTTTGCGGAAGGTCGTATATCCTAAACTGTTACCAACTATAACTTTTTTCTGTCCCTATTTTCGGCCCTTAGTCTAAATAATATCTAAAACGGCATAAATCGTGCAAATCTTGTTCCATAGAGTAGGTGAGATTCGATTTAATACACTATGTTTTACGTAAGAATCAGTTCTGCAGTGTTTCGCTCGACGATTTAAACCTGCGATCTAGCGCATGAGAAGAGCGAGTACGTTACGAGAGCAATTAACAGTTTTACATAAAGATAGGGGAGACATATTTATAAGTAAATGAATAAAGAAGAAATGCACGCTTTTTAATAAATTCAAGGAAAACTATATTAGAACAGCTTCTTGTGATATTATTCTGCTAGTGGGTACATTTTTAGAACCACTTATCTTATGTTGTTTTTTGAAAGAAATCTATATTTTGAATTCAATTTATTATACGGTACACTTTTTTGAACCTTTCTCGCTATAAATATTCTTAAAGACGTAGAACAACTTAATTTTGTTTACACTTTTAAGCGAATGCGAGTACAGATCGTATTATAAAATTTTGTTAAAAAGTGATTTAGAGTATTAAAAACTGAGACTTGGTCGATTTTAACATTCCTATTGCTTTGTACCTTGGGGAAGTGGGTCTATTTGCACATTTTACAATATATATTTTTCATTTCAAATTCTTGAAATATTGAGCTGAAAGTCATTATTTTTTGGTATTGTTAAACAAAGGTTCGGGTATTTGATGAAGTAAGCCCAAAGTACAAAAAAAAAAACAAATGAAAAACTATATTTAATTTAGGACACATCTTAAATCCCTCCACATCAAAAGTGTAAACAAAATGTGGTCATGGCAGGTATTTATTATTATGCTTTTTGACAGTAATATGTGTCAGCTTCCTCGTCGGTTTCTGCACAGAAAAAGTTTTTTTTTTTGTAAATTGTGGGCGTGATGGTTATGCGAACTCGTTCATTTTTAGCATATTGATGGAGAGCTCGATATGAATATATTTTTACCAAATTTTGACTTCGTAGCTCAATTTTTGATGATAGATGATAGAAATATTTTTATCGATTGTGGGCGGGCATCAATTTAATGCACTTTCTATATTATGTAGAGTGTATAATAATTTTTTTAAAGTAAAAATATAAATGTTTCACTTAATAAAATTCAACTTTTTTTTATTTTCATGCAATTTAAAAAAATTTCTGCGGCGCTTTAGAAATTTATTTGTAGTCATGTATGTCACCACCAATTTTTAGATTTCGGCGGTATAATCATTAATTTTAATAAATCATCGCATCGCATTAAAAGCTATCAACTCCATAAAAAACAGCACCCACCATATTAAGCACAAACACAAATACACTTAATGAAACAAAAACAAAAACAAATCTAAAAAACAAATAAATACGTAAATTGCCGGCCATTTTACTTAAGGGCAGAACCAACTAAAAACCTTTACTAAAGGTTTGCAAAAGATTTTATGTTATAATATACGTAACACAATGACTGCAGACAAACATGGCTACGGCAAAAGGATCCACCCATTAAATGATGAGTCATCACACAGGTACTCTAACAATGAAGAATTTTTGGTGTTGCTTCTTTTTGGCTATTTATTATATTCCAACCATATATAATGGCTTGTCATATAATATTTATAAATACACCCACACATACATATGTATGTGCAATTGAGCTGAAGTAAAAAAGGCATTATTGTGTGAATAGCAAAACTCCGCCTTCTCTGGTTGGTGTTACACCGTAAGTTATAAAAGGCTAAGACCTATGAACATGCCAAAGGTTAAACAGAGAAAGAGAAAGAAAATATGTGTGCAGCACGTGTTAAAGAATAGAAGGTTGAAACGAACAAATCTTTACATACTTACTTATATCAGATTTTAGAAGAGAGACTCCGCCTTCTTTTAAATGCGTACGGTAGTAGAAAATAACAAAAAAGAAAAATAATAACACCAAATAAATATTTTCCTATTTTGACGGTGGGCAGGGTGAAAAAGAGAGAACGACGAGAAGAGTGAGCCCGAAAAAACAAAACCACCCTTCACGGTAGTTAACGTAATAGTCCAAGATTTGGCGCCAAATAGTCGTCTACAATTTTCAAGTTTCGCCTTAAGAATTTAAGGAGAGCAATAATGAGATCTAACTGTACATAATGTGGAATGAATAGACAACATTTGTACGTGCTTGTACGCTAACGATAACCAGAAGCAACAAGGTGTAACTTGTTGTATTTATTAGACTCTACCAAATTGGGTATAAATTTGCCACCCCTGTGTCTCTGTGTGCGATGCGTCTACACCATAAGTTGTGTAAGATAATAGCTCTGCACGCACACAATGTTAACACTTATTTATTTGTTAGAAGCATAAAAAAACAGCAAACGAACGAGGCTTTCCAAAAAACAGCAATGTCAACAGAAATAATAGTAGTGATAATAAAAACAAACCACCAAACAGAACAGCATACCATACCAGAGCATACGTCAAGGGACATTACATTACGTATTTATTATACGTGTAACGTGAACGTATGAACGTAGTATCTGCACTCAGTTGACATCACAACTTACGAAACTTATTTTTAGAGTAGCAGTGACGAATTCATACTAGACGCAGAGAGTTTACACAATTTGTACTCTCGTTCGATTATCTGCTGTATGCTCCACCACCCAACCTATTTAGGGAGAATATTTACCGGAGAGTTTCGTAAACTCTGTAAACTCTATAAAAGCCTTTTGATGAAAACAAAATAAATCAGTTGTTGTATGACAAGCATATCGTTAAGGTGGTGTGTTCCTCTATACAATTCTATATTAAACCAAAGCTTCACTGACTAAAATTACGTAAAAAGAAATTCCTCAAAGCAGAAGAATTGCCCATGTGAGTGAGTCATTCAGCTTAGAACAAAGAAATTAAATGAATAATAATTAAACCACAACGGTTAATTTGTTGAACATTAAACACAGTAAACATCATATGCGTTACAAATTATACGTACGGTGAAATAATATCAACCGCTTAACATTGTAATTTCTATAATAACAATCATGGCAGTAGCCTTTTATGTGCCCGATCAGGCGTTGCTATTAAAAAAAGCTCAAAAGCAGGAAGAAGAGGTTTTAGCACTGCGGGAAGCGCATTGGCGGTCCGTCATATCCGTCATTCAAGAAGTGTTGCAACATTATATCGAAAATGTGCCAAACTTTCTCAACAAATGGTTAAATAAAAGCACAAAAAGTCGCTAAGAGAGAGTTGAAGGATGTTATTGTATTTTTATAATTCAGCCAATTTCCTTTGAAGAAACGGCCCGCCCCCACACAGTACAAAAATATGAAATGTATAGTTAAAAAATTCACAGAATAGAAAAAAAAAAATGCCGCCGTTAAAAAATTTTGAAAATGTTTTCATAAATTCTCTTTTGTTCTACAAGTTATAAAATGTTCAAGGAAATAACCCGACCATGAAAAATAATAGGTCCCTAGCTATAGCAAATTATTGATTAATTAAAAGCGGTTGAGCCATTTTACACTACCCTTTTTAGAAATCATTGCATTTTGATGTAAGTTTTAAAATAATTACCGTAGAAAAGAAAGTTACTCTAACGGTTTAGAGAAAGTAGTTCCGTCGGTTTCAGAAAGAGAGAAATGTACCGTCGCTGTACAGAGTCGCGCCGGCGGTATTTTTATTATATTTTTTATTAAGTTTGTGCGCATGTTAGTAACTCTTGAATGGCTAAAAACCACAACCACTTTTTACATGGATTAATTCAGAGTCACTTTCTGAATCGATTTAATCATGTCCGTCTGTGTTTCGTTGTGCGCAAGTTACAGGTATTGAGATATTTTGACGAAATTTAGTACTAGGACATGTTTTAGCCCTGTTGAAAATGAACTGAATCGGTACATTTTTAGAACCCCTTTACCTTTATAGACCTATATATATTATTGAAGAAAATAGAATAATTGGCTGAGTCAAATTATATTATTATTATTATTATAATCGACTGTAATATTTTCCTTTCTCCATACACATTTATTTTTTCCATGTTACTGGGAGAGTCTTATGCCGACTATTTAAATTTTGAATATTTCAGTTTTGAATTTTTCCAAAATAATTTTTCTTAAATTAAAAAATGTTTATTCCTGAATATTTTAAAAAGAAAAGAAATAAAAATATTTCGAATATTTATTTATTCGACATATAAAATAATAAAAGTTTATAATGTTTTTATAAATTATTAGATGAGTCACAATACAGCTTTTAAGACTAAAAAATTAACCTTAAGAGACCGTAAAATTAAAATGTGTATTAATTTTATCAAAAATATGTCAAACCAATAAACTATTTACCATTTTTGTTATTTTAGTTAAATTTAGAAATCAAATACTCGTTAAAAATATAATACAGTTTTTCGGTACAACTCAAGAACCTCATCAAAGCGATTGTGATAAATAATTTTATTTTTAATAAACGACTTTTGTATTGTAAAATGTTGTAACAACGCGGTATTTTTTATTTTATGAAATAAAATTTGTATTGATAAGAAAACGAACAGAGAACGAACAAGTAAAAGAACTATATTTGGCTCAGGCCAAATTTTGAATACCCACCATCGATGCATTAAAACTTCCTGAGGAGTGCATTCGTCAATATATATCGTGCATAAAAATATCTTTTATAAAATGGAAAATGTACTTAAAAAAATGTTTATTTTTTAGTTTTTGTTGCACTGAGGGCGTGTCATTTGACAGATTTTATGATTTACATATAAAACTACTCTCACTTCTGCCAAGTTTGAAATCGATATCTCAATATTTGCGGCTGGGAGAGTTACGACAGAACCCACATACAGGCAAGACGGACAGACAAACGTGGCTAGATCTACTTAGTATTCGATACCAATTTAGAACAGAAGTCCATATATGGTTTGTGCATCTCTTTTTCGGCGTTGCAAACGTTTTGGCAAGGTGATATATGCATATGATTGAGGGTATAATATATAAAATTGTACAATCGAAGAATAATACATAGCATTTAAGACAATTTATGGGTATTTAAGTGTTTTCATAAGAAAAATGTAATTTCTTTAGAACAAACAAGTCAAAATGATTTCCATTATGATTAAACAAAGATTGCATCAATTTTTGTAAACATTAATAATAATAAAATAATAAAAAATATGGTTTATTTTTTAAATTAATATCACAGAATTAATTGGTGTATTAAGAAGGCAGTCTTCCAAAGAGAGAAGATCATAAAATAAGTTTAAAGATGCTATCCGTCAACTTTGTATATTGTAAAGGAAGCATTTTATCTGCCGTCGGCAATTCAACCGACGGTAAAAACTCATTAAACAATGACACAACAATACCTGAATAATGTATTGTTTCTTACCAGCATTTCCTACAAAAGTTAATAATTATTTTATATTCTTCATAAAAAACGACAATTAAGTTTAAACCACAACGCATGTGGTTTAAAGTTTATTGAAAAAGGACAAACTGAAGTTAATGTTCTTATATTATTGGGATGATTTTTGTTTATTTATGAGCAGATTTGATTTTGTATTAGAAATTTATTCGCTCATACGGAAAATTTCCAGAGTAGAGAATATTATATCAGAGATAATTAATAAAATATTTTCCAAAGTAGACCCTAGCAATTCTTACATGAACTTTTCGTAGGCTTCATATTAAAAACAAAAAATGTCATATCACGCATTATCCAAAAATATTCCTTTTCTTGTGATAATGTCCGTATATTTGCGAGTTGTTGAAAAACGAATAATTTATAACAAATATTTTAAATTTAAATCTTTAGGGACCTCAGTAAGAATTATATTTTTTTGGTTCGGTGAAACAATTCAACAATGCCGATATATACGTGGGTTCCAAAAATCCAAATAGATATTTGAACTTAAGTATATCGTTTTCTAGGAGTACGTAGTCACGTTCACAATTGAAAAAATCTTTTATGTGCAGGGAAAAAAGAGCTACTTCAGATGGTCAAAATTGTATGTAGTGTTTGCACCTTTTCTTTGAAACCGAGATGAGTTAAAATAAAAAAAGTTATGAAACCTACCATCATTAATCATCATTACATTACATAACAACTCGAAGAACTCTTAAAATATGTGTGGTTTTCAATAAAAAGTTTTTTTCCAAATTTTTACCTACTAGTGAAGACATCCACTTAATATTCGGTAAGTGAAGACTCTGGGTATATAACCAAACTTATTTTTCTAAAGGAACTTTGTGACATTGATGATAG
This sequence comes from Crataerina pallida, assembly GCA_949710015.1. Classification (NCBI taxonomy): domain Eukaryota; kingdom Metazoa; phylum Arthropoda; class Insecta; order Diptera; family Hippoboscidae; genus Crataerina; species Crataerina pallida. The sequence continues at coordinate 9,382,110 of OX453292.1, read as the reverse complement.
TTTAGAACGTGTAAGATTTGGGTAGCGGTTTGAGTTTTCTTACGTTTGAGGCGATTTCGTTTCATTTTAAATAAAAAGCGTACTGCACTAACTAGATAAAAATATAAGTTTTTGCAATCGCAAGCATATGAACAATTGAATTATGGACGCAGTGATGAACATACATAGATTGATGTTTTAATATTTGTAAGACAGACAAACCTAGGATTCCTGTATCATAACGAGGAGAAGCCCTCTGTTATTATAGTCAGTCTAGACAAGGTTTTACAGGATAATTTTCTTATCAACAGTGATAGTAAAATCATAAAAACAGTGGGATACACTTTCTTTAAGGCGAGAAATGAAATTTTACCAAGGGTAATCCATAATCACATAATGGTTCACTAAGAAAGCGTATATGACGACATTATTAGCTGCCATATATTCTTCAAACTTTCTCGCACGTTCCTTCTAAATGTATTTTTCTTGTTGAATATAAAAAAAGAGTTTTAATGTTAGTAATTAGTAAGAAAACTATTAACAATCACTTAATACAATTCATTTAACTAAAACTTCTTGTTCATTATTAAAAATTCTTCCTTTTTATGTACTTCTGTTTGTTATTTGTCGTAATAAAACCGAATTTACCCGTCAATTACAATTCCTTGGAGGAGTAAAACTTGACATAAGAGTTAAGTGCTAAATGGTAAATGTTATAATAGAAAACTTGGGTAGTTCGTTAAAACAATTGAACTCGTGCATTTTCTCAATATTACTTTTTTGTGCTCTTCTCGCCGTTCCAGGGCTAGTGGGGAAGCGAAAAATTAATGTCAGTGTGTAAAAAGTTTCGCATATAATCAAAATCATAAAGTCACGTTAATATTTCAACAATGTTTTCAACCAGAAAAACTTTTTCATTGTTGCTTTTCTTGTTGTTTCACATGCGTATGCACGTTAATTAGTTTTACTACAAAAATGAACAGGAAACGGAGCACGCGAGTAAGGTAAAATAATGCTTGTAAAAAAAATTTCCGGTAAAAATTTTTGTGATTTCCAAATAATACCAGAAAAAAAGTGTAAAAACAAAAATGACTATTCGTTTCAAACTTCGTCAAAAACTTTTGTTTTGACTTTTTTGGTGCAGAAATGCAATCAATGTGAATTGAACGGCAGCGCGAGTGTTATGCATGTTATGGTACATGAAAGGATCATACAATTTAACGGCAAAAGTTTAATTAAACACACACAACATTATTAACGCACATCCAAGTACCACCTAGAGTGTATTTTCAGCGTCTTATGGATTCCGTCATTATTGCTGTTGTTGCTTTGTTAACCATTTTCTTCCTTCTTTTGGCGGGAAATTAACTTAGAAATGCAAATTGTTTTGTTAGCACCTAATTTTTTCTCAGTTATTATCCTTTTAGTTGAAGCCAAAAAGTACAAAAACAAATTACTTTATTCACTTTTTTTATTACAAGTGTTTAAGAAAGATAATTGAATTTTTTGCAAAAGCTATATAGACGGTATTATTGAGTTTTATGTGAAGGTAGGAGGGGACACAAAAAAAATCGTTATCTAATAAATGTTTAAATAATGAAACTTTAGCCATAGGGGTTACAATTTTGCAATAATTTTGTATAACCTTAGAGATTCGGAATTGGTTGATGCGAAATTGTTTCGCAGTGAATTAAAAGGAACATTCCACGTCCGTTTAGTGCAGAGAAATTTATTCACTTCTAATATTCTGGATTCGCTAGTGATCCTCTTCATTAGAAGAAAGCTTAAAGTGCTGGATTAGTATCAAAATACAAGCGTGTACTTCCTCGTACTTAATGGAGCGCCTGGAAAAGTAAAATTATTATTATTATTAATGTGAAATTTTTATATGGCTTGGTTAGTTAATACAGGTAGTTTCTTATTTAACATAAAATAATAAAATGACATTTTGCACTGAATTTTGGTACACGCAATCTTCGAGGTTTTCTACGGTTCTATATTGAAATGCGGTATAAATCGGGTCAAACACACGCCCACAATGGCGTCCTTAACTTTGCACCCGGAGCTTTCAGCACTCTCACAGTCGCCACTACTGACAACAACTTGACACAACTTGAAGGTCTATGGACCATCCTACAATTTTACGTTTTAAGATCTTACCTTTACAGACAAATTATAAGAGATAAAAAACAATATTTTGCAAAAATATTGACGAATTATTAATTATTTATAAAAAAAGAACAAACGAAAATTAACCACACTCACCTTACGTTAACTTATTATGGATATTAACATTATTAGGGGTTTATTTATAATATTTAGCTCAGGTTGCCCTTTATATATGTAAAATTTATAAAGTCCCTTCCCCCTTTATGTTCGGAACAAATTTGTAAAAATGGGAGTGAATGGTTAACACACGTGCACCCAGTATAGCGTTTTACTTGCTTTAAAAGGAATTAAGATATTATATTCTAACTGATTGGAGGAGGTTAAGGATGACAGGCATCCTAGATTTGTAGCCCCCTTTTACTTGTTTTCATTTTTAATTTGAAGTGTTTTATCTTGCACTACTTAAAGGCAAAGGTTATGGGTATGTTTAAAACCCAAGCGATTACATCCACTTTTAATTAAACCAATTATTTCGGAATCACTTTCTAAATCGATTTGACCACGTCCGCCCGTGTGTCCAGGTGAATTTGTTACAACTAAACTAATTATGGTGTAATTTGTGTAACTAAATTGCCCGGTATGAACGTTCGTAACTTTGCCATTGTCTCCTAGTCCTATTAATTTGGTTTGCATTTTCCAAAGTTTTATCATGTTGTAGTATTTATTTAACAAATTAAATTTGCTCACGCTATGTCCTTTTTCCCATTAACGTGGCGTAGACCTATATGACGTGTACGTACGAACAATGTTTCATTGGAGCAGAAAAATTCATTTATTTTCATAATATGTAAGACATCATCTTATATTTTATGATAAATTTTCTACATGATTGATGACTTTATCAACAGTATTTAACTTGCGAGAGTTGCACATACCAACAAAAATAATAACATGAATACAAATAGAAAAAGTCATTTCGGTTACATCCTGTCGCGCTTTGCTACTTCTGTACACAAATACGTATATTTCTCCAGTTGTAAAGCACTCCTCACGTAATAAAAAGCGTATAAAATGATCAAGAAAATAACATTAATTATTGGTATGTCATTAGATGTCTGTATGGTGGATATAAATATTTCATGAAACTCAATGCTACAATATTTACCTAAATAAAATTTGTGCGTGGTGTGCGTTATAACATAAGAGCAGTAAAGACAGTGTATTAAAAGATTTCTTATAATAAGATTTAAGATTTACTTTAGCAAATTATTTGATTTGATTTGATTAGGTCTGAGTGGAAGATGCAATGAACTTGTAATACATTACTGTGACGAAGATAAGACACAACAATAAATTTAGTAGACGAGGTAAGAGCTCTGCATAGTGTTGTTTTTTGCATGGAGTTTCACGAGTAAACTTAGATATGGGACGTGGGATATTAGCATGCATGTGTCAAACCAGTTAATTCTCTAATGCAACCTTCAGAGTAAGTTTCATTAATTTCCACAATGTAGCGTTTATAAGTTAATATCAATTGCGTGAAACGCCCCCTGGAATTCTTCACTAAGAGCATATTAATTATGGGCCATCAAGAATGATACGCGTTTTTTTTTCTTTTGCGGGCAGGATATGATTTCAAGCATGTCATTTACAACAGGATGCCTGTCACTATGTTACAACAGTAACAACAGTAACAGGAGTAAATAATTTTTAAGGGTAGTAGGTATGACAAAGAAAATATATTAAAAAAAATATTTTTCAAATAATTTTCATTTTGGATATGCCGTTCTTTTAATAGAAAGTGCGAAGACAATGGAAGTTTACTGAATTTGATGGAAACCTTCAAGGTTACTATAAAAGAAGTTATCATCTCGTAAAGTATTCTGGTAATCGGATTGGAGTCTGACTTTAACTAGCGCTTGAAAGATTAAATCCAAGTTTAGTAAAAAAGTAAAATTGGTTCCATATGAAAATAGTGTGATAGCACGCCCACTATCAAAATAACACATTTACATTTTAAAAATTATATCAAGGTAACGATTTATTCTTACTCTTTATGCCGGAAAATGTACAAAATTTAGCTGGAAATGAAAATAATAGCTAATTATTGTCATATTAAATATAATGTTGTGGCCGCTTCAAGAAGATGGATTACCACTTTCTCCTTAATGCATATGATACTTGCTACCTATAGCATTTGACAATTGCAATGTTATAAACTTTGCAGTATCATAATGAATTTAAGAGGGCAATCTCAAGCCGATACCTTCTATACACTCCACATGTGTGTCCAACTCTCGTTGGCATTCTCACGGTTGCAAATTTTGAGATATTGAGCTAAAATTTTGCACAGAAGTTTTTAATTATTCTCACAGATCGCTATATAAAATCGGCAAAATTGGTCAAGTTCCACGCTTACAATCGACAAAAATATATTTATATGCCACAAAAATTGAGCTGTGAAATTGAAATTTAGTATACATTTTTATAATTATTCATCGATGTGCTAAAAATGGACGTATTCAGGTAACAGACACGTGTGCGATTTACAAAAAACCATACCCAGAGTAGAACTTGTCTTGTAACCATGTGATCTATGACAAATTTAGTTTTCTTACTTGTTAATCTTCACATTCTTTTCAATATTGGTACCAAATGGAAGCACTAAATGAATAGACTAATATAAGCTAACCATTGTCCTACTTAATTTAATATGGCGACCGGTTAAAAATGAAAGGCCTTTATGAACAGAATGCAAAAAAGTGAGAATTATACTAATCAAATATAGCGATCACCAGGTATTTTAAACCCTTTTATTTACCTTATTATCAAGTTCTGAAATTTCACACCTCAGGTTAATAGCATTATATTCAAAATGCCATTTCCTACAAGATAATGGATTGATTGGATTGAAGGTATGGGTTTCAAATGAAAGGACTTGACGAGTGCACGAGGTGAATGATTTCAACATGCCAAATGCCACAAAATGGCGGATTTTTTATATTATATGGGCATCCAGTTACAAGGTTTATTGAGTAGAATATTAAAATGCAAGTAATTCAAGCCTTTTAAGAAATACTGGTTTTCACGTACCTTAAAATTATTAGAATAGAAATATTCTTCTATGCGTTCTTATCTAATATTTTTATTTTCCTCCATAAAATAACTAATTTAATTAAAATATGAAAATATGAAAAAGGAGTACGAATAATCAAAATCGTGCCAGCTTATCATGTTTAATGGCAAATTTTGACGGTTTTGTTTTTATGATTGCAGTCATTGAATGTAATATGTTTTATTAGCTTTGCATTTGGGTTTCGTTTAGCTTCGATTCCCCTCTGTGCGCAACATAAAACGCTACACATTGCTAAACAGGAGCGGTGGCAAAGAAAATGCCCAGAATGTGCTGCTTAAACAACATTTATTATAATTTCACACGATGATGAAAAAAAAAGACGAAACGAGGAGAGTATGAAAGAAAAGAAAAGCATTGCACAATATGACGTTGACATTTTTTTATTATTTTTTATAGTAAAAAATAAATAAATTTTACTACATTTACAGCACGTTTAACTCTGCAAACGGTAACGTTAGTTATCTTTTCATTTTTTACGATTTTTTATTATTAGTTTGAACACACACAAACACACACGGAACAATAAGCGTAATAACGGCCATTAAAAACTATGCTCAGCGCAAGCAAACACACCTTTAAGTAAAGGGAACGTTACAAGAAAAGGACACTTTGAGGTATCATATGTACGCATTATTATGCATTACTATGTATGCTGTTAGTTGAGTGACAGTTGTTGCATGTTATACGGTGACTTTTCTTCTATTTGGCGGGTTTGTGTTTTTATTAGTTTTCCATTTCATATTTTTTATGATTTTAGATACATATTGTGCCATACACTATATGAAATATTTTTACAATGTTATGACTGGAAAAGTAATGGAACCGGGGAGTTATTAATCTGTAAGTCTCACAACTATAAAGTGAACTTTTTACACTCCCCTTTCCCTTTCCCTTACCCGTTTCGTTTTGTTTGTTTGCTCGTAAAAAATTGTTTTTTTCTGTATGCTGCAATAAATCTTAGAGTTAGTTGAGTACGTTGAATGAAATTACTTGCTTGCTTATAATAACATGAAATTGTTTGCCAAAATATGATGAAAATTATTATCAGACACGTTTTCCGGTGATTGCTATTTGTAATTTCTACAATACTTGGTAACAATCTTGTGCTCGAATGCGGACAGGAGACCTTCAAGACTCTTTAATCGGGTCGACACTAATTTTTATGTCATAACATATCAACGCCCCTTGTCTTTCCTGTTTAGAGGAGTTTTATTTATTTTCTTTCAATGTCCTGTCACAATTCTTCGCTGCTCCTTAATGTTGTTATATTTTGTTTTATCTTTTATTGTATTATTGTTTTATTACCTATAATTAATGGTCGCGGCGAAAAAGGATTAAAAATCATATAAAATATTTCTAGTTCGTACTTTTTATTACACAAATAACGTAAACAGATAAATTTTTCCTGTTTTCTGTTAATTTTTTGTTAAAAGGTTGGCGAATTGTTTTCATATTACAATAAGAAAATCTCACTTGAAATCTAGGCATTATATGACGACTTACAGGTCGCCATTTTTAATGTTTTTTTTTTTTTTTGAAATTCTGTTAAGAAGATATAAGAAGTTGTACCTGTTCCGGTCATTTTTAGAACCCCTTCCAATACAACGCTTTTTCATGAAGTAATTTTTATATAACAAACACTTACGTATACTGATCCAACTCAACTATTATAGCATCAACTTTAGTATGTTTATGCCCTCCACCCTAATGCTAAGAGTAAGTTTGCTCTTCCGTTTGCAACACTCAGAAAGAAGCCTCGGAGACTCTACCCTTTTAGCTTAGCATAAAAACTTTGCCAATTTAGATATGTCCGTTCGTGTATCTGTTCTTGGAACTTTCATAGTCCTAAATTTAAAAAATTTTAAATCTTAAGGCAATATACACAATACATGGACATACGGACATAAATTACTTTATACAGAATACAATTCTCAAAACCTGAATTTGAGTTCGAGCGTTTAGAGTTTTTAATTTAATTTAGTGTACAGAAATATCCTTAAGCAATCTTCTCCAACATCCTATTGAATCAAAATTCTCTTAGTTATTGTAAATGATGATGGGTATCCTATATTGGGCCAACGCGAAATATATGCTTTTTTCAATTTGTTTCGGGGGTATCTTAATGTCATTATATAGCCATTAGTTATTGACTGATTTGATTTAATATTTTTTCTACATAGTACTCTTCATTGTTACCTTTTCTCTATTATCCGAATACGTATCCATTCATTTACATTCTTTTTAAAAATGTGTTTTGTTTCATTCTTCGTGTGCTAATCAAATAATTAGTTTAGTCGAATGCAACAGAGTCCGTCCCTTATGGCATGCTTTTGGGATAAGAATTTGATTTTGTTTAAATGCTTGAGTAAACTCTTGGGTTGATTTAGTTATTTACAGGATAAATTTTATTCCCTTCGTTTCCTTTTTTTCAAACGCAAATTTTACTTGAGTTTACGGGGTTGTTGTGTTATGCTTCGAGTAGCGAAAGAAGATTTAGTCTGAGGTTTATCGTATAAAAAAGGAGACGATTTGATGTACGTGACTTCTAACATTTACCCAATTTCAGTGTTTGAAAGAATCAACGAAAATTTTCCAAACAAATTAGTTAATTATTGAAAATTGTTTGGGTTAGAGAAGGAATTAAAAATGATTACAATACGTTTTGGTAAAGGTATAAAGAACGAATCATTTAATGTTCAATAAGGAAAGCTATGACCTCTATAAAGAAATTGTTGTTATAATTAAAACGTCTGGCCAGCGAGAGAAGCTTTGTAATTAGTACTGCGGTGCTCTGCTTTTCTGTGACATTTAAAAGATTAAATATGAAACCTTTCTCAGAATGTTTAGTTACAAACGGTAAGACACAGTAAAAATTGTTCGGCATAGTGTCATGCTTAGGGTAGACATTTTTCATAAATTTAATATCATTTAATTGAAACAACTCTCTTCACTCATAGTGAAGATGAATCAAAGAATTATGCTTGAATTGCTTTTTCACTAATTCTAATCGCTTTGCTTTGCTTTGCTTACGCGTGGTCGCATGTATTTCATTTCTTAAGCACGAAAGAAATTAAAAATTTCTAAAACAATTTTTTTAAAGCGTATCCTACGATAGATTTTGCTCAATTTTAGTCTCAATATGCTTGAGTGTACAACCAATTTTAAACTTGATAGTTTAAAGTTTATATCATTATTTTTTCGACCAAAATAATGTTTACAACAGACAGATAGACAGACCGACATAAATCAATTTAAAATTAGAATTTCATGCTGATAAAGGGTCTCTGAAGCCGCTTTCTAAATGTTACAAATTTTTCAACAGAGTAAATATACCTTCAGGGCGATATGTACAAAGCGTGTGTAAAACTTACTAAACCGAAATGAAAATTAATTTCCAGTTTTCACCTCTAAGCTGTCCTCTATGAATGAAACTTTAAACCATTAAGCATTAAAACACTAAGCCAAACACTTTGTTATAATAAATTGAAATCCTGTGAACTGCACCAATTGCGTTTGGCTGCACAGGACGCTTCTAATAAATGAACATGGACGGATAAACGAATAATAATCGTAAAGGTTTATTTCACATATTTATGATATTTTTATATTATTATTACCGGCAAAATGAAAAGAGGAAAGGAAAACAGAGAAAGGCAGAGAAATGGCATTGCCAGTAATTTCATGTTTCGTAAGGTTCATTAATTTTTGCGTATGCGTTTGGATTGTGCTATTAAACACATATTTTATTAGTTTGCCAAATAATGCCAAACTATGGTTGGCAGCAAATATCCCGCTGTGCCGAACCTTTCATCACATTTGCTTGATGGTTACACATCACCAACATCATCATCGTCACCATCATCCTCGTCGGCGGCATCATAATGTGAGCGCATGTCAAACATATCAAAAATTCAAAATACATCAACTTCATTCATTCATGTTGTGGTGATGACTTTGAATCAGCATTTGTTCGAGGATAAACCACCTCGATTATCATGAAAAGCATCATAATTATATGAATTGATACACAAGCGTATAAAGTATGAACAATTGTGCTATTACTACTACCATGCCAATACTGCCAGGAACATGGCATCCTGTTTTATTTTAACTGAAAACGGAAGTTTCGTTTATTTTATAGTTTGGCGTAGAGTTTTACACAATCAACAAATTTCCTTCATCCCAGCATGACGTACGTAAAATAGTTATATCACAGGAATTTTTTGACATTTTCACAATTTGGCAAATGAATGAATCGTAATGAATATCGCGCATAATGTTGAAACTTTTCAATATTATTTATCTTAGTGGATTTTTTTATTTCTGTGCATTTACTTTGACATTTTATAGCGCCAGTTAATGGCTCATTTTATCAGTTCAACACCTAATGTCTACCAAAAAGGTATATTTTTCAATTCTCCCTTTTTCAATGTATAGCAAGTTTCATAAATATTGGTAATTGATATTGTGCAGATATGTGTTTATATTATTTGCATGCGTAGGAATATAATTTTTTACGATATCAACTTCCGTAGGAGTTTCATTTTTATTATACAAGCATATCCTTCTTCAAGTTATTTAGTTGTTTCTACATGTCATATATAATTCCATTATATGATTATATGCTTTCAATATCCTAAAGCGATTTCATTACGATTTGTAGGCGTTAATTTTGACAATGATTTATAAAATCATTAGGTTTGAACGAATGTATGAAATGCGTGCTAAAATTGTTTACTAACAGCAAAAAAATTTATCGAAAAATCTTGAATATTCTCCAAATCTACATACAAAGGGTGGGCGCGACAGGTACATGATTAAGCACTCTAAAAGTGTATGTATTACGTATCATCTTGCAAGTACAGTTTTGGCTCTATAAGGTTTTTTGTAAATTGTTGAAATACCTATTGCCGACCACGCCCATTTTGGCACATAGCTTAATAAATAGATTTTTATACATTGTAGGTGTAGATCTAGACCGATTATGCCCAATTTAAATAGCATTCTGCATGCAGAAAAAATGGATCAATATTGCGATTGTGAGAGTCACACAAATGGACGGGAATGTCTAGATGCTAATTAAGAATATATATACTTTGTGACGTGTCTGACGCTTCCTTCTGGCTGTTGCAAATGGAATGACAAACTTCAATCTTCCCTCTGTGGAAATACAATAATAAGTCAAAATATTATAATCGGTCGGTTGTCTTAAAAAAATTATTTCTGCGCCACATATAATCAATATTCACGAAATTAAAAGTCTTGTAGATAATTTGCGAAAAATATATGGTCGGACAGACAAGCATCATTATACATAAACTAACTAGATTGAAATTTAATTGTTTATGACTTTGAAAGATGGTGGGCGTAGTACTAGACCGTGATTATAGATAACTAATTACGTAAGGAATAAGGAATTGATATCTTAGTTTTTGCAACCAGAAGAATGATTTCAAAACAAGGACGAAAGATTTTAATAGAAAGTTTTTTTTTAAAACACACAATATTTTATGCATTTAGTGTCTGACGCTTCTTTGTAGTGGTCGCAATTGTTTTGATATTATGATTTTTACTTCCAATGTAGTGTCAAGTATAAATATTAAGAAAAACCAAAGCGTAGAACTATATTACACTAATTCTAATATTTAAAAAACATAAAATTATTTCTTTACATATTTCAAGTTTAGACGAACGTTGACAACTATTGCCTGTAGTTTAGTTATGCTACAAAAGAAGAATTTTCCATTCCTTGTACTTCCACTAGTGGTAAAGAATTGGTCCGTAATTTTTTATAACTACTTTTAAGTAGATTTTCTTATCTTCTACTACTTTGATCAATTTACTAGAGATAGTATGTATATAGTATAGGTCCGAATAAGCAAGAATTGAGAAATTTTTATAGGCCCACAATCGGCAAAAATCGATATATCTGCCACAATAATGGACCTATGAACTTGAAATTCGGTATACAGTTATGCCATCCATTGATGTGGTCGAATAACAGACGCACAGTCGTTTGTTTCTCCTTACTACTATGGCGCCGCGATTTTGAGGGCCAAATTTATTATAAATCTTAAAGTTTAAAAAAATATTTTAAATACCTATTAGAATATATTTTGTTGAACAATAAAAGGCACAACTATTTTCATTAATTGATTTTTGGTTTCTATAAAAGCAAACAAACCCGATCCTCGTGGGTTATTGCATTGATGCATAGAAGGTCCCTTAACGTTACAGTACTTTAAATGAAATCTGGAAAAAGCTCACACTTAGATATTATTTGAGTTGAGCATTTTACACTAATCACCTTTGTGATTTTTAACTTTAATTATGTTCAATTTTTAAGATCTAACTTATAATCCGTCGTGTTTTTTCTTAGGCTAATTTACATGAATTAAATTATTTCGCATTTCAGTTCTAGTTGTCATTACAGACGACAATTTTAGGAATAAGTTTATAAGAAACGAAAATGAGAAACTGTCGTAAGAAGAGGAAAAATCATTAACCGAGCACAAGGCGTAAAAGGATAACAGATTCTTCAGCTAATTTGTACATGAATATATATGTATGTAATTACGTATGAGCAAAAGTGAAAGTGGTGAAGACGTAAGAGAGAAGTACAATCCTTTTTAGCGTGACGACTTTAGCAACAACAGCAGGATGTCTATGCATTGTGTATGTATGGGTTTTGTTCATATAACTGAAAGCATTTTGTTTGTATTGAGTAAGTGACAATGTTACTTAGATAAGCCTCTGTGCTCTAGCAAAGTCTTTCAATAAATACAACTTTATCTTAAGAATTCATTTAGACTATGAGGCAGAAGGAACATGAAGGAATGTGCGTATGTGTGTGTTTGTGTAAATTGTGATTCAATGCTAGCAGTTAAGGTGGCTTCTCAGTACACACAATAACTTTCTCAATAAATTGCGTGTCTTGTCTTGCGGGTGGATAAAAATGTTGACAGTTTTCTTAACGCTTCATAATCAGAAAACAAATAGTTGGCTTTCCTCTAATTGCAGCTTGAGTAAACAATATCAAGCAAAGGATATACGAATGGATGTACATTGTTGAAGTCTGTCTGGAGGTGGTGGGTGGCAAGAGAAAACAGTTCAACTCTCAATACAAAATAAATAATTAGTTGTAGAAAATGTTGGAAATGTTTAAAAAGTGCAACAGTTTTTGTGGTGACTTTACATATTTTTTGTTTTTCGTTTTTTGATATCTTTTTCTACAGCGCAAAGTTAAATGTAACAACTTTTCGCTTCAATTTCTCGAAATTTCGTCTTAGGGAGAACGTTAGCTCGACATTATTGTATGCTTCCTACTTGCCACTTGCTGTATATACTTCATTTTGCCTTTTAATGCTTGACTGCTTCTATTCTGTGATAGGGCTCAGTTTCTTAAAAACTCTGAATTGAACTCAACTACAGAATTAATTGTTGTGTAATTGAAATTTTATTTATATTCGTTTCCGGCGCAAAGTTATATCCGTTCATTCATTCATTCATTCGTTCGTTCATTTGTTTATTTGTTTAAATGGTGGCTCGTAGGTTGGGTGGGGGTAGATTAAAGACGCTGTGGTGTAAAAGATTTTTGTGTAAACATGCTGTGGAATTAAAAGTATCCCTAGAGGGTATACAATGCAACAACAACAACAACAAGAACAGCAGCCAACAAATTGTTAAGAGAATGAAAGAGTAATCAAATTTTGATTATTTAAATGAATTGAACAAACAAATGGCCAACAAATGCAGTTTCAGGTTTTGATGTTTGAATGAAATAGCTTTGAGGTCCTTTGGATATATCAAAGGAATATCCCAACTATTCCAAAACAGACTAAAGAGCATTTTGTGTATTTGCCGCTTCACTCAAGTGGTTTTTACTCAATGTCATTAAACACGCTTCTCTGATTCCTTTAGCTTAGAAGAGAGCGAGTTGGTCATTTTTATTTGCATTTAATTAAAAAATGGTCAAAATAATGAAACGTGCACGAGCAAAACTCACACCCACACCCCAACAACAGTTAACAGAAGACACGTGTCAATGTGTCATTTGATGCGCGATAAATCACGCCACACTAAATGCAAAGTAATTTATCAATGTCAACAAAAATTTTATGCAAAAACTCACACACTAACTCAAACAAACACAAATAAACGGTGAATCATTATCAGCATCTCAGAGACAACAAAAAGGAAAACATTTTATAACAAAAAAGGATTTAAATATTTTAGAAATTAACCCTCAAAATAACGATCCAAGCAAAAGACAAACAATTCGAATTTTAGTGTTTTTCAATTTCTAGAGTGTGTGTGCGGGGAATTTATGTCACCATTACATACACGTATACAGAGTGTTAATATTTTATTTAATACTTACTATTCTGGTGCTAGTTTTACGGCCAAAAAAGAAAACTTCATTTTTGCACGCATGCACAATTCCTTCTTTCGTCTTCACGACTACTTTCCATTTGTTGTTATCTGTTTACCATTTGGAAAGTGTGTTTTTATCCGTACAGGATATTTAGATGTGCTTAGACACTTATTAAGAGCAGTCATTAAGTTAACGAAGAAAAAAGAAAAAGGTTGGGGATTGTTTCAAGAAAAGATATTAAGATATGTATAAAAAGGCGAATATGTTTAGTGTGGTTTTCAGTATAGAACAAGATTAGGCCCGTGTAATAGTAGAATTAGACAAATTCGAAATCCAACCCACAGCTAGAGTATGGGACCGATGTTCGTAAGAATCTGCGTAGATCTAAACAGACCTAGACCAAAAAATCGAATTGGAGAAATTTCATGCTGACCAACCCAGACAAAATTTGGTTCAGGTTTAAATCGAGGAGAGACAACAGATATTTCAGGCAAAGCTCCTTTTAATATAATTTCAGTATAGAATCTAATTTTCCCTTAGGACCTATATATAAACCATTTGGTTTAGCTTAGACATGTCCAATTCCAAATTTTTGTCAGTTACGCTCGACTCTTTACTTCTGGGCTCCTCAAATTAATCTATAATTGGTTTAGTGTCAGCATATAAGTTACTTCGTGAAATATCATTATATGGGAAAGGGATCTAAGAATAGTCCGATCGGGTCCAAACTTTACACAGCCAAATATTAAGCCTATTAACTATTTTTTACCAAATTTTGTCAAAACATATTGAATTGCGACTTCTTGCCATATAAAGACTTCCATTATATTAGGACCTTATATTTCAATTTTAATTGGGTTTCATATTTTGATTCTAAGGGTATAAAAAGGGTAGACTCAAACCACGAAACTCGTATCCATAACGTCTTAACCAGATCTGAACAAGCCAAGGCTCAGAATTTTAAACCTAGATTCAGACGACACAAGAAAACTTTCAGAAGAATTCCTTTTTAATACAATTATATCAGCCCAAAATTTTAACCGAATCTAAGCCTTAACTACTTGGACTAGACAAGACCACTTCCCAATGAAGCAAAAGAAGTCTCAAAGCATTTTTTTTTTGACATAAGACACACCATTCTTGGAAATTGAAAAGTACCTCCAATCGGAAATTAGTTTAAAATACATTCTGTAGATTTCGATTAACGGCACTTTATTGGATATTATCGCAAAACATTTGCTCAACAAAAAGCTCTCCAAAACTCGTTGTTATTTTGTACCTCATTAATAAAGGCCATCCCACTCTCTCTTCCTTTTTCTCTACTTTAATGCTTAATAGGTTTTAATTTAATTTAACAACAACAGACACTTTACACAGTAGTTAAAGTGGCCAACAAAGTATTGTAATGGCTCTCTTCCCAACCATTCGTATATGTATCATGCAAAAAAATAACATTGTTTAAATAAGGCATCAACAATGTTGCATAAATTTGAGGCTTAACCCCCCACCGACCATCGTGCTGTACAGTGTATACATTTAACAACACATTGAATTGTTGTATAACAATATCTTTAGTAAATGTTTTTCGTATCAGTAAAGAGACGCACCAAACGATGACGAGGACGAGAGGATGAGTAAGAGTCATATGCAAATCACACACAAGTACAAGTGCTCAACAAACTGAACATTGTCATGGTCAGCCAGAAACATTATTGTGATGCTTCTCATCATTTGCGAAATACAGTACAGCACAGAACGGCACAGCATGTCAGCAACATATCAGCAAGAGCAGTGTGTATTAAACAAGAGACATGTCATATTCAGGACAGATAATGATAATATCGCACATGTGAAGTAAGAGCAATGAATATGTGTGAGTGTGTGAGTGAGTGACTACATAAATGCCGGTCATTTGACAGTGCAACATAATATGGAAAAGCAGCAACAGCAACAGCAACAACAACAACAACAATACCAACAGTAACATTATTAGAGCATTAAGACACACGTTTGTCAAATGCAAATCATCGAGATGGGACCGACCAACACAGATAGCCATCAAATGACTTTGCGTACGTTGACACAGAGAGTACCAATATGCAAAACACTTGAATGGTATCACTAATAACAACATACAACAATAACAACAATGGCGTTTTGAAGAGTTGTAACATAAAAGTGACGAAGCAGCCACTTTTACGTTAAATTCTATTTAGTCGGAATGTAGTTTAGTGTTGGCCACTTGGAAAGAATGAATCCAGTAAAAGAGTTTTTTTTTTGATAAGTTAATGACCACCATTGTTCCATGGTACATATACGGTCTTTCTCTGTGGGTTTGAGTTGACAAATATCTCTACGAACTGTATACTTACGAAAATAATTGGATGTTACGTGTGCGCCCCTGATATCTTCCACTATAAACTAATGCCCATTAGCAGTACCTATGTACGTTTCTTACACCAAGTAAGTATCATTTCATGTGGTCTTCTTTAGAGGCCTATGAATTATGAAATAAAGTAAACCGATTGAGCTAAAGCTACGTACACAATTTCCTACTTAAGACGGTTGTTCAATTTTTAATTGAGTTCTTCAGCTATGGTGTATAACTTGTTCCAATTTAATGAAGAAATTGTTATTCAAAGATATTTTATATCTTTTCAAACCTCTCAGAGTAATTTATTTGCGTAATTGTTGCTAGTTTTTTCACCAGCTCAAATCTTTCTTACTATGAACCGTAGCAAATTTCTTGCAAGATGCAATTATCACTAAGGCAAGGCTGAAGTCGAGAAAAGGTCTAAGAAACATTCTCAAATATTAAGGTGTGGCAGATTGCTACAAATGCAAAAAATTGAACTCACTTTGCCAACCCCAAAAAAGGGGCATCACTAACCCCATAAAGCCAGCATTTAATTCTGAACCGATTCAGCTGTTCAGTTTTTTTGCATTGAGTAAAATCGATCGAAAAACACGCCTAAGCTGAATTCTTTAAAGTTTTAAGCAATTATTTATTGAAAAATTTGTACAATTTTTATTTTAATGTTTTAAGACAAATTTCTTAAAAACCTTGAAGTGTAAGGTGGCAACGTCCGACCGATATAATTCTGAGGTAGTTAAGAAATTTGTCTACCAATTGCAGCTGTAAACGTCTCCAACAACGTCAGCGTTGAAATACTAGGAAACAAATATAAAATTGGAGAAGGCGCACCCAAGACCAAAGCGCACGGCGTTGCCTTTTGCAATAGGCCAAAATCTACAGAGGTTGCAATGGGCCTGTTGTGATGATTATGAAGATTGTGGGTTTTGAAGGTTTCTCTGAATCCAAAAAGATTTCTTCTACTTGGTAATACTATAAAATACAAAGTCAAAGAACAATTCAATGTACTTACATTCGTAAATGACAAAAGAGACAACATAAGAATGTTAAGGAATGTTCTAAATAATGGGCCATAAAAGCGAATAAAAAGTAAACAAAAAAAAAAAGAAAATTATAGTAGAAAACTAATGAAATTCCCCAAACAACAATTTAAAAATTTTGTCGTTGCCAATAAAAAGTAAACAAACAAACAGACAGACAGACGAAACAACACTAATAAAAAACAGATAACCACACATTTACTAAATTTTATTTTCTATAAAATGAGTTTTATCATTGTTACTGTTATTGGCCGATTGTGTAATACTCGTAGAAGTTGGTTAGCAAGGGCATGCCATCATTAATTTAACTCGTCTTGAAGTCTGTTGGAGTGCTTTTTGTACCTATTTTCTGTCTGTTTCATGTGGATCCCTAAAAACATTTATTGTTTTTGTATAAACTCTTATAGTGTTACTGAATGGAAAATCTCATTAGAATAATGCATTTAGTCAACCACACGCACACACCCACACCCCACCCAAACTGGTACAATTCATTGTCATTAAACATTGTAAATAAGTTTTCTACTCTACACCTCTCAGTTGTTGCTTTTCAATTCATTGTATAATATTCCAACTCCATCTCCATCCATCTCTAGCTGGCGAAATGGCCAACAGTTCATACCTTTAAAATATTCTATTTTGCATTTATTTGCATATACATACTGACACTCATAAAATACAATTCCCACACAGTTTATGGTGTGAAATGGGTCCATTTTCGAAAATCATTTTCCTCTACCATTGAATCCTAACCAAAGGGTATTGAATTTGCTTGAGTGCTTGCTGCTGTTATCCTTTGCGTGCGTATGATTGTGTGTATGTGTCCTTTCTTTTCTTTTTATAGAGAAAATAAATTTGTTTATGGTTTTCTCTGTTGTGCTGTGTAAGTGTTGCTGGTGGCATTGTTGTTGTTGTTAGAAGGCATTCAACCGCATTGAAAAGTCATTTTCTTAAGCTTCCTCACACACGTACATCCCACCACTGCAAAGTTTTAGCCTTTTTTGCCTATTTTGCAACAACACCCACACACCCACGCATATGTAACACAAACTACGAATCAAGTGATTGACTAACTGGCTAGCTGGATGTGAAAGGATTTAAAAAGGAGAAGTTTTCTTTAGAAATGAAAAGAAAACTTTTCGTTAACAGAAGATTATACTTTTTTTTTTATTTATTAAATGGACATTTGGATTAATATTCTTAAGGAAACACTTTGAGATTTGATGGTGGAAACTTTACAACGGGTTCGAGATTTTTTAACAACATTTCTGAACATACGAACAATGCTTGGTATTCGATTATGATTAAGAATATATGGATTGATTAGAATATCTGAAGAATTGTTTTTTGTACTTTTGACAATTGGTGAAATTTTAATTGGTGTTAGATATTACGCCGAAACCGAACCAAGGTTCTTATCTGATAATCTTCATCTTTAACGGAAGCCAGAGTGGTTTATGAGCAAGGCGCACCCACTCTAAATATTCATTCGCATTCAAAGATGTATTCAGCTATGAACTTGTTAGTCTTTTCAATTCAACAATCTCTTGCGATCGCGTTAATTTGACGCGTAGTTAACCACATGCAGATTTAAAGTTTAAAAAAACAATAATTGCTATTGGCCTTAAGCAGAGAAAATAGACGGCCGAATATAAAGCTTATCAATGATGATACAACTGAAAAGTTATCCCAAGTTAAAGCTTTAAGAAAATTAATTATGTATACTCGTATATTAAAAATTGTGAACCGAATGGGAGGGTGGAACCGACTCTAATATTTACACATGCTTAATTAAGAATTTTTCCTTTACGGATTATTGACAAAATTTTCTTTAACACCAACGGAAAAAAAAAACAAAAAAAAAACAATGATATCAACAACAAAAGCAGCAACAACGACAACGTCAACAGCAACTTTTGCAACTTACTGAAATTCAATACATGACGGGGGAGCGTGAGGAATGCTTTTGTCAAAGCGTTTTAAGCTGATCTTCTTATATGCTGTAGAACATATATGTATATGTGTGCAGACTAAATTCTTATTAAATTATAGAAAACAACAACATCCCATATATACAGACAATACAATACAATAGTAACATCAACAGCAAGACCGACACCAACAACAACAACAGCAAATACTTAATGCACACCTAGAGAAAATGGAAACTTTTCAAGTTTTAACTTTAATTGATTTTAATTAAAACCACAATCGATGGCAACGGCTCTCAAATAGGCATCACTCACCATCACTCTTAGAGAGAACGTTGAAATGATGCAAAGAAGATTTCAACTTTTCCTATGAAATAATGAATGAGTGAGTAAATGAACGAACGTAGACATCAACTCCTTTCAAACTCTAATTGAATTTACTGGCATAACATGCATAGTGAAATATTTATTAGCACAAGCACATAAGGAAAGGAAAGAAAACCACATTCTGTGTGTTTTTTTTTTTTTTAAGAAAATATTTTCCTTCAGAATGTTAATGTTAGATACATATAACGCAAGTTTTTGTTCCTTTTTCTTTTTGTTTTTTTTGTTTTTTTTTGTTTTTTTGTTTTTGTGTTTTCTTATAACGAGGTAATTACTAAAGAAAAGTTTTAAAATGAAAAGTAAATATATGAAAAAAGTAAAAAAATAAATAACGTGTTGCTTAAAACCACTTCCGTTTCCGGGGTAATGCAGTGAAATTTTTTTCCTTCGCTCTTGCTAAAAAAGAGTTTTGTGCCAAGTTTTTTAGTTAATATTTGTAAATATACACTTAAGTTAATGCACAAGGAAAGTTTGACTTTCATAACAAGTTGTATACATAAAGAGAGAAAGAGGAAGACGAGCAATATTTGATACCTATTAGTCAGTTGTTGTACATGTTGCGTAAAATTTGAGATAAAAAACCGAAATTTTGTAATTTTTAGTTACTTCACGAAGGTTTATATTTAAATAGAGTAAAATTGGTTGAGAACCATGCCCATAATTAAGGAAAATCATTATCTGTCAACCAGAAAAAGTCAGCTATGAAGATAGAATTTCAAACACATAATTATAATCAGTCCTTCCATCAATATGGAATAATAATAATTTTTAGAAGGATTAATCCGATATCTGCCACGCCTACTTTTTGTATACATATTGTATATTAGAAGATTATTCAAAATTTTTACTAAAACGAAGTTTAGTTCTTTGTGAACGAAGTTTATGTTATGGTGAAAATTTATATAATTTGACCAATTTTACCTTTCAGGCTGCTGCTTGAATACAAATAAATTTCTATTCCTTTACATAACATTCACTCCTTGCTTGTACATATTTGGTATATTATTATTTACTCCAGAAAAGTGGGATGAAGAAAAACATGAATGGTAGTTGTCAGTAACTAAGCTCATAAATCATCAACATTTTAAAGTCAGTTGTTGTGTAAATCTATTATATGCGCTGAAAAAAAAGGAGAAGCACGGACCAATACAAAACTTGGAATATAATACAAAGTAAGCCACCTAATATGTTACATACAACAGACAGAAAAAATCTCTCTTTTGGCACTATGGAAAAGTTCTCAAAGAACGAATGCCGAAAACACCTTACACGGAACAATATACCCTCAATTTCTTCCAATCATTATATGAGAAGGGGTTCAAATGTTTCAATGCGGTTCTTTTTCAATAAAATTCCTCTTTGCCCAATATGTACATGCCCTAATATAAATTTTCATGCGATCTGTAGCTTGAGTTCAAATTTATATGGACAGACTGATGGACATGGTTAAATCGAGTCAGGTTTTGATTCCGGCATTTGACGTTTAGAAGTTACAAACGTACGCTTAAACTTAATATAAGAAAAAGTTTAATAATCGAGAAAGTTTGAGAATCCGTTTTAAGCTTAACTTAATTCATATGAAGTCTTTATTTTCCTGTTAGAAGTTGATCAAGTTTCAAATAAATAAAACATTCCTGTTTGAGTTACTCCTGCTGATGAACTAAGTACACCTGCAGCAATATGTAGGTTTTAGAAAATATCAAGCGTTAGCGAGTGCAACAAAATGTGATTAATAGCCTCACAATAAAATGACAAATTCCTGTGTCTAAGAATATGTTGCTTCTTAATATATTAAAATTTCAGCAATATTTTGTATGAGATTAGAGGACTGAGAGTAAATCTATGTATACCACAGCAATTGTTCATATGTAACGTAACTCAGGCGAACATGTGTATAAATCTGTATCCGTTTCCTTAACCAATCGTACAAGTATTGTAGAACAACTTTTCAGTAAACCTAAACAAAAAGCAAAAGGAAGAGTAAGAGTAACGCACGTTTTGTGGTGACATTCTAAAAAACAGTTTCCGCGCTTACACATTTGCTACACCAACTACAATGCTGCACCATTGGGTAAAAAAAATTTTGAAAGTTGTTGATTTATGGCAAATTTTCTATAATGACATCAATGTGTGGTAGACGAAGAGTTATTTTTTTCATAGTTTTACAATAACTATAAACAAATTTCAAAATGGCAAAGCATTCCAATTTATAGAAGTTACAGCAACTGGGAAATAACTCACCTAAGTACAACATATGCATATGTTGTTTTAGATTAAGTGGGAAATGAAATTTCAACCGTATACGTAACGGAAAACGTATGCAAAACACACGTTTGATGTATTTAAAGGTTAAAAAATCTCTTCGCAAGTGTATGCATAAATATATTTACCAACAGTTTCCTGAAGTAATCTATTTTTTTAATAATGAATTATTTGCTTAATGTAAAAGAAAAATCTCTAAAATGTAATTAGGAAGCACTTACATATGAGCATATGTGTATTATCACTATATGAGGATGGTAGCAGAATGCATCGGTATCATTGTTGGCTAATTTAGGTTTATGGATTGTTGCAAAAAGCCTTCCCTGCATCTCCCCCGGTTTTATACGACAGAGCATTATACACTTGATCCCTTATTTGAAATTTAGATATTTTTATTTATTTAGTTTCTTGGTAAATTCCATTAATGAAATTTTGAAATCAATTCAAGGTTTTAAAACTTAAAACGCAAATATTAACTTTGACTCAGATAATTTTTATGAAATACCAATCACTCCGATTGGGTAGGTTAGCCAATTTTGAAACTGCCCTCGTGTATGTCGTACATATTGGATAAAAGTAAAATTGCGCGTGCCATTCGAATGTAATTCATTGGTAAACGTAACTAAATGTGCGTGGAACCGTAACACTTTCCTTAACTCTATGAAATATGACACACACTTAACTCATAGATGTTATCAATTTACTATATGTGATATTTAAGAAATGTTTATTTATGAAAATTTATTGTTTTTTACTTAACCCCTCTGCTTATGAAAACCCTTCATTTGTGTACGAATATTAGAAAATCGTGTCAGGAGGAAAAGCAAAATAAAAAATCACTAAAATATTATGAAAACATGTTCATGTTATGGTTCATTAGTACTTTGCCCAACAACAACAAAAGAGAAAAAAAGGATTACTTAAATACAGTTTTGTTAATACATTTTAAGGATTTTTTTTACCCAAAAAATGGATTATTTTTCGGAATGTTATTCATGCCTCATAAATCAGAAATGTTCAGTGTGGTGACTTTGGCAGTATTATGTGCGTTAATATATTTTTATTATTATATAATTCTTTTCGTTTTTGGTTATAAATTGATTTAATAGTTTTTATGGGTACACTCAGCGCATACCCTTCGTTTTTTTTGTTTTTTTTCTGTTTTTTTGGTGTACTTAAGGCTAACCTCATTAGGTCACTTATTGTTTTGAGCATTATCGGCCATCATGTAACCCTTAACGCAAGCCTTCTGTCTAAAGTTGTGTGCTGTCAGCATTCAGGACTTTTAGTTAACAAGTTAATTCGTTACGCCTTTCGTTACTGTTACCAGTAAATGTTTGTTCACATAAAAAGTGACCGCTTGAGAGTGGTTTAGTTAAGGTTTACGTTTATGTTTTTTTTTATCTTGGGGCGGTAATGGTTAAGCAAATATGTAGGGTTGTTTTCAGATGAAACATCATTTCCAGCGAAGCCCTTCTCCGCCTAAAAGACAAATGTATTGAACTAAATTATATTTGGCCACACACACATAAACGTATATTACAAATATTCAATAATAAATTGAAAACTTGAATTTTGTTAAATTGATCGTTGAACTCTGCACTGGTGTGGATTAGTTAAAAACAAGTGAAAAGAAAAAAACGAATTTGGCTTAAGTCAAATCTTAAATACTCTCTATATCTACAAACAAACACTAGGTATGGCAGGCACGTGATTACGCCATTTAATAGTATATGCAACACTTAAAAACTTTCAAGTCATTTTGTTCATAAAAAAATTTCAGCTCAATATCTTAAAATTTGCGACCGCGAGAACGCTAAAAGCATACAGACACGAACGCAAGAATTTATGTATATCGAAATAGATATGTGTGTTTCTGTCTTCGACAAATCCTTCCGGCCATTGCAAATAGAAAAACAAACTAAGTATACCTTTAACTTATGTAGAGGGTATAAAAAAGGATCGGAAAATATTTTAGTTCGTACATGCAGAAAATATTTCAATAACATTTCGGAAAGAATAAATTATGCGTTTACGTAAAAAAAAATTACAGAGTAAATGACTTTCTATACAATGTCGTTAATGTCCCTGAATGGCTTTTTCTATAAAAAAGAGTTAACGGCATAAAAGTGGTCAAGCTTAAGAGATTTATAGCACTCACTTATGTATTTACGAGAAGTCTGCTAAATATACAACAGTGAAGCTGCTTAAGAGTAAAATTAGACACTTTATGTTATTCCTTATATTTGAATGGATTCAATTGGAAGAAAAAATAAATAAATTATAGGAAATTTTAAATTAAATAAAAAAAGTTTAAAACTTTAATTCACAAAATAATAAAATTTAAATATATTTAACATAAGTGACATAATAATAATAAGAGATCCTAAGCGGAATATGTATAAAGCTTAATAAATCAATTAATAATTAAAACATTTTGTAGAATATTTTTTATTGCAAAGTCAGGACATTGCGAGACTTCTAGCTGACTCTGCTCACCACAGCCTACGCCCTTAATCGCTATACATGTTTACAGTGCAGTGAATCATCGAGGGTGCAAAAAACCCAAGAGTTGTCTTGCAGCAAATCCATATAATATTTACTTGTTATAATATTTACATAAAAAAATGTTACGATAAGTATGTCTTTTCTATTTGTGGGTTTTGAAGTTCCTAAAAAAGTTCCGCTCCCATCTATTTTCATCGGTATTTAATAATAATAATTTAAATTATTAGAACTAAAGTCGAATATCACAACTTGCCCTCAATTAATGTGAAATTGTTCACAATAAAAAACAGACTGACGTGATCTTTGGCCAAAAGAAAATAGGACTTACGACTAATAAGATAGAAAAAAAGGAATAGAAAAAACGAAAAATAATTTTGACTCACGCCAAATCTTAAATACCCTCCATATCTACATACAAACTATAGCCGTGGCAGCTATATGATTATGTTCTGTAATAGTGTATGTATTACATATCAGCTTGTAAGTCCAGTTTTACACTGGGTACAATTTTTAGTAAATTGTAGGCGTGTCTGACAATTTTTGGCATATCGATAGATGGAGTAGTTGTGAATATCTATACCAACATCATAGGTCAATTTTGGGGCAGATATATAGATTACTTTCCATTGTGGGCGTGGCTCTTGATTTGATAGGA
Organism: Crataerina pallida; assembly: GCA_949710015.1. Taxonomy (NCBI): domain Eukaryota; kingdom Metazoa; phylum Arthropoda; class Insecta; order Diptera; family Hippoboscidae; genus Crataerina; species Crataerina pallida. The sequence continues at coordinate 9,357,358 of OX453292.1, read as the reverse complement.
TCTGCATTCCAAAAGTGTCAACAACGTCAATGCTAACAATAGACAGAAATACGGACATACATGTCTTTCGAAGCTGATCAAGAACGTATACACTTTGTAGAGTCTATGGTGTCATTACATGGTTGTTGCAAATATAACGATAAACTTTGTATATGCCCCATCTTATGTAGAGGGTATTATAATCTGATGTTGTCGCTTTTTAGTGCTGTCTTCGAAGCCTTTTATGTGTTTACGCTAAGACCAATATAAAAACTCTTAAGGCTGACCCTTGTTGTTGTCTAATGGGAAAATAAAATACAATTGATTATTTGTACACAAACATACAGTCACTCACTCACTCATTCAGTTACTCATGTGCTTGTGAGGACAACAATCACTTGATGATGAAGTGGGCTTGTCCTCTAAACATTTTTTCTTCCCTCTTTCCCATAAAACTGATGTTCGATTTCGCATCGATTTCTTTTTTTTTTTAGGTTTTTTTATGTTAGTATTTGACTTAAGTTTATGCTTTTGGATATAAAATAAGAAAATTGTATATAAGACGACATGTTATAAACGGAAGCGTCTCATAAAACTAGCGAATTGTGAATTATTATCCTGTCTTTGTATAGCACTTGAAATTACTTTTTTTTACTTCTCCTGCTTTAATAACCAACACAGAAAAAATTGTACGTAAGTAATAATCATAAAATATTGTAACACAAGTACGGGATAGTGGTCATCATTGGATTATAAAAAGTTTATCTATGTTCCGTTACGTTTAGTCATGTGTCCATTTGGTTCATAAAAATCACATTAATCCATGAAGATGATGAAAGAAATGTAGAAGAGGAATTTCTCAATTCTTTATACATAAGTTTGCAGAGTAAAAATAGAAATAAATGCAATAAATTGAAAACGAATTTCAAGATGCTCTATAAGGCAAATTAATAAAATGAAATCCTTTAATCACCGGATCATATATTTTCAAGGTTACTGAAGTTAAGGTTATAAAAAACTTCAGTTTTATTGCGACCACAAAGTGGTCTAAGAGTGTATTGTTTATGTAACTCTAAAATGGTATGTGGATCACCCAGCTTTAATTATACCGATGCGATAAGAATCAAAACGTGAATCGATTTAAATTAATTGGGGGTCTGTCGGGCCATTACAAGTGCGAGAGTACTTTTATGGTACATGTTAAGAACATGCTTTTAACGATAAAATAATTATAGGGTGAAACCAAGTGAAGTACAATTTTGGATGGTCAAGCAGAATCGACTTGATTTAATTTGGAATATTCTTGTATACTTTGACTTTATTGTCATGTTATATAAAGAAATAATTTTATTCATTCAGAATTTCTACAGAAATTATTCAAAACTATGCAAAGTGAAATTTATGCAAATTAAGTAAAATGTAAAATTATTTTCTTTTTAAGTATTAATTAAGTCGAAGGGAACATTATGTCGACAATTAGTTGTAGCCTGTGAAGGAATCAATTCAATTGGAGATTCTGTCGTCTAAAACAATTGCTCCTCTCACTTTAGACAACATGTGCGGAATTAAGGTATGAGTGAATATAGAACGAAAGTATTTACCATGTAGACCTGTTCTGAAAGTAAGAGAAAAAAAAATATTTAATATTGAAAATAAATTTTTTTCGTTTCACCCGGGTAAGCTAGGACGCTATGATTTCTGTTAAAAAATATTGAGTTGGTTTTGTATTATATTAATACAATGCCGTTACAAATATTCCGTTATCTTATATAGGTTATCATTATCATTTTTAAATTTCGTTTTCTATTTAAAAATGGAAAAATCATTAGCATATGGAAGATTTTTTTTTAAATGGAAAAAGTAGATATTTTTGATCAGGATCAAAATTTGACTCGATTTAAGTTTTGGAAATATAGTTTAATGGCCACACTTACAAAATTCTATCTACTTGCCACAAAACTTAACCTATGAAGTTGAAATGTTGGTAAAAATGTATATAATTACACCGTCGATTGATATTCCAGGAATAACGTGGTCAAATAACATAAAAAACTACTTCACACAGAATCCGACTTGTCTTGTGAGTAATACGAACACTATTAGAGGTTAATCAGATATGTGCCACGCCCACTGGCATATAAGATTTTTCATAATACAAATTTGGCTTTTCTTTTACTTGCTCGCAATTAGTATGAAAAATTGAAGCTGGAAAACTGGGGGGAGTTCTTAAATCGAGAATATTGACAAGCGGCAGCACATATGCATGACAATCAAAATCATAAAATTTTATAACAGAAAAACCATCAAAAAGATTAAGTAAATTTAATGTAATACACACGTACGCCATGAAAAATATGTGGTATTGGTTAAGAAGGGATCGGTTATAAAATAATAAAAGCCACACAAAGTCAAGTGAGGGAAGACTAATAAGCAAGCAACGAACTTATAATGCTTTACATTATTATTCAACATACAAGATGGTAAGAGTTAAGTTAGCCCATAAATGTCGACTTGAGTTAGTTAAGCTTCAACCAACCAATTGACAGTGTGCGTTAAAGTGATTACAGTACAAAGGTAAGTACAAACCAATCACTAACTTCAACATACCGTTCTGGTTTTTTAAATAAATATTCATGATTATAATAAACAACATGTGTGTAAACGTGCGAATTATTTTTTACAAACTCCGAAAAGTGCATGCAAATGTGATGTGTGCGCCTGATGCGTTTTAATTTTTCCGTCAAAAATATGCGTAGAGCAAGTAGTGGTGGTTTGAGTGGTAAGAGTGGGAGTGCGTTAAGGAAATAAACATAAGATTTTACGATCTTTTACAATTACCGACGCACACACATACGCGTAAAATATGCAAAAATCTACCGCCAACCACTCATATATGTAAGCGGGTAAGATTTTTATATGAGCTCAGGTCGGATAAAACCAGTATTGTGGTTGCAATGGCCGGGGGGTGAGGGAGGAGGTTGGAGTGATTGTACAAATTGTCAAAAAGACCGTAAATCTTATGCAACCATAATAATAAACTTTAACGATGCAACATGTTTTAACTCGCAGCAATTGTCGCCGCCGGAGGAGTTACGATATTTACCAATCCTGATAATGAAGATTTTTATCACGAAACAACAAACAACAAACAACGACTACACAGTCTAAAACATCACACACATGTTAAAATCATACTAAAAAGTGAACACAAAAAATGTTTTCCAAACACTCGCACCGCACTTAATCCTTTTGGGTAATAGCGAAAGGCTTAGAGTAGTAAACACAGCTGCGTAATAGATAGCACACGGAATGATTCCGAAAAGAGCTCAATGGCAAAGGACTCTAAATTTGATTATGACTTGACAAATAATTGTCAGTTTTGATGGTTTTGCCGTCGATTACACTTGCCTAAGTAATTGTAAATATTGAATTTAACCTTCCGTATTTTCCATTTTTGTTCTCTGCCCAAGGGGTTAAATTGTTTTTAGTCGTTATCTGTTACGTCTCCCCTCGCCCACCCCTCCCGAGCAATCCTTTTATATATTATTTTTAACGGGATTATTTGGCTTTGTCCGCTCTACACACCAAAGTTGATTGACAATTTGCTGCTAACGCCGAGTATGAGTGGAGAGTGCTGCATTTCTAAAAAGTTGAAATTAATAGAAATTTCCTGCTTCTACAAATCAAAACACCCAAACCAATATTTAAATAGCATGCTACAGTCATTTCATGCCAGTCATGCCTGCAAGATGGTTTACAATAGATATGCAAAGTTTTATCCGACTGTTCGCCACCTCATGCATACCACCGCGTTCATTACAATATTTAGATTGCTTTACGTTCTACGTACAATATTTGACAATGTAAAGCCATCACATACGACAGTTCTTGCTTACGTAAAAGTGTAAGATTTAATCCTTCCCAAAGGATACATTTTAGTTAAATAATACAATGTATAAACGATTGTCGTCTGTGCTTTATTGCCATAACCATTATTACTGCAGGGGAGGAGGTTAATGAGTGCACATATGAGAAATGCTTAATACAATAAAACAATAAAATTAAAAAATAAAATAGAGGTTGTGAGATGTAATGATATGATAAAAAGTGTTAACTATAAAAAAAAAAAGAGAACCTTGCCTTTAATAAAATTTTAATTGAGAAATGCTTATTATACCCTACGCCACAAACTGGTAAAAGATTATAAATGTATATGTGCAGATGGGCTTATAAGTTCTAAGGGGGATGTTTTTTGGATCATTGCAGGTTATCTTTGGAAATGGAGCGCATCGGTGCACTTTTTGGACCCATCCTCAGAGAGCGTTTCATTTTAAACGGAGACTTATCCTGAAAATTAATAATTGTTAATAAGTGTGGACATATCTAGGTGCAGAATAGTTAATGAGATAACAACTTGAACTTGATTGGACCATTTTTAGAACTCCTTTCCATACAACGATTTTTCTTTTTTTCTACTCGTGATACTAATACAATTCATCTTGACCGTGAGTATGTTATCTCTTCTTTGAACTAATGGTGAACACGTTTTGTTATAATTGGACAGAGGGATGGACAACATAGATATGATTTCAACGATTTCTTTTAAGTCGATTTTCGTATATCCGGCCCACATAGGCGCGGTGTAGGAATCATCGTCATATTCATGAAGAATCTTGACTGCTATGCTGTATTTTCTAACATTTTCAAACTAAAGTACAACATTACAGATTAATTTCTTTGCGATTGCTCATAAATAAAATTGATTGATGCACGGTTTCAAAATTACTTTTGTTGCTGCCATAATGAGTAAGTACACCTCGATATTAATATACAACACTTAACAGAAGAGTAGGTATTCTTTTAAAGGAAAGTTTGCATATAACAATCGTAAAACGCATCATTGCTGAAGAGTATATATATTCGTTGACTTTACTAACTGAAGCTTTGCTATCCGCCTGGCTTTACGCAAAACAATCAAAGCAGTAATAATGCCTTCACCGTAATGTGCACATCACACAACATATTCGTAAGGGAGCGACAGAAAGAGAGAGAGAGTGAGTGAGGGAGTGTGTGTGTGAAGAAAGAAAGCTAGCTTTGTACGGTGTGGAAGGGGTAATAGCTTTCAAACAATAAATGTCCGCAAAACCATTGACACGGCACCCAAAAGTTCTAAAACCTGAAAATTATGGTATGGCACACAACACAACAGAGCTATTTATTTCTAGGTATACACCATACATATATAGTCTATGTATGTGCGTGCATATGCATGCCTCGGATTTCCATATAACGATAAGTCATTACAAATGTAGACACGTTCACGTTTTGCATTTTACAGTGTTGAAGGCGGCCGGCAAAAGGTATGAGTAGGCAGCAGTAAACATTTGTGGAAGAGGGTGTTGCGTTGAACACATGTTTGTATATTTGTGTACAGAGTCCGATTGTGTTGAGGTACTAAAACTGTAAGCATCAATGATTTCCGCGTAATACTGTGTTGTGGTAGTGACTAGTGGGGGGGACAGAGGAATTTCGGTGGCAGTCAGACGTTGGGGTTCACTTGCTCGATTGCTGGCAAGCAATTCATCTAATTTGAATGTTGCTTCCATATGATGAACATATGAAAAGACATTTAAATATTTGCTATTACTTCACATCTAAGAGTGGGGTTTAATTTTGTCCTTTTGTTGTGAAGCAGCAGCAACAGTAACTGCAACAACAACAACAACAACAACAACAACAACAATAACGTACTTAATGCCACAGCAACAATGCTTATAAGTGCGAGGTAATGGTCAAAAATGGCCTTTAGAGACTACTTAGACCACCACATAGACGACGCCGGACGACGTAAAATAAAATATATTTTTTTATATCCTCCAAATTAAATTGGGAGTATAGTAAGTATGTCGTTCTATTTGTAACAACCAGAGGGAAGCTTCAGAAACTCACTTCAAAAGCTGAGTCTAATTAGAAATGTCCACTCGTCCGCCCGTACAATTCTTTTTTCTATAAGTAGGTTGCCACACCCTCAATAAACAAAAATTGACCCATTCGAAACAAATGTTAATAATTAAACAATCGATCTATCTAAAATGGGCGCAGTCGCCCGCCCACAATATAAAAAAAAGATCTACAGAGTGTTTAAGGTTTGACCAAAGCCAAAATTAAGTTTTTTTACTTATTTTCGGTTACAATTGAAAAAGAGGTGAAAAGAGCGGGTATGTGTATGTAGAGAAGTCAGAGTTAAACAATAAATAAAATTAAAATGATGCAAACAATAGTAGTTGCAAGAGTATACTACTATAATATATGTATATATGTATAGATGTGATTGCGTGAGTGTTGGTTTTTTATTTTTCTTCCTACTTAACATGGTGCAGGATCTGTTCTTTTTTATGCCACAAACATTTTATTGTAATTTGCGCTGTAAAGTACATATTGTTATTGTTGTTGTTGTTGTTATTATTATTATTATTATTGTTGTATGTTATAACTATTATGCTCTGAAATGAATACATATTTGTAATAACCTCTCGTACCCATATAAATTATACGTGTGCGCGTAATGGTCATTATTTGAACTAATATCCTCATTCCTTCTTCTTATGCTTCTGCTACCACTCACTCCAGAGCTATGGGCACAAATGGAATTTTATGTGCTCTGTTTGAAACAATGGGGAAATTGAAAACGAAATTGTTTGTAACTGGCGCAACGAGTTCATTATTTCGCACCCTTTTTTTTATACGTGCCAATAACGACCTGTAAGCAACAACGCACAAATATCAACCGGGCAAACAAATAAAGAAAATCGCGTTTTTTTTTATCTGCTGTTATTATTTATGTGCGATGGAAGTTCAGTGAGCAGGTTTTACGTTTTACTTCGCCAGTCGTGGAGAGTTACTTGTTATTGTTGATGATGTTGATGTACATTCATACATTTTATTTGAAGCGTATCCTTTTTTAATTAAAATGTTGACAGGCTGCCTGTTTGAATTTTGGAGTTTTTTCTTTCGTAAGGGTTTTCCCGCCCTGCTCAGGTTACTACTATTAGTTTACATCAGGAATGGAGACACATGGAAAACGTCTATAAATTTTCGTCTGTTTGTTGTTGTGTCAATAAATGACTTCACATTTTGGTCAAAGTGATTTTTTCTCTATCTCAATTTCGGTTTCTGTTCTTATGCTTGTTTTACTTTTTTTTGGACCCTCTACATAAATTGGGGGTATACTAAGTTTTTCCTTCAATTTGCAACACAAACAAATGAGTAAATCCATACATGTACGTCCGTGTGTCTGTCTGGTGAATGCTAACATTCTCACGGTCGTAAATTTTGAGATATTGAGTTGAAATTTTACTCTTCTGCTATTTGCGATATACATAAATAGCAAATTACTTTTTAAAATGATAACAGACACGCTTAGAATGTACAAGAAATTGTGCTCGTCGTAAAACTGAACTTGCAAGTTGATATGGAATATATACAACATTAGGGGGCGCAATCATGTACCTGCCCCGCCCACTATATGTATGTAGATGTGGAGGGTATTTAAAATATGGTGTAAAGCACTTTTTATACGTATTCCAGTGAATTGCAGACATTCCATTTCTTAAAAAAAAAAAACAAATGATGAGACTTCATTCTTTACATATTTTTTCAATTCTCATTTCCAATAAAACCATTATTTGCATTTTCTTGTTTACTGCTGTTTGTTTTTAAAATTTTCATCAATTTCGTTCTTTACGAAATTCCATCGATATGTAAAATAGGTGAAAGTGGAATATACCGGGTTTCTAAGAGCAACCAACCAATTGACTCATTAATATTTTTGCTTGTTTTACACCATTTATGTAACTTTAAGTTTATTATTTCGTTTGCAACATTCAGGCGTATCCTTAGGCCTTACAAATCATATACGTCAGCAATGTATAAGATAATGCGCTGAAGTTTTGTATAAACATACTAAAGAGTTATTGAACACAGATTCTTATTTAATGTAGGCAAAAGAGTTGAGAGCGACAAAAATCCTTTTATTAGCCATCAAGACTAACTCATTAAAAATGTATAACAGATGCACCTTATTTCTTACAGAATCCGACTGCATAGACAAAGTAATTAACTACCTGCCACCACCGCATTTGGTACTAAGTATGGAATATGTATAAGATTTACTATATTTTTTTCGCAGTTTTTAAGATATTTCGATAAAATTGCTGTAAGAGCGCGTCTTGGTTCAAAGATGTGCACTATTGAAAATGCTTAAGATTGGACCATTTTTAGAAACGCTTCCCATATAAAATCCCTCTTTTCTTATTCAGTCGTTATATGGCAAAAAAAAAAAGCATTTCTTAATATTTTTGGATAAAATTTGGTATAGTTGGTGTTATTAACTTAGAAATCGGCTGTGCTAAATTTGGATCAGATTGGATCATTTTCAGAACCTCTTTCCATATAGTGGTGCTTCTCGAAGTGACTGGTTACAATGAAAATACACTAATTAAACCCCAAATTGTATGATTAAGTATTCTAGAGTATTACGTGGTCGGGTAAAACCGACTTACTTGTTTAATTTTCTGAATATTTTAAAGCAAAAGATTTTCTAAAAGCACAACCTTCTCTCTCTGTCTCTAATCTGCCATTTATCTCATTCCGAAAAACATTTCTGTCTCTCTCGCTTTATACAATTTATTGGACTGACCATTTATTCTGCATATATAGAAAAGCTTTTTCTTAAATCAATGCAATTGGGGACTTTGATTTGTCGCTAAAACGCGAAAATTTACGCACAAGATTTATGTAGCGAAAGAGATTTATGTACTTTAAAGTACAGCAACAACACAGCATATAGACAATAAAACTGTAACACAGTAATAGTAGCAGCTAACAGCAACAACAATAACAATAACAACAGCAAACAGCATTAATACGCGTAAACCAATAAATTTGAACATTGGTTACCAAATAAGCGCTCTTTGCGTACACGTTGCGTCATATATGTGTATGCAGAAAAGAGCCAAAAAGCCTTGACTTCCGCAGTTCAACAATTTAATAATAACAACAATAACAGCGCCGAAAAAATATAGCAACAATCATATTATAAAGTAACATTTAAGTGCTTTTTTTCTGCAAACAATAAATCACCGTTTGTTAAGTGTATTTTCGCGTCTGACAAGTGCACCACCGCACCAGGTCGCCTGTGTGTAGGCATGTGTAAAAGGAGGATTGTTGCGAACATAAACCCCCAAACCAAAGAATCCGCGAAACAGATTGTTAGTGTTGGATTTGATATTTTTTGTTTATTTGAGGGTATAAAACAAATTCATTTGAGCCCTCAAAGCTTTGTTCGCCCCTCACCCGTATTTCCACCAAAAACAAAACAAAACACCAAAAGAACCTATTGCTTGGCCCAACTTAAGCCACAAATACCGAACGCCATATATGTATATACAATGTATATGCAATGTCATAAAACATTGCTAACATGGAGTATATTAACGTTTAGAGATGAACTGACTGCTTTCTCGTTCCGTTGCAGTGAAATGAGTAAATAATGAATAAAATTTCCGTTATACAAGTATGTACACAGCATTTATCGTGTATGTATGTAGAGAGGTGTATGGTAATGTGTGCGGTCTGCCAACACAAGTGTATTAAATTCGACGCGATAACACGCATATATGTGGTCGTACTTACGTTGATGGCATTTTAATTAGTTTTAGTTTAGCAAAAGTGCGCGCGCTTCTGTCTATTATTCCTACATGTCGTTTATTTTTGTTTTTCGTTTCTTGTTCCTGTGATTTGCTACCACAGATTTTGGCCCCGAAAGCCATATATACCAAATATATTATATTAGTAGTGGAGTAGTGGTATTGGACATTGTGCGGACAGCATGTGTCAGTTAGAGTGACAAAAAAAAAAACATTGAAATTATTTTACATGATATCTAACAACAATAAATGGCTTTGGGATTAAATTTTTCAAAAAAAAAAAACTGTACAATAAAGTGCGCATGTATTAAATTCATCCCAAAGTATTAAAAATCAAATTGAACAAGTAAGAAAACTAAATTTGGCTTTGGTCAAATCTTAAATACCCTCCACATCTACATACAAACAGTGGGCGTGGTAGGTACCTAGTTAAGTCTTCTAGTAGTATATGTATTACGCATTAGCTTACAAGGCGAGATTTGGACTGAGTATCTCTTTTTGTAGATTGTGGGCGTGTTTGTTATGCGATCGCTTCCATTTTTGGTACATGCATACCAAATTTCAACTACATAACTCAATTTTTATGGTAGAAAAATATATTTTTATCGATTTTTGCGTGATCATTGACCAATTTTGTTCAATTTAAAGTGTAATTTAGGTATACAACAGTGTCGGTACAAAATTGTAGTTCAACATCTAAAAATTTACTAATGTAAGAGTGCTCACAAAAGACGGACACATGGACGCATGAACATACATATATATCTATATGAAATCAGTTTTTGATACTGATCAAGAATATATAATTTGCAGGATCTCTGAGAGTGCGATTTGCAATGGCTTTCGCCTTTGAATGAAACTTCAACCGTACAAGCTCTATGAAACAAATCAAAGTTTACCAGAGTAAGATCGGTCTTGTTGGTCGCATGGATTAAAATACTTAATCAAAGGCATTTTGAAACAGAAAGAATGAAACTGTGATGAAGAGGCCAAGTATTTGGTGCCAGAAAAGTAAAATTTTTAACATCATACTTAGTGTGCAAAATTAAAAAATGTACAGAAGACGTGTATCAAATTTCGCTGGGATATCTTAGAAATGAAGGTCTGCATCTTGAGGACAGACATACACTGTTTACTCGATTCAAAATATGATTTAGATTTGGCTGTCTATAGTATTTTAGGAGTTAAAAATATCTACAAAAAATTTCCTTTTTCTCCATTACAGATAGTGTAGCGTGTAAATATTGTTATGGTAAAATCATATGACGCTATTTTCCCTGCATATATAATAAATAATTAATACGTTTCCAATATTACATTTAAAAAAGGGAATATATTGCATGTGATATAAAAGAATTGTTCTCTAACCTTGGTCAACGTCAAAGCTTTTGGTGATTAAATATTCATAAAGTGTATTTTCAAAGAGCAAAAAAGGCCCCTTTCTCTTGTATCCCTTTCTATATTTGTTTTAAAGGAATACTCAAGGATTTTTTCACCCAAACAGTACACAACTGCATAAAAAGAATTTCTTTTTTTATGAAATATCCGCAGAGACAAGCCCCCGAATAGAAATGATTTCTCGAAATATTATCATTCATTTGTAAGCAAATTATTTATAAAAAAAGATAATTTTAATATTTGATCAGGAGCCTTTTCTTCGCTTCAATTCGGACCTTATAAAGATAATTACAAGCGTGCGCTTCTCGTTTTTTTTTTATTCAACAATTTCTAATTAAAATTAATGAAATATCTTGTAACTGTACAAAAGCCAATTGTGAGAAGGAGGTGATGTAGGTATAGTACGTGGAACGTTTCTTTTACGCTGTAAGCCCTCATCATTAGGGATTATTATTTTTGATTTCTCTATGATTCTTACTTTTTTTTGTGTAATCACCAAATAATTATTATCACTCCAGAGTGAATTTTTTAAGTTTGTAGCGTAATCTTTAGGAATTTCTTTTTTTTTTGCATTTTTTGTGTTATTTATATTATTAGCAATTTTACACCAAGAATGTCTTGAGGTGTGCTTTGTGAAAAGATAAGTACAAGTATGTATGAGATTAAAAACGTCTCAAGAGAGTGTTAAGGGTGTTGGAAGAACAGCAACAACAATAGGACGGATACATATTAAACAAGTCACTTGTGAAATATTCTTCAATAATTCTCTTTCTAAGGAATACAATAAAAAGCTGAATTTGTGTAAATTGTAGCCAACAATTTAAACATATGCAGGAAATTAGGAAAAATAAAAATTATTATTATTAAAATAAAACACATAAATACACATCTTTAAGCGTACATAGGTACGTTAGTTATACATTAGTCAAAAAGGGACTATAAACCCTAATATACGTACACGTATCAGTTTACAATTGCAAATGTCATGTTTAGATAGGAGAGTAAATGAAATGAAAAGGTAATAAATATTATTGTCAGGCACTTTTTGGGTAAATAACAGACAACACAATGTGGACATAAAAAATTAGAAACGTACGGGACAAATAAGGCTTCCTCCAGATAATCATCAAACCACCACATTAACCCACACTACAATGAAAGAAGAAAAAAAACTTATAATTGAAATAAAATTTATGTTTATACGTAAATGACAGTTTTTGCTTTTTTTTTTTTCTGATAAATAATAAATAAAGAGCACAACCAAACCTCCCTAATTATTATTTTATTCTATCAATTATTTTGATTCGATAGAAAAATATACATGTAACGTACATATGGGTTGTATTGTTTATGTAACCTTCATAGAAGATGGGGGTGGGGGTATACAACATCCAGAAGGAGACGACAGAGACCCTGCAAACTATATATTCTTCAAAAACTGAGTCGACGTATGTCCGTGTGTCCATATGTCTGTTTGCTGGTGGCATCTTCAGGGGAGTAAATTTTGAGATATTGTGCTGAATTTTTGTACGGACACTCTTGGTTTATACAGATCACTATTTTAAATTATTTATCAAAAACTTTTGCTATATTATGAAAATCATGAATTGTGCAAATTCGAAATCTTCAGAAATTTTGTTAAAATGGAACGTTTAACTGGGGACGGGTCCTCAATTTGAGAAAGGTTGTAGTAGAGGATATAATAAGTTTGTAGGAACGGTTAAGGGGACATTCACCTTTTTACTTCAGAATCATTTTCTAAATCGCTCAAGATATTTCATTAAAAGTTTATAGAAGAGAATGTATTGACCGAATATCTGTGCAGGGTATTTGTTCTATTTCTATTAAGTGTCATTTAATGTAATTAGTGTGAAAAATGAAACGAAAAACAAAACCAAACGAAACCAAAACACTTGTTCACATAGACGGCATTCAAGCTTAAACAATTATAAGCCAAGGAATTAACACAAAGTCACCCGACAACAATTAATATGAATAGAACATGAAATGTTACATTTAAACCAAACAAGCAGAAAAATGTAAAGCATGTAAATAAAATTAAAAATATGCATTGAGGCGTTAAAGCTTTAAATAAAATTGCGCACACTTGAATTCATTTCAGTTGAAAAATTACAAAAAAAAAAAACGATAACAATGACTACGATTAAAACTATCAGTATAGGGGTGGCTACAAAGTAAAATTGAAAACGAAAAATTAAAAAATATACACAAAAAAAAAATATAAAAACAAGAATTCATTACATATGTTGGCCGAACAAAATGATAAGCGATAATGTGACATAATTATTGACATGAGAGTGAAAAAAGGAGACTGCTTGCTGGCAATTGAAAAGATTAAAACATAATATTATTGGGGTTAAGGAAATGGTGTGCAACGAAAAAATCACAACATATGTGCACTTAACTGTTGTACTAATTATTTGAAGTGACAACTTGTTAAACTATGAACTGTGCTTGACAGATAAAAGTGCAGTAGAAGGACATCACATTTACAATTTCCAATTATCTAAAACAGAAAATCATATTTTTATAGGGGACGATATTTGTTTTAAGCATAATAAATTATATTAATAAGGGACCGAATCATATATCGATAAGTTCTCCTTTAAAAAACATTCACTTTTTTTTTATTGAAACATCGATTTTGTAGCAAAATCCTCCTTTAAAGGGTAATTTAAGATTATTTTCCAATTTCAATTGAAATTTTTTCAATTTATTGTATAATGTAAATTACACTCTATTTCTTTAAAAAGGTTTTTTGCAGTTTGTGTAGAAGAATTTTAAATTTCAAAACCAAATGTCTTCTTCAATATGAAAAATAATTTTTCAACGTAAATTGGTTATAAAGTGGAATTTGTCATTATACCCTCCATATAAGATGATACCCCCCATCTAAGTTTGAGGCGTTAGAGACCTTACAAGTTGATACGTACACTATTTGAGGACTTGGTACGCTGTTCGAGGGTTTGTGTGTAGACCCCAAGCTACGATAAGTATAATTTTTCACTTTCAATTAAGATGTTTTCAATTTAAATTGATATTTTCGAACTTAATTTGAAACTTTTTCATAATAAAAATTGCAATTTTTCTATTCAAATGAATTTTTAATTTTTATTTGAGATTTTTTCATTTAATTTTTTTTCGTTATATATTTTAATTTAAATTGAAAAATTTCTATGCAAAATTAACGTTTTCAATCTACATTGCTTTTATTTATTTATTTTTTTAGTGTAACAATTTTCTTCATATTCATTTCGAAATGGAGGCGAAGTTATTCACCTTTTGTATAAATCGATATTTTAGTATCCTTTTCGGCAGTACATCTTTTTCCAATAAGTTCTCTGTCCTTTTATAGCCCATAATTACTATAACACCTCATATTTCTGAAACGTATGAACATTTAACCAAAATCAGCAAAAAGTAAAATTGCCAATAATTATGGTAACAAGCGCTGAGCAATATATAAAAATCATAAATAATCCCCGAGACAGGAAATAGCATATAAAGCAATTAAATAAAAATTTAACAAAAATAGAACAACAACAGACGCTGTTGGTGACCTTTTCTGTGTACAGTACGTACGAGTGTACATATGAGAATTTATGAAGAAGTAAAATTGGAAAAAGGTACTGAAATCGTAGCTAAGTATGCAACAAAAATACCAAAAAAATCGTATACAAACACAAGCTACGTAGCATAAGTAATAAATTACAAATTAGTAATTTTAACTAAAATGTTTCATGAGATGGTTATTGTGTGTGTGTGTTGGTGTATAATTGTTGCATGCAAGCGAGCCATTCTTCTCTTATTACACTCGTTTATCCTTGTTTCCCTGTTTCCATAATATATGCCAGTTCTACCCAGTATATTAAGTTTGTGCTGCTCTGGGAGGCTTTCCATATATGATTTCAATCCATTGAGAGCAACACTTACGAGTGTAGAGTATTAAATGCCGGACTGTGACCGATGCTTTATTATTTTCACTTACTTTCTACATAAGGTGCCAGCCATTTATTAAGTTGGCTTGGCGGCATGCAATTCTCTTAACAACAGCCAAAGTAAAAGCCACAAATTATAGATAAGCTTAAAAAGTATTAAGTCCTTGGAAGGGAAAACAAGAAGCCACAAATTTTGTACACATTCTGAAATTTATGGTACACGAACACAACCACATTTTTATACGAATGCTCAAACTGGCATTTAATTTATATTCTACGATAGTGTGTGTGTGTGTGTCTATTTTAAAATAATTTAGTTTGCTAAAACGAAAACTTCAGCGGGTGTATACACACGTACATATGTATGCATGTATGAAACCAAGTAATGTAAATCAATTCAACTTCTTAGCCCGATAATCATCAGCGAGACACATAAACTTTCAGATTTTCGTTGTAGGGTATAAGCTGTCTCCCTCCCTCTCTATTATTATTCACCGTCTCTATTGGTATTAGACTTGTGATCTTATATTATTATGTCATCTGTACATTACTTACTTAAACATTTATTAAAGTTTCGCAATTTTGTTCACTTTGTTCTGCAGCCTGCCATTTTGGAAACTCTACATCAAAGTATTTCCGCGTGTTCACGTATATTTCTCCTCAACGCTTCATTTCCTTTATTCCTTAAACCCACCATCAGTTTTTTTCCTTGGTTTGTCATTCTCTCGATACTGTTTGCTAAGCATTGTATATAAAAATGTTTTTTTTCTCTCTTTGCTTAAACCAGCGATAATAGGAATTTTCTCTTGTTAAATTTTGTGCATGTGTATACCACGAATACCACGTTACCATGCAATAAATAGAAAATATGAGTAGTTTGCCTCTGTAGCTGATTTAATGGCACACACAAGAGGTGTAATGGTAACAAGCGGAAACTGAAGCAACACCCAACCGCAATATTAACAATATGAGTT
The DNA here is from genome assembly GCA_949710015.1 of Crataerina pallida. Taxonomy (NCBI): domain Eukaryota; kingdom Metazoa; phylum Arthropoda; class Insecta; order Diptera; family Hippoboscidae; genus Crataerina; species Crataerina pallida. The sequence continues at coordinate 9,341,341 of OX453292.1, read as the reverse complement.
ATATACCATGGCGTCGCCTAATATCGGTTATTTAATACACTACACTGTATCCTAAGAATGTACAACGAGGTTTTCCATAGTTGGCGCATAAATTTCTGTTAGATGTTTGAGAAAGAAGATTTTTTACATCTTGTGTATCAGCACTTAAATCTGAATCCCGTTTTTTTGCATGTCCGTCTGTTTGTTTTTCTTTTCTTTTAATATAGATATTAAGGTATTAAGCTTAAATTTTGTATAAATATTTCTATTTCGTGTTCATTCAGGTTTCTATAAAATTAAGCAAAATCGATAAGGAGCCACGTAAGAGCGTAATCATGTTCCTGCCACGCCCCTGTTATAGGCATGTGATGAGTATTTACAATTTTAATCAATACTCAAAAATATCAAGTAAATTCAACTATTATGATATATTTTTTACGTATTGAAGGTCTTGGCATATATAGAAACATTTTTAAATAAATCATGGATCCAAATTTAAAAGTAGATTTAAGTCAACTTAAATATTTCATTAAGCATTAATTTTTTGTTTCGGTGCAATGTTAGGCGACCTGCTTTAGAAACTCGACTAATGCGGGCTTACTTCTATGATTCGTAGGTACTAAGAAAAGGACACGATCGAAATATTTCGATATATTACTTATTACGGTTTTTAAAGAAAAGGGTGGCAGGTATAAAACAAACATAGACAATCTTTGAGTTTTCTCTAAAACCGAGTACATATGCTTCAATTATTTCCATCTAAACATGACATCTAAATATAACTTAAAAAACGTGTGTACAACCAGAAATCCTGTTGTGTCGCCTTTTGCCGCGACCATCTTTCATAAGCTTAAGGTTTATATTTCAGCTTAAAGTTCAGTTTGTAAAGGTATTAAAAGATCCTTTTAAAGATTTGGTTTGCGCCTTTCTTCCACAGCATCTAGCTACTCCATCTCTCTCTCTCCCTCCCTCGTTCACCCCCCTTCAACACTTGCACTAAATATTGCTTATTGGTGCAAATATTATTATTATTCGTTTCATTTTGAGGTTCAATGAGTTTTCCAGGTTTCACTTTGTTAACGCAAAGGAAAAGAGAAAATTGAATTGAAATTCTTTTACAGGATTTATTAACGCATCAACGCTATAATAAGCAAATTTCTTCCTTAATTAGATTTCAACTCGAAATTGATATCAACAGTTTCAATTCAAGTACGTAATGATTTAATGTAATTTAGATCCTGCAACATTACTCCAACATCATGGACCGTGTAACTTAAACTATTTAATCTCATAAAGTGTTCATAAAACATGTGAGCGAGCGTTAGTTAAACGATTCTCTATAAATTTCCTGCTAGCCCTTTAGCACAATGAGTAATCGCATTGTTGTTGTACTTCAGTTGGGGAGGTCGTTGCGTTTAGAGAGAGAATTTTTGCCTTAACTGGTCTGCATGTAATTTTTCAAAAACTGTTTACAAAGCCATGTGTTCTCCTTCTATGATCCCTACTAATCATTATTATTGTTTCTAACACAACCAACAACGCGTGTATGTGTGTGTACGTTTAGCTTTTGTAACTTTTTAACTTTTTTGTTTGTTCGCTCCTATATATACTTTATTTGCTTGGTTTGGTTGGTTGAATAGAGCGACCGACCGGAATGTTACTTACAGGAAAAATGTAGCAGATACTCTGAGACATTATTAATTGCGGTAGTTTATTGTGTTTTAGTTAAGTGCAAGTGTGGTGTGCGTATTTGTTATTTGTGCGCCAGTTGTGTGCGTAAGGATACTCACTTAGTATTTGGTTGGTTTAGTGATGGTCAGAAAAGTATGTGAAACATGTTGAGTAATTACCTCGTTTAGATAATTTAGACTAATTGGTTTCGAGATAAAAAAAATGCCATAAAACAAGATGCGGTCAATAAAATGAAAGAGATTATTTAATAAAAAAATATTAATAAATGTTCTAAATAAAATGCATAAAAAGATAATCAATTTAAATAAGGAATTAGATGTTTTATCTAATTAATTAACAAACAAAAAATTAACAAATGTGCCAGGCCGTCGTTTAACGGGCTAATACCAAAACGAAAACAGTTAAATTTCGTTTAGATCAAATTTCGAATACCCTCCTCATCTATGTACAAATGCATCTGGTTACGAAACCTAATGAATGTGTAGTACGTATCAATCTGCATGTGGGAATTTTCACAAAGGAATGTATTTTGTAAAGTATCGGGTGTGTCTAGTGTACGCTTTCGCCCATTTTTAACATATCTATGGAAAAGTTCAATATATAAATAGATGCATACCAAAATTCAATCAATATATCTCAATTTTTGTAGCCGATATATATATATATATATATATTCCATTGTGGGCACGGCTCTTAACCGAAGTTTCTCATTTTATGGGGCAAACTACGAGCAGAACTGAAAATATATGTGAAAAATGTCAGCCCAATATATGACTGAAAGCATTCCAATTCAATTCAAATCGCGTTTTTGATCAGGATTATACACACTCGCTGGGGTCTCTAATGGAACAACAAACTCTGTGTTACGCCGTCTCATGTGAATGGTACAACAACGTTCTTAATGGTAGCTTCAAGTAAACGCCAAACGCCAAAATCAAATAATTGTTGTTGTGACAAACACGACGGAGAGCGACATGAATTATCTGGCGCTAGCGGGTTTCAGTATTATGTACTTTTATAAAACCCAGCAGTTTGTTGCAAATTGGATGTACGGTTTATTAGTTATTATATTAGTTTCAAGTAAGTAAATAGTTAGAGGAGTAGTAGAAGGATGTTCGTGCATTTTGAAGCATTCCGTCCTTTTATTGCATTACATGCAATTGTCTCTTCCACTGTAAGAATTTTCTTCTTTTTTCGCTAATATGTTGTTTATTGTGGTTGTACTTTTGCTTTTATAGTTTATCTTTTAAGCCTTAGCTTGGAGACAGGCTGCATGTTAGTTGTAGAAATTCGCGTGACAAACGAGCATTTTATGGTTTCCGTTGACCTGTGTGAACCACATCCTGTCCACACACACACGTACACACACAGTGCACAGTACAAAGGGAAGAGTAAGAATCTAAACTTAACCTAACATTTGTTTAGAACAGCTCTAAATGTCTTTTTAGTCTTCCCCTAGCACGACACTCGTACTGCATTTGAAAACGTTGAAAAGAAAAACATGTGATTACTCTTATTGGTCATAAACTTCACTGTAAATATTTAATGTGCGCTTGCATTTGTTTTCCCGCTATATGGTTGTTCTGTCCTTTATTTTGTCCATTTCTCGCTGTACTTACAGTACTTTGATCATCATCCACAAGGCACCCAGTGTATGCACAACTATTATTAATTTTTTTCTAACGTTCTAACATTCTTAATGTGATCCGAAGTTGGTTTGTCATAGAGACAGTAATGTTGTGGTGGAGATAGCCGTATATGGGTGATAGAGATGATAGCGAAGGCGAAACGTTGGTCATATGAATAATAAAAAATTTCTCATAAATATGACAGAAGTGCATTATTTTGTGTTCTTGTACAATTTTCATCGTTTTCCTCCTAATGTCACTGTAATATTATGTTAGTTATTACTCGAGGCCATTATGGTGCTAATACTCAAAGGACAATAACTTTGATGTGAAATTTCTTGTTCGGTTTTAAAGGGGTTTCTTGAACTTTGAATGCATTTGATTGAAAGGAATTTAATATTTAACGGATGAGATTTTTATACCAGTTAATATTGACTTTATTAACACAATTGCATATAATATTAAATTGAATTTATTATTGTAAAAATAAATAAAATCTTGCTTTTTTTGTTATTAATTATTGTATAAAACATAACGCTTGAATTAACGCGGTGTTCATTAAAAACAGAAAAAAAACTTAAAACTCATTTTCGTGTAAATATCTACAGTTTGGAAGGTGTGGTGTGGAAGTGAATTCTGAACGTTGGTAAATATTTGTCCCAACCACAAAAAGGGTCTCAATAAAAATGTTACGGCACATACGCACTCTATGTACTTTAAAAAAATTGTATATTAAAATGAATAAAATTAAAAAATGTAAATAAAAAATTATATATAATAATAGAAAATAAAATAAAATAAAAAAATATAACAAAACAATTAAAGAAATAATTAAATAATATAAAAAAGGATTTAAGGAAGATTCCACTACTCTGGTAGAAAAAAAGAAAGTCTTAGCTGACTTTTTAAAATTCCTTTTAAAAATTTGTAAACTTTCTTGCACCTAAAGCGGTTAATTTCTGTGAAGTTTTATTAAAACTTGATTTCAATTTGCCACAAACCCTGCAACTTATTTAGAAGACTCATTAAAAGTGTGTATTCATAATATAAAAAAGTGGATGTGCACGCTGTGACTTGGCGTAATTATTAAAGCGTAAAAGTAAATAATCACACAATGAACTGTGGAATTTTCTTGCTTCAGAACATGGCACAAAAGCCAGTCAAAATACGGGAATGAGTGTGGGGGTGGTTGTTATATAAAAATTACATTTTAAACACAAATCATTCGTATTATTTGTTGCTCATTCATGTTTTTGTAATTATAATGAATTTTCCGTTTTATTTCATACCTACTCTTAAGCTTAGCATAGAGTGTAGGCATACTAAATTGAATAAACAATTTAAAACACCACCAAAAGTCTCATAATGTATAGATAGGCGATATTTGAATCAATTTGAAACATGTTAGTCCGTATGTCCGTTCATTCAATTCTATGAATTTTGGTTGATATTATATTTAATTAGTCGGCGTGTTGTGAAAAATACATTCAGTTGAGGGTATTTAATATGTGGCCTAAACCACTACTCATTTTTTTTAAATTTCACTTTTTTCTAACAAGCTCTTCTTACCGCGCTAAGTACAGACGCTGTTCAAGTGCTTTGTTTGATTTTAATGCAACTCCACACAAATTTGATCTTCAATCACTTCCATTCATTGAGTTGTTAAGAAGGTGAAGATGGTTGGTATCGCGATTAAGATGTAGTAAAATATTGTTGTTGTTATTATTGCGGGTGGTATTTTTTAACGCGGTATTTACTTAAAAAATTATTTATTTGGATTAATGACATGACCAACCATATAAGCGACTGTGTTGAGTAAATTATATATATGTAGGCATATAATGTTTGGGCCACAGCTGACTTTCTCATTAACTGGTGTTTGGTTGGGTGGTTTGTTTGACATTGGTTTGTACATTTTTTCTTCCTTGTATGAATATTGATACAAGTTAGTTGCAAATGAATGATTGCACAATTGCTCTCTCTCCTTCATTAGCTGCAGAGCTGCAATACGCATGATTCTGCATTATTTACGATGCCAAAGCTTCAGTTATGAAGATGAAAATATGAAATGTTTTAAAATAATTCTTTTTAATATGAATTTTTATACCATATGCAACATAAAGGATGTTAGGTTTAGGGGGATTTTTCAACCTTTTAAAAACATTGGAAACATAAATATTTGTACCGAATTTCAACGTCGTAGCTCAATTTTTGTCAGTTGTGGGCTATTGATCAATTTCCCTAATCCGATCCGCAGAAACTGGAAGTGTTTGCGAAAAATTTTAGCTCAATATCTCAAAGTTTACAAACATGAAAGCGCTAACAACAGACGAATATACGGCGTCTGGACCAATTTTAATCCTGATTAATAAAATATGTAAACGGAATGATAATCGTGGTCTATGTTATATAGAGGATATATTAAGCATAGCCTCGAACGCGACAATTATAAAAATTGGTAGATATGATATCCTTAATATAAGAGTGTTCTCTTTTCGGGCAAGGTTGACGGTTTTTTTGATTAGCGTTTTTCAGAAAGTGACTTTTATAACAATAAGGAGACGGTAAACGTTTATTTTTTTGTGTTAATTTTTGACAATTTCAAATTCTGTAGAGTTTAATAAACACCCTGTCTCTAAATCGAACGAATGTCTAAATCATTTTAAATCGAAATCATTAAAATGTTTATATTTTTTTATTTGTTTTTAATTTTTGTAAAGTTTTCAGCCTCAACTAAGTAATTAATAATCCCGTTATTAAAATATATATTCTTGAGTTTTTATATTCGTTTTAATTCAAAAGAAAACCTTCTGACTAGAGCGCAATTAAAAAAAGAAAAAGAGTAACATTAATAATCTTTGACAAGGAAACTCGTACGAAAGGACACATTGTTCAATTCCCGTGAGTATTGAGCGATGTACACAAACAGAAAGGAAATCCTTTGTTATTCTTATACTGAACGCCACAAAAATGCAACCTAAACAAATAACCTTGCTGCGGCGGTTATGGCAACAACTTGTTCATCTCACGAGAAAAAGAGTGTTTGAATTTTTGTTGGCTAATGCCTTCAAACAATTTTTTTTTTGCTACATATCATAAGGATCGTTAAAGGTTGCTTGTTTTGTTGAAAAAGATAATAAATACCATAATTCTTTAAAATAATTTTCATCTCTTTCAGCAACAAATCCTTATTATGGTGTTACAAGGGTTTCTAAAGAAATATAAAAATATTTATAATCTTTATAAAAATGGCCAATTCTGTGACTTTAACCCTCTTAACGATGTTTTTTTTTGTCTAATTCAATATTTCGAGCTGTCACTGACATTTCAACGTAATGAAATTTTTTACATTTGAGCAATTTCCAATCGTTGTACAACATTTTAATCAATCGTGGGCATTTCAGTGCTGAGAGTTGTTTCAAAAGGGCGGAGAGGGGTATCACAAAGTGTAAAAAAGGGTGCTTCGACATTAACAACATTTTTTTATACATAAAGAGTTTCTATACTGTGCTATGGAACAAATAAGAAAATTAAACTCGCCTTGAACTTTCACACTTAATACACAATATGTGGGCATGGCATTACTCATTCTAATAGTTCATGCATTTCGTATTAACTTACAAGTTGGATTATATACCACATGATGTTTTTTGGAAGTATGCAAATGTGGCACATCAATGGGTGTGCTATGGGTATTTCAATTTTGTAAGTAAATTTTTGTGGTAGGTTTATACTTGACGATTGTGGGCGTGACCCTCGACTGAATTTAACAAATTAAAGAATCATCAGAATGCAGTGTATAGGAATGCATTAACATATAAGGATGTTAAAATTTACTACCTTGAGAACAAAAACAACAGAAGAACACACGGACGGACGGACATGTCAAGGTCAACTCAGCTTTTTATTAATGAGAATTCATCTTGCTTTTACTCTCAATTCTTTGCCTGGTATATATTTAATAATTATTTTCGAAATTTTGCTTCAGTGTAGAATATATTTCTCTTTTGTACTTTTTAAATACTTTGTTTCACTTTTTATTGGCAATAAATTGTACTAAAATTTCAGAAAATCTTTATACTAAAACAAATATGAAATAGGATGAAGGATAATAAAAAGTAAAAAAATGAAAAAGAGGATAAACAATAGGTGGATAAAAATGTCGTCTAATAAAATTGCAACAAACTTAATTCTCAAATATTTCCAATGATTGTATTTTTTTATTAATTTTTTTCACACAACCGCCCAAGGAACTGTAACGCAAGCATTCACCATAAACTGTAGCTATTATTGTGTTGGGTTGCGTTTTGTTTTTGTTTAATTTCATGATTTATGAAGTTGCTCTATAAACTTAAGCGTAACATAACGATTTTTAGTTTTCATAAACATAAATACAGACTGAATACTTTGTATACAAAGAGTTGGTGTTCGTGTTCTTTTTTCATTAAAAGTCTCCTTTTCTTAGGCATTTGGTGAAGTATTTAATTTAACAATTTATATGCAATGCTTGACTGTTTGATATCACCGATCATACATACATGATGTGAATAAACTGACAAGCTGGCGGGAAACTATTCTTTACATTATAACTAACAGCTACTGGTATTAAAAAAGGGTTTTAGAGAGATTTTTATAGCGGCGGGTTTTTTTTAGTTTTTTGTGTTGTTTGAGGTGTTAAACAACTACGGGAAATGGTTGCGTAATGTTATCATAATCAGCGAATTTATGAAATACCAAACATGAGCAAACAGTTATGATGTTGATGAACACACATGATTTTTCTGTTGGGTTGTAATATAAACTAGAACCTTACGATTAATTGATTGGTAGAATAGACAAGGCAAGCATATATATCTGACTCAATAAAGGGTGTGGCAAAGATATATTTAGATCGTTTTTTAACGCCTACTAATGTATTTTTGTTACATATTATTTAAATTTTCGAATTCTACACAAAGAACGTTTTTATATGTGGGCGTGTGTGTTATTCAAATTCATTTACTCGTCAATAGATGATTATTTATACAATTAAGTGTATAAAACTTATTTTTCACATTTACTTATATGGCTTAGAGAGATTTTACTCAAATGTAGGCGTGGCTCTTGACAATTTTGCGCTTAGTTTAGATACTGCAAGCATTGGGTGTTACAATCGAAAATCTTATAACTCGGGTGGCTGGCACTATAGCATGTGAAAAATAAAAAGGGAAGAGAAAATTGAATTTAGAAGAAATTCTAGATATCGTGCACATCTTTATACAAACTGTATGCATTGTAGGTACTTGAATACCCATTTTACAGTTTATATTTTACGCATTAACGAAAAACTCTGATTCTGCACCAAATAAGGTTTTTTGCAAATTATGGGCGAATCACGCCCATTTTCAACACATCGACGAATGCATCAGTTGTAAATATATAAATTAAATTTCCATATGTAAATTTTCATAGATTGTGGGCGTGACTTTCAGTCGATTTAATGGCAATCTGTGTGAAGAAACTAGAAATTTCAGATCAATCAACGAAGCACTTGGATAGATTAGTTCAGATGTATATGCTAATTAAAAATATATATTTTATAGGATATCTGACACCCCTTAATAGATAAGGCATATGGTATGAAAAACTTGCACTTATTTGTACGGTGAAAAAAAAAAAATGTATAATTTATACATTAGAAGTTTTCGTACTGACAAAAAATTACTTTATTTATAAAAAATCAATTGGTCTGTACGTCCAAAAAAGGAAAATCGGCTGAGGACTCAAAAATTTATTTCACAAGTGGTATTTTAGCAATAAATAATTGCGCGCCCATTATTGTAAAAAATAGGAAAATGATGAAGCGGTAGACGTTTGAGACAATGCGAACAATATGACTAAAATTGTTCTTTTCGAAGTTGAAAGTGGTAAATTAAAAAGTTTTTCTCATTTTATGCGTTTCTTGGGTAGTTAATAATGATTACAAGTAAAACACAAAACACACCGGAAATATCTGGTTGACGTTTATCAGGATATTACCCTTGATATGAACGCAAACTGCAGAAAAAATTGTAAGCAATTTTTCTCTGATTTTTTGTTTAATACAAAAAATATTTTCTCTTTTGTTAGTTGTAGCCAAAGCATTTTTATATATGTACATACATTAAATATGTCAAGTCAAGTGTAACGAAAAACAATTTTTGCAAATGGTTTCAACAAAATACATTTTTTGTATGTAACACATATTTACACTTATAAAGTAGTTACGCAGGGGGGAGGAGATTGAATGAAGACGACGGCGGAACAAAAAAGTGATACATAAAATTACAAATGTTATGTGTCAGTGTCAACAACTGTCAACATGAGTTCATCTGTCACAGAACATGCGTTGTTACAGTTCTATTCTATTCCCTACTATTCTCTCTGCCAACAACGTTTGCAATGTTTAAGCTTTTTATTGTGGCTAAAAACCAGGACGAGTTCATATGTGTCATTACACGCGTGTGTGTGTATGTTGTGTGCTAAATAAGTTGTTATAGTTTATCTTATGTTCTTATTTTTTTTTGGTCTATTTGACTTTTAAATTGTCTCCAGAGATGACAAAATGCTGGGTGGTGGCTGCATTGCTAACGACTAAACGTTTAACTTGGAACTTGACTGACTGACTGACTGACTGACTGACAGTGTTGACTAAGTAATAGGTCTGACCCAGATAGACATTTAATTTATTTAATTGTATTATTAAGTAAGTAAGTAACAGAAGGCACTTGCTACTGACGTGCTACATATGAGTGATAAAGGTCTAATAATGTGTATGAAGAAAGATCTTTTGACACATGAATATATTATTGAGAATATGTCTGCATTAAGTAGCTTTTACAAATGAAATGAAATTTTATATACAAACTTTTGGATTAACTCTTAGAGCATCATCTAATGTTTGCTATAACCTGAAGTTGTTGCTTTTCGATTATCTCACCTCAGTTAGACACAGCGCTTACTACTCGTTTAGTGTTTATCCATCAATATAACAATTATGGTTATTTCTTATTCCTTTCGAAATGGTTATTATTTTTTCATCTATACATCCATGCGGTTATGGCCATTGTCTCCGTTTCTTATAATAAACGAAATAACATAATGAAGTTATAATAGTCCCTGTTGGAAAGAACAACAACAACATATATAATGTTTTCTCTTGATATTTTCCAAGATAATTTTATGAGATGCTTTTATGTTAAGGATAACCAGTGAAGATTATTATTATTGTGAATATTGGTATAAATTTATTTAAGAGTTTTATTTTTGGAGCAATTATTGTTTTATAAATAAACTTTAATGGTTGTGGCATAAATTGGCTTGGTCTCTACTGAGCATAGTTCGAGAGGTACGTACTTATATTTTATGATTAAAAATTATCGTTGCTTGCTTTAATGCAATTTAATATAAAAACTAAAACTAAAGCAATATAAGAGAGAAGAGAGAATCTACTGAATTGTTAATTAATGTAATTGTTACTCAAGTCTTTCTAAACATAACAACTAAACAAGTAAGAGTTGGAAATTTAATTAAGAAGTCAGACTCTGTGGTATATAAATTTTTTGTAAATTGTGGGCGTGTCGGGTAGCCCATACCGACCATTTTATAATGGGCGCAGCACGTACCTTGTTAACCCTTCCGGTAGTATTTATAGTATCCTTTAAATAAGTGGGCAGATTTCGTAGCAAATAAGATTTTTTTAAATTGTGAGCATGTCTCTTATCCAAACCCGCCTATTGCCATCGCACCTTGATTGGATTCATCTAATTACAAAAATATGTACTAAAGTTCAATTTCATTGTTTAATTTTTGTGTCTGATACATAGGTTTTTTTGATTAAGGGCGTGGCACTTAAATGATGTCGATCAATTTAAATTAAAACTATAAGTATAAGTACATAATTTGAAGTCAATATTTCAAAATTTACTACTGTGAGAGTTCCAACAATAGACGTCTACATGAACGGACACCCTTTTAGTAGTGCTCAAGTATATAAACTGAAGAAGCTCTGACGTCTCCTTTTTTATCTAAAATTGAAAAAAAGTATCTAATATTAGGCAATTTTGGAAAGACCTTGGGGTTTACGGGTTTACGATCATATATTTTGAAAAAACAAAAATGATTGCAAAAAGTTAAGAAATTATTCAAAACAAATCAAAAGTGAATTAAACTTAGGTTTAATATAAAACCATATGGTAGCCCTGGCATATTATAGATTTTAGCCACTATGAGTATGTTATTCATTTATATTGGCTAAAATTTGGTGAGTGAATGTTATTCTATGTAAAACTGAGCCCATAATTCGTCCTTACACAAAAAAAAGTTTTATTTTTATTTTTTATTTTTCATTTTGACTATATTCGAAAGCTGTAATGAAATGAAAATGTTAGAAATTGTGAAAAATTAATACTTGGCGACTGGAAGGGTAGAATCTGGACCGGTTTCGAACTCGCCCTCATCGAGTTCTCATCAGCAGATCTTTACCAGATGAGCCAAATCCACCGTTGCGATTTTATGCGCAATTTGTTTTATATCAATAATTCACACTAATTACATTACAGCCCTACACCATTTTTTTTAATCAAAATCATTATTTAGGGGATTAGTGAACTACAACCACAACTTTCTGCATATGTTTGCTGACAGAAAAACAGGGTATTTACTACAGTTTCAACTTTATAGTCCTGCTGTATAATCCTTTTATTATTAAAGCTCTACTTCACTGACATTTATATCACTTTAAATTATCGAACACAATAGCTCAATTTTCGAGGTTTTTCTTTCATGGCAACAATGTTTCATATTTCATTATAGGCTTTTCATATTCTACACATAAGGTAGGAGGTATATTAAGTTTGTCGTTCCATATCCAACACCCAGAAGAAGGCGTCAGGGACCTTACATATGTATATTCTTGAGCATCTAAAACTGAATAAATCTAGATATGTACGTCCATGTGTCCGTTTTTTGATGGCACTCTCACTCAGAGTTGAAATTTTAAAAAGACCCTTTTAGTTTTTGCACGCAGATAGCTGTTTAAAATGTGCAAAATTGGTCAAGAGCCACGCTTGCGATCGACAAAATTTTATTTATCTTGCAAATTGATTTATAAAGTTGAAATTTGGTATGTATGTACACACATATTAGAGGATGCAATCATATACCTGCCACGCCCACTATTGAACTGTAGCTGTGGAGGATGTTTAAAATTGGCTTTAGCCAAATTTACTTGTTAAAATTTAAAATTGACAGCTGACTCTAAATCTTTCAACATTTTTTATCAATAATTGGTTTTTACGTTAAAATTTTGAACAAAAGGATATGTAGAGATTTTTATGTTAAGCAAAGGTAAGGTTTTATAGATTGTATTGTGCTCATCGACATATTAGGGAAATTCGTATTTACCACTATTATTATTTGGAAAGAACCCATAACAGCAAGTTTGCGTCCGCAAGTTCTTTTCCGAACATAATCTTTAACTAGAGGCGTAAGTTAAAAGATATATTTAATTGCCAAGGCAGCTCGCGTTTGTACATTTGTTAAAGCAATCGATATCAATATCCCTTTTTATACACCCTTTATAGACCGGCTATTCCAGTTTTGTTAATTTTCTTTTCTTATGTTTGCTTACCATCTCCGCTTTACTCTCAATTAACCTTCTAGCTATAACAACTGTGTACACATAAGTTACTTACATAACCATGTATTTGGAAGTATTTTCAGTTGGTTTCAAGCCTGGTTGAGACTAAAAAGAAGCCTTCGAAGGCAGTCGTCCTGATCAATATTAAATTCTGTTCATATGTCCGCTTATTTATGGTACTTTTACGATCTAAAAAATGCGAAAATAATATGAAATTGTTTACCAACGGTAGGTAGGTCCCTGTAAAATATTATAGAAGTCTGTCCTTAGGCAGGCCACTGTATGTTTTCTTAGTATGAAAACTAAGTAAGTGCGATAAGTAGCTTTTTATTCAAAAACAGTTACCAAACCCACAATCAGTCCAACTTCTTTACAATGTCGTATCAATAAAGGGGGCATCTGGGATTTGGTCTAAACCAAATTCATTCACATCTAGCCATCTAACCAATCTTTGTGTATATATGGAACTTTATTAAAACATTTTTTACAATTAAAGCACAGAAGGTGAATGGGAAATCGTCATTTTGTCCAAAAAAAATTTTTATTTCCAGGGCAATACAAATAAATCCTGTTTTCTGATTATCCCTGAGATTCAAACAGTACGAAAAATTCCTAAACTTGTATTTTCTCTCTTTCAATTTTGTGATTATTAAAACAACATGTAGTAGTCGCTGTTCTTATTGCTGTTACAACAGTACATACACACAGACTTTTATTAATGTTTGCGTTGATGTTTTGGTCTTCGGGTAGGAAAAGAAAAGAAGCAAGCAGGAATCTACTCCATATGAACAAGCAAATAGTATGCATATCGTTAAACATGCACGATTACTAAAGTTAAATATGTACATGTATGATATACATAAAACAGGGTGTAACGGCATATACATGGTATTGAAGGACAAACGAAAACAAAACGGAAGCAAAATAATATAAAATAAAAATTTAAGAAAGTGAAAATTTGATTGGAAGCAAAAGTCCCCTTGATGGGGGATATTCTTTTAAAGATTTACGTTAAGAACAACTCCTAAATGTACATGAATCGCGCCCATATTAATCCCATAAACAGATTTTAATTCAAATCGCCTCGAAGTTTTTTACAACTTCCTCTAATAAAGACTCGGGGGACCTATGTTGTCAAAAAATGTTAAAGTATTCTCTTTATAACAAATGTGGATGAATGTCAAATTTTCATTATTACTTCTCTATTATATCACCCGCTATATGTTACATAATCATTTACTTCGAGTACACACCTCCGGCACTTTCAAATACATCATGATGGGAAAAATCACTTAAAAAATTAAAAGCAAATATTAAGCTCTAACCAAGAAGTGGAATGGAATGAGATGCTAACTTTGGATGTAAACGTAATACATAATTTTTGGAAACGAAATGAATGCACAGCTTATGAAAAACCGTGCACGAGAGGGAACATCGTCACCAACGCAGCACCAGCACTAACCAACAACAAATGTTGTCAATTAAATTAAGTGCCACCGCAGGCATTTAATAAAACTATTCGAAAAACGTACAACAAATCGTAGTTTTCATGGAATCCCACAAAATAATATAAAATAGAACAAAACAGAACAAAACAAAAAACACTCCAACAGCACACAGAAAGATAATTAAAACGATGAATAGGTTGATGATAGAAAGTCAACCAAAAATGAGGAGTGGAGGTGGGGGAAGTGCTTGCTAAATAAGTCATCAAATTAATTTTATAATAATTTGCACATAAAAGGATAATTTCATATTTGCAAATATTGCCATAACAACACAATTATTCGTGCACTCTTAACGGGGAGGCAATAATTTAATCATTGAATGATTTTAATAACATTTTTCAAGACTGCAATGCATTTTCAAAGTTGTTGTAAGTCTTTTGTTATGAAACTAAAATCATATTTCAAGAGCGATTAAATTCAAGGAGCACTCAAATTACGATATTTATTAAGCACTTGCGCGCGTCTCTTGAATTGATAATTATGACCAATAACAGAGTGTGGTGATGGTCTCCTCGTTTTAACCATAACATTATTTTATTTAAAAGGCATTAGCATTGTTTTCCATTTTAAGTATTAATGTAGACCTCATCAGAACAGTCGTTAAGGCGCTTACTTTGGTGTAGCTTTATAGTCTTCGGTTGTTATCAATTTGATTTCATTCCAATAGAGTATAAATTCTGGCTACATTTTAAAAGACCACTTTGAAAAAGTATTGTACACAAAGTCTTCCTTGCATGCATACAAAGTCCCACCAACAAGTCCTTAATTTAAGGCAAAGATGTAAAAGTTTTTGTTTTCAAAGGACCCTTTTTATATGCTCCATATAAAATGGGGGGTATACTAAGTTTGGCATTTCATTTGCAACAACCAAAAAGTAAAATTATTCTTGATTAGCATTAATACCTGAGTCGACCTATGTCGACCATATGTCCATATGCCTGTCTTTTGTTGGTATTCTCATGGGCGTAAATGTTGAGTTATTGACTCTTTTTATTTTGTACAGGCAGAACGGCATTCGAATAAACAAGATCCGCCAAGAGCTACGCTCACCACGGACCATCGATTTATCTGCCACAAAAACTGAGCATTGTATTGAATGGATTTCTTTACACATATTTATAATTACCATATTCATTGAGGTAAAAAAATTAGCATGGTCGATTAAAAGACACGCCCACAATTTACAAAACATTGCATTCTGCGCAAAACTCAATTTGCAAGTTCGTTATCTGTTTGTGTATAGATGTGTAGGGTGTTTAAGATTTGACTTAAGCCAAATTTAGTTTGTTTACTTGTTTTTTTTTTTTAATATTTGAATTGAGAAACTTTTTTGTTAGCTCATTACTTTTTACGATTATTGTTAAGAAATATCTTCGTATCGATATCATGTTATAACTGTTAATGGTGGTGTTGGTATTGTTTTAGTTTTAGATTTCAAAATGCTTGAAATAATTTTCATTAAAAGCACGATTAAGTTACTATTATTTGACATGTTCTTTATATAACTAAATGAAATGTTTTTGACTATAAATACCTAACTTTGCAACAACCGTTTCTCTTAAATTGGATTGTTTGTAGTTTTATAAGGAGGAGGGAGATAATTATATATTTTATAAAACAAAATTATTTTTTGTTATAATGTTAAAATCAAAACATAAAAGAAAAAATGCACCGTCCAACTAAACTTGAGTGGACTTACGTGTTATTACCCCTCGCACTAAACTTCACGACCATTATTCTGTGAAATTACCTGTTAAAATTACTGCCCTAGTACGGTTACGCCTTAAACCCACTTATACTTTGTAAATTTATCGATTGCAGTTTAGGAGATCATTCGCAAAACGCAAATAGGCAAATGAAAAAGGTAGACCCTTCCGTAGCCAAGTTGGCTAAAACTTTGTATAAGTAAATTCTGGGATGTATGTTTAAACCTAATTGTGGATCAAAGTAAAAGTATTTCAGCAAAAGTTTAAATTAGTCTATTGTATTGGATTGGGAACCCATGGACACTTAAGAATGTTATCATGAAAATCGTGGTAGATTCGATGGACGAATAAGTTGCAAACTTGTAAAAAATCATATGTTATAGAGTAATAGGGGAAAAGTTTTACACAAGAGTAAAAATTATTGTGCGGGTGCTAAACGAGGGGTGGCCTCTTTCCTCGGGTGTGTGCTATTATTAAAATAATCATTTTAAGCGTTTTTTACAATAACTTGCAATTGAATAATATTAGTATTAAGCACACACTTCTAACTTTTTTTGTTTTACACACGCATCTTACTTCTCTCTCTAGCAAACTTCTTTCCACTTACTTTAGTTAACTTTGATTTTTTATACCCTCCACATTATTGATCAGGGTATACTGAGTTATTTCTTTCGTTTGCAACACCCCGAAGGAGGCGTCAGGACTCTATAAAGTATATATATTCTTGATCAGCACCAAAAATAAATTTTGAGACATCGGGGTGACATTTTGTACAGACACTTGTAGTTTTTGCACACAGATCGATATTGAAAATGGGCAAAATCGGTCAATAGCCACGCCCATAATTTATAAAAAACTGTACTCCACGTAAGACTGGACTTGCAAACTGATACATGAAACATACACTATTGGAGAGCGTAATATATATATATATTTGCCAAGCCCACTGTTGTGGATGTGAAGGGTATTTAAGATTTGGCATAAACCAAATTTAGTTTTATTACTTGTTTTTTAGCCTTAAATCCATGATATCGTGAACTTTCAAAAAAAAAAAAAAATTGTGAGATCATTCCAAAGTCCTTAATCTATTTCTTTAATATATCAATAATGTGTTTAAATTGTCTCTTTCTTTAGAATAGATTAAGCTTAAGCAGTGGTGCGTCTTCACTTCTAGTTTCTGTACATGGTTATACCAGATATTCCAAAAATCCAACTCTCCTGAAATGAAGAATATTAACAAAGCAAAAGCTTGGCCGAATCAACCTCTTTTTTATCCCGGTAGCTGCTGTTAAAAAGGTTATGTGAGACATATTGGCTGATGGCCGAGCAGTGTTCCTGGAAGGACTTTTGCGATTGCTTATATAAATTTTTTATCCAGATTTGGCCAGAGTTTCAAATATGTCACACAGCTGGATGGATTGTTGGTCTCGGTGCCAATTTGACTTCTAAGTGACTTGTAAGCTCTTTACAAAAGGAGGGTATCTAATATTTGTCCGAATGCAACTAAATTCATTTCATTTACTGTGCGTTTTCTTTATTCTACAGTTTAATGAACTTTGTTTAGTAATAAAGAGATTTTGTATTTTTTAACCCTATTAAAAATGAATGAATGATGTATTCGAATGAGTGAATATAATGAATTGCATTTCTAATACCTTTCATTGTGTAAAGGTGAACATAGTGCATATACATACATACGTTTGCGTATGCAAGTATATTTTCATATAATATGCATGTGATACATCCGTGGCATTGATTTTCCTGTAATGGAATCAAATATAATTGTAGTACGAAAAGTTAAAACGATGCTACGTTAACATCACACTTGAAGGAAATAAATTTATATTTTTAATATGTTTTGATTTTTTTTCAAATTAATAAAATGCAAAAACATTCGAAAATTTTCGTTTGTATATAAAAATTTTCAAGTTACAAATAAAATGCCCACTTTGACCCTAACATTGCACTAGTATCGTATTCGAATAATATTGTCAAGGTGTTATTTGTGGAAAAGAAAACTTTGAAAAAGAATTTTTTTTTTGGTTTCTCCTTGTTTGCACGTATCCTTTTCTTTCAGTGTAAATATAGTATGTGTGGAGAAGACTTGGTATTGTGTGCGTTTTATGGTAAACGATAACGTATCCTCGTTACGCACAATTCCTGAAGTGTGCGTTACGCACATATGCCTAAGCTGGTTAAACTTTAAAGACACATACACACACTCACGCACATTGCACACTTAAATTTCATAAAAGTACGAGTATACGGCATGTGCGTATTTGTACAAATTTATAAATACACACTCTTGT
Organism: Crataerina pallida; assembly: GCA_949710015.1. Classification (NCBI taxonomy): domain Eukaryota; kingdom Metazoa; phylum Arthropoda; class Insecta; order Diptera; family Hippoboscidae; genus Crataerina; species Crataerina pallida. The sequence goes on along the minus strand of OX453292.1, from coordinate 9,322,861 downwards.
GTCAGTTTATATTTATGTGCACAAGTATTTGCATAAGAGTCCCGTTTACGTATTCTACGTATGTTTGTATGCATTCGTATGCCCTTTACATTATTTGCGGCTGATTGTATAACTGCTGCTGGTCATTGAACTGGAAAACATGCCACCACAGCAATTTTTATACACTTTTACAAGTGTGCGTATGTGTGTGTATGCATCCTTTTTGAAACTTCAGCCTAGTCTATTATTACATAAAGGGATATAAAGTGTGAGAGAGAGAGAGGGAGAGGGTGAGATTAGGTATGAAGTGGGCTTTAAACAATAACATCACAGTGCACTCATTCTTCATTGCTGATACACAGAAGCCCGGCCGTTTTTTTCTTTCATTTTCATTTCTTCAAAGTAAGTTAGAGTAAGGAAGTGGAGAGCTTTTTCCCTAAGCAGAAAATGACAGCTGTTAAAATGAATTCAAATCATTTTGATAATAATTATAAGAACAACAACGCACAGGATAACAACATTGTTTAAACTACGCATTAAAAATTATGCGTAATACCTTTTTATGCAAAAATATCTATGAATGCGCTGATGGGCGAAACTGTCATGCAGAAAATTGCAGTATCATCCTTTTGTAAAACATATTTTGTACTTATAGTTGTTGTAGTTGTTGTTTTAAATTGGTGCTATATGCCCCGCATTGTCATATGTTTCATAAATTAAAACGCATTTGCTAATAAAAACATGCGTAACATCTGCCAAACGCTAACTAACAATTGGCATGCACAACTTATCTAAACAACAACAACAAAAATAGAAAAAAAAATTAATTGTAAGTGTTTAACGTTGCCTTCGTCAAGTACGAGAGATTTCTCATTAGGGGCCTTCCTTCCTACTTAGACACCACAAAGCTACATAGTAGCTGAGTAAAGAGTAATTTATGACTTGACGCCTTGTTATTCTTGTTGAGATAATTAATTGTTAAATAAAGCCTTCTGGACTTAAACTTAATAACAACTTGACCATGTTTTTTTCCTATTAAGATATAATAAATATATAATATGTTCATATACCATATATGCGCTTCTTCTACCCTTTCTTTCAAAGCTGACATTATAAATAGTTTATTATTTCGCTTGAAATGACAAAAAAAGGAAGGCGGCGGAGATATATTTCATTAGAGTGGAATAAAAGACGACCCAACCATTAAGTTTTTATTGAAACGCTCCTGTATCCCATCATCACAATCTGTATAAAACAAGTTGGGCCCCGCCCTGAAACGGAGTACCGGCATAGGTGCTTCGTCCAAGGATCACGGGGCCAGAACAAAAATGCAAAAAGCATATTATATAAGATACCTTGGAAAAATTCCTTGGATCGATAATCTACCTTTTAGCAAACATAATATCAATGGGATACCAACCCATGGGCAATAGGCTGTCCAAAGTTGGGAGATCAAATGATCGACAGTCCTACCAAAGACTAAGTTTGGTACCGCGGGGTACTGGAGCCCCAAGAACTAAGGTTCTTGCCAGTACGTACTCTTGGGTAGGCCCCCTTGTGGGAGCTTCGCGGGGGCTGTAAAATCGCTATTGGTGCATGGCAAAAAACCCCTGCCACCAAGGGGTGAACTTACATAGCCTATGATGTAAGTTCTAAAGTTGGGACCTCCTTCGGGGGGGGCGCAGGGACGCTTAAATCCCTACAAACGTCTAATTAAGTCTCCACGACGGGTATAGACGTAAAACACACACTTCACTGTATAAAACAAGTATTTTTTCCATTTCAGCCTCGTTGCAGCGTTCTTTTGGTGACCAGTCCGGAAATGTAAGGTCTTACACTGGTAGTATTCCTCTTTGTGGAATACGAGGTTCGACCCAGGAACTTATTGCTGGTACCACGGGATGCTAGAGCCCCCTTGTGGGAGCATCGTGGTGACTGTAATTTCCCCCTAACGGGGTGAGAGTAGGTTTTATCCTCTCCACCGAGGAGTGGAGTCCATATCCTTACAATATGGCTCCTAGATCGGTACCTAACGGGGCGTTGGGAGGCGCATATCTCTCCCCTGCATCTGAGCTCCGGCTTGAGATGCCGTGTGATTAAACCTCCACGGCAGGAACACACGTTAAACACTTGACTTCATGTGTAACGAGATTTTCTCCTCTAGCCGGGGTTAAGCCGTCGGCGTAGGGTATCTCGTCCATTAATTTATTAAAGAGACACTCACTTTCGGTTTCATATATATATATATCCTTTCTCAAATTTATTTATAAATTCACATTCAATATATATAACTAAGTCGGTAACTTCACTCACACTTACCACAGGCCTCACGCCCTGTGCGCTATAACTTTGTCTTTGTGACACGGCAGGATACCTCCCTGCGTGTTAATTGTGTACGGTGATATTTTCTTCTCCGCCTCGACGTTCACTCGTCGACCGTTGATATTAAAAAAAAAAAGCGATCCTTTGTCGATCATTATCGACAAAGCCTCGTTTTGGTCAAGCATATTGGAACATTGGAAATATTCGTGGCGGTGAGTGGAGTTACCACTCAAATAAAATTAATAACAAAATTTCCTTAATCCTACTTAGTAAATATATACTATAAACATTTATATTAAGCTTAAACTTATGTGACTTAGGGGGAGAGGAAAACGAGTAAGTAACAACTTTACTCGTCACACATGTATAAAACAAGTGTAGGGAAAAATTCCATGTATTGGACGTGTCCGGTATCCGAATTGATAATAATGTTATGACAACACGGAAGGAGAGTATTACAGTACTGATGAAGCAGTTCTTCCCGGGATTACAGGGTGCGATAGATTCCTCAGTTGATGAGGATCTACGGTCTCCTCCATCCCTGGAACGGCATGAAATCTCGCATGCGGTGTCCTTACTCAGATCGAGAAGGTCACCGGGTGTGGATGGCATGACGGGCGAAATGGTGAGGGCTTTATGGAAATCCATACCGGATTATCTATACAGCTTTTACTAGAGGTGCATTGACGCTGGTTATTTTCCACAACAGTGGAGAATGGCACGAGTCACTGTACTTTTAAAGTCGCAGGACAGAGACAGAACGGACCCAGGTTCATATAGAGGCATAAGCCTCTTACCGGTCCTAGGGAAGATATTAGAGAGGGTGATGGTTGAGAGACTTCATAGCAGTATGAACATTCAACTTTCCGCCTCGCAATATGGGTTTAGGAGAGGACATAGTGTTGAGGACACATGGACGTGCGTTAAACGTACTATCTCCCGAAGCAATAGCAAATACATTCTTGGTGTATTTCTTGATTACAAGAGAGCATTTGACAATCTACTGTGGGATAAAGTATTGGCGCGGCTGCACATGATTGGATGCCGGGAAATGGCTTTGTGGAAAAGCTATTTTACCGCCAGAAAAGTATGTGTGGTGGGGTCAAATGATACCATAACAGTGGATGTCGTTCGGGGCTGTCCACAGGGATCTATCTGTGGTCCATATATTTGGAACATAATGATGGATACCCTGTTGAAAGAGCTAGAACGATCTGTTAAGTGTTGTGCGTACGCAGACGATCTGTTATTAATGGTCAAAGGTGAATCCCGTTCTGAAATAGAACGGAAAAGTAATGAGTTGTTAGGGATTGTTAAGGATTGGGTGAAAGCATAGGTGTCAATGTGTCTACTGACAAGACGGTGATGATGTTGCTTAAGGGCAGATTGTCACATAATCGTCATCCAAGTGTCCGATTAAATAATAAGCCTTTGAGATATGTCTCAGAGGTCCGTTATTTAGGAATTAAAGTGTCTGCAAGAATGTGTTTTCTCCCTCACCTGATTGCATTGAGGGATAAAATCACTGGAGTAGTTGGGATGATTCGCTGGGTGCTTCGAAAAAACTGGGGTCTAAGTAGACCAGCTACCCGGCGAATTTATAATGGATTATTTGTAGCTTGCGCCACATATAGAGCAAGCATTTGGTATTCGTCCGTATCAACTGATAGATATAAGCAGAAATTGCTTATTTGTCAGAGAATAATGCTTTTAGCATGTATTCCCGTCTGCTGTACAGTATCCACTGATGCTTTACAAGTATTAATGGGTGCTGTGCCTTTGGATATTGAGGCTAAATGCCGTGCAATATCATTTAAAATTAAGAGAAAGTATGACTTGGATAAACGATGATTGGCCTGAGGCCAGCACACAGAACGTATGTCCGAAACAAATGAAAACTCTGCTTCTTAATGCTGCTCTCTCTAGAGGGCAATCTAGATGGGAAAACCGTATAAATGACAGAGTAACGTACAGATTTTTACCAGAAGTATACTTGGTGGTCGAGAATGTTAATTTTACATTCACACTGTACCAGGGATTCTTAATGACTGGACATGGGTCATTTAATGACTTCTTGTTTAAAAGAAATACTGGTGTTGCCTCAAGTGCATGCACTTGTGGATTTCTTTCAGAGAATTGGATGCATGTATTATGTACACGTACCAATTACTCAGAATATAGAGATCTGCAAAGTATGGGTGTATTTGTGAACAACGAAGTATTTGACTTGACTAGGATTATAAGTAGGAAAGAATATTTTGATAACTTCGGCAGGTATGCCAAGTTAGCTTTCACAAAACGTCGGGCACTTATAAGTCGGTCTAGTCTGACTATTTAATAACCGATGAATATGTATATGTATTGTAGATTATTATATGTATTATATATGGTAATTGTTGGATTATATCATATTGGTGGTTCGTGTATGTCTCTGCATTGCCAATTATATTGGAGGGTATAGGTGTGCTCGATATTGCCAGTGTGAACTTATTTTGCAATTAATAATATATTTTTTCCTTTTTTATTTAGTAGAATTGTCTGGATGCGGCGTTTATTGGTGACCAGTCCGGAGATGTAAGGTCTTACACTGGTAGTATTCCTCCTAGTGGAATACGCGGTTCGACCCAGGAACCTATTGCTGGTACCACGGGATACTAGAGCCCCAGGAACTTGTTCCTGCTAGCATTATGGGAAGACCCCTTGTGGGAGCATCGTGGTTGTGGTTTTGCCCTAACGGGGTCCTCCTCCACCGAGGAGTGGATTCCATATCCTTACAATATGGGTCCTAGATCGGTACCTAACGAGGCGTTGGGAAGCGCATATCTTTCCCCTTCATCTGAGCTCCGGCTTGAGATGCCGTGTGATTAAGCCTCCACGGCAGGGACACACGTTAAACACTCGACTTCATGTATAAAACAAGTGAAAATATTATAATCGCCGAATCATAAAACTTTCGAATTATACGCTTAAAAATATAATATAAACAATTTATTTTATAATTAGTTTAGCATCAGTAAACATTAAGAACAGGTATCATATAAAAGTCACTTTTCGAAAAACCCACACCTACAACAGACCATTCCGGTACGTAATTTCTTCATAGGGGTCATTTCTATGGAGAGTAAGACCGGCACAGTGCATGAATTTAAGGAGACATCTTCTGAGTACCGAATTTTAAAAAAAAAAAAAAGGTGTCTTAAAACTTAATTGTACACATTGCTCCTGAACTATGACATCTTTAATGGTTAGTTTGCCAAAATCACTCACTGAGCTTCATACCAAAGCGTAGTTAAATCGATTCTGAAAAGTCGAGTTTCCAATACAGCTGGGCTGTTACGTAAAATTGATAAGTGTTCCCGAACAGAGGCAAATCTATAACAAGTCGAGCGAAAGTATCAAGTATTAGTTGTATTGCACACAGGCAAAAAGAGTTTTTATATTAAATAGTCATCATTGTTCATCGTAAAAGGCGATATGTATATATAGTAGAAGTCAAGTAAACAAATTTTTCAGACTTTACAAAATGTCATACTCTAACAAATGATACTTAAAGATAAAGAAAGTATAAATGCAGTGAGAGGAAATTGCTATTATTTTTCGTACGTACCTACCCTAAGGGCCTCATCGCACGGCAACTCAGTTTGCATGTGGAATTTTTAAGCGTTCCAAGCGCCCCTAAAGGTACCAATATTAGAATTGCATTGTAGGTTTGCAGATTCACCCCTTGGTCGAGGGTTTTTAGACAATCATATAAGTACCACAGCCCCCTTGCTCCCGCAAGGGGGTCATCCCAAAGTTCCTGGGGCTCCAGTACCCTGTGGTACCAGATATTGTCTCTGGTTGGACCGTCGACCCTAATAAAGGTCTACTATTTCGAGCCATCTACAGCTCTCGGGCTGGTATATATCCATTAAGGGAAGACCTGGGGCAGTGTACCGCATCAGGACGAGGCCCTAAATGCATTGATAAGCAGAATTCCTCTGACAGTCATAATATGAAAAACAACGGACGTTGTCAAAACCAGCGAAGATGACTCGAGAGGCAGCAACGAGAGTTTCAAACGAATTTCAGTGGAAAGCTTACTGTCTAGGTACTCGAAGAAGAGAAATAGAACGGCGGTAGCAAAAGCTAAGGAACTCAAATGGGTATCGATTGTATTTTTGTATTGAAAAATATGTGTACATTGTGCAGGGGGCTTACAATTGAATCAACAGCGATGTTTTTTGGTTACATCCAAATGGCCAAAAAAAAAAAAACAATGTCTTCACAAAACATGGGCGCGCTAATATGGTTCATTATACCAACTATATAGCTAATGTTCCATCAGTCTCAACATTACTGCAACAACAACAAAAAGAACATAACATAATATTTTGATGTATTTTGATGTATGTATTTGATGTAAATAAAATACAAAACAGCAAAAATTGATGAATTTTACGAACCAAAGTATAGCCAGATGCCTGGTGTATGGATCTTGGATCGATTTTTTCTTAGAATACAAGTGTCCAGGGTGGAGGCTGATGGCATAACATGTGTCCTTAAGTCAACACAATTGATAGGTGATTATAAAGAATCCTTAAAAGTCTGCGGAATTTGAAAAAAAATATTATGTTAAAAATTTAGGATGACAACAAAACATGAATAGTGAATAGTGCTGCATAGGGCGGATGTCTTCCTATTATGAAACGAACATTTCGTTGATTTGTATTTTTTACATTTTGCACATTTTCCTCTGCATAGATAACGACACGTGCTGTTTAATTAACATAATTAATGAACTGTTTTTCTATAAAATGAACAACATAAATTTACTATCTAAAATAAAAACAAAAACAAAAACATTAACTTTCTTATTTGTTTTAAAAAAAAAATCTTGTTTTTTACATTTTGATGATTTCAACAGCATATGGAAAACAGAAACAAACATGTTGGTGTTGAAACAATTGATAGTGAAGACAACGATCCAAAGGGGAATAGAAATGTTTAGACAACACACCCTGATTTGTCATATGTGTACTGTGTGTATGTGTGTATGGCCACTAAAGAGGAATAAATAGAAAAACACCCCGTTTAGATGTATGGTATGTGATGACCCGCATAAAAACTGCACCAAAGGCAATTAAAAGAAACATTTTTTGGCATAAAATCCACTCTTAACCAAAGTCAACTTTCTCACGCCTCTGAATCAAAGAGGTAACAAACATGCTTTCAAATCAACTATGAGACTGTAGCATTATGTGTGACCTCAGGACCTTTTGAAAGCACTTTTAAATAAAATTATTGTATTCTTTTATCTACGCTAACAAATCAACGTTCAAGCTTGTTTATATCGGTGCGGTATATTTTTTTTCGTACTTTAGTTTATAGCTAATGAAGCACGTGATGTGCCACCGTTTGACGACCGCTGTCTCTCTCTCAACATCATGACAAATTTGTTAATATTTAACAATTTTGCTGGGCCAACGAACACCTAAACAAAGAGTGGGGTGTGTTCAAGCTTAAATATCAGGCTGGTGGTGTGAAAACTACAGCGATGATCACATAAAAGTGTTATGGTGATGAAATGTCACTGCTAAGTTAAAACATCAATTAATTGCTCTATGTGCTTATCGGTAGAATCATTTCTCTTAAACAGCAAGGACATATGTTAATATTTAGATAAGGATCGGTGTTTATTTAACATTCGAATAGAAATGTTTAAACTAGTAATCACGTGAGAAAGTTTTAATTTAACTGTTTGGTTAAAAGCTTTGAAGAACAACAGCTTCAGAGCAGTATAAATAATGCCGATCAGATTACCTTGTTTCGACAGTCTACCTATCTGCGTGACTCAAGCCTAGAATCTACCGCCCCAAAAGGCGTAAATTCTAATGATTTTAAGTTGAGTTAGTTTTTAATATTCACTCGGTTACGTTTGACTTAATTCCTGAAAAATTCAGAGTATTCATCGTGACATCCTTGGGCAATATGAAAACCCCATTATATTACTAGATTGCTTGCGTTTACATGACAACACTTTTTTTTTTCAACGCAACCCTGAAGGTCCTCCCCTTTCATCCAAACGGTAACGATTGATGACTCAAATTGTCATAAATGATGAATTGATTCTTCTCGATACATAAGTAAATAAACGTACAAACAAAAACGAATATCCAACCAAATTATAGATTTCCGGGAAAAGTGGTATTTTTTTCATTTTTTTCATTTTTTTTCATGGCCATGACATGACAAAATACTTCTAAAACTCATCTATGTGTGTACCGAGTATTGAATGATTTCAGATAACAATGGTTGTGAAAAATGATGACCGAAGAATAAAAAGAGACGAAAAATGGCAAATTTTTTTATCCACCAAACATTATGCATCGCTTGAACAGTTACAGTTAGAAAAATAGCAATGTTAAACCCTCCTCCCTTCCCAACATTTTGGTGTACTTAGAACGCAAACATAACGATTGCAAAGCTATTTTGATGTATGGATTTGTAGTCGCTAACTATTGTTCCGCATTGTTAATGTCCCACAATTAAATATAAAATATCTTCTTACGTTATGTGTACATGTTGTGCGATTTAAAATAAAACTCTTTCGCATTCATTTCTAATGTTATTGTTGTTGCTTGAACAAAAGGATTCGTTTCGTACTGTCAGGTTTTATATGTTTGATTACATAAAAAAGGACAGACAGAGAGGGAGAGAGTGTATGTGGTGTTAACACATCATTTTTCAAAACATGAGAGCAAAAATAATAAAAAACATTTAATTGTCCTTTCTAATATCGATCCTTATTACAAGCCATGTGGGTTCACCTTGTCAAGGCATTTGCTGTATACTGCATAAATGCAAGGATGTGAGTGATTGTGAATTATTTTGTTAAATGTTTGCCAGTTTGTGGTGTCAATATTTTGGGTTGAGGGTTAATTTTTTTTTCTATTTTTTCAATCTTCCCAATAGGAGTTCTCGGTTGTCATTAAATGAAACTTTTACTATTGTAGTTTAATTACAATTTTTTATTGGCTTCAGTTGTACAATTATTATCATTTATAACAATAAGAAAATCGCATCATTCTTTTCTTAAATATGAAAAATTGAAAATAAATAAACTGATGTAAAATGATTCCAGGGAACGTATCCTGGGATTATTGATACTCTACTCAAAAAATGGCGGGTATTGCCATTTTATTTGCTACATCTAAAAAGAGACATTAGAGACTCTACAAAGTATACATACCCTTAATCAACATGAAGAACTAAGTTGATCTAAGCATGTATGTCCGTGTCTGGATTCTGTTTTTGACACTCTCATGGTTGTAAAATTTGAATTCTATTTTTTGTAGACAAATCGCTATTTAATATTGGGCAAAATCTGTTACGAACCACACCCACAATCGACAAAAATCCATTTATAAGGACCAAAAATTGAGCTATGAAGTTGATATTTAGATTAGATTTAGATTAGATTAGCGTATGGTGTACCACCTTAATTTACGTGTCATGTAGTCGTATATTATTTTAAAAACCATATTGAGTGTGAAACTCGATTTGAGAGCTGATATGTAATAGCTGCATTATTGGAGGACGCATTCATGAACCTGACCCCCCTATTTATATGTACATGTAGAGGGTATTCAAAGTATGGACTAAGCCAAATTTCGTTTTTTATTTGTTTTTATTCTGTGCTGTATACGGGTTTTTTGTAAATTGTTGGCGTGCCTGTTATGCGACCATGTCCATTTTTGCCACATCAACAAAAGACTATAAGTGTTCTAAATTTAAATTTCATAGATACTTTTTATCGATGGTAGGTGTGGCCCTCAACCGATCTTGTTCAAATTAATCGACAAAGTAGAAATAAAGTAGAAATGTAAGCAAAAAATTTGGCAGAATATCTAACAACAGAAAAATAAGGCTATAACGACTGGGATTGTGATGTTGATCAAGAATATTCAAGTGCGTAGTAGAGTTTCCGACACTTCCTACCGTATATTATAAACTTAACATACAATCCGCCCTATGTGAAGGGAGTAAACAATTTTCTACAAATCAAAAATTTAAACATTTTGTGACACCATGTTGTTCTAAAAGTTTAAACTTGCAAAAATAGGAGTATTCCGACCATACAAAGGTCTCCGTATTTGAAATATTTAAGAGAATTCTTAATGTTGACGGTCTTTCCGATTTATCAAATTTATGAAATGTTTTAGACATTAAACATATAGAATGCTCCTTAAATATAAATTAATTTTCTGTTGTTAATCAATTCAATAAAAACTCTAAAAGAAAAACCTAATTCCTTCTCATCCCTTCACTACACAGGCGGTGGTGGCGGCCTTTTTCAATGATTTGATAAAATTGTTGATATATCTAGTATGAGAATGCCTTCCGTTCCAAATGAAATCACCCTTACGTGATGTGTTGTTATAACAAAAAAAGGAAAAAAGAAACACAACTGTACTCTTCTATAATAGTTCACGCTAAGGCACAATCATATCTACATATTATAACTAAAATGTGTGATATTTAACGTAATTCATATATATATGCATACGTGTGTATGTGCATACGTGCGCCTTTACTAACATTTTTATTCATTTCATTCTTTCCCCTCGTTTTAAATAATGTTGTCCGGTCTTGTTAATTTATTAACTCGCATTGTAACACTTAAATTGCTTTAATTTTTGTTTGTTTCGTGTTCTTGCCACCTTAGTGTGGCGATAGTATAGTAAATTTGTCACTCCATTTACAACACTTAGACAAAGAAATAGAAAAATTTCTATAGTTTATAAATTTGGTATATTTTTGGAATCAGACATCAAGACATGTCCGTAGGTCCAAGCATAATAACATGCTGTAAGTGCCCAATATAGTGAGACCCACTGAAAGTGTATTTTATTACTTGGGGCACATTATCCCATAAATTTATTGTAAATTAGCAAAATCATCTGCTTGATAAAACTTGATCAGATTTATAATGAATAAAGCACATTTTGAAACGCGTATAAACTGTTGTAATATACAGATTTTTTTGTTTGCTGTTTTCAGAGGGAGTAATGGAGGGCACTGCAAAGGGTATATTAACTTTTTGCGGGTGTTTGTAATTCCTAAACCGCTAAATGTATCTATTTTTAAATATATTTAAACATATCCGTCTGGCTGTTGTGTTGAAATTCGTGTGTAAGGTTTTTGGCTATAATTTTCAAGATATTTCAATGAATGAAATTTCATACGAGGGCGTGACTTGGTGACTTGGTCGCGCCCTTGCAATATGCAATGTGGGGGACCCCTCCCCATATAACATCTTTATTTTACATGAGTCTTTCTTGGGAAAAATCGGAATTCTTAATATTTTTTAACAAAATTTAACGCAGAAGAGTTAATACTACCAAATTTCTACCCGATTAGGCCATTCGTAGGACCCCTTTTCGTATAATAATATTTTTCGAAGTTAATTGCAGCAAAATTTGTGGAATCAGGTGTAGTAGTGTATTAAATGGCTGGGCTTGAACGACTTCAATATTCTCACTCGTTTTTTCTGGGAAATATTTTATTTTAATTATATTGTAGTAGAAAATTACATTTAATTACGATCGATTGTATTCCGTTATAAATAAATGTAATAAAAATGATAGCATACAGTTGGTGAGGCTTCTATTTGATTTAAAATTCACTGCGATACGAAATGGTTTTTAAATGAAAAATTTCAAAAACTGTTGAAAACTGTGAAACGCATACTCGCATAAAAGATTAAAAAATGTTTTAATACCTTTTCGTATATCGTCCCAAAGCTTTTAGTAGTATTCGAGAGAAACAGTTCTTCACATAATCTTTAGCAATCGCAATGAATTCCATCTTATTATGAATCATAAATTGTTTGAACTCTACCCAAATATAAACATAGTCTGCTACAAAAAACAATTTGGAACATCAATGGTAAAGCTCAGTACATAGACATTTATTTGTCGGCTTCGGAGATTTTTATAATTAGTGAAATAAATGGGAGTGGCTAAATTCGACTTTAAAGTTTGTACACTATTTGAATATAAACCTGCCACGCCTAAGGTTGTAAAAAGCACTTAAGATTTAGTTTAAATGAATAATACACCTTTTTGTTGGAAATGTCAGAGCCGTAAAAATTGATATATCGCACTGAAATTTGGTACAAGCAATTCCTTTTGCAATTCAGAAAAATCGGACAACGCCCACAATGACGTCTCCAACCTTGCACCCGGAGCTTTCAGCACTCTCACAAGCGCAAATTCTGAGATGTAGAGCTGAAATTCGATACAAATATGCTTTATCAATGTTAAAAGTATCCTACTGAAAATGGGCAAAAGCGGACTATGTACATTCGTACAAGTTTACAAAACGTTCAGTTTTTTATAGCTACATACAAAGATTAAAAGAAATAAAAATAAAATTTTAATTATTAATTATTAAATATTTGGAAAAGACAAAGCCAGTGTAAAGTGTATTAGAGCAGTGTTTCTCAAAGTGTGCTCCGAGGAGTCCTGGGGCTCCGTGTTTATTATACTTTTGAGGGGCTCCGCAGCTCAAAAAATTTGAGAAGCGCCGTTTTGGAGATTTATTTGGAATATTTGGCGTAAAAATTAAGATATTATTTCCTAACCTGGAAGAGGTTAATGGTAATGGGTATCCCAGATTTGGCACCCGCCTAATATAGCTCCGTTTCACTAGTTTTTTTGGACTCATAATCAAAAACTATAACAAGTGTTGTTTTATGAAAAAGAAAAACATGAAAATTAATCCATTTGCATAATAATACAAGCTCACGTGGAAACCTACCCTGAATATGAACAAAATATTTTCAACAACTTGGACATTTACCCATACACCTTTTATGGGGTATTGAGGAGGTGTGAGGAAATGAAAGGGAAATAACGGGCGCATTTATAAAAACTACATAAATATTTTGATAGCTTAACATTAAAAGATGACATTTGATGTCCATCGATGTGCTTAATAAAATATGCACAAATACACAAACACAGTGCGGAATAGAAAAGTAGAGAGATAGAAATATAAATAATAATAACAATAAACAAAAGCCCGAATTTGCCATAAAAGTGGCTGACAAAGAAGCCTGAGAACTGAAACAGGTGATGTGACAGCCTTAGTGTTGATAAAATGTGAAACGCGGACGACGGAAATTAAATAAATGTTTAAGTGATGTGTCGGGAGTGACCACACTCCCGCTCTAACAAGCTAATATTAAATTCAACAGTTGAAAAAATATATTAAACAATTTATAAATAAAATACTTTCGGTTAAAGACGAATTTTTTGTATACATGGATTAATTTTTAATACCTTGCACAATATGTGACAAAGAGTATAGCAAGGCTGTGTGTTCACTTTCTGAATTCATTTAACCATGTCCGAGAAACGGCATAATTAGTGCTTGAATGGCAAAATATCTGGTTGCATCAAATTTATACCCGATTAAACCAGTTTTAGTATCCATTTTCATATCACTAATTTAACTCAACTAATTGTAGCTTAATTTGTGGGGTTAAATGGGGTTAAGGATACAAAATGGTCGCCCTGGACCGTCCACGACATTTGATTTGTTCTTATATAAAAGTTGCAAACGAAATGAAAAATTTTATGTATTTATGTGGATTGCACGTAAAAAAATATTTGAAAAAAAATTCCATTAAATTACACGGAATGTAATGAATGTTCGAACTACTTTACGTTACATATATAGTATGGTACGAAATGTAAAAATTATAAATAAATTATTGTTAATGCAAAAATGTGATTTTTCATTAAAATAAAAAAAAATATATTTAAAAAGAACTCAACATGGACGGCTGCACATTTTTTTATTACTAGTTACTAATATATGAGAGAAAGTTCTAACAAAAAGCAAATACAATACAAAAAATGCAAAAAATTGAAATAAAATTCTCTATAATTAATTATCAACAAATCAACTGTCAAATTAATACTTATCAAAACGCCATTCAGAAGAAGAGAATCAACCAACCAAAACACATAAAAACCCAGGACATTAATGAATGCAAATAATTATTGAGGTAATGAAAATGAACAATTAAATTATTTAATTAGTGATAATAGTTGTACATGCACGCCTTCGTGGCAGCGTTTGCAACACCCTAAGCCTACGCTAGCCTGTGTACTTATAAAGCCTTGCTCGTCGTTCTGTCTGTTGTTGGCATTCATACCATTATAAAAATTGAGTTATTAGCTTAAATTTGCAAGAATACTTGCGTTGTGTGGAGGATGGCTAGTATTAAAATGCTTAAATAATGCACTTCCGTCCATACGAGTACTTTCTCTATTACGGTATTTACGCAGGGTATTATTATGTGGTATATTATTACAAGTATCGTGCTGTTCAATGCTTTCTTACTTTAAAACGCTGTATCCTTGGTTTTTTTTAATAAACTAAGGTATATAAAGTTTACCATTCCGTAGGCAACTACCATAAGGAAGCATTAGAATCTTTATAAAGTAAGTTATATATTGTTAATCACCATCAAAATCTGGATCTATAACTGTCTCTTTCAGTGTCTATTATTAAAACGCTTACGATGGTAAATTTTGAAATATTGAGTTGAAATTTAATGAAATTAAAAATGAAATCGATGAGGTTCACGCCCCTAATCGAAAAGAATTTTCCTTTTATCTACAAATATTAACCGATTGATGATTTAAATTGGATAAAAAATTATTTTTTTTCATTGATTTGTCAAAGTGGGCATGATCACATGACAGACATGCCCCCACTTAAAAAAAATATTATTTATAAATAAAAATTATTTTTTAATATTATATTTGTTAAATAGAACCATTTTGGTGGGAGTGTTTTATACAATCATTACATTCTACTACGATTACTGTTACTGTTCGAAGCTATTAAAAAAATTTTGCACAAATTTATAAACAATATTCTAAAAATGGCAGTAATAGATAATTAAAGCTTTTAAGCACACGTGCGTGAACGATCATGTCCACTTTGACGAATTTTTTTTAAACACATCTTAAATGGGTGAGTAAAAATACAAAAATCGAACCAATTTAACCCATTTCCAATAATAAATATAGAGATAAATCGATGTGCGGTTTCGAAATGTATAAAAAGAGAGGCTTAAGGTAGACAAAATTTGTTTATTCCGTTCCGCAACTCCAGAAGAATACGCCATCGCATATACGCAAGATCAAAATAAAAAATTGACCTATTTTTGTCAGCATTCCACCTTCGTAAAAAATACTTTAATAGTTGTTGAAATCGTGTCACGCCAATTTTTATCACATTCGTGCTTAGGCTAGCATCGACAAAATTGCAAATACATGTTTTTACCCCATTTTTGTTAATCAAAAATCACTTCTATGCTAAGTAAGAATACATGTATTGGGTTGGCAATTAAGTGATTGTGGTTTTTAAATAAAAATGAAAAATAAAAATATACTTAAAAATATAACTTTATTCAATTAGGTACTGTCCGTTTTTGTCCTTTTTGGAATTGTTCAGGCATAATTCCATTCTGATCTTTGCTATTAAAATCTTTGTCAAAAAACTGAATTGAGTGTGATTTAACATCACAGAGTTTCCAACCCTATACATTTGAGTCATCACCTATCCTTCTGAATTAATATAATGTTGATTTTAAAGGGGAATTTAGTTAAACCCTTGGCGTAGGTTGTGTTTTGATCAAGCAGACAGTCGTGCATATTTTTTACTATCATTATTATGTATGGGCAATCTGAATTGTATTGTACTGGCACGATTTCGAACTTTGAGTTTGAGGCTTTTCATGGAGCCAACCAATGGTACTTAAATAGAGTTTTTGCCATCGTCCATCATACAATCGTTCATGCAGCCACTTATTGCAGAATATATTCCCTTCTCGTTAACTGAAAAACTTTTACGATTAAAGTGAGCCAGGAATACCAGTCTAGGATAGTCTGTTACCTTGTTTACAATGATGTATACCTTCTTAAAAGCTTAAATACTCATTCGTCTGTCGTATCAACCCCCACTTTCTTGATAATATTCTTACTGAGTTCAAATTCCAGCTGTAAAAACTCTACTTTCTGTGTTTTTATATCTTTGTTAACTCGGATATTTCGGTAGCTGCCCTCGTATCCATGCGTAAATCAATACCTAAAGAAATGAATTAGAGTAGTTTTCCTTAACCGGATGTATTTGATTGTATGCTGTATGAGCAATCATTTACATATAAATACTGATGTAACTTTACGCAATATTTCCCTTTAAGACCGAGCAGTGATTTTGTTTTCAATCATAAATATATACTCGTACTTAAACAAACAGACAAAGAACTTACAAAATAATATGAAGCAGTTCATAAATTGCCCACCAGTTAGGCCAACAAACGACAACCGCACAAGAAACTGTATGATTTGGACAATGAAAAAGTCCCTGGTACGATTTAATTTAAGCAACAACAAAATCAAGGGTGATTTCATATAAAAACTGCTACGGATACTGCCAGCAAATGCACATTTTATGCATCTCTATCCTTACCAAAGGTTTTGAGAAAGCAATAATGAAAAGCAACTTGGAGTAAAAATGTTTTACTCACTATTCGTATTTTTCTACCAAGAAAAGAAAAAAAAAAAAAAACAAGAGAAAAAACAGTAACTACTACTGCTATGGAAAGAGTATTAATAATAAGAAACATGAGGTTAATGCACTTTTTATTTTACTCTTAGGGGATACTAAAGCATGTTTTAGCACATAACCGTACGCACAAATAACAAAAAACTCTGCTACGCATACACACAAGGGGATTTAAGTTGATGTAGGTTGCGTTTAATTTATTACAACAACAATATTTTATATATATGCACACATGTATAGCGTATATATATATGTAATATATAATATAGTAGAAACAAGAAGAGAAACTTTTGCCGTTTTGAACACATCACGACATCACAACAATCACGACAAAAAGCAAACAAAACAAAAAAAAATCTACACACTGTCCCATACTTGGAGTAGAACACACTTTATGCTGATGTGAAGGGTTCTTATTATTCTAAATCCAACGTTATTTCATTTATTGGTGTTGTTGTTATTTATTTTATGGTTATAGGTTTTTATTTGCCTTTACGAGTATTATCCTGAGATGCAAATGCACTTGAAGTGTGTGTGTGCGTAAAGATGCAGCCAAAACCAACTACTTGATAAGTTTCTATAACATAAGTGATATGAAGAGGAGGACACTCTTTAATACCCTACAGCAAGGGTATAAAGCTACTTAGTGGATAAATTATATAAGAAATCGTGCATTGCAATTTAGATACCTTTCGATAACGTCTACAAAGTCAAATAAAAATACTTTTGATAATTGATCGCTATGCAATGCTATGCATATTATGACACTTTTATATGACAACTGTGCGTACGTCATGAGGTACATAAGTCACTTGTTTTGCTCTGATATTTAAATCCTACGGTGTATTTCGAATTCATCTTATCTATCTCAGTGACTTGCCGAGTGTTTGTATACTTGATGAACTGCCATAAAGAAGACGTGAAGAGATTATTATTTACTTGTGCAGATTAAAAGGATATTAAGATGCGTTACAACCACTAATTTATAAGGCTATCTATTCATTAAGCAACTCTTACAGGCAATCCAAACATTGTTATTAATTAATTAAAAATACAGAACTTCAGGGCAATCGCACAGCTAATGGTAGGCTCTTGTAAAAAGTGCAGAGAACAAACAAATAATAAGTGAAACAAGTATATATGGTGTAATCGTAATCTGAGATACCTACCCTCATAAATTATTTTAGGGCGTGGCAAAATTAGTTATCCAATCACTTTGCAAAAAGTTTCAATTTTTCATTCATATAATTCGCAATAAATGCATCGTGAACAGACACGCTTATATGATAGAATTTTATACAAACTCAGTTTACAAGTAAAAAGGTATTGTCTCAAAAAGCAAATCTGAAAATCAGATTCCAGTGTTTGCATATTTAATAATTTGGATAAAATACACCCTCGAAGTGGAAGCGTTCATTATTGAGGGATTTCAAAAGTATAAAATTATTAGAAATAGATTTTCACAGGTTTTTGAACGATATGTTAATTTTTGTGATCGTGAGAGTTCCAAACAATATATGTAGGAATTCACATTCACGGACGGACAGAAAGGCCAAATAGACTTAAGGGAAATTGATTTTAAGCCAAACCTTAAATATCTTCCGTTTATATATACAAAGAGAGGGCGACGCAAGTTCTCGATTACACATCTATTAGGACATCGACTAAGAAGACTAAAGCTTAGGACAAGACTAAGAAGAAGGTTTTGTGCCAAATAAACTTTTTTATAATTAGTGGGCGTAACTAATCTGACCGCGCCCACGTTTCATACATCGATACTTAAGCTAATAAAAAATATTTTTAAGATATTGTAAATTTTAGCTCAATTCTTGTGATTCTTCTGCTAATTTTTTATCGATTTTAGGAGTGCATTAATGCGATTTCGCTCAATTTAAACTGAGACCTACATTCATAAACTAGATGTGTGTGTGCGTGTGTGCGTACAAAATTTCATTTTCATTATTAAAAATTTACGAGACACAGATTCTGCCGGCTCTAATCAAATAATTTATATAGTAATTTTTACATATATATATCTCGCATAATCACGCATCGAAAGTGAATGGACTGCTCATTCCATAACGACTAAATAAAATCTTGTGAAATATTGATCGTGAAACCTATTCTATGATTAATATAAATAGGTCAGTCTTTAATATTTATATTCCGCATAAAATGAACAAGTGAAAATGTTGTAGTTGAACAATCTGAACCATTTAATACACTACATGACATATATTATGCTATAATTAGTGAACGTGAGTCATTGTCACATAACAGTCCCTTCGCAAAAAAGTGAAAGGTTTCTAAATATGGATCGATCGGGTCTTAATTTGATGCAGCCAATTATTTAGCCAATCAACTACATTTTGTTAAAAAATTGCGATTTTTTGGCGTACGGAAACTTATTTATAAATAACGGGAGGGGTCCTAAATATGATCCCACTTGAACCATTTTCAATAGTGTACATCCTTGTAAAAAGTCACACTCTTATATTACATCAAAAAGGCTTAAAAAGTGTGGCCAAAACCTTGCGCACAAATTCACACAAAACAGACAAACGGGCATGGTGGAGTTACAAACCTCCACTCAAACTTAATATACCCTTTGGCACAGGTAGTACAGAGTATGCAAAGCATAAGTAGCGTGCGAAATATTCGAATAGGGTCATTGAACGTCAACCTACCAACCAACCACTCAACCAACAGATGTTTAATATTAGGTTAAACCAATATTAATATCTACTCATACAATGCCAACAAAAAATGTATTCAAAAATTTTTATCTAGAGCTGTCATCTATGAAAACGAGTACAAGTTATGCATGAGTCATATGCCTGCGCTCAACACGTGAGAAATCTAATCTACAACAACACAATGGTGTCTATAAGTAAACTCTGCTAAAGAGTTTACACAACCTAGTTTTGAAAAAAAGAAAAACATTCCCACCGTCACCTGTGAAGAAGGATCCTAAAAGGCATTTACACAAGTGTTCATGCTGCTGCACTCGCTCTCCCCCTATCCTAACAAATAACATTTAAAACAACAAAAGATTTTCAACTAACAAATAAAATAAAATAAAAGAAACAACACTTTCAGCGACAACAGGTGTGTGTGTCCTGGACAGAAAAGTCTTCATTTAGTTACACACACACACATGCTATCCTTTTGGAAGTGTTTTTTTTTTTTCGTATGATCACAAACTAAAGAGAAATAATTCCTTTCCATTGTAGTGTATTAATTAAGCAATTTGGTATGGAAGGTATTTAGTGAAGAACAACAACAAAAATAATAAATAAATTCTAAAAAAAGAAACGAGAAATAAGAGTAGCAACAGCACAATAGGTATAACACCCGGGTACAATAATAATCTCAGTGAAGAGGGTATAATAAATATATAATTCCATGCACAACTTTTAGAGAGAGCTTGTCATACACTCCGTACTATCCGTTATTCGATCACGCTTATTTTCGGCACATCTATGGATGGGATATATATAGATATACATACCAGATAAATAGATTTTTGTCGATTGTGGGCGTGGCTTTTGAGCAATTTTTTTATTTTATAACAAAATAGGCAGCTTTTAATGCTGATCAAGAATGTATATACTTTGTCGGTGTTGCAAAGGGAATAATAAAGGTAGTATACCACCATCTTATGCGGAGGATATAAAAATAATGAGACGAAACGTTTATCCCTTCATACGCTTTACATTTAGCAATTGCTAGCATGATTAACACACCTAATATTTTAAAATTGTAAAATGCTTTAACGGTAACTATTGCATACGACCTATGATTCTACATTTAAAATATCAAGCTTCAGTTCACATTAGGAGTAATTGTCACTTGAATCTCAAAAAAATTGCAAAGAAACACATCTGTGAAACAAACATTATGGGTAAATTTGTTAAAAAAATTTTTAGGTAAAACTTATATTTCAATAAAATGGACGCACGGACATTCGTTTAAAAATGTAGAAATCAATTGCGATCGTTGACGACCTTCAAATTAGTGTATATTTTAAATATATTAGGAGTAAAGTTTCAGAAGCGTAAGATTGGGCCCAATTTTAGTATTTTACCTATTTTTTGCAATTGTGGTATTAAATGGATGGGTTTGATACCCGGCAACGTATTTCCCTTTTTTAATTTTTCAAATTTAATCTCAATCTACCGAGGCTCTGTTGTTTTATGATAACGCACAAGTTCGAATTGACTGAGACGCTGCATTACTGCTCTTGATAGTTTTATATTTTAAATAGAAAATCTGTTACAAGCAAATAATTAATAATAAAAAAACCTCATTTTCTCCCCTTTCTTAACCCCCTATGTGCAGTGCAAGTGAATACCGATTATTCATAGCAATAATACACTTGTACACTTTAATTTATTTCCCGTAATGCAAGTGAGAAATGTATAGTATTTTAGGTTTGAGAGATATTTTTAGAAGAGATGATAATTTTATGACTTGGTGGTTTTTGAGGTTTAACACACACATATACCTTCTCTCTCACACCCACACACACTCATACATACTATTGCAGGAAATGAAAATTATTGTTTTTAGTTTTTGGGTAAATGTAGTTTAGTATGTAAAGCCTTCCAGGCGCCATTGTAAATCACGCACAAATACATGTACAGCCGAGCTAAGCCAGCACAAGTGTTACTTAGTTGTTGTTCTTATTATCATTCGGTGTTCCATTTCAATATTGTATTGAGCAAATGTGGTTTTGGTTACACTGTAACATATTTATTTGATTAACTGCTTAAAGCACACACACACATACACAACTGCTTAGATTGCTTGCTTTGTTGTCAGCCAGCCAGCTTTACTCTTACGTCTGATTATTATCATAAATTAATATTATGACACTTATTATTACCTCTCTAGCACTCCATACTCAAACTCATCCTATTGTATTACCACCACGTAAGACCTTTCCCCTTGAGGGCAAAAAAGTTTAGTATAAATGTGTTCATAAACATTGTATACACTTTGTTTTAATGGCTGGAGGTTTGGAAGTTTGTGCGTAACTATGTGGTGTGTTATGATATATATTCGAATTTCCCGTTTAAGTAGCCCAAAGAGATTTCAGCCAAAGTTGTAAACTCATAAAATCATTGTTGCATTGCAACAATGAAATGAAAAACTTAAGCTGGACTAACGCCAAAACAATTCCATGCATGATGATTGTATTGCTTCAGCAACATTATTCCAGTGATAATGAACAGCCTTACAATTTATTTTAATGGAAATTTTATTTAAATAGACCTAAGAGAGTAACACCTCCCATAAATGTTCCCAAGAAAAAATATATAAAACAAAAACCGCTCAAAATGAATCATTATCGATTTAGTTTCCATTTAAATCATGATTCGTGTAAATATTCGAGCATTATAGATGTGTGTCATCGTGCTAGCATGCTTTGTAACGAGTACCAAAATTGAATTTGACTTAAGCGAAGTCTTAAATACCCTGCACATCTACAAACAAAATGTGGGCGTGACAGATAGCTATTTAGTTTTTTTAAGAGCACACGTAATACTTAAGCTAAAAAAGTTTATTGTAAATTTTGTGCATACGATCCCGTCCACTTTTGGTATGCAGTTATATGCACTACTTATAAATAAGTGGGCAAAATTTCAATTTTCTTGTATTTACATTTTTTTGACTGGTCGACAAATTTTTGTTGAATGTGGGCGTGGCTCTCTACCGAATTTTTCCAATTTATACAGCAACCTGAGTGTAAAAACTAAAAATATATGCACGAAATTTCACCTCAATATCTTAAAATTTTACCACCACAAGCATTGCATTTAAAGAACGGATACACGGACAGATATTGATGCTAATGAAAGAAGGCTCTATGACGCTTTGTTTTGCGAATTTCAAACGAATGACAAACTTAGTATACCACTCATCATAAGTGGAGAGTACAAGGCCTTAAACCTGTCAATGAAGTAGAAAAGTAGCAACAATAACTACAACAACACTTACAGAAGCCTTATTTAGCTGAGGCCAAATCTTGGATACCTGAAGCTTTGCTACATTAGGTTTTTGTCTGAATATGACGTAAAAACAATATCTTGTGGGCGTGATCTTAATGTAAATTTTAACTTATTTCTCTTAACGTCTCGTTTTACTTTTAAAATAAGAAAACAGTAAATTCACCTATTTCAGGTTTTTTGGTGGGCGTGGCCAACAGTTTCTTTCATCCTTAAATCCTCTACCATTAAGTCTTAATGTCGTCAAAGATTGGGAATATGATAGTGTGGTAGGCGTTATAGCGTGATCCCCAAATATACGATGAGCTGAATACATAAATAAATTTTAATAATTCATGAGTAATATTTTGCAATCGATTTTTACACATTTTTGATGCTAATAACCAGCTTTGCTATTGAGACTTCTAATGTTTTGTTGATTTCATGTTGTATAATGCGGAAGATATAGACAGACAGACAGACAGACAAATGGTTAGTTCGATGTGTTGAAATCACTTCAGAATTTATTGCTGAAGCATTTTCAAACATATTGACATAGTGAGTATACCAGCTTCTCCTAAAAACTTAAAGTGTACACAATACACCACTCTTAGCTAATACCATTTACAGGAATTTTTTAGTAAAGTGTTTGTTCAGTGTTATTATACAATGTTGTGAAGAGTGGAGGTAACAAGTTATGAGTCATAGTATGATGTAGTAGATATACAACAAAAACAACAACAACAACAATAATTTGAAATAGTAGTCAAATGAAATGCGGCAGCTTAAAAGGAATTAGAATCAGAAGAAAATGTATTACTTTTTATTAATTAAAAATTAATGAAATAATTATTTATAATAGTCCTCAATTAAAAACTATATTCGTAAGTTCCAAATTCTTATTCAATTTTTGATATAAAATTTATCACATTTTGTATTTGTGATCCCAAACGTTGCATTCCTTTACTTAAATGCATTTAATGATGTGATCGACCATCATCTTTACTCCTGTTGATTTAAGCCAGAAACACTTGAAATTACATTGTAAAGCATGCACAATAAGTTCAAACCCTAGGGATGAATTAAAGTTTTCAAATACAATCTCTGTACATATGTGTGAGTGAATGTGTGCACGATTTGGAATAGAGTTGAAAAAGTTTGTGAAAAAGAAAAATACACAAGAGAAAAATTTATAAAATCAACTTGTATCTGTATTCTACAACTGCTTAGATACTAATCATGGAAGGCAGTGAGCTTCTATATCATTAAGTTTTTATGCAAATTTACAATTTTAAAATTATTGTTCTTGTCGGTTTTTATATTATCTGATATAAATCTGCTCACAAGCATAAATGAAAAAAAAAAGTAAATTTCTTAAAAAAGCATCTTCGATATTAGAAGGAAAACTGTACTTCACTTATGTAATGAAAAAAAAAAAAAAACAACAACAGCAAGGAGGACAAATTATATATTTTCTAGTTTTTATTCATCGCACCTCAGTTATGTAGGTGAATACTAAGTTTGTTACTCCGTTTGCCCATCATCAAAATCAAAGTCCATATGGTACATATCAGCTCCGCATGTCCGTCGATTCGAATATTAAAAATAAATTTAAAAATTTGGTATTTTTAATTTTTTTTCCTTAAAGTTTTCCTTAGAGGAAGAGGGGTTCTAAAAATCGACCACTTACTTTGACCAAATTTCATCATTACATATCAAAATACGGGATCTGTAGCAAATCTCCAAGGACGTTCGGATTTGGCTAATTTGATTCAGAAAGTGATTCTTGTAGGAGATACAATAAATGGTGAGTGTTATAAAAAAAAAACATCAAGCCAAGAAAAGGTGCCGTTTGTTTAACATCAATATTATGCGGATGGATGATGAAGATTTTGTCAATTTGAGACATCAATATACTTACAATGTTACTGATGTCCTTTTTTTACTTTCTTAAGTACATCCCTGCGTTCGTAGATGATATGGAGAAGTGCTGCTGGAACAGAAAGAAAATGAAAATAATCTTCCCCTTCATTAAAAGGCAGATTGAAAGTAGACTTGTGCGGCAGGATGTCTTGCTTTCCTTGTACCCGCATTGGCAAGAGAGCATCAAGTTAATAGTACTTGTAATAAATAAAATATTCACCAAAGCCACACGAACGAACAATATAACAAACATACCAATAATACGGCGGCATACAATACAATACAAAAACTTTAAAGCCAAGGCATGCTTAAGAGTTGGAGAGTATCAAAATCAGTCGCGATGATTCTCCAAAGGACACGTCTTCCTCTGAATGGTTTTACATTTTAGTGTTTGTGGCATTCAATATTTTTACTTGCATTCCATATTTTATTGTAATCGATTTTTTTTGCGCTCATTATTTTTATGTATAACTTTTTTCCAAACATCACAAAAGAAATCGCGTTCACATCACTTCTTGATGTAGAACGAGTTAAAAAAAAGCTTCAGTTAAGTCAAGCGATAGAAGCCTTACACTTTTGATGGATATTATATAAGTAAATGAGCGGCAAAAGAGAAGAGACAGAGCATTAGTCAAGAAGGTAATAGTACGATGTGGGTACATGCTCGATTCCAGTTTCATAAATCCCTAAAAAAGTTAAATTAAAATCTTGCCCACGATCAATAGAATCACTCAATACATTGTTTAGATGTTGGGCATCCTAGATTTGACCAATGCCGCGTATAACTTTTTTACTTGTTATTTTATGGTTGAAACTTTCAAGTAATTAGATCTTGTCAGAAAATGTGTCTTCTCTTATTTTTTTTTCGCTTCTTGGTTAATTTTACGTTTTACACACTTGAAAAATTTAATCTATGCTAGATTATGAAGTATCACGTTTCCATTTTCTGTATATGTTTCTGTTTGTTGCTTCTGTTTCATTTTCGTGTCTTTAATACGTTAAACATGTATTCAGATAATACTCGTATCTAAACGTATAAATATGTACACTCAACTCAACAGGATAAAAGGTGATGTCACTGAGATGAAGTTGTTTAAAAACTTGAGACACTCTTCAAGTTTTTTTATTTTAAAAAAAAAGGAACACAAAAAAATTTAAAAGAAAAGAAACTTCTATTCATACATTGTGTACAAAATTGAAGGAGATAAGATCGTAAGCTTATATCCCTTTAAAAAATCTGTATGCATGTGTTTATGAATTTTTTTCTACTCAATGATTATGATTATGATTCCCTCCTTATGTTCATGAATGTGTGATATAAAAATAAGTGTTTTGGGCAAGTATTGAACTTTCGTAACATAATTAATCTTAAACAGTAATTCTAAAAAAATTAGAAGGAGTTCGAATTCGAAAGTTTAACACAAAGGTACTAACAAAAGGACAGACAGACTGCGACTCAAATTTTGATGCTGATTATGAATACACATACTTTGTATTGGCTCTGCAGCCAAGAATAATATATAACCGAAAATTGTGGTAATTTTTATCCAATTCCAGTTCAGCTCTTTTCAACTCCTTTCCAATTGAGCTATTCTCAATTTTATTAGAGTTATTTTTAATTTCTCTCCGATTCAGTTATTCATTTTTATTTTCCATATGAGATATTTTTAATTTTACTCGAGTTTTTTCAAATTTTAATCGAGTTATTTGCAAAAACATTTGAGCATTTTTTCCACATAAGATATTTCCAATTCTTATAGAGTTCTTTTCAACTTTGATAGTTTTTTTTTTTTTAGAAATTCCATTTGAGTTATTTCCAAATCATGCCAGTTTTTTAATTCCATTTGAGTTATTTTTTATTTATCCATTCGATTTATTTCTAATTCCTATTGAGTTCTTTACAATTCTAAGTGAATTTATTCCAATTCTATTTGAGTTATCTACATATCCAACTCATTTATTTCTAATTTTCTTAAAGATATTTATTATCAAATCCAACTCTTATTTAATCATATCCAGTGGATTTATTTTAATTCCTTTGGAGACATATTTTCAACCCTTTTTGATGTATTTCTGTTTCTAGTTGAGTTATTTTCAAACAATTTGAGTTATATGCTTTGCGTGCAGTTATTTCTAATTCTATTTGAGTTATTATAATACCAATTAAGTTCTTTTAATTATTCAATTATTTTTAATTTATAAAAGTTTTTTATTTCCATTTCATTTCTTTTCCGTTGCATTTGTTATATTATTAATTCTTGATTTGAATTTGATTTTTTTACAATATTAATAAAATCATTCTAATTTAATTTGAGTGTATTTTCAACTTGCTTGAGTTTTTTTTCATTCTTTTGAGTTCTTTTTATTACAATTTACGTTAAAACCAATTTCAATTGGTGTAAAAAACAGTTTGGGGGTGTTTTCCCCATAACTACCTTTTACTTAACATCCATACAAGAGCACTATATTTTTCATTATAAACTGTAATGCTCTTATATTAGATTGAACAATAAAAGTTTCTAAATATTTCCTAATTCCCTATAGATGTGTTGATTGATAAGCCTTTGCTGTAAACTTTATGTACAAAACCCCCTTTCCGCCTCGCCCTCTCTCCGTCTCACTATCCACAATATAATGGCCTCTGCTTATTTAACACATAACCTTTAATAGCTCAATATATGAATGGTATGTATACCTAAAATAACCTAAAACTTTTATATGCACATAGCAGTGAATAAATTGAGTTAAGGGAATGAGTTGAGTATAAAAGCTGGCATTGATTACAAACAGAAAGTGACCAAATAAAGCATGAATCAAACGCACCAGTATAATAATAAAATGTTTAATAGATAAGAGTGCTTTTACGGGGCATTTGTACAATAGCTTGAAATGGCTTACCGTACAATTTGTGCTGTAACTGATATAGAGAATTAACTAAATGACGCACACACACACAAATAAGCAATAAAACTGGTTATTTTGCTTATACGTATACAAAGCAATTAAATGCAACGGTAATGTTTAAGTAGTTGCGTGTGGGTGTGTGTGAGTGAGTTTATATCAAGCTAAACAAATTTAATGAGACCATTACGTGTAAATGATGCTGATGAGGTGAGCATTGACTTACAAACTAATCAGCACACAAAATGAGTGGCAGTGAAATATAAAGAAAATGACCATCATGATACAACAATAATAATAACAGCAAACAAAAAACAAAACAAAAAAAAGTATAGAATCGAATTTACGACACATCAAAAACCTCGTAAACTTGAAGAAAATTCATATGAGAAGCTTTAAAGTGTTATATATATATATATATACGTATGTAATGTATTATACGAGTATAGTATATATAATCAGTGTAAATTGTAAAGAACGAAATTTTAATGCTTAACCGTAAATATATGCTTGTGAGGCAGGGGGTGGTGAATTGAAATTGATATATAAACGGGTAAGAAATGCTATATCTGGCTTAGACCAAATTTTGGATACCTTTCATATTTATATGTAAGTTGAGAGCATGGCATGTATTTAAGTGGGCCTTCCTTTAAGAACCTTTCAAATATGTCCAAAATATCGAACCGAAAGTCCAGGTGTCCACCAAGTAAGGTTTATTTTGGTAAATTATGGGCGTGTCTGCTGTACGACCCCCACATCGATAAATAGGATGATTAAAAATATATTTATCAATTTGTGGGTGATTGTGGGCGTAGGACCATTCGTGTTTAAATTCAATATCTACCAACACCAGACTACGGTCGCATGAATGGAGAGATTTTGAAGCTGACTAAGAATATATAAATCTTGTAGGATATCTGTCGGTAATTCAGACGGAATGACTTATGTGAAGTATATAAAAATACAAAGTCAATGCAAGTTGTATAAAAAACTAAACAAACCTCTTTGTAGGTAAATTTTCTTTACGCACACACACAATATAAGAGTGACCATTCTTCTTAAATTCTTAGTCATTAGTCATCGCATTGTAGTACAGCAGGTTAAAGTGGGGAAAGTAGCACAAAAAAAAGTTATAAAAAGTCTCCTATCTCTATCTATCTATCTTTCTTTCATAAAAGGCTAACGGTTGTAACCAGTGAAGCCTTAAAAAGCCGTAAACTTAATTATTTGAACAACTATTTTAGGCACCATTTCAAACGCCATTACCGAGTAGTAGGCGGTACATTAAAACATTTGTTATGCCGTTGGTAACAGGAGATAATAATTTTCAGAAAAAGTGAATATTAATAAACAGTTACTCTAGATGACATTAAGATAGTGTATTGCTTAAAATTATTTCTGATATTGGGCCGATTCATTATGGATTTGACACGTTTATGAGCCGTACATTCTATTTTATTTTACAACACTTTCAAAATCGAGGGAGATTGAAGGATCTCCTTAAGACAACTATGCGAATAAATACTTTTTGAAAGTTTTTACCCATACGCACGTATTCTAAATTCATCATAAAACAATTTTTATGGCCATAGCTTAAAATGAAATTAAATTAACTGATTTGCTGGAAATGTCCTTCCATACCACACGTATGAATATAAAAGGAAATAAATATATACGGAAAGCTTGGGATGATAATATATTCAGTTTAATTTTGTTGCAAAATAATTTTATTTTGTGCCAGAAGTTTTACGAGCTCTTCTTATTTGTTGTATAATGTATATGTTTGCATTCAATTGAAGGATACTTCTCTGGAGCATTGCTTTTCCAATTCTCTACGGTGATGGTGTGCTTGGACTGTTTTTCCGTTTGCAACAACAGGATTATATAAATTATATCATGATCGAAATGAAAATCTAAGAAATTTAGATTCGTCTTGTGTGTAGTGTTGAAACATGCTCGGCGACAACATTTGAGGTATAAAACTGTATAAACATTCTTGGTTTTTCAAGCAGGTTTTTACTTAATTTAAGTGAAATCGGTGCAAAACCACGCCTAGTATTGGAAGTAGTCGTAATAATAACAAAATTTAAATGTAACACAAATGAACATTTCATTCATAGGTTTATAGAAAATATGTTAGGCGGGAGCATATGACAGATCCTCCTTTGGTGTAATACTGGCTGGTTGAAGTAAAATGTAACAATCGATACATATCACCGTTTACTTATAAATAAGTGTAGGGTGTCCCAGATTTGCTGCAAGTTGTTTGTAGCTTTTTTATATTTTGTTTTTGTTTATCCTTGTATTTGAATTTTCAATTTCTTCTAACCAATTTCTCAATTGAGCATTCAGTTTGATAGTTCATTTCTTTCTTTCTCGTTTCTTTTTAATTTCTCCGATATTAACAATTCTTAAAAAGAATTTCTTCACCAACTAAAAATTGCATTCTATAAAGATTTTACTGTCAGTAGTTTTGCTAAACATACATTTTAGAAATGAATTGAAATGCAATTGCTTAACAAGGAGCACAGTGGTGAAGCAGTAAAATTTTAAGTAAATTATTATTAAATAACAAAAAAAAGGCTTTTCACTATTCCGAGAATGTAGTAATGCATTAAACCTTTTCAGCCAAGTTATTGCAATTCCCATCGGGTCATAAAATATTAGTATTGCTTGTCTAGGTTAAGTACTGTTGATGTCGATGGACACGCTTTTTCTATTGATGGATTTCTCTGAATGTGCTTCAGATCCATTGCCAGTTTTAAAAAGCATTGGTAGTTGAAAGTAGTGAGAAGAATCCATCATCCGGTTAGGTTGCAAAACTTCTTTCTAACCCCCTCAAATACTAAGTATTACCTTAAATTCTCTTAGCCATCTTTTCTCTTCGCACATTATTCAATCTACTCCTCTAGATAAGTACGAAAGGAGGTACTTGGTTCTTCGCTGCATTTTTTAAAAATTGTTTCGATTTCGTTACACTTTAACAAAAATTCCCAGATTTTTTCATTTCTAATTTAAAAGATACCCAAAAATCGAGCTTCTTTTAGAATACAACACTGTTTGTATCCTGCAAATATACCAAATGTTGCAGAAACACTTTTGTAATCGATATATTATAAGTTCGTCTGTCCATTTGAATTTTTGCGCAAGCTACATCGCATTTGTTGAGATATTTTGTTAAAATTTAGTGCAAACACATGTTTTGGCTCCAAAAAAGAATTTATTTAAAATTAATCGAATTGGACCATTTTTAGAACCCCTCCCCACCCACAAAGCTCTATTACAAAGGAAGTCTTTATATGAAAAATGCTTAATTTTAATAACATTTGGCATTGAATACTGATTAATTGATGTCGAAAAATTTGGACTCGATCGGATCATTTTTAAAATCCTTTCTCATATAACCATATTTACAGATATAAGGCACTGTGCCTTATATTTTAAGGCCTCGTGTTTCATAAAAAAATTAAACTGATTATAACGTAATTTGTGGAGCAGCGTGGCTTGATGAGTTTTTTTCTAAAATATTGCCCACTGTCCCGTCACTGCTTAAACTTTAAATTGTTTATCTTCATTTGGAAAATTTGTCTTGTTCACAAGAATTGTATGCTGTACGCAGCGTGTTGTGCTCACACAAACTAAAGTTGCGTTTGAAAAAGAGCAAATAAACGAAAAGAAAAAAATGTCTGCAATTGTGAGTGTACATTATTTTTTTTTGCATCTATTTTTGTGCATATTCTTGGAATTTCCTTTTGATTATTTCTTCATTACTCAGTACCGTACAAAGCTAAACGTTTGTATGTATGGAATTGGTTTGGTTAAGGATAGCTGGACCAAGGTCCTGCCGAATGTTTGTGTGTATTGTGCGTATCTTGAAATGTATCGTTGCTGTGTATCATGTGAATAAATTGCATATAATTGCTTTTGTTGTCTTTGGCAAAATGATATTCTTCATTTGGTATCTGCAGCTCTATCTGGGTATCTGTAGCTCTCCTCTGCTGAATTCATGTTCTGCGGATGTGTGTTGTATTAAATGTGCCAGAAAAGATTTATGTGTTCTTTTGAAAAATTCACCAGGCGCCCACAAAACAATAGGATATCTTGAAACTTGCTGATAACAAACAACCAACAATAAAAAATTCTTTGCCGTGTTCTTTATTTGTTCTCTGTCTATCTTAGCCAAAGCTGACAAAGCTGGGAATTCATTGTCGAAATTTATGCATTTCACCAGGAATGCTCGTTCTTCTACATTCTAACATTTTAATCTGTTTTATCGTTCGGCTACGTTGGAGGATTGTTTTATTATGTTTTTATTTATTTTTTATTGTATCATAAAAGTGTGTGCGCGTGTATGTGTGTAAACGGTAATATGCTTTCAGTACAACTCTTCAATTCAGTTGCATTTTCTATTTAATATGCCATAATTAGATTTTCTGTCTCCTGCTTAGGCTGGCGTTCCCTATAAATACAAAGGTTGTCCATGTTGTGGTCATGTCTCACAAATAAATGTTCTTTCTTCCATTACAGTTTGTTCTACACACCTACAATAACTGTATAACTGTATATAATTTCATAATTCAATACTTGATCATCGTGTTTATGTGGACATGCACGCGTATGTGTGAAAATTATCCTTGATTTGGTCACTCTGTCTTTATAAATTATTCCCTTCGGATTTACTGTGAACGTACTGTATAAACGTGAATGTATTTATTTATGTTACATCTCTGCATTGATTATGTGTTCTGTGTGATATTATTGTATATGAACTGCTTAGTGTGGTGACGGTTTTGACAGTCTGACCCCATGATTTATGAGCATTTTATTAAGAAGGTTCAATAATTGTAGTTTCACTTGGACACAAGATAAGACAGTAAAAGTATTTAAGTGGGGGAATGAATTAAATTAAACTTTAAGGATATTTCCGTAAGGAATAATATTTAAAATGGATCTTTGTATAATATACGTAAACAAGAGTAGAATCCCTATGTAGATGTCTCTCTTTTATTATAAATTTCGAAACAAATTGTAACTATTTGTGAAAGGCAGCTGAGGCTCTAAATAAAGTCTTTCATAAATTGCGATTCAAAGTTTAAATTAGCCATCCATCAATCCATTACTAAGAAATGGTCAAGCCAACAGTTTGTCCTCCCTCTTATTTAGTGCATTCGATTTTGTTTATAAAATATTGTTGAACACAAGCTTTAATTATGTGAAATTGTATGTGAATGCCACGCCTACAGTATACACATTAAAGCATTAATTCTTAACCTTCTTGAAGTTATAAAACACTTTTGACTAAATGAACATTTCTTGGAACACATTTTGACCACATATCACTTCTTTGTTACATTTAATCGGGTAGCTGAGCATGTGGATGCAGATAGATGTCTTCGCTATTAGGTCTTACATAGGAGTCCTTCGTCTAAATTGGCAACTTTAGTACTTAATTGCGTTTTAACAATATAGCGGAATATTTTATTTGCAATAAGGTTTCGGAATACGGGTTAAGAACCAATACAACGAGGTGTAGACTCGGTTTAAATTAAGGTTTTGTTTGTAAATGTATTTCATTTTTAAAAAAATTAATAAAATCGAAAACACTCATATCAATAGTAATCACAACAAAACAACAATTAGAACAACAATAATAATAATCGATGTGAGGTTTATGGGGTCCTCCAGGCGCAACCTCAAACTGCTTTACAAGTACCTAAGGTAGGTGGAAAAAACCATCCGTGGACCAAAACCTAGCCTTTGAGTAGCCGTCTAACACAAAATGAACGATTGCTTTTCGTAACGTGCTGGGCGTCGTCACCAAAGTTTGCTATTATGTAACTTTTTTCTAAAAATTATTTCATTATAATTAATATTTCTACCCTGCACCAATTGTGGAAGAGAGTGTATTAAATTTGTGTGGATGCGGAAAATGTCACACTCACCTTCAATTATACCGATAGATTCAGAGTTAAAATCTGTATCGAATTAATTATGTCCGTCCAAGTAAAATTTGCTCAAGCTACAGGTCGCATTTTTATAAATATTTCGTTGAGAATTGGTACAAAGACATGTATTGACACAAAAAGAAACCCTATTCATAATGGACCGGATCGGACTTTTTTTTAGAACGCCTCCCCATATAAAGTTCAATTGTAATGGAAGTCTTTATATGGTAAAAAATGCAATTCCTAATATTATTAAATAAAATTTACTAAAAAATAGTTCATTAGCTTTATCTTTGGCTGTGCCAAATTTGGATCGAATAGGATTTTTTTAAGAACGCCTCCCCATATAATCATATTTGAAGAAGCAACTTATATGGCAATGCTTCGCGTAAGCAGATAAATTTCAACTAATTGGAGCATAATTTATGGAGCTAAGTGATATAGAGTCGACCATGGCCGACTATAATACATTTATTATATTGGTGTTGTTAAAAGGTTTGTAGGGAGCCGGCCACACCTTTAAATACATTTACATGATCAGCATCAATAACCGAGTTGATTGTCCGAGTGTGTGTACTCACCTTAATAAACATGTTGCAAAAGTTAATTAATTGAAAGATGGGCTAAGTTTCGAATTCTCTTAGTGCATGTATATATAACCATTCAGCACAACTCCCCATAACTATTTCTAGTCTATCTGTGTATTTCTATTTTAAAGTAATGTACATGAAAGCTTTTTATTCTTGTGCTGCCGGTTAAATAGAAAATTATTTAATTAAGTCATTTCTTGATTAGCAAATAATCTCTGGTAAAAAATCAGTGCGAGCGTGTGTATGTGTGTGCGGTAGTGTAAATATTATAAAACATTTCAATGGCCTTGTACATCTTCTATATTACCCAGACACTCCCTGACTTGGTAAAGAACCAAAGAGAGTGAAAAACAGCTGTAAATTACATCAGCTGACAACAAAAATAAAACAAAGCAAAAAAACTATTTTTATAATTGTGCATAAGCAAGTGTTTTTTATAACTGCACTGGTGGGGTGAGGAGGAAGCGTGCCCTTGGCATTTAACTTAATGCAAACGTATCTACATCTGACCCAACACTATTACTTAGATGGCAGAAGAACATGAAGATGTGTTTGAATATATCGTCAAACATAAGCAATATCAAGTGCAAGGATGGATGGTCGGTCAAGAGGGATCTGCACTTAAATTGAATCTACATGTACACACGCTACAAGGACACATGTACTAAATAGGAAAGAAAGCGAGGGAGGATTCATTACTAAAAGTTATTTGTCAGAAACATTAAAGAAAGCAAAATTCATAAAGTGTGCAAAACAGTCTTGAAAGGAAAAAACATCTGAGAAAAAAACCAAATCGCTTGACAACCAAACCACTCCTTTCTAAGGAATTCTTCTATTTAAAGTTATAATACATGAAGCATAACTACGTAAAGGTCAAAGAAGGAAAAACTATTCAAGGTTGTTATTGTTACATTACAAGGAAGATATGGAAGTTCACAATATTCAATATTTCTTATTCTTTATAAAAAAAGCAAGTATAAAAATTATATTTGGCTGAGACCGAATCGTGAATACCCACCATTTCTGCAAGAAAGCTTCCCCAGCAGTATATGTACATATATGCCGTAATTTGTAGGTAATACGAGAAATTTATTTTTAAAATTTCTCCTTATGAGGGAACCACACGGTGGGTATATAGAAGCTAAATTTGGTTTAGGCCAAATCTTAAATTCTCTCCATCGACTTATCGCTTTTTATCGTGGTCGCGACAGTTATATGATTCTATCCTCTAATTATATTTATAACGACGATGTATACTAAAAACAGTTGAGTACGGTTTCTTCTAAATTGCGGGCGTGTCTGTTTTCCGATCATGCCCATTTTCACATCCATGGATGGGCTAATTATAAACATGCTGATCAAATTTCAACTTCACCGTTAAATAGATTTTTGTCGATTGTCGATCTTGACTAATTTTGCTTAATTTAAATAGCGGTTTAGAAACTAGATATGTGTGTATAAAATTTCAGCTCAATACCTCAAAA
Source organism: Crataerina pallida (assembly GCA_949710015.1). Taxonomy (NCBI): domain Eukaryota; kingdom Metazoa; phylum Arthropoda; class Insecta; order Diptera; family Hippoboscidae; genus Crataerina; species Crataerina pallida. The sequence goes on along the minus strand of OX453292.1, from coordinate 9,287,096 downwards.
ATTTATTACCGCGAATTGTAAAAAAGGCGGACACACTAACTTACACGTCTAGATCAACCGATACTTTGATAGATACTTTGTAGAGTGCCTGACGTCTCTCTTTGAGTTTTGAAAATGTAATGACAAACTTGGTATAATACCATCTTATGTGTAGGGCATCGTAAGCATTTTTGTTTTGAACTCTAATAAAGACATGAAAATCGATTCGTTCGTTATGAGTTCTTTGTTACATTTCTTAAAAAAGCATAAAGCAGTATAAGTTGGGGAAAATATCAAAATTTGAAAATTTATCACAACATGTGATGTAATGAAAAAATTAACTTGGACCACTTTCAATTGTTTGGCTACATGAAATTCAACAGAAAAGTATGCATTTAGAATTGGTGGGTAGCAAGAAAGTTTTCGATTCATCTGGATGGATGGATAACTCTACAGTGATGAGAGAGAAGATATATTTTTTTATTTACCAAAAATATTTTATAATTATAGGTTATATCAAAAAAAAAAGACAAAACAAAATCACATCAACTTTGCATAAAAGATTTTACGCTACTAATTAAGCTCAAGTCTGGACAACACATAAAGAAAAATATTACAAACAGCAACAACCCAAAAATAATCATTTTGTTACATTTAACATGGACAGCATGGAGCAAACGTAAATACATTAGCATACAAACAATTTTTTAATTAGTAAACCAATGTAAATACAGAGACAGGGAGCGCAAGAAAGATGGAGGGAGGGAACAGTAAATTGATAGAGCAGGGAAAGGATTTCGCTAAACTGCAAATTACAGAAAAATAACCATGAAGCGAAAGGAGCTGTTTACTCATAAGTGTAACGCACTGCATATGACATTTGAATGAATGGAAAAAAATATATAGAGACCGTGAAAATAATTACAAAAATTTCGTGTATAAAAAATGTGAAATTAAAAACGAGTTACAATTACTCTATGCATACATGTGCCTTCCGCTATAACAAACTTTATGTTAAACATTTTCTTCTCTTCTCTTCTCTTCTCTTCTCTTCTCTTCTCTTCTCTTCTCTTTACCTTTTAAACGTCTACTAAAAGGATCACAGCATTGTTTACACGGGCGTTGTATTATAATTTCAAGTAATCACATGCCATTTTATGCTGCTGCTACTGTTGTACGGGCAGCTTTTATATATTAAATATTTAGTACATTAACGAATTCGAGAGACGTTCGCATTAATAAAAATTATATTTGTATTCATGTTTGCTCTTGCATAGTCATGTATTAATCTTTCTCCCAATTTTTTATTTATATTCTTTTGTTTTTTTTTGTTGCGTTTTTTCTATATAAAAACAAAATCATATTTCTGCCAATTCAGCAGGAAAAAGAAGTGAAATGTTAAAAAGGTTTTCCTCGTGCTTTCAACAAACACTTGATATTGTTGCTACTCCTCATTTTATCTTCATATTTTGTGAAAAAGAATAAAAAATATACATATTTAGCTTTGGGGTCTGCAACAAACATTGAGCTAGACAAAGCATTTTTCTCCATTTGTTGGTTATTTACCTTTTCTTGAAATTTTGTTAGAAAAAAAAATATTGAAATACTTCTGTGCATTGTTGATATTTAGAAGCTTTTAATTCACTCATTAATCATTTTTGTAAAAATGAATTTGTTGAAGACGGTCAATATCGACCGTGAAATACTTTAAAAATAATGAAAACACTATATTACTAAATTTTTTTATCAAAATTTTCATCTTAGAAAAATGATTAAAAAGTAAAGCCTACCTTTAATACAAAAGTAATTCATTTTAACGAGGAAATAGCTTCAAATATTGTAAAAAGTTTACAAAAACACATTTACGTGCACAAAACCGAGCTAAAAGCTGTGTTCCTATCCATTTAATACCTTCGCGAACCTATATTTTAAAAGCTACAGTAATTTTTTAACATGTTAAGAAAATTATCCTCATTCTCATAAACACGATATATCATGAACGTGTAACGATTTTATCGAAACCGAAACGATCATTAACGAACATATATCACGGGATAAATAAAATTTTTGCTTTTTTCGGTGCCAGCATATATAAAAAATGCATTTTATATTTTAGAATATTTAACATTAAGAGAATTAACTGACTTTATAGTTTTTATATTAATATAGTTTATTCTAAAACACGTAATAATTAAGAACACCGGAACAATTTATTACAAACATTTTATTGAAAATTCAATACATATGCTACATATTAAACACTTTTATATTTAATATTTTTTTTTAATTCTTCACATTTATTTTAACTTTTTCAACGTTTTGACCGATTTAACAAGAAGTGAAAAGAAATAACGAATTGCAACAGATGAAAAGGGTCAGAGGAGAACATAACAGATTATTCAAATCAAACTCTCTAATAATGCGGAAATAAATAATTGGTACATGTACATACAATTATGGAATTGTAACTTTGTGAAGAAGAAGAGAACAGGTCAACACTTTAATTGCAGTGACATCTTTGGTGGATTGGGTTGAATTATCTCTCATTTCTCACCCAGCTGTTAATTGCACATATTTCGTCAATTCTTTTCATTTCTTGTTAAAGTTCATTAGAAATTCCACTTAAATAGGAATAAGTATAAAATAATAGAATTAATTATAAAATGTATTAATATTAAACGAATAATACTGTTTAATACATTTTAAAGTGTATTCGCTAACTTACATCGTTAATTTATAAAATGACAGCAAAAAGGAAATAATATTTTACCAAAGGAAATGCTTGGAAAAAGTGGTGCCAGTAGTGTTCTTAAATCCAACTCGTTAGTTCACTCGGTCGTTTAATTGCACTTCCCTGTAAAAAGTGTAAATTAAATTAATAACATTAAAAAAATTAATTTCGGTTGATTATAGTATTATTAAATTTAGTTGAAAGTTTCAACAAATAAATAGAGCAAAAAAAGTAAACATTTTATGTATTTCTCAAGAAAATTTTTCATTGATTCGTACATGTTCGGTTCGTTTCTTCAAAATTAATGTAGTCATGTAATTTCGGCACGGTGCAGGCAGATGACAGAAGCAACAATCTTGAAAAAGTGATAATTTGTAATATGTGTCGAATTTATACACATCGTGGAACTCATTCTTTATTTAATAACTTATAATAATTTATATAAGCACACATAGTAAATGTATGTTTGTTGATATATGTTAAAATTGTACTTTACCTAAGCAACTCCAATACTTTGTTATGTATAAAAATGAAGTAACCTTTGAAACATGAAATATAAAATTGTATGTATTGTAAAAATATTTTTTCCCTGTTTGGTTGTCAGACGTTGTTTGGAATTAATAAACTTAACATTGGTTATGGGCCTTCCACGAGCTCATTTGTAATTGTTTGCAATTCTGTTTGCAATTTTTTGATTAATTGTATTTTTTTTTGTAACGTGTATAAAAAAAAAATATGTAAAATTTTTATCAAATTGAAAGGCTTGACGATGAAAATTATGATGCATGGCATATTCATATGAAGAGCGTACTCGTTCAGAATGGTCAGTGAAAATGTGCTAGCGGCCAAAAGAAGCTTGATCCAAATTTTTCTGCAGAACAAAAGGCGGAATGGATAGTTGAGGATGAAAAGGCTTTGGCGAGCATAATGTTGGGTATTAAGAGTACACAATTGAGTTATGTAAAGAAGTGCACTACGTCTGCTGAAGTGTGGACAAAATGATCAGAAGTACATAAACCAAGAGGTCCAGTTCATAAAGTTGGTTTATTTAAACGGTTAATGGCTCTGAAAATGAAAGAAAATGATAACGTATCTGGTTATATCAACGAATTTTGTGAAGTTGTTGAAAAACTTGCAGATATCGGCATTGAATTGTATGATGAACTCTTAGTGATTATTTTACTCTCGAGTCTTCCTATCGAATTTGAGAATTTCGTGGTTGCTATGGAAACACGCGATAGTCTACCTACATTTGCAGCATTGAAGTTGAAGCTATTGGGGGAAGGTGAACGACGGCGTGATTGTCAAAATGACATTAGTGCAATCGAAATAAAGGAATCACTACATGCATATGCTAATGCACCAGGTCGTGACAAAAGTAAAATGCCAAAAGCAAACAACAAAAAGATAACTGGTAAATGTTTCTCGTGTGGGCAGAAAGGACATTATGCCAATAATTGTTCAAGGAAGTATTCTAAGGAAGAAAAACATAAGACATTTACAATGCTAGCAGCAACAGCAGTATTGTCTAAATCTTCATGGTATTTTGACAGTGGAGCAACCTGTCATATGTGCAATAACCTTTCCATGTTCATAAAGTTTGAAGATTTTAATGAAAAAATTTCACTTGCCGGTAACGAAACTATTATAGCAACAGGGAGAGGCGATGTTTTGTTGAAAGGTGAAAGTGACGTGATACTTAAGAATGTCTTGTATTCACCAGAACTTCAAGGCAATTTCATTTCAATAAGTAAAGCGGTTGAAAACGGTTTATCAGCTCATTTTTACGCCAAAAATGCATTCATTAAAGAAGAAAAGGGTACTATTTTACTTAAAGCTGTTAAGATAAGTGGTTTATTTGTTTGTATTCAAAAGAATGTTCAATATTTATGTGCAATTTCTGATGATAACATGCGTTGGCATCGACGTTTCGGGCATCTGAACTTTCATGATCTTCTGGAGATGTCAAAAAAGGATACAGTAAATGGACTCAAATTTACAAAATCGACTACAGAAACCTCATGTGGTATCTGTGCTTTGGGAAAAATACATACAGCAGTTTTTCCGAAATCCTCGTCGTATAGGTCAAATGATATTTTGGAGTTAATCCACTCTGATGTTTGTGGACCAATCAACATTAAATCCGAAGGAGGCTCTAGCTACTTTGTCACTTTTATCGATGATAAATCGAGGCGCATTTTCGTATATTTTATGAAGACGAAAAGTGAAGTGCTTGAAAAATTCAAATTATTTAAACAGCAACTCGAACGCAAAGTGAAAGAAAGATTAAATGCTTGAGAAGTGACAATGGGCGGGAATATATAAATTACAATTTCGATTCCTTTTTACAAGAATGTGGAATAATAAGGCAATTGACAGTTCCCTATTCACCTCAACAAAATGGCGTTGCCGAGAGACCAAATCGCACTTTGGTAGAAATGGCGCGCTGTACGTTAATATATTCCGGTCTTAATCAATCACTTTGGGCAGAAGCAGTAGCAACAGCAGCTTACTTGCGTAACAGAACTATCAGTACAAGTGGAGGGTGAGATTAATAATATTTATGATGGTAATCTTGAACTGACAAGCAATTTCAGGAGGAGTCAAGATGATTTAGAAAATGATAATGAACCATCAGATATTCAATCTTTGCGTAGAGGTCCAGGAAGACCTAAAATTATACGTACTGGTAATCCGGGCAGGCCGAAAAAGCAGTACAATGTATTAAATGCTGTCTATGTTCCAAAAACGGTTAAAGAAGCTTTGTCAAGTCCGAACTCAGATAATTGGAGAGATGCAATGAAAATTGAATACTCATCTTTACTTAAAAATAAAACATGGACACTGGTTGATTTACCAAAGGGACATAAAGCTATAGGGTGTAAATGGGTTTTTGCGTTGAAACGGAATAATATTGGCGAAATTGAGAGATATAAAGCTAGACTCGTTGCCATGGGCTGTAATCAGCAAATTGGTGTTGATTACAAAGATACGTTCTCTCCTGTAGCAAGATATTCTACGATACGAAGTTTAAAGGCTATTGCGGTTCATTATAAAATGCATATGCATCAGGTAGATGTAACAAGTGCACATTTGAATGGAGATCTTCATGAAGAGATATATATGAAGCAACCAGAAATGTTTAAAGATGAACAAAATCCGAATAAAGTTTTACGTTTGCAAAAATCTTTATGTGGTTTCAAGTAGTCACGCCGCAAATGGAACTCAAAACTTGATTCACATCTTAAAACTCTTGGATTCAAAAATTGTGAAACTGAGCCTTGCTTATATAAAAGGAAACAAGAAGGTGTTATAATATTAATTGTCGTATATGATGACATGATTATTGCATGTAAAAGCAAAAAACTTTTAGAGCAAACAAAAATTCAGATTTCAATAGAATTTGATTTGGTAGACAAGGGCCCGCTATCTGTTTTCCTTGGAATGGAAATCGAACGAGAAGGAGATCTGGGTCCTATATCTATTGGACACCCTCGATATATAACAAATTTACTAAAACAATATGGCATTAGTAATTGTAAAATAGCTGAAACTCCTCTTGAACCAGGTTTTAAAATAGAATGTGATAAAAATTGCAAAAGAGTGAATGCCACAAAGTTCCAGTCTATTATAGGAGCTCTAATGTACCTGGCAATAACAAGTCGGCCAGATATATTACATTCGGTTGCCATACTGTCTCAAATGAATAGAGATCCCCACTTTGAGCATATGCTAGCGGTTAAACATCTTCTAAGGTACTTGGCAGGTACTATTAATTTAAGATTGTTCTATGGTGTAGGTAATGGCAAGCTTAAGGGATATGCAGACGCAGATTGGGGCGGCAACACGATTGATCGAAAATCTTATACGGGATTTCTATATTATTTTGGTGATTGTTTGATTTCATGGGAATCTAAAAAGCAGTCAACGGTAGCATTGAGTAGTACTGAAGCGGAGTACATGGCAATGTCAAATGCAGCGAAAGAAGCCATTTATTTGAAGAGGCTAATAAATGAATTATACAATGAAGATGAAAATCCAGTGGTACTTCATGTGGATAATCAAGGTGCTTTAAAAATAGCATCGAATCCAGTACTTCACAATCAATCTAAGCACATAGATATAAAGTACCATCATATTAGAGAAGTTGTTAATAAAAAGCAGATCGAATTAACATATTGTAGTACGGAAAACATGGTAGCAGATATTATGACAAAAAATTTGGCAAAAATTAAACATAAAAAATTTACCAAATTAATGAATTTAAATAATATGTTTAAACAAAGAATTGGTGTTGAGGAGGAGTGTTAACATTGTACTTTACCTAAGCAACTTTGTTATGTATAAAAATGTAGTAACCTTTAAAACATGAAATGTAAAATTGTATATATTGTAAAAATATTTTTTTCTCTATTTGGTTGTCAGACGTTGTTTGGAATTAATAAACTTAACAGTATAAAGTTTAAACTTTTAATTGGAAAACGCTAACTAGTTTTGTTTGAGAGAATAAAAGTGACGAATATTCAATGAACACAGAGTTTAGCCATTAAAATCAATCACTAGTTTTTATGCTGCGTTATAACTGCATATTTATGCATTCAACAACATTGTTAGAGAAAAATTTCGTCCATGATTGGAAAAACTTATGAAGAAATTTTAGTAATACATTCTTATGAAGAAAGGCAATGAAAATGTTACGGTTCCCCATAAAATGACTTATGCTAAGAGTTAACAACTTTGGTCATTCGGAATAATTTCACTTGTTTTACTGACAAGAATAAATTAAACGTAAAGTTAAACGAAACGATAAGTTTTGTTAAGATTTTTGAAGATTTTGTTTTTTTTTCATTTGTAGTTTTAATATAAGCAGATAAGATGGAGGATGGGGAGTAATTCATGATTTAATGGAGAAATTTAACGCTTGATATAATAGCTTAACTTTACATATCTCATGAACTATGAACTAAAAACTAACTTGATATTTATGGCCCAAGTATGTACTTTCTTGGCTTTATGAGGGAAATTTTTATAAGATTTCATTTCAACTCGCAACTTTATGATAGTAATTAAAAATTTATGCATGAATATATAAATCGTAAATAAAATTGTAAGAGGTTTTAAGATAAAACATAACAGAAAAAAGGAAAACAATAAAAAAGGGATTCGTCTATGGTAAAAGGGCTTTTAAGTTTAGGTTCAAAGCATAATATTATTTCAAATGATTCCGTTTCGCTTACGGAAACCCACCCTCGGGCTAACATTTAATGCATTGAGATGACTTTGTACCTATTTAAGCAAAAATATGTAAATCATGGATAACCAGTCACGTTAGCTGAGCTCAATTTATTTGATTACTCATGGTTAACTATAATCAGGTCTGTTTCTTTTTAATTTTTTTATATTTTTTTTTGTCATTTCCCTATCAATCTATTCTATTCTGCCTCTTTGCACACTACCACGCATACTATTAATGCAAGCACATGGCGCTTGCATGCTAGCCTGCCTGTCATTTCATATTCGTTACAAGTGTTGTCATTGTCAAGCAATTTTGTGTTTTTCGACATTAACCAAAAAATGATTAATGATTACCTTGTTCACCAACACACATACATGCCTATAAATTATGCAAAAATATTCACCATACTGAAATACATTTTAAAGCGATTTGCATTGAACTGAAAATACATTTTTGCAATTAAATTAACTCTTTTTGAAAATGAAAAAAAAATGTGTGTGTATGCAAAAAAACAGCAAGAATAAATTCATTTAATCCGTAAACATTTAATCTTCTCAGTGAAACGTCAACGTTTCATGAGTTTTAAATAAATGACTGCCAGCCATTAAAATTATTAAAATATTTTCCACATTTTCTGCCACATCACGGTAAGTATGCAAAATCTCGCGTACAAATTCAAGCAACAAAAAATAATAATAAATAAACCAATTAAACTCAGCTTAAACCGATTATGAAATGCCCTAAGTGATATATTCAATTGACATCACTAGGATTGTTTTCTTTTTTTTCAATGTTAGTGTGCTTTCAACTACCAAATGGTGCAGCCGTTTTTCATATTTTGTAGGGATTTAAAAAATAAATCGATATGAGTATGAACGGCAATGCAATTAGCGGTAGGAAGTATTTATAAGCCAGCCATCTACATAGTCAGGGTGACTGACTGTTCAACAAAACTTAACATACCTTTTATCATATCCAGTAGTGTAGTAGAAAAAAACCAAAAACAACAAAGTTGAAAATTGTGGAAATGGTGTGTAACGCGAAAATGTTATGTTAAGCCAGTTGGGCGTGTCTGCAATGATATGCAAATTTTTATTGTATGATATGTTGATTTTCTGTTTTACGAACACATATATTTTTTCATCACTCGTTATTATCAAAAAGGTTTGGTATTCATCAATGTCACAAGAAGAGTAAGCAACGTGTAATATATGTGATATTTTTATAACATTTTATCATATTGTTTGAAATAAATAGTACTTATGTGCTACACCCCAGACGTACAAGGTATATTAAGTTTGTGCAGCTGTTGGTAGCTGTTGAACGACTAAGGAGAGATACATTTTTCAATATTTTATTGATCTGATTGATTTAGAATCATTTTTTTAAATCAATCTAGCCATGTCTATGAGTGTATGCATACTTGTGGTCAAACTAAATCCACATCGCATCCACATTTTGACTTTTATTTCCATTTTTCTATTAACAGACGTACGGACAAAATTACCATAGCGTATAACGTTCAAAGCACTTTTTTATTTTTAGGCGACCGTTGTTCAATTAAAAAGTGGGTTGAGATGGACTCCAACAAAATGACTACAAGTATAGTATTTGAAAAATTTAGATCAAATTTTGGCTGCCGATCTCATTTTGCAACGGACGTACGGAAAAATTACTACCACGTATAAGGTTCAACATAAACTACTTTTTTTATACGTTGGTTAAATGAAAGTTTTTTTAGGATTGACTCAGACAATATTATGTTCGCATCGAATCGAAATTCCGACTTCAAACCTCATCTTTTTTATCCATAAATTTTGTCCATTTTTGTTGGGTTTAATAACCGACTCACATTAATGCTATATTTAAAAATATTGCATGTTATTCAAAGCTTGACCCATATAACATTTTCATTTAATTCTCAACAAAAAGTGAATTTCCAAATTTACTAAGCTGCATAAACATGAAACCAGAAAAAATGCAATTATTTTCTTAAATAAAAATTCCTCTTAATTACCTTTCAATCCAAAATCAATGCCCTACCACGCACCATGACAACTAATCTCCACAAAAAAAATTTTTGTTTTATCAAAAAAAAAAAAAAATTATTTATTAGACCATATGTAGGTAATCTACTTACAGCAACATTAACTTAAATAAAAATCTGTGATTATTTATATTTAAGCAAAAATTTTTATCAAGCAATGGTGAGGTGAAGAGATGAGGGTAAGTCACAACAACGAAGACGTCAATAAACAACGCACACATATGATGCAAATATTTTCTAATTCCAGCCTCACACACAACCATTCATAAAATCCTGTCTTTATAGCCAAAATATATTTCGCCTAAGTACGGCCAAGATTTTTGAACCAGCATTAATTTTTGGATATATGAGTAATAAAAAAAGCTTATGACAAAAAATAAGAAGAAACAGACAGGGTGTCGAAAACCGTATTCTTGCATATATATGAGGGTAAATTATGTAGATATAGAAGAGAATAAACCTTTTTGGAATATTATGCATATTTTGTCTGTAAAATATGAAATAGCTTTCGCAGTGAAAGACTTAAAATAATTAATCCGATAACAGTGATTTGGCACTTGCTGGGGACAGCAATATGTACAGGACAAAAGCAGAAAACATGAAGTGTTTAATTATTGCTAGATATAGTAAGAAGTGTTTGGTAGAATTTTCTTAGTATTGCTATTGTAAAAAATGACCTTTATTAAGGCTTCAGTTAGTCAGCATTAATCCTGGTGTTTAGTACAAACATTCATAACATTAGAGCAGAAATGTTTTCACCTTTTCAGAAAGTTTTGTAACACCAAACACGTTAGTATAGACAATGTGAACGAAGCCACTTAAAGGCCTTAAATAGGAAACAATTTCCACGCTTTTGGACTCCATGTAACCTTAATACCCTCACTGAATGGAGAGTTACGATTGCGTTTATGCCCCAGAGTCTACCACGTCGTATAACTAATTTTATATTAGACGCGCACAGTGCTAGCAAAAGTTGAAAAAAATTTTAATTTGTTCACTTTTCGTGATGGTTCTTATTTGAATTAGGTGAAATCAATTGAGAGCCACGTCCATAAAGAATAGTAGCCACAAAAATAAAAGTCCAAAGTTGAAAGTTGGTGCGTGGGTGCGATGGGCGTGTTCGGTCAATTTTCGAAAAAAATTACGTGATTCGAAATTCTCTATTAAAGGGCCGAAGGTATAACTAAAGTCGTAGGTTCGATTCCCGCAGTGAGTATCGAGCCCACGCAAATTTTTAAATTAAATTCTATCTCAGGGCAGTTCTCTCCTTAGCGGTGATTTCAAGAAAATTTGGCACCTGCCACGCCTATTTTTTATAACCTAATTATAAAAGTTATTTAACTTAAATTAAATTTTTTCTTTGATTAATTTTTTCTTTTTTTTTGTCAAAGTTTCGCATTGTTCCACCATTTTGAAAGCCGCCCGCCTTTTCGCAAACCACACATTTTAATTGTCCTATGAAGCAAACAAATAAATACATACATCAAGCATGTCTTTAGAAACACTTCAATTTAATTTTATTTAATCTAACACATGTGACCACTGGCCAATAGACCTTTCAGTCCTCCTTCGGAATAACAAACAAATAAATAGTTTTTATCATTATTGTAAAGATTACTTATAGCAGAGTGGAAGAATAACGAAAAAATCAATACGAAGCGAAAGATTGTAATTTATGGCAATTATAAATACTGGCTGTGTGGGGGGTATTGTGTGCATAAAGACCAGAGGACCGTGAATGGTCACGTGTTAACTTAATTCAAACAAGAAACAAACAACAAAAGCTAAACAAAATGATAAACTAACTACACACACACACACACACACACATATATATATATATATAATCTTCACTTGACGACGCATAAGTTGCTACAGAAATTTATAAAAATAGTGGAAAATTGTTGGGAATTGTTGTAGAGTGGAGTGTAGTCGATAGCACAGTTACTTACACAGAATATGCGGCATTTGTCATTTCCGCTTTTAGTTTGGCGGCAGTTTTTCGGCCACTCCTGGCAGAGATTTATATTAAGTTTCTATTAACACAAAAGACAATTTGCGATAGCGTCCTCTTGATGGTTGGGTTAGAGGAGTGTGTCACGGCTATTTTTGTTATTGTTGCTCGTGGTGTTGGTAGTTCACACATACTGGCCTGCGGTAAATATATCCTGCCTACAAAGTTACAATTTAAATGGCGATTAAATCTACTCTCCAGTGGCAGTGATGAATGACCAGAGCCTGCTAGCCACTCAGTCACCACCCTGTGACGGTGAAGTGGAGTGGGTAGGAGTAGCAAACCGTAACGGAAGCGCAATCATGTTAACACTTTTGTGAGCTAAGGATAAGCACAAAACGTGTGAATGTAAATTAATTTGCTAGTCCCTATGTGTTCGCCAGGAAAACCACGTCATTTGGGGTATTGGATGTGAGAAGGAGTCCTAACGGTTCTTTTTTTTTCGATTATAAACATTTGACAACAAAAGCAGCAGCCACACACATTCGTTCCTCACGCTTTGTAAAATTAATGTTTTGTTCGTTCGTTCGCTCGCTCGCTCGTTTGTTTGTTTGTTTGCTGTTGGTTTGTTGTTTTTTCTTGCAACTTGAAGCATTCATTATATATTGTGTGTACCATATATGAGCTTGTGTGAACATGCATACATGTCATGCATAAAAGTATTGATTCATTTCAATCACTTGCAGAATGTGTCATGTCATTCATTTATTCATTCATTCGTGCCATTCGTTTCAGTTGAGTTCTGTTCAGTTGTGTTCAGTTCAGTTCAGTTTAGCCGAGTTTTCTGTTCAGGTTCAGGTTCAGGTTTCATGTGGCGTCCGTCGTAATGCAAATGCATGCAGACACCCGAACGCCAAGTGCAAATTTAATTTAGTTAATTGAAACAATTTGTATTGTATTTATTGGCGTGCACACTCACACGCGCACACATACATGCGCACATGCATACTTACGCAAATACATGTGAACGCATGATTATCCTGGTAAACAATGGCAGCAAAAGAGATTTCAGTTTGTATTAACAACAACAACAACAACAACAACAACAACAACAACAACAAAAATATACGTAACAAACGAAAAATGCTTAATACAAAAGCAATGAATGACTAAGAGAAACAGAATGAATATTTCACAAACAATACAATTCAATAATCCTCACACACACATACACGCACATACCCACTTACCCACACTACCCCAACCAATTACTTATACTCCTACAATGTGAACGTGAATGCGGAATACCGAAAAATTCAATTTTAATTCATTTCGATTCAATGTTGTTTTTGTTATTGTTGTGGTTGTTGTTGCAGTTCATGCATAAACTGACTTTATAATGTTTGGCAACAAATATTTCAAATATTTCTTAAATCTTTTACATATCACAACATCTTTCACTTACACTCCGTACATACCCATGCACATACAAACACAAGTGTGTACATGCGTGCAAACAGTTCACCAAGCAAAATTGAGCAAAATAAGGAAAAAACTTCCATTAATTTACTATAGAAAACAATTGTCTTCAAGCAATAAGGTAAAGGGAGACAGCTAAAGGTAGAGTGAGAGAGAGGGGGGAGTAGTGGTATTATAACAGAATTTACGTTTAAAAGGATTTTCTATTTGTTTAGTGTTAAATCAACATTATTTAGTAACTCATGCATACCTAATGATACCATCATACACTCACGCCCTTGTCGATATACAAATATTTTCTTAAACGTAATCTCTTGTTTTGTATGGGTGTAGATGTGCCTGATGCAGCATTTAAACTCTTACGCAAATATTGCAATTTGAGGCCTCAAATATTTTCCAAGTTGTGGTAGGCAGACAGCACGTATAAAAGCATGCATGTATGATATGTATGTGTGCGTAGGTGGGTAATATCCGTAAAGAAGCTTTCTCAAAATGTGTGCAATTGCTAGCCAAAAGGATATTAGAAAATTACTGCTGTCTGTTCAAGTAAAAGGAAGTTGCATAGCTTCCTTATGTGATCATACGAAGAGGCAAGGAATGGGCTCTTAAACAGGGGCCTTCTGCTATAATCGAGTTTTGTGCAAAATTTCATAACCGTTTAAATACAATACTAATTACGTTCTAAACATATTGGCAAAAAAGAAAATTGCAGTACTTCTGAGTGTCTAGAGTAGAACTTCTCTTCTCCTCCTTTAAGCCTCGAACTATCAAATTTTAGATTTACTGAAGTGATATTTTAAGTCATAGTCCGACTTATGCGAGTAAAAATTCGAAATTATTTCCATAATTATACGCAAACATGTGGGCGTGGAACACACCTCTTAATAGTGTTTGTAATGCTCATCACCTTTCACGTTGGATTCTGCTCAAAAAAGAACGTTTTTTGTAAATTGTGGGCGTATAAATATTCCGACCCCGCCCATTTTTTGCACATCGATTAAACAACTTAATTATAATATGTGTTTTATTTCGTATCTTAAATTTATCCCACTGATGGATAGTATTTAATCGATTGTGGGCGTGGCTTTCAGCCGATCGTTCAATCGAACTGCGTACGGTAACCATAAATGTCCGTTTAAGATTGTTATATATTTGCGACCGAGAAAATGACAATATATGGACCCACAAACACACGGAGGAACGTATCTAGGTCGATTGTAGTATAAATTGTGCAAGCGGTGTAGAGTGACCCACCATTCCCACCATTCCCACCATTTTCATTTGTTTGCAGTGACTCTCTTATTATAAACTGAAACACCCAGTCTACAATGTTTACTCATTCTCGACATGAACGCTGCTGCCATCCATACTGTGAGCACACTCATTTTCCATTATTATGTAAAATACTTTGTAATATAATGCAACAGAGAGACACTCCACTGGTAATGCCTAAAGTAAATGTTAACAAAACAATGTTGCATTTATGTGCAAGCAGCAGTGGTGGTAGTAGCAACAGCTCTAATAGCAACAACTGTAAAAACAATAAACGTTAGGTAATTCTACATAAATATCGGATATATGTGAAAGCGGCTTCCTCCCCAGATGCTGTATAATGCCTCCCACCTCTCGTAGAGGAAAAAACTTTTCCTACTACTCGAATACTGACGCTGTTGTTACTTATGGCTGGCTGTCACTCATGTCGAAATGTGTTGCAACACCTACACCTTGCAACAATAGAACTATTTACATATGTTGGTGTGTTGGAGGGATGGTGGTTGCTGCATACAGTATAAATAATGCTCGAGTGCGTATAAATTTGTGTGTGTGTGTGTATGTGTGTGTGTTGAATTTCATATTGAAATGAAGAAAATTTTAATGAAAATGCAGCTTATATGTCACAAGTGATTTGAATAACAAAAATTTTCAAATTTTATAAAAACACCTACAACCTAACAAAACAACACATAACAGAAAAGTAAACTTTATCGGCAAGCAGCAGCAAAAACACAACAAGTATGAATGAAAAACAAAAGGAGTTTTTAGTTTAAAAGGATAACCATGTAAATGGTGTTTACTCCTGAATAAACATTAACCTGAGCTCTGGAGAAGCAACTTTAAGGGTTTAAGAGGATTCCTTTTTTTTTTTTACCAACACAGTGTTTAATATTTTTTTTAAAGAATACTTGCTTATAACAAAGGATATTTGAAAAAAATTGTCGTCTTCAAGGGACACAATGAGAAGCTTAAATAATTATTTGCGTTGTTGGCAGAAAATAATAAAAATAAAATTTTATGCGAGAATTTCCTTTTGCGTTTGGCCAAAAGCAAACATATCAATAAATTGTCTTAAAATGTCTCTCATAGCATCGAATAGAATGGAGAAAGTACAACATGGACAAGCAATGTGTGGGGAGGAGCCAAGTGATTAAGATGCTAAGATGCAAGAAAAAATGAAAAATAAAAATTCCGTCCCAACGACTACCGGTTAAGACTCACAAAATTGAATTTCATTAATTTGTTATCCCTCCCCCTCTCTCCTTCTCTCTCTTTCTCGCTCTTTAGCTTAATGGTCTTTCTCCAAATCAGCCAATAACACCTACTTTTCTTAAGTGAACACACACATCAATGTTAAGAAAGTAAATAAAAAAAAAAAGTCTGGTTAATATTTATTTTTTTTAGTTATCTTTGTTGTTGATGGACTTTCGTCTAAACAGGATGTAACAACAATTGGGCGCGGAAATAACACTAAAGATAAAATAAAATAAAATGGCTACTCGTTAGATGTTTTTCTAACATTTTCGTAGTTTATTTAATTCCGTCTCTCTGTGTACTACTCCATACATACATCGCCTTGATTAAACTTTTTCTGTATTTTACAAGTTTTCCAATAAAAGAAAGAAAAAATGTGTTGATTGTTCAGGCACTTGACACTCAATAAAGTCAATCGTGTTAAAGTAAAACGAAATTACATGAAGCTAGAGGAAGAAAATAAAATTCACCACTTACATGGAATCTTAAACACCCTATAACAGTGAGAGGCCGATTGAATAGGAAGGTGTGGTAAGAACCTGATTATGTTGTCGGTTTGGTAGAGTTTTTTGCAAGTTGTGGGCGCATCTGTTTTATGGCCACACCTACTTTTAACACTTCAACAGATAACCTACTTATAAATATGTTCAACAACATTTCAAGTTCATAGTTTTACTTTTGTGGCTTGATTTTGGTTGATTATGGGCGTGACTTTTATCCAATTTTGTCAAATTTAAGTAGGAATCTACATACAGACAGATTCAACCACGCCTAAAATTGACGAAAATCGCTTATAGTCGCATAAAAAACACAGTGTAAATATTTATAAAAATGCCATTCATGTACCAAAATTTGCCCACGAACAAACAACTTAAATTGAAACATGGGAGTAAATTTTAAAAATAAAAAAAGTCGTAAAGAAAAAGTTCTGATATTTTGGTAAAACTCTGTTATAGTTTAGATTTGAAGTAGTCATCATCGGCATCATAAGCATCCCCTCTCTGGTGTTGTAAAGTATGTTTGAAGTGTGCTTATTAATTTCTTGTCATAGACTTAGCACGTGTCCAAAATCTGTTTGTCTGTGTCATGGTGTATAAAATGTTCCTATTTTTCTATATTTTTTTTCTAATATTTCTTTAGCTTACTACTCTCAGAGGTTATTGTATCAGTCTGTCTGTCTGTCTGTCTGTTTTCGTATTACTTAATACAATCGTGAACATTACTTTATAAAAATAGAAGACAAATACGATGCTATTACGTGTTTGTCTGTGTGTGTGTATGCTAAAGCATTTTGGGTATGACTACTTGTCAGATTTATGAGCTGTCAATGTTTTAATGTTCAGTTACATTTAATGAGTCTTAAGAAAAATGAATTGCAATTAATAATTATGTTCATATTGTATTACATGTTTGGGGGTATCTCACACTGCCTTGACTAACCGAATGACACTTGTATGAACCGATGCTGTGTGTGTGTTAAAACATAACCACATGTAACGATGTTTTCATGTGTGCGGTTAATTTGTTTGTAGCGTGTCTAAACATTTTCTTCACATGCACAAATATTTGTTTTTATGTTTTAATGTGATTCTAATACTTGATTATTTTTACATCATGAAGACATATTTATTGTGGTTGGAATTATACTGAAGCATGTGAAAGATTTCGAAAGAACATTTCACATAACATGAAAGGTATACTAAGTTTGGTATTCCATTTAAACAAAGGCGTTAAGTACCTTACTAAATATTCATATTCTTGATCACCATCAAACGTATCAGTATGTCCGCATTCTTAAATGGCACAAATTTAGATACGCACAGGTCTTAAAATCAATTGGATTAAATTGGTTGTGGAGCCACGCCCACTATTGACAAAAATCTACCTATGTTGCACAAAAACTGAAGTATAAAGTTGAAATTTATTTATTAACCAACCAAGCAATGTAGTACAAAAGAGTAAGTTTTAGTATATCAGACAAGCCCACAATTATTATATTATGTGAAAATTAAAAAAAGTGTCCTCTGAAGTTAAATAATATATAATGAGTCCGTCTTGCGCTGTTTTTAAGAGTGGGCGGGATTAGAATAACACACGCATCTACTAAAATTTCTTGTAGGAAAAGATTTTCATAATTGAGATTTTGAAATTCTTATGATGAGTGAAAATGGACGTGGACGAAGTATAGACACGCCCACATTTTATAAAAAAAACTTAACCGAAACTGTGCAGAATCCGACCAGGTTTTTAAAGCCTGCATTCAAAATGGTTGTCTCGCTGCTGTATCTTGTTTCTCTTGCACTTCCTCTAAAATATTATAAATTACATTTCGTGCCATTTGTACTCAAGAGTTGTCATTAATTTAGATTATCTGTTAACGTATATCTTGGTCGGAGTTATAAAACTAAAGTAAAAAAAAAAGACCAGTTGATGGTCATTAGTACAAATAAGTTTTTAACACTCTCTCTCTCACTGTCTTGCATGTATTTTAAACTTTTGTGTTAATGCGTCAGACTAATTTTGACTAATTGCGGGCACTAATGGGTACTATAAGCTGATCAGAGGAAAGCAGGAAAAAGAATGAACAAAAAACATGAGAAATATAGGTTAAAAGAGGTCAAGTTCTTGTACCAATGCTCCGCTAATGTTAGACGAAAGTCTACCTAAAATTCAACTCGCTATATAATTTGCCACAAATGATTTGTGGGCGTTTACAAAACTACTTTCATGTGAGTAATTATGCACCAAACAACATTATTGTTATGCTTGAAAGTTGACTACACATAAATCTTTACAGTAATGTTAAAAGTGAAATTCCACTTAATAGAAAATCTAACGGAAATTTGACTAAGACATGAATTCAACTAAAATGATTCAATTAACTTTCATATGAAATATTATGGCTTTAGAAGAGTCTCTCGCTTAATACAAAGAAAAAATATTTGTAATTTTTTAATATGTAATCAACTCGTCAGTTGGGAATGCTTTAATGCGAAAGCATCGTGGTTTTTGGTACAGCTTAAAGTTGGAGGGAGGGCAAAGAAGAGGGCGTACTATTGGTGAATATTCCGATTTAATCTCAGCAACGTTAGAAAAATGGAAAAAGCTTCTTTACATAAATTATTCCAGAGTAGGACAAAGAACTTAAACACAGCCGTGACTACGTAAAATTAAAGCTCCATGGGAACCACAGAATAAGACTTCGATGTTTCCGTGCTTATATACATCGGTGAAGTATTTCTTGAAGTTCTATTTTATGTCCTTTTTTAAATGAGAACGCGGTATTCTGTGAGGCTTTCCCAGTTTTGTAATCGACGTGGTCCGGTATTCGAATACTATTCTGATTGATATTGACATCATATGAAATAACTTTATGATTGCAAATTCAAATTAAATTAAAGTTTCTTATTTAATATCATATACGGCGCACAACAAATTTTTGCACAATTCATTTCATCTGGGGATCAAATGGAAGCGCTTTTCTCGTAAAATACGGTTAGGTAACAAAACTTATTTGATTATGGATTAATTGGCAATCAGAGTTTAAAAAGTGCCTTTTTCTTCGGTTTTTATTTTTGCTAAGTCATCTGAGTTGTCAGAAATTTTCCCAAAACAAAAAAAAACCCTTTTCCACTTAGGCACCAAAGGTATATTTGTCTATTAAACAGACATGTGAGTTATCATGACAGGACCTAAAGGCAAAATGCAAAAAATTAAGCAATTACGTGGAAAAAATAAGCACGTAAAACTTTTTTCAATATAAAGATAAATACCTTGGCCCAGCGCATTATTAACAAACAGATTTTAAGTGATTAGACAACAAACAATCCATCATTAGGCGAGATAAGCGGAACAGCAGCCGACATAAGCGTAAAGAGTGAAGAATAGACGATATTTAGATAAAAGCCCATCAATAAACGCAATATACGGATAATAATAATAACAAATCAAAGTGAAAGCTGTGGGCATATGGATGAATGTTGAAGAAAAGTAAAAGATGTAGGCCAAATATTCGATACCCTACTCTTTTAAATCAGAAGAATGTGCTTAAATTTTACGCCAATTGTTCAAAGTCGAGAGGAGCTAACGGAACATTATCTCTAGTATACCTCTACATCTCTAGTATACGCTACAAAAAGGGTGAAGGAAGTCAGTGAAGAAAGTCACGTACTGCACGTATGAGTAAAGAAATTCTCACGGCCATACATTTATCATTAAATTGAAAACAAATGTGTTAAAGAGTTTCATGTAATAAAATAAATATATTATTTGACTCAAGGAAACGCCCACACAATGTTACAAGATACACACACGATAATAATATTTGTAATATTGATAAAAAATAAAAGAATTAAACTGAATTTAGTTCGACAATTAAAGTATAACAAATTGAAAGAAATTTGTCAAATTCATTGAGAATAATAGCAACGGAGTTGTTGCTTCCTCAAGCGTGCATCAGCGCATTCATACCACTCAAATCATTTTGACATTCAACGTTCATAGTGGTCAACACACGCAGTGTCATCAATTATAAACATTCCTAACATCATTTTAACGGCCACCTACTGCGTTTCGTTCCTGAGGCTTACCATTACAGTTTTTTTGGTATTACGGTGCCAAGCTTATTACCACCATTGTCGCTGCTTCGCCTTAATGAGTTTTATATTCAAATGAGTTTTTTTCACTCACATTTTCTTTATTTAAAACCAAATTTAATTGAAAGTTAATTTTAACGGCTGGAAGAAGTGATCGATTTATATATTTTTTTGATTAACTGTTACTTCGCTTAGGTATTTAGAATTCAGAGATGTTTATCTATTGGGTGATGGATATTAATAGGATGATATACAATGGTTCGCTACAACTTATCAATCATTGTAAAGATAGTTATCGCTATAAACGGGTTTTCTAACATAATTTGTTTACTAAACAGCTAAAAAAACTTCGTTTGTGATTTATGAAAATAATTTATATATAAAGCCAAGCGCTACGTGGTGTAATGCTCTTCTCATAGGTATCTAACAGAATCGCGAGGGGAGAGAGAGAATAGAATAGAAAATTATTACGAAAAATGAATCTATTTCTGAGCAATGTTGCGTTACTCTACGTCGTGTGCTTTAGAGGGCATTAGGCTACGCTACGTTATGTTGGGCGTGTTGCATAACTTTGATCTATGTTACGCTATGCTATACTATGTTACGATGCCTTAAAATGTATAGTCCTACGCTACGTCACTATGCTTTATGTTGCGTTACAACGCACTGTGTTACGTTACAATGCAGACCTACGATAAGTAAGTTACTCCACAATGTGTTACGTTTATGATGCACTAGTTTACAATCAGGTAATTTTATATAACGCTGTGTTACGTTATGTTACGATATTTCACATTGCGCTACGCTACATTTTTCTGCGTTACGCTGCATTAAGTTGCGTTACGTTGCACTACGCTGTTCTACGTGCTTTCTTTACTAATATATGTAGAGTAGATAGTAGCATTAAAACTACCTGTGCATCAAATATTGCGTAAGGAGTCATGTAAAAAATGGGAATCTAAAGCATACAAGTTAACTTGTCACCTAATTAACGATAATGTCATGTAAATTTTATGCAGATACTTTATAATTTGAAGTGTCTTCTATTTAAATATTTTGTAGTAAACTTGTTCCCTTCTGTTTTTTATACACGAAAAAGCTTGCTTATTATGGTAACAACTTTAACTTATCTAAATTATTTATAACACTTTAATAAGCCTCTTACCTTAAGGCCTTTACCACTCAACGCCGAACGTTGTTTTCCATATGTTAAGCCCAGGCTTTCAATTTCAGCTAAATATGTGTGTGTGAATGTGTGCCTTGTAATCCTCAACATATTTGACGTGCGTAAATGTGTGCGTATATAATCAAATGCTTAAATTAGCATTTAATTAAATTTAGATAATACCACAATTTGACTTGTTTCGCATACATTTCATATAACACCGTGCACAAATGCATGGTTGGGCTGTAAGTAAATTCCTAATTTACAAACTAAGCCTTGCCACAAAAACAACAACCCTTTTTTTACCGTCAGTTAGTTAGTCAGTCATTCAGTTAGTTAACCACGACTTATTCAACACCCACAATTGCACACAAATAATTGTCGGCGACAACAGCAGCAACAGCAACAATTGAAATGCATTCATTTGAGTGTGAGAACTTGACTTCCTGGAGGGGAGATTTTAGGGAGTATTTATGTGGTAAAGTGACAATTCGGCATATGGGAGATTCGATGTCATTTTAATGAAAATATTTTTACATGGAAGGGAAAGCAGTGAATAGGAAAACTTTAGATTTTTTCGCTTAATTGCTTCAAAATATTACTAAAACAGAGTTTGTATGGTACGAGTTTTTATTCTTCTTCTTCTCCATTGCTGACGTTACCCGCTTAAAAACTCCTCCATTAGTTTGTTGTTGAAATAATCACGGTCGCAAAAATGAAGTAAATTTAAATTTAAATTCAAGAGTCGCACTCACAATTAAGAAATAATCTGTCTTGTAATGACTGTGTAACTGAACAGTAGAATATTGCAACAAATAGGTTTTTTATATATGGTTTTTTTAAATTGTGAAGGTACCATTAGAGACCTAATGAAGTATGTGTATACTTGATCATTCCGAGCGCAATTCTGATCCCATCTATTAATTTTCCGTATTCGTCCTTATGTCTGTGCTGTTGGAAGACTCAATGTCGTTAGAAGTACGATAAAATATTTTAAACTGAAATTTTACCCAATTATTCTAAATTCAAATTTTGCACTCGGGTTTTACTTGAAATAAACGTAATCCGGCAAGAGCCACGCCCAAAATCGACAAAAATATCTGACAATCAGCTACTACAGCTATTGAAATTTAGTATTCATAGATATTTTAAAAATAGGGTGCGGTCGTATACCAGATACGCCCACAGAGAAGTTATAGAAAAGCAAATAATTTATCGATGCCATTAATTTTAATTATTTCATTTAGTGTCATTCTGGTTTATTAGAGAAATATTGCTGCTTTGATGTCTGATTTTTGAATAAATCTAATATTTGTCAATAACAGCAATAATTATATAAAACTCTACCAAAATTTAATATTCCATATGAAACCACATTTTTAAGTTTTCCCAAAAATCCTCTATACATAAATTTATGAGGCTACTATTGGACAAGAATTGTGTTTTTTTTTTCAAAACAAACCCAGAAAAGCATAAAATTTTACGATTTTCTGTTATTAAGTCTCTCTCTGTCCCTCTCTGCCTCGGGAAAAACAATCGCCTTACGTTAAGTTTAATACATTCATGAGGACTTTTCAATGATTCGTTTATTAGGTTTTCTATCTGCCTTTGGTATGTTGGGGTATTGTACGTAGAGCTGCAGCTCTTTGCAATAATGGAAAATCTAATTTTCGCATTCAAACTCTAGTGAAACAAACATAAACCAATTTTAATGCCTGTGTGCCTCTACCCCAAATAAGCTTCACAATGCATTTTTAATCTCCACAACGAAATGTTTTGCAAGTGACTATTTCACATATTTACACCCACACCCACACCCTCTTATGTTTTATACCAACCGAAAATTTTGAGCAAGAGAAAGGTGTCCCGGGAAAATTCTATGCATGAGAAAAGTTTTTTCTTCTCTTATGGCTGAAATCGTGAAAATGAAATTTGCATGCAAAACATCTACTAATGTGCGGTAATAACCATTTCACAGGATACTTTGGACAAGTTATTGTCAAAGTTGAGTCCTGTTTGTTTTACTTCAAGAGTATTTTATGTAAGTATATATCACGCTTAGTAATTTTGAGTCTCTGGCTTGACTTTTTATTTGTTTTTCCTTTTTTCAAGTTTATAAAGGATCTCATTTGCCACGAGGAAGCGAATGTTATGTTATCTGAAGACCAAAAATTTCATATAAGTTTTCTTGTTAGCATTCGAAGCACTTAAAACAAACCCCTTGTCCCGGTGGTTGGTAGAAGGTATCTCATATGTTTTCTTTGAGAATACTTCCTAGTGATAAAATTAACTAAAAACAACAACACTAACTATAAATGTAAATTATTTTAACGAAATTACTCGAATTTTATTTAAAGGTTTTCATCACATAAAGTTTTCGTCAATGCTAGTGATGATAGAAGCGTCACACACACAATCTCAAACAACATCATTCCTCTAAAGATGGGATGTTTACCAGTGTATGTAGGTATTACATGGGGAAATTGCAAAAGATGAGAACGAAACTTTTGCATATTAAATGTCAACGACTATAAAAACTAAGGAAATTGCATACGAAATACAGAAAGAAGCCAGCACATGTAACCAAGGAGTCATGAAGTGAAAAGAAAGGCTGAAGAATTTTATTTATATATTAAATTCGAAGGAGGGATACATACTTAGACGAAAACCACAGACCTGTTTAGCTTAGTGTACACAAATAAACACATGTAGGAGTGCATGTTCCTTTTAACGTTGTACTAGAATATCCATCCCAGAGCTACACATCATTTAGTTGAGCATATCATTATGAAACGTTGTTCAAGTTGATAAATGTCATTGTGTGTGATGGAATAAAATATTGTCTATTTATACAGTGTGAGTGAGGGAATGAGAAATTTATAATTTATAGGAATATTCTTCAGATGAGTTGTGCATACTGAAATAAGGAGGTGGAGACCATGAGGAGGAGGACTGAAAAGCTTTCCTCTAGACTAAACAATTCTTTACTAATTACAAACATTTTTTATATTCACACACCTCCTAAGGATAATAGTAACTTGCTTATAATAAAAATTATATGTAACGCTTAGAAAAAACTTTAAAGATTTGTTCAGCGTCAAATTCCGGATCAAATCAACCACCTCTGTCTGTCCGCCTATCTGTTGTAAGTGGATAGACGGACTAAGGTTGCATGAATTGAATTTAAACAAGTGAAACTGTCATGGTCGGTGAAGCCTGACCATTTATTACCCTACACCACTTAGTTCCACAAAATTGTGCCTCAATTAGTTTATTTGTATCAGAAAAAGCCGGTTGGCCAAAATAGGTAATTTCGAGAAATATCATTATATGGAAAAGGGTTTTAAACATGGTCCGATCACATCCATATTTGGAAAAGTTAATTAGTTACCAAATGAATCTTCATTCACCAAATTTTGTCAAAGAGTATTAATAATTGTTTGCCATAAGAAAACTTTTTTATTTGGAGAGATCCATGCGCTTTGCCACAAGCGGTGCAAGTCCTTTTAATCTAAATCGTATCTTGAATACTCTAAATATCTAGTAGTAAAACGTTTTACGTGTCAATCAACAAGTCGGACTTTACGCAAAAAAGATTTTATGTGCAAATTGTGGGTATAATTGTTATTCGACCGTGTGACGAGATTTCTCCGCTACGCTCGGGTGAAGCCGTCGGCGTAGGGTATCTCGTCCATTAATTTTTTATTTAAAGTAAGGAAAACGTTCTAGTTATTATAACCGATATCTCTTTTATCTTTATTGTTATAACTCTAAAATTATACAGGCACTCACATATGCAATCTATGTACTACTCTCGATATTTTGATGCTTCCCCCCTATCACTCTGGCCATACTCGCTGCTGTTAACAGATTGTACACCCTGTCCTATTCGTCCCTAGCACAAATGTACAGACGGTACGTCCTGTACCCTAGCTCGCACACTTTATATATGAAAACGGGGTGTACAGACTTTCGTCCTGTACCTTTGCTACTACACCTTTATATATATATCACTGTGCAGAATTTCGTCCTGTACCTTTATATTTTTCAAGTCGAACAATACTCACAGTAGCTGAATGATTCGTTTTACGACCGATCACCTTGACAATCTGGTGGCTAAAGAAGAACGACCCATCTCCTAACATCGCTAAGCTGGATGTTTTTTTCGTTCGAAACTATTGGAATCGCGTCCCGACGGTACTCGATCGGTACACGATGACGTGGCAGCGAGTGGTAGCCAGATTTACAATATTTTTAATACTAAGTTTCCTACTATCTATCTTATATATATGGTTACAATTATATTTTTAAGAAATTAGTTGAGGGGGAAAACGAGGGACGACTTTCCTCGTCACACGTCCTCCCCCCTTCGGATAATAAGCATTGCAAATTTTTTCCCTTCCTACTTAAACAGTTTAAATATGTTAATCCAATGAAAAGCAATTCAACATTTAACTACTAGTACATTCTTCTAAGATAAATACAATTCACGTAAAATTTTATGTAATTCAGTTATTCAGATTCATATTATATCAACAGAAAGAAAAATAAAAAAAATGCGCGCTACAACCACCCTAAATGAGCCCTCTTTGAGGTCATAACGCCGCTTGTGCCTTTTCGCCTTTGGCAGTTGCTCAAGGAGCTCCTCAATGCGCGGCACTAACTGCCGTAGTACAACCGGCGGTATTCCCGCTACGTGCCATCCATGGGGTGTTGTCACCGGGCGTTCCGGATGTCGGTGAACGTAATGGTCGGGTGATCTTTTAAGCGGCGATTCCTTCGGCCGTTGACGCTGGTCGCTATAGGTGGTGGATCCCGGCTGTGGGTCCTGTTGGGGCTGGTTTTATCGGCCTTGCTCACGACGTTGCCAGTGTGGCGACCGATGACGAAATGAGCAGGCGGTTTCTCCGACGTGCGCCTTGGTGGTGAGATGGCGTCTTGAGTTGGAATTCCCCGGCAGGTACGCCGACCGATATCTTCCTTGTCCGCCAAAAGCTCCTCTATCAACTCCTCGATCGTTCGATGAACATCCGATATCGGAGACGCATTGCACTTCAGTACCGGAGACGGCCCCTGTGAACTGTGGTTGCTGGCCGAGAGGGCAAATTCTCTCACCAAGTATGCCGTATGCTGCGTGGTTTGGGAAGGAGTATTCTCCATACGCTCATTAAAAAGTGTCTTGTCGTCTCCGCATGAAACAGAAGACTTTACGTCCTCCGGACTCCTTCCATCCCCAGCCTTGATGTCGTGTTGAGATCCCTGCATCGACCATGCGAGGGAACCGTTTTCCTCAAATGTAGCAGGAGACATTACGTCCTCCTGCAGACCTCCGTCCTCAACTTCGATAATCTGTTGGGGCGTGTTGGAGAGCTGCCGTCGTCGTATGTTGCAGGTGACATTACGTCCCTCGCGTGCGGCCTCGATAAAGTGTTGGGGTTTCATGGGTCGGCAATAGCTTCCAGGCGGCAATATTAGTGGTGCGCTCCAATTTGATATGGTCCCCAAAGACCATCTCCTCTGAGTCCTCCACCTCATAGGCCACATACCCATACCGCTTAGTCGGTGTAGGTTGGGGTGTAGCCGACGTTGGGGTCGTCTTTATGGGCGACGGTGTTCCCAAAGCACCCCAGATATCCCCGCTTTCATTGGTGATAAACATTGGAGGTGGCGGAATCTGTTCAGAATACAAGGACCCATGTTCCTGGGGAATTACGCTGCCTCCCTCATCAGTTTCGACCGAACGTAACCCATGGGAAGAAGAAGCAGCAATTTCGTCCAAAAACGATGTTCCTATGCTGGGTACTGGGGTCGCGGCACTTGGTTGATGATCGAGATTCTTCGCATCATGTATCGTCTTCACGCCCTCCGAATCCCCAGTGCTGTCTGAGGAAATCGTAAATGGAGAACAGGTCACGTCCACTAGAGTGGATGGAGGATGAGTCCCGTTCTGCCGGACACCTCTCTCCTGAGCCGCATATGATCGTCCCCGAGCCTTCTGTCCCCGAAACATTCCGCGCCTATTACGTACGCCTCTTGAAGTGCTCTGTTCGCCATAGTCGTACATCGCCATTGCCTCCCACACCGAGCGTTGCCACTCTCGCACCCGCTCCTGGGTTTCCCCGTTTGGGCTCTTCGGTTGTTTTGACATGGGACCTGTGAAATAAAAGATGGAAGTATTTCTATGTATTAGCGTTATTATCGATCGTATTTAAGAGGATGAACTCCCTCTTGACGTGAAGTAAGGTTTAAGATCCCGCACATGACACGTTCGTTTGTGGCCCAAGCCTTCGACCTCAGTAATGACCTTTGACGGTAAATTAATAACAGTGTATGGACCATCAAACTTCGGGGCAAGTTTCGCTGCGTGACTGTCAATAGCCTTGGAAAGTGGATGCTGACGCACTAGGACACGATCGCCAATCTTGGGTACCCAAGCGCGTCGTCGTAGATTATAATGCCTACCCTGCTCTTTCGAGGCTTTGTTGAGAATGTGATGTGCTATTTTCCATGCATCCCGCAGGCTTTTCGCCCTGCGCGCTATATTACCTACTCCAGCTCCCGTGCCCGTCGTAACCTTATCATATAGGGAATTCGGGAGACGAGGTTCGCGTGCCTGGGTTAAGTAAGCCGGGGTGAAACCTGTGGACTCTGCGACACTCGAATTTATTGCCAGCATTACTTCTGGGATGTATTTGTCCCAGAGTCTATGTTCATTATTGGCCAACTGCGCGGTTTTAATTGTTCTATTTACCCTCTCGGTTTTTTCCTGTGGTGTGTACGGTGCCGTGAACCGTTGCTTGACACCAATACCATCCAGATATTTTGTTACGATTTTACTTTTGAATTGAGTGCCATTGTCGGTTATAAACATTTTGTCAATTCCACCCATTTAGAGAATTTGTCTACAATGACCAGAAGTGTCGTATGTACGTGACGTGAACGAGGAAGGGGCCCGACGAAATCGGCACATACCGTGGCCCATGGCTCTTCCGGTATGTGAGTTAACATCTCCCCAGCTGGTTGTCTCTGTGCAATTTTAAAGCGTTGGCAGGACTCACATTTTTGGGTGTATTTCTTAACATCCCTCGCCATCCCAGGCCAGTAATAACGGTTTACCAGACGAGCTATCGTTTTGCGGACCCCCAGATGGCCTGCGGCAGGTTGGTCATGGTTTTCGCTGATTACATGACGTCTCATGTTCGTTGGGACGCACAACTTCCACGAGACTTCATCGTCCTCGTGAAACGACGTACAAAAATGTCGGAAAAGTTGCCCCTCTATGATGGCGTAGTCCGGATATTTTTCTGGTTGATTCTGTATCTCCGTGATGTGCTTGCTAATCCACGGACAAACAACTTCTACCTGTTTTTTATTATTTTCGCCCACTGGCTATTTGGCATCCCTTAGCCGGTTGACGGAAGAGGGCGTCAGCGACTATATTCTGTTTGCCCTTGCGATATTCAATGGTGAAATTATACTGTTGGAGCTCCAGTGCCCACCTTGCTAGGCGGCCGGAGGGGTTGTCCAAAGAATTCAACCATTTGAGAGCAAGATGGTCGGTGATGACCACAAACTTGTATCCTTCCAAGTAAGGGCGCATTTTCCTTATACTCCACACTATCGCCAAACATTCCTTCTCCGTGGTGCTGTAATTCTTTTCAGCCCGATTTAGGTGGCGGCTTGCATAAGCAATCACCCGTTCATTACCGTCTATATCTTGAGTGAGCACCGCACCCAAGCCAACTTCGCTCGCATCCGTTTGGAGTTTGAAAGTGTGAGTAAAATCCGGGCATGTTAGAACTGGAGCCTCTGTTAATTTGCGCTTTAGGGTATCAAATGCTATCTGTTGGGCCCCCGTCCATTTCCAATGACGACCCTTTTTCAGTAGCGCCGTTAATGGCTGAGATATTTGAGAAAAATCCGGTACAAATCGGCGGTACCACGAAGTGGTGCCCAAGAACTGACGTAGCTGTTTGAGATTTTGTGGAGGTCGTATGCCCAAAATTGCGCTAATCTTGTCTGGGTCCGTTTTTATTCCATCTTTCGTGACCAAATGACCCAGATATCGCACCTATTGTTTGAAAAACTCACACTTGGCCGCATTTATTTTCAAATCCGCCATTCTGAGCCGTCTGAATACCTCGCTTAGATTCTTCATGTGTTCTTGCAGTGTCTTCCCGATGACAATAATATCATCGAGGTATGCGAAGGCAAAAGGTTCAAGTTCGGGGCCAATTATGGTGTCTAGGACCCGCTGGAAAGTTGCCGGTGCTGAATGGAGTCCAAAAGGCAAGACTTTCCATTGAAACAAACCGCGTCCGGCTATGGTGAAAGCTGTATATTTTCTGCTTCCCTCTGCCACTAGTACTTGGCAGTACCCATTCTCGAGATCGATGGTACTGATAAATTTAGCTTCTTTCAGCTTTTCCAAAATATGTGTTATAGGCGGCAATGGGTATGCGTCGGGTTCTGATCGCTTGTTCAACTGGCGAAAATCCACACAGAATCTCCAAGTGCCATTTTTCTTTCGAACCAGAGTCACTGGAAAGCTATAAGGGCTATTAGAGGGCTCGATGCAGCCTTTCTGGAGTAATTTATCGACCTCATTGTCAATCACTTTTTGCATGGCCGGGTTGCGGGTCTTATACCTAATCTTGACAGGCCGATCATCGGTTATCTTAATATGATATTCATCAATGTGTGTGAGGCCCCTCACAGCTTGGAATTTAGCGAGTTCCCTTTCAAGAAATTCGGCAATTAGCTCTTTCCCCTCGTTCGTTTCTGACCCGACTTGGGACACAGGTGCACCACTGTCGATCTTCACTGTTGAGCTTTCGCGCTGTGCGATAAACTGATTGACCTGTTGATGAGAATAACATTTAATTGGGCACTTGCTCGACTTTAACGTCCGAGCATCAGTACTAGGTACACTCGTTCCACTGCTATCCGACATTAACGTCCGGATAGTATGTTGTTGCGAAAAATCATTATTCAGATTCTTATTTAGGGTATGGGTTACACAACTAGTATTGTTTTCGTCGGGTTTTACCAATGAGGAATCGTGTGTTAAGTCCGAATTTGACGAGCACGGCATATCCGCCCCAGCTTTGGGTGGGCCCGAATTGTATTGTGTTAGCGTTTTGCTCGACTTTAACGTCCGAGCCCCTGTGATAGGTACACTCACTTCCTTGCTGTCCGACCTGTGCGTCCAGACAGAATGGCGCGGCATTAATCTACTGGCCAAACCAGGCGCACGCTTTGGTTCCAAAGCAAAAAGTCCATTTTCGGTGGTTGTGGCAGGATGGTTAAATGGGATGGTTACGCCTGCACAGGTGAGTGTGGCTTGGAAAACTGCCAGAAAGCTAAAACCTAGGATGACGTCCTCACAAGACCCTGGCATGACCCTAAATTTGATGCTATGCCTCACGTTGCCAAATTGTACGGTGCACATGAGCTCCTGCGTTAACCTGCGGCGGGAGCCATCAGCAAGTATTATTTCCTTTACCCCCCTCTCCCATATGTCCGAATTACCACATTGTGGTGCATACTCCTCACTGAGGAAACAACTTGATGCCCCAGTATCGACAATAGCCGAAACTTCGATTCCATTTATACGAACGGTGGCGGTTAATCGGTTCTCCTGGACATTTAAAATCTCTTTCGAGATGTAGGCGTTTGTTGTGGGGACCCGGCCACCCCTCGTTGAGCTCGGGCCCCATTGGCGTTTTCCTGTATTTGTCGGCGGCGACAACAATCGTTTGTGCGGATTCCCATACGTCCGCAATCCCAACAAAACAGTTTGTGGGGGTTTTTACATTCACGAGCGAAGTGGCCATCTTCCGCGCAACGGTGGCATGCTGTTTGGGGATTACAGTTGTCCCTCGGGCTGTCATTCGCCAGCCGATAATTTTCACGAGGGGGTGGCATTCGAGGTGTAACGTCCGGGATGCACTCGTAATCCCCTGCCAACTCTAATAATCCCGCCAGATTTTTGAAATCGTGGCGACGAATGTAGCGGAGCGTTGCTGTATATCCTGTTTAATTTCTCCTCCTCGTTCATTAACGTATGCCTCATTTTGGCCTGAATATCCAGGACAAAATCTTTAAATGATTCACGCGGCCGCTGTTTACGTGCCTTGACCTCATCCTCTACCCTCTCTAAGTACCTCGGAGGTAAGAAGAAGTTCAAGAGGTCTTCTTTAAAATGGTTCCAGTTGACCCAGCGTGCATTATTGTTCCTATACTATGTCAGCGCTTTGTCGCGCAAAAATTGGGGCATGGTCGTTGGCAACATTGAAAGCTCTAGGCCGTACGTTTCGGCCATTTCCTCTACCCGTTCGATGAATTCGAATGGATTGGGCCCGCCGCTGAATTTGATTCCCCATTTCCTTACCGTCTCCATAACTTCACGTTTTTGTGCCTCCGAGCGTTTATTTTCAACCACTCGGGCACTTTGTATTCCCCTAGAGGTATTTGCCGGTGGTACCGCTACCTTGATTGAGTTGACTTCCTCTTCCTCTGAATCGCGGGAGGATACTTTACTAGATAGGTACTTAATATAGGATTGTTTGGTTCCTTCGTGGTGCGCTTGTATCGTAAGGAGTTTTTTAAATTCCTCTGCTGTATGGTTGGAGAACAAAAATTTCTTAAAGCGTTGATGTAGCTCTTCCGTAGTGCCTGAAGAGTCGACGCCGAATTCCCCTAGATATTCCGCGAGTTCCTCTTTACGAAGCGGATATATCCAAGAGGTTCGGAACTCCGGGTTGGCCATTCTATGTGAGGGAATAATACAAGGAAAAACTTTATAATGGCAAAGCACGTACCTTATTCTTGTTGAGGTTACAGTTGTGACGAGGTTGTTGTTGTTGTTTGTTTGTTTCGTTTACTTGTTTTGTTACTGTTGTTGTTTGTTTAGTTTTGACAATGCCGTTTTCTTTTTTTTTTTTTTTTTGTTTGTATTTCAAGCTTTATTTTAATTTTTATTTTAACATTAGTTGTGGATATATAGGTATTTTTTTTTTATTTTATTTTATTTTATCCACAAATCATTATCTCTGTAGTTTAATTTAGACTTCGTCTTGTACTTTAATTCGTTTTTTGTATGTTTAAATTCTTTTAACTACAATAGTTAGCGTAGCAGCACACGATCACTAAATATGTGTTTTTTTTTCTTTTTTTTTTTTATTTATTTGTTGTTATTTTATTTTTATTTTATTTTGTTTCATTATTACTTTTTTTTTTTAATATATTCTCGGACTATCCCTTTTTATTTGAATTCAAAATTTTCCTTGTAAATAACTATTTACAATATGATCACTATTGCGTATCGTTTAATTATTGCACACGCACAGCCAATGGTAGTTGTTTTTGGTTTTTGTTTAATTACCCATTTACGTGAAAATAAAATACACGCTCACAATCAACCCTTTGTAAAAAAAAATCATTTACCTTTTTTTTTTTCTTCTTTTTTTTTTTAAATTATTTTCCTCCTATTGAAAGTTTCTTTTACGTCGATCGAAGGATGGCGGAACCAAGCCCTAGTTATTAGGTGGGACTTTCGGACGTTCTCCAAAAAGCCTCCTATATTTGATTTTATTTTATTTTTCTTTAAAAGAAAATTCTTTAATTTAATTAAACACATTAAAGCCGCCTTTGTTTAACTTTATTATTATTTTTTTTTTCAACAAGCAAACCCAAAAGGAAAAAAAATCCACGCAGCAAACTTTGTGTAACAACGTTAGATCATCGAATGACAATTTCATACATAGCAAAGCTATGCTTAAGCAATATTGTTAAAGTATATAAGAAGAGTACCGTAATTTTCCAATCTTATTGTTTTCTATATATTTTATGTTATGTGCTTGGGTACCGTGAGGAATTTCTGTACCGTTATGTCTTTTGTATTAATTACGTCTTTGCACATTTTAAAACATTTTAAGAAAAGTGATTTGCGGTACTTTCTACACTTATTAAAACTTGTTGTTAATTTTATGTCATATACTCGTACATATGAATGTTAGTCTTATATCAATTTTTTTTTTCTTTTTGTTACACTATAAGCAAGCTAAACGTTTCCCTTGGCACGAGTGTCCCTGCTCGGGCGCCAAATATGACGAGATTTCTCCGCTACGCTCGGGTGAAGCCGTCGGCGTAGGGTATCTCGTCCATTAATTTTTTATTTAAAGTAAGGAAAACGTTCTAGTTATTATAACCGATATCTCTTTTATCTTTATTGTTATAACTCTAAAATTATACAGGCACTCACATATGCAATCTATGTACTACTCTCGATATTTTGATGCTTCCCCCCTATCACTCTGGCCATACTCGCTGCTGTTAACAGATTGTACACCCTGTCCTATTCGTCCCTAGCACAAATGTACAGACGGTACGTCCTGTACCCTAGCTCGCACACTTTATATATGAAAACGGGGTGTACAGACTTTCGTCCTGTACCTTTGCTACTACACCTTTATATATATATCACTGTGCAGAATTTCGTCCTGTACCTTTATATTTTTCAAGTCGAACAATACTCACAGTAGCTGAATGATTCGTTTTACGACCGATCACCTTGACAATCTGGTGGCTAAAGAAGAACGACCCATCTCCTAACATCGCTAAGCTGGATGTTTTTTTCGTTCGAAACTATTGGAATCGCGTCCCGACGGTACTCGGTCGGTACACGATGACGTGGCAGCGAGTGGTAGCCAGATTTACAATATTTTTAATACTAAGTTTCCTACTATCTATCTTATATATATGGTTACAATTATATTTTTAAGAAATTAGTTGACGGGGAAAACGAGGGACGACTTTCCTCGTCACAACCGTGGGTGTGGTTCTCTTTAGCCTAATTTTAATTTTGGCATGAAAAACTAGAAATGTTTGTACTAAATACCAGATCAATGTCAAAAAAATTTGCAACCGTGAGTACTCCAACACATGAACGGATCGATTAAGATTTTGATGGTCAAAAAGAATGTATGTATATGTTTTGAAGGGTTTATGATATTTCCTTCTGGGGTTTACAAATGGATATATTATGCCCTACACCACTCTCGGTACGTTTTGATGGATGTTCTTGTCATAAAAAAGTGGAAACTTTTGAGATTTACTAAAAGATTGATTTAACTTTGAATCTGATTTTTGAATTTCTTTTCATAGAATGCTAGAAAGTAAGTTTGTTTTGCTTATCCTAAAACCTAGACCTTCCAAATACCGGATCTCACTCTTTAGATTGATTTTTCATCAAGTAACACTTATGTAGCAAAGTCTATAATTTACTGATTAGTATCAGGCTAAAGTCTATAAAAACATATTCAGCTCAGGACTCTACCTTGATATTTAAACAGTTGTTTTCTTAGTCAAATGTGTTTAAAACAATGAAAGAGAACAATCGCAATCGTTGATAACATTTGCTTACGACGGCGGTGAACTTCAAATGATATAAAAGCAATTCTGTTACTGCATCTAACACATCCTTTGTTAACATATTGTTATTTCCGTTTTCCGTTTACTTTAACAGGACTACGTTCTACCAGTCAATGTTAAACCCAAACACACGTGTTTCCTTTAACCGGATATACAACACATACATGCAATGTTTTACAAATATTTCTGCCTCATATTACCATATCCTTCCGTTAATAATAATTTTTTAGGCAAGTTTTCATTTCAATTCATAGAATTCTAAATAAATTAGTTTTTTGAAAAGAAATTAAAACTTTTTTTTTAATCGACTATTTTAAGTAATTATTATATAATATAGATTTCAACAATTAGCAGCTATGAGAATTTTATGTATTAAATTTTATTGAAACTTTATTTAGGATATTGCACACGTCTGGACGCCCTGACGATAAGGTTTTATTTCATTTATAACTCAACAAACAGTTGCTTGAACTTATTAGACCTTTATAACAATAGCTCGTTGTATACATATTTACTGAATTTTCACTTTTCTAAAACCATTAAAATTTCAATTAATTTTCTTTGATAGTTGTTGCTGTCAAATGCTATGAATGCAACTCTCTTGTAACATACCGTGAAAATCACATAGATTTAGTATTATAAACAGTAGTAGTGTGGGCTTAAGTAGTTTGGTGTCAGAACATTCTATATCAACATCATTATTCATTATTAAAAATCAAGATAAATGAAATATCACAAGAAATAAAAATAATTACCCAGCATCGAAAGGTTGCGCTAACAAAAACTTATTTATTTATCCAAGTATATTATATCTACCACACGGAACGTGCAGAGGTGTATGTGTGCTAAAGATAAATAGAAAGATTTTTCAATTAAAGCATTTCTCTCCTCTAACGCAGACACCAGACAGAGACTGAAAGGCGTCAGCAACTAATTAAGTTTTGGCAATTTATTGACTAATCACCTTAGCAAAGTCTAAGCGTGTTTTTTCTTATTCTTTAATGTGTAGCATGAAATTTTATGAGCTCTGTTTTGTTCTATTGTAATTTTGATAATAAAACCCGTTAATTTTTATTATATTTTATGCTTTTTTGGAAAATAAAATTCCAAAGAAATTTATGTCATAAGCTCGCACCATATAAAAGTCATAAAAATTAAAACGTTATGATGTACGCGTGTACGCTAAGAGTTTAGTTAAGAACTAAACAATGCCACGGGGAGTGACTAACATGTCTATGCGTGCATTTCTGCTTAACATACGCATTTGAGTCAAGTTGTTAATGAGTGATAGAGCGCCAGTAAGTCTGTTAAATTGTTGGAAACTAAACGAACTGGAAAATACTGAAATATATAAAAAATTATGCTTTTTACTCTCGAACAAGACAATTAAGGTTGCAAGTCATAAAAAAAACTTCGACGTTAAGGAAAACCAAAAATGAATTGTTTTTATACCCTGCACCATAGAGTCGTACAAGTACTCATCTTTAATTATACCGTTCGGCTCAGAATTGATATTTGAATCGATTTAATCATGTCCGTCTGTCCGTCCATATATCTTTATAATCACCCTGTAGGTCGCAATTTTTAAGACTTTTTGGTAAAAATTGGGAACGGAGATGTATTTTAGGCTAAAGATAATTAATTTTGAAAGTGGACATCATGAGTCCATTTATACGACACTACCTCATATAACTTTACTTAACGAAAATTCCAATTTTTAAAATTTTTTTAATAAAATTTGGTGCGAATAGCTTTATAAAAGGCTATGCATCATATTAATACCCCTTCTCATATAATACTTTTTAACGAAGTGAATATATGACCAACACTCTCGTTTACTGATACAACTCAACTATTTATGTGTTTGAACACAATAGAGCTGCAGCCGCAAAGAAATTATTCTCTTTTACTCTCTTTTATGTGTAAACCTTATGGAAAATGTGTTTGCGGCTGGGTTTTTCAAATGCCAGCCGCATACTCATTTTTGCAATTTTCTCTTATATGGAGAACGGGTAGGGTAGATCATTTTAGTATAATTTATTTTCAATTCCGTTTTGTTAATTTTGAAATTTTGTTTTATGTGATATTTCGTTACTGAAATATGTTATGAAAATTAAAAAAAAAATGGCTGATCGAAGTAAAAACGTTTTTGACGAAATGTTAATAAATTTAATTCAAAAAGAAGACATTTTATTTAATTTAAAAAACAAAAATTATAAAAATGTATTAATGAAAGAATCTATATGGGTTGAAATAGCAAGTTAAAACTGTTATTGAAAAGTTTTTTTTTTCAAAAGTGTTCCTTCCTAGAACTCCACAATCACTTTGACTGCCCAAATCTCCAACATCAACATACCTGAACGTAAAATTTGCACCACAAATTTCTAATAATACAATGCTAAATCTTTTTTTATACTTGTAATAAAGTGAACCACCGTTCTTAGGATTTTTAATAGTAATGTGCTTCTCATCTACTGCTCCTAAACAATGCGGCAAACCTGATTTATTATAAAAGGAATCAGATATCCGAATCCACTCGTTTTCATTTGGGAGTGCTACATATATTTGATGAAGTTCATTCCAAATAACATCTCACGTTATGGTTAAATGGTTAAAAATAAACGAATTTTAGGGCTAATTGGTTGCCTGTATGATTTTTTTTTAACTTTATTAAATGAAAATGAAAAAAAACTAAAGAAAAATTTGCGGCTGCAGCTACTGCTCCATTATAAACGGTCTAGCAGCAAAGTCGAAAAAAGAGAGTAATTTTTTGCGGCTGCAGCTCTATTCTGTTCAAACACTATAGCATAAATTGTGGAGTTAAGTGGTGTAGAATATTAATTGATCTCATGGAATCTACTGTAATAGTTTTACTCCATCATTAACTTTATAAGTGTTAAAATAGTAAACAGAAAATCGCTCTAGTGCTTAGAGGATGGCTGAAAAATATGTTAAAATATATTTAAAAACTCACAATTAAAAAAAAACCGAACGTAATAAACTCTAAATCTTAAAATGACGCATCGCTGGCAACCTTTTTTAGTAATTAATCCCACCATCTCCCACCCATCAAACCAAATTGTTGCTTATTTATCAATTTAAAGAATTTCTCCAATGAATATAAATTTAACACGCTCATTTTAATTGCATTAGACATCAATCACACGACGCTTTGGTTTCATTATGATTAAAATTTTCATTTCATTTAATATTTTTTTCAGCCGTTTCAAATCGTTTTGGCGATCAACACCGTTACACTAAAAAGAAAGATAGAACGAGTGCATAATACCAATACAAGTAATACGTCAATTAACTGTCAAAAGAATCATTTTACAATAGGTAAGTGGCAGCTATGTTTGCACATAAGTATGTATGCGCCCCGTAAAACATAAAAGTTGAAAAACGTGTCTTCAGTTTCCGCACAAGTTGCTGTCAATCTGTGTTATGTGTGCATGTTGATACTTATCTTTTGTTGTTTCTCATTGTGAATGGGTTTTGAAAGAAAAGAAAACAACAATAACAAATAACATGCAAGCATGAAATACGAGACGAATTTTAAACGTTGGTGCCTGCAACCAAATATTTTTTAGCCTTTTTTTGTAAAGGATTTTATTGTATAATAGAATTTTTTTAATAATTATCAAATCAGGATTAGTGGAATAAAATGCAATAAAAATAAAAAGAATATTTAGTGTCTGCAAAATATTCATATAATCGGGCTTATAGAAGGTCACTACATATATCCGATTGCCTTTAACCCTTCACGTATTTGTAAATAATTTTATTGATCCTTGTCAAGCTAAAGCAACAATAGATCAAAGCTTAGATATTTCTCCATATGCATATATATAGAGAGGGCGTGGCAGTTACATGTTAAAGCTTTGCAATGATTTGTGCATATATATATTTATCGACTACAAATCGTATTTTACGCCAAATAAAACTTTTTGTATTTGTTTTATTGGCCCCGTCCATTTTTAGTGCATCGATTAATTCTCTAATTTTTAATATTTATACCAAATTTCAACTGCCTTGTTCAATTTATATGGATGATAGATAAATTTTTGTCGATTGTGGGCGCGGTAGGTACATTATGACTCTGTGACTGGCGTATTTGCAAATACGTGCACCAAATCTTAATATCATAAGTAGCCCAACCGTGGAACCTGGATGTAGAAACTGAAAATGTTTTATAACATTTTAAATCAATATCACAAGTTTGGCGACCGCGAGGGTTCTAACAATAAACACATGCCCGAATAGCTAATTTTTATCTTAACAGTGAATAAAAACATGTATGCTTGTACAAAAGTTTGCATAATTTCCAGTACCACCAATTAGCAAAATACTCAAAATTTAATAAACTTGCAGGCATTAATAAATTTTTTATATATAGGCCTTATATATATCTCCAAATGGATCAAAACCTATAAAAAAATAATTTTAATACATCTTGCGCTTTCATGTGCATGTTCGGCTAAACTCCCTCAGGCGAAAGTATTTCACAATAAAGTAAAACATTTACAATCAAATTACATTTTAACTACGAAAAAAAATTTCTTCAAAATTGTTAGCGACAGGTTTCCAACCAGATATAAAAACATATTTCAAAATTGATAAAAGCCAAACCATGCATGTGTGTAAGAGTAAACACAACACAACACAAGTATGATTTTTGTACTTTTTGCGCTCTCAATTTTGATTTCATTCTTTAGAACGAACTGTTTAGGGCAATTATGCACCCACATATACCTAAATATAAATAACACTCAAGGCCTAACCATCCACAGCGTACGAAGCATACAAGTTGGGCCATATGTAAGTTTTTAAGCCGGCAAAGAGGATTTTCTGGTGCAGTAGAGAGTGAATGAAGAGGGGAATTACGATACATATGCACAGTGTGTGTTATTGATACAAGTTTTGCCTGTTGTTTCGTAGATTTTGAACAGGACCATGTGTACACCATTGAATAGGTGATTAACTAACAATACTATAAATAATGATCATTATAATGCTGATAATGATAATGGTGCTGATACGTTACAATGGAGAGCTTATAACATAAAATATGAAATATCGTAACGTGACATATGTTCATGAAAATGTAATTTTAGAGAAGTGGAAAATTCTCTATAATTATTTCAATACATACATACCTTTATAAACACACATACATTTCATGCATTTTTTTTTCGTTTTTATTAAGCTTTTTGGTAGTAATCAACACCGACATAATGCGGGTGGAGAAAAAGGACATAAACACGCCATGTTTACTTTAACCGTAGACGCTCGCACTCATTTTGAAATGTTGTCGACTCATTAAGGGTCGCCGTCCGTCTCTATCACAAATTTTTATTAGATATATAATTTCAATAACCTTAGGGATGCTCTGCGAAGCAAATTAATTCGAATACAAACAGTTGTTTTTTACAAGACATTGCGTTAAACGTACTTCACGTAAATATTACAAAGGTTTACAAATAATTACGGAATTGTGTGTTCAAGGCTTCCGGTTATTCGTGGCAGCAAAACCGTTTTTCTTCTGTTAAACTAAGTTGTTTATTCCGTTTGTAATTCTCAGAATAGGTTTTTAAGTGATCCTAAAAGCATCAATATTTGATTGAATTTAACGATATCAGTATGTCCATGTGTTTGTTGTTGAAACAATCACGGTCGCAAAAATTTAGATTTTGAACTAAAATTAACTTTCTTAATTACTCGGTTGAGAGTCACGCTTCCTGGAATTTCTAAAGTTACTGAAGTTTTCAAGAAAACAGCTACTTAGTTGGTACATATAACGTATAAATATAATCGCAAAAAGTCCATTAAGATGCGCCCAAATGATAATGCACTTTCTTTGGTGCAAAATTTGACCGCTAAAGTAAAGTTGTCGTTAAAAGAAGGGACACTTGTATACATGCCACAACCACATGTATCTAGAATGAACCTAGACCTTACTTAATATATATGTATTGTATATTCCTGATCAGCATAGAAATTTGAATCGTTTTTGTTTAGTGCGTCGGTATGTCCGTCTGTTAATAACACTCTCATGTTCTTATAAGGTGAGATGTGGAATTTTTTTACACATTTTTTGTTTCTAGAATAAGGCTCTCATTTATAAAAAGCGACATAAGCTAACAACCATGCCCACAACTGCCAAAAATCTCTGCATATGCTAGAAATGAATCCATAAAATAAAAATTAGGTATAAATGAACTGTGAACTTTATTCATTGATATTATAAAAGTGGGGGGTGGAGCATAATAGACACGCTAAAAACTCGTACCATGCTCGCTTTTGTGGTTTCTCCGCGTTGGTTTATATTATTAAGAAACTTTGAAGATATGATTTTATAGCCATGCCTACAATTTAAAAAAAACTCTTTGTTTTTACTATCACGTTGAAATTTGGTGCACATTTTCTTTATTCGCCCACAATTTTTAAAGCTCCATTTTTCGATCTGTGAGGTAAAATATTACACAATCATTCATAGTGTTTAAAAGTGAGAACCATTACGCACATGCCACGCCTACAGTTTACGTAGAAATGTGTAGGGAATCGAAGATTTGGTCAAAGCCAAACATGTCTTTTGTCTTGTTTTTTTCCAAGATTCATTTTGATTTTAATATCATTGTCATTATAATTATTTTTATATGCAGGCCAATAACCCAGTCAGAAATATATTCTTGGCGTGGGTATTGGGTGATATGAGGAGTTAACTCTTTAAAAAATTCCAAACTTCCACTTATTTTCATTTATTTGAAAAGAACCATTTTGGTCATCAGTTTTGATTATCTTTACAATTGGAAGCATAAATTTTATATGGCTCACACATGCACA
This sequence comes from Crataerina pallida, assembly GCA_949710015.1. Lineage (NCBI taxonomy): Eukaryota > Metazoa > Arthropoda > Insecta > Diptera > Hippoboscidae > Crataerina > Crataerina pallida. The sequence continues at coordinate 9,245,104 of OX453292.1, read as the reverse complement.
CACACTCAACACATAAACACATTTGTGTACGAGAAAACTTGTCTCTCGTCTCATCTCATATAAAAAGCTCATAAATCAAACTTTCAACATTTTTACATATTTACAATAATAATAATAACAGTAACAACAAGAACAACAACTAGAACGATCAACTCTCATCAGAAAATCTCATATAACTTAACTTGACTTTTGCATCACATTGTCATGGTCATAAATCAACCCTTTAAGCCATATACTCACTCGCACACACACTCACTCAGTTACTGAGTCATCCGTAAGCTTCGGCTCCTATGTACACGTTTATACTTATTTTATTACAATATATGGAAAATTTTATGGTTTTTAAGTTAAGACTTGATGGACAATTCAATTTGATGTATTCTATAAACTTAAACAAATACCATTGCAATATGTGTGTGCAAGTATTTTGATTTTATATTCATTATCCCTCTTGTTTTACTATCCCTTTAAAGATTATGTGAAGCAAGAGCTTATCGCAGTATTCACCTATTCCATCGACAATGGTGTTGTGTTTGTTGGCAAAGTGTATGCTTATTATGTTAACGCACACACCCACATACCCACACATGTATGCTAATGTAAAGTAATTTAACTTTTTGGGTTATAAAATTTTCTTAACGAAACAATGGCAATATTTTCGAATTAAACTATTTGATTAAAAATGACAAGCAGCAATGTTCTTTTGTTTGTCTAACTCGAGCACTTCAGAATAAAGAGAGTGAGTGCTTACTTCATTTCAACTTTTACTGGTTAGACGCAATTAAATTTTGCAATTTGAGATTACCTTTCCTTAAAAGTAAAACACCCGACAGTCTATCAAGACTATCAAATACGGTCACTTAGGATAACTATACTACTGATAGGTAGAAGATATTGAGCCATTATAGGCGTCGCAGGTAACCTGACTGGGCTCTTTCTTTATAGTATACCAAAAAACTAAAAATCCATGTAAACATGTAACCCTTACCATTCCAAATAGAGGTGGATCGAAGGACGGACATAACTATATCGATTCAAATTTTTATGGTAATGTTTTTATTTCTTTTTGATATATATAATTTTAAAGTTGTCTGTTTTGCAAGTGAACCTACCATGTTGAGGTACTTGAAGTTATTTAAGTATAGGGCGTTAAGTTCAATTAATTTTTTCCCTTTTAAGGTTAGTTTTTGAACCAAGTCATGTTCTTGTACGAAATTTCATTAAATAATTTACATATATCATGGACAGATGGACGTACAGACAGACATTGTAAAATCTATGAAGAAAAATTTGTAAAAATTTCACTTTTAGTTGATTAAATTTTCGTCCTTATCGAAACGAGAATAAACTGAAAAAACGTTTCATTTAAACACCTCATAAGTTTTACTAATGGTGTCTTAAAAATTGGGATAATTTATGAGTAACTCTGTCGACAATTAAAACACTTACCAGAGTGACTTGGAAAGTGCAACAAAACCAAGTAAACGAAAACGAATTCATTAATATAAATAAACGCGACCATATATGCCATAAATATATACGTATACGTAAGCGTAGCTAAGCATACAGTTATTCTCTTATAACACAACATACCCATGAATACCGACGAATAAGTGTTTATAGAGAAATTTATTAACAGCACTCAAGAAGATTGTTTTACATATGTAACCGTGTGTGCGGAGCTACTCCCACTTACGTTCAAGTCATAAAATCATAGAAAATGAAAATGATTACTTAGGCAGCCGTAACGAACGAAAGATAGTAACATGTGTGCGCGTATGTGTGTGTGTGCACAAATGCGTATTTAGATTTGTCACGTTACAAACAAACGTTTGCGTAATAAAAACTTCACAGTTACAGTTACATGTCATTTACAAAATCATCAATATTTCAATTTAAATTTACACGCATAAAACTTTATGTGGTACAACAACACAACTTGCTATACACACACCCAGTTATTCTAGTTTTGCAAAAGTGATTGTGTGTGAAAAGGTGGGAAGTGGAAGTTGGGACACCAACAATGATAATAGTATGCACTTATATTTAAGTATGTTGGCAGTCAGTTCTCTACACTTGAGTAGAATTAATTGCACACAATTGTGACTTTACTTAAGCAAATAACAATGATTAGTTCTGCACGAGCTATTTTAGTAAAGAGACATTTAGAACAAAGAGAAAGAGAGAGAGACGGCTAAAATACGGCTATAAATTAAAAACCCTTATTAGTCTGGCATGGGCAATCACTTCTTTTATGACTTAACAAAATGTTATAAGGTTGTCACTAAACTATTAGTACAGATGACTCGTTTCTTCTCTCCCTCTCCCTCTCTCTCACTCTTTTTATTATTTAACCAATCATTTTCATTTCATGTCATGTGTTCTATACCCATGTGTGTGTGTCATGCACCTATATTTTATAGAGACGTAAAATATAATTTTTTTTGTTCAACTTTCTAATTACTTGTTAAGTCACTTTGTCAACCCTACCCTACTGAGTGGTGGCTTTCAACACCATCCCCACCCACTTATATAGGTTTATGTCTTTTACACCTGATGCCTTTATATGCGGGTTTAATTTATATTACAAGTCTTAAACATATATTTACCATGTCATGTTATTTGCTTGTTTTGGAAACATAATTTTTCACTTTTCGTTATTATTTGAATTTTTTTTTTTCATTAGCTCGTTATATGTTAGACTTACTTGTTATGCTTCAATGCTTTTATGTTGGGTTGAGGTGGGTGGGCTCACTTTGTTTAAAGAAGAAGAAGGCTATAGACACTCTACAGAACATAAATTTTTTTGATCAGCAATAAAATTTTATCATGTCCGTCCGAATGTCTGTCTGTTGTAGACAGTTTAATTTTTTCTATTTAGGGAATTTTGAAGCGAACATTTCTAGCGTAAACATTTTTACTTACTTCACGTAAGTTATTATTTACATTGGACGAAATCGATGGATATTACCGCCCACAATCAACAAATAAATATCGATTACCCTTATTTGAAATGACTGCAGCGAAAAATGGAGTGGATCAAAAACAAAGTACGCCTACAATTTTAAAAAAATCGCATTCAGAATATAATGTGACGTGTAAGTTGGTTCGTATAGCATACACTAATGAAAGATGTAATCACGTCCAAAGTTTGGTCGTAAATTTTCATATATAGCCACACCTATTGTTTTAGATAGAAATGGGAGTATTTAAGACTTGGCTTATGTCCTCTTTATTAGTTCACTTGTTATTTAAGAATTTATTTATTTCCGTATAAATTCTTTCATTAGATGTGCTCATAATTATGAAAGCGGTCCAAGTCGATTTTTCGAGCAGATGGATTTAACAATTTCAACAGTTATATTTTTTAATAATTTTTTTTGATGTTTTTGGAAAATGTGATTCAAAACACTTTTAAAATTGTAGGCATACAAACTAATTTGAAGCAATTAGAAACTTTTCCTAATGGATTAGATTTGCTTAATTTCGCTATTTCATAATAAACCGAAACTTGCAGTAAGAATTGACAGTTTTTGTTAATTGTTAATTGACAGTAATTGACAATAAAAAGTCGAAAACAGAAAAGTTTTGCTTTAGCTATACGTTCTACCATATTATTAGCATTAATTTAGAAAAAAGGTTAAAAGTTTGTCGATCCACATGTAGGTAATTTGTTTTTTAAAATATTTGCGTTAGAAATATTTATAAAATATTCAGCGATGTGTCCGAGGGAAACTTTCTTAAACAATTGTAAAATTTACAAGGGAAGCACACTGTCATCACTTACATTCAAACAAGCGTTGCCAAGAAAAGTTTTTCTCCCCCTGCGGTACTGCTCCACTAAACAAAATAAATATATATCGTTAATAATTCAATTGAAAAAAGAAGAGGAGAGACTTTGTTTGGGAAAATCCAAACAAATGGCCAACCAAACTAAATTACCTTATCTAATCAAATATGTCCCGAGAAGAAGACAAACAACTGGTCAACCAAACAGACAATGAAATGAAGAAAATAAGAAAACAAAAAGCACATAAATAAAGAGAACAAGAACTTTACGAACCGCAACAATTCGTTTGCAATTATGCAAGAGGGTACAGGGGGAAGAAGAGGACGAAGGCATTATAAAGAAAAATCAAATCAGAAATCAAGTTTAAGAAAATTTCCATGGAACAACATTCAACTCCAGTCAAGCACGGAGAAAATTATAAAACCCTAATTTGAAAGGACGTGATTTTCAGTCAAAGCCACTTAAGCGTGTATACAGGCACACATCCACGCACACAAACATTACCGTAGATAGACAGGATGTCTACTCTTAACTACTCAAACAATGCACACGAAGAATATAAAAGCTTTTTATAAGGTTAATTTCAACTGTATTCATGTTTAGCTTATTAAAAGTCAAAGACAGACATACAGACGGAGAGAGAGAGTCCGGGCAGGGAGTGTCCAGTTAAGTTCAATTCAGTTCAATGCAACAAACAAACAACACATTGGTTATAGGAAATTATGATGTGGTTCGTGTTGTTGTTGTTGTTGTTAAAGCTATTTTTCTATGCCATCAATTACACAAGTCAATGCTTCGTATGGATGATAATTTGTAATACAGTAAAAAAAAAAAAGAGAAGAAGAACAAGAACTAATAAACCTGCTTGTATGCATGGAGACTCAATCAAGCACAGTGCGGTGGTTTAAAGTACACTGGCGGCGGCCGCCTAATCATGCACGGCTGGCCACTCGCATGCAACAAGCAACTGCACGAGTTATTAGTTTAGCAGTAATTAGTTTATTTACAAGTAACTAAAGCAAGGATATTATACTTTGCACCATAAATATCTCATACATATATTAGAGCGTTTATATTGAACAACCTTTTTTTATACCATTTCCATATCCAATCGGTTCAACAATATAAGCCTTTCTGTCTTTCTGTACTTTCACCCATCTGTGCTCTCCGGTCGTTTATTTATGTTCAACCGCCTATCTATGTCTGTCTGTTTATAAGCTACAAATTGTATTTTCGAGACATTTCAATGCTATTCGTTCCCTTACTTTTAAAGCTGTACCTTGTTTCTAAAAGGTATTCTAGCGACACTCATAAGTTTTAGGCTGAATGGTGTTTCATAAAATAATCACATACGCACTTATTCATTGTACGATAGATTCATTTAAACCTTAACTTAATGTATAATTTACAAAATAAGTGGAAAGTAGGATATCTCCCCACCCACTAGCTTGGTTTATATAAATACTTAACTACTCATTTAGGTCATAACCTTCCATGTGGTTTCCCAAACCAAAACTTCTTCGTATTAGAGTTCTATAGAAAAAAAAAAGATGACAGTTGTATTAAAAAAAGTAATCGCTCAAACTCACTTGTGTTCTAATTCTAGTGCATTAGGAGTGTGTTTAAGAAATAATAAAAAGTTACCCTTAAACTTTAGGAACAGTTACATAAAATCTCTTCCTCACATATTTGAATATACGACACATTGATTTTTATGTTGACCCAGGTCATTCACCTTTTATCCTCTTTACTCTCTCCCTGCTCATCTTTTGCTTTTTATATTTACACTTTCTAGGACATTAAATATATATCAAAATGCATCCCATTCATTATCTTAGCTAAACCAGACATTTTTTCCATACACTTAGGAGGAGAGATCGTAAAAGTGAAAATAATACGTGCTGTAGTCTGGCAACTTCAACCATTTTTTATTTTTTTTTTTTTACTATCGCATTCGATCTTGACACCAACTATTGTTTACTAATTTTTACCCCCCTTTACGTAAGATGGTGGAATACTAAGTTTGCTATTACGTTTCCAACAACCAGATAGAAGTGATAGAGACCCCACAAACTAACAAATTTTCTTATTCAGTATCAAAATATGAGTCGATCTAGACATGTCCGTCTATTATTTTCAGTCTTGTGAAATAGCAGAACTGTATTGAATTTAGGTAAAATCGCCCTCAATCGATAAGAATTTATCTATCTGCCACACAATTGACAAATTGAGGTCGAAAAAAAAGACATACCTACTATTTAGGAAAACCCGTTTTCAGAGTATAACTCGACTTAGAATATAATACGTAATTTAGAGAGCGTAATTATGCACCTGCCACGCCCACTGTATGCAAATGTGGAGGGTATTTAAGATTTATCGTCACCCAAATTTAGTTTCTTTACTTGTTTAATTTGAAAAATACTAATAATAGGCAGACAGACGGACAAATAGAAATGTTCTTGGACCCAAAAAGTTCTCAGCCTGAGTGTAGCCAAGCTATTTCGAGTATTTTAAAGAACTTACTACATACACAGAAGAAACTTTCTTCCCTTTTTCATTTTTTTCATTATTTTTATTTTGCGCACACATCAAGTACATTTTCCCACTTTGTGTATCCCATTCATTCTAATAACATTTGCATGCTGTAATGTGATGCAATGCAGCTCTCAATACCATTGTGATGCTGTTGACTGCCGGGTTCCTCTAGTTTAGGCATTTTTAGTTCAGTTACTTTACAATACAATACAGAGTGTGAAAGAGTGCGTATGTGTGAGTAGGTAAAATGTATTAAAAGTCGATATGCATTGCACATAAAGCAAACCATACGATAAAGTGTACCGAGTGTAGTTAGCAACAAGCCTTTATGGCTGTAAGCATAATAAAAGTGGAAGTTTTCATTTGCGGCAAAATGAGTGTCAATGACAGCTGTCATTAAAACTAAAAGACAAGTGAATACGCTTTTACTTCACTTTGCTCTCCCTTTGTATTCTGTTTTTTTTTGCTCTATACAACAATTTAGCTAAAAGGCTAAAAAAAATTTGCTTTAAGCCTTTGACAGGAGAGTTCTGATATTTAACATTTAAACGTTGAAATAAGTCAAGTAAAAAATATAAACTTTCTCATTTGAAAATAGATTTTGAATTTATGATTAAGGACTGTGACATAAATTTCTAAATGATTAAAAGAAAATGGTCTTAAGACAAACTAACTAAAAAAGTGCATTAAAACGCACACATAGAATATTCTAAAAAGAAATTCAAAGCAAATTAACATCTATAATGTGTTCATTAAAAGTGGGCGTGGTTAAAATGAATTTTCTAAATACCTAAAGGATTTTTTTTTATACCCCAACAAGGTTTGACTTCAGCATCTCGTAGGGGTGGTATTTTTATATATATGGGAAAAACCGCAAAAACTGGGTTGTATTTTTTTCAATATTGTAGGGAATGCTTGGTCCCATACATATATATATAAATTATTTGTACTAAACTTCAGACAATTATTTTTTGTGGTCGCGAAAGTGTCAGAAAAATTAGAGTAAAAAAGTAAATTACTGTGTGCTTTATTAGTATTGAAACTGAAATATTAAAAAATATAAAAAACCACAAAAATAAAAAAATACAAAAATAAAAAATCATTTATAAGTAGAATTAAATAAATATAAATTAAAACTAATAAAAAACAAAATTTAAAAAATTTGTACAAAAACGTAAATAAAATAACAAGATTAAAAGTAAAACTCTAAACAAAAAAGTTTGAATATAAATTAGTTTTTATATTTAGATTTCTTAAAAATATATTTAAAAAGAGAAATAAAGAAAAAACAAGTAAAAAAACAAAATGTGCCTTAGACCAAATCTTATATATTCTCCACATCTACAGTAGTGGGCGTGGTAGATATATTTAATTAGGCCCTCTAATAAATTTGTATTACGTAAGAGCTTGCAAGTCAAGTTTTACGTGGAGTAAGGTATTTTGTAAAAAGTGGGCGCGTCTGTTATTTGACAATGCCGATTTTTGGCACATCTACTGATAAGTTATTTGTAAATAAGCATTCCAAATTTCAACTCGATAGCTAAGTTTTTGTAGCAGATATTTATATTTTATATTTAATTGATTATGGGCGTGGCCCTTGACTAATTTTACCCATTTTAAACAGCGAAAAAGTGACAGTGCGTATACAAAATTTCAGCTCAATATCTTAAAATATACGCCCTTAAGAATATCAACAAGAGCGTAGTTAAAATGGGTCTAGATCGACCCAGTTTTAGATGCTGACCACGAATATATATACTTTGTAGGGTCTCTGACGCCTACTTCTGATTGTTGCATACGGGATGACAAACTTTGTATACCACTTATATATATATATAAGTATAATTAAAAACAAAACAAATATTTAATTTTATGTATATTACCTTTAAAGGTTTTATAATAAAAATAAAAAAAAAAACGAATTCTTTAAGTTTCAATTATCTGCTGTGCAAGTACCAACCGCTCATCGTTCTATAAAGAATATTTTAAATGTCAATCCTTTAAGGGTCACTATATAATCATCATCTACGTTATTATACCTCCTCTTCTCGTATTCTTTAAAATACAGTTTCCTTCTTAATTACACTTGGAACATTTTATTAGCAAAGTCATTAAAATTAATTTCCTAGAAATTTGCATTAATATTTCACCACTCACAGAAGGAAACTCAATCCAATATCTTTCTCTCTGCCTCGCGTTTTTCATCTTTTGTTCAACCATTTATTTCCAAGCTCTCGCCAAAGATATTCTTAAGACTGTACAATATATTACAAAAGATGCAAATTCTAATAAATATAAAATTTTACGTTTATTTAGATTAAGATTTCATGACACTATATAAAAAACAAACGCAGTTACGAACAACAGATAAAAATGTACATAAGTAAAGGGTGCCAATCCACAAGGTACAGTTGTGTTGAAGTGCTACTTATAATAGCATTCTCTGTTTATAAAATCTTAAAATTTATGCAATATCTGGAACAATATATGTATAATATAAATAAATAATAATAATAATAATAATAATAAATTCCTAAAGTGTCTTCTTTTTCAGTTATTATTTAACCATTTCATTCAATTTCAATACCCACCAGCTTTCTTTCGCCAATTAATATAAAAATTTTTGATTTAGAATGATTTCCATATAGGTGGACAGAAAGACAGAGTAGACTACGTATTCGACGCTAATTTAGAGTATTTATCTTGAGATAGTGGGTTATTATAGATAGTGGTTAGTTATCAGCTGAACTGATTCTATGCATGTTTAGAAACCCCAACAATTCAAGCCACAACTAGTCTTTCCAAATGCCCAGGATGGATTCTTTATATTATTTTAACTTCTAGTTAATATTGGAAAAATCAAAAAGTTATATTAGACACTTGCCAAATTTAGAAATACTGTACCCATTCACAAGTAATAAATATTTAAAACTTACTTATTTAACAAATAGGTGGATTTTGTAAAAAGTGGGCGTGTCAAGATGGTATAAAGTTTAGCAGCTTAAAAAGTTAAATTAGTCTTGTCGTTATATTTTTTCAAAAATCGATAGATCAATTGTAGGCATGGCCGCCCACTTATATTGCAAATTTTATCTACATAAACTTAGAATATGCAAAATTTTAAATTCAGCATCTAAATTTTTCCAATCTTAACCATCCCAGCCAAAGACAGACTTACGGACAGATATAGATCAGTGTATGTTTTTACGTCAAGAATACATACAATCGTATACTTTATAGAGGTTCTGATGCCTCCTTTTAGGTTTTGCTAACGAAATGAAAAACTTACCGTACCGCCACTATATTGCAGACAAGGGTTTTTTTTTTTTAACGAAGGGGAAAGCGTTGAAAGCCTAGTCAGTGTGGGACCCTCACCCAATAAAATCCCTTCAACGTCCGACGGTAGATCTCCTGGAACCACCGTTAAGTATTACGTCAGGAGAACCGTCTGAGCCTAAGCTCACATCGGTCATTGTTTGTCTATGTCTATGCCGCTCCAATGTTCTTAGTTGTTTCATAATATTGGCAGCTACACCTTCGATACATCTCCATACGCCGCTATCATTTATCACGCCTCTTGCAATTTCGTTACCGCCAAGTGGCTCTATAGTCGCCCCTCTTATATTGGATCGTTCTATTTCGAACCTGAGGCACCTTAGCAAAACATGTTCTGCTGTTTCTTGTTCTTGGGGGCATACTGGACACCACGGCTCATTATCGTATCCAAAATGGTGCAGATGATCACGAAAACAGCCGTGACCGCTAATGATCTGCCTTAGATAATAGTCTAAATACCGGTGCGGCCTATTCGCCCAGGAATCAATATCAGGGGCAACTTCATGTGTCCAACGCCCTTGTTGAGACTCTTGTCACCTATTTTGCCATTCACGATAACTTTGTTTAATTATACTTTGTTTTTCTTCCTTAGCAAGCCTTCTATTAAGTTGTTTTTGTGTAGCGTATTTATAAGCTGATTGTCGGGCCAAGATATCTGGCGGGAAAATGCCCTATAAAGTCAGCGCCGCATCCAAGGATATGGTTCTGAAACCACAGCAGACTCTAAGTGCAGTTACTCGGTACACCTTATTTAAGTGCTTGCAATAACTGGGATACTTTTCTAGAGCATTACTCCATACCGGTGCAGCGCACATCGTTATAGATGTTATCACCTTTGCTAGTAAAAGTCGTCTTGGTTGCCTAGGTCCACCAATATTTGCCATCATACGTGCAAGTGTATGTTTTGTCTGCTTTATTACACACTGCTGTTATATGCTGCTGAAACTTAATCTCGCATCGATATATACTCCCAGGTATTTAACTTTTTCCTCTGTTGTGAGGTGGTGTCCGTCAATATTTAGCTCTATCACCTCCTTTTTTTTCCTGCTAGTAATTAATACTGCCTCAGTTTTTTGTGATGCTAACTGTAGTTTATGCTCTGTAAGCCATTGCTTGATTTTGACAACAGTGTTTGTACACATTGGACATCTGTTAGTTCTTTGGCAACAATAGTAACAATGATGTCATTTGCATACCCTATTATGGAAACACCTGGTGGTACTGGCAATTTAAGTACCTCATCATAAACTATGTTCCATAGTAACGGGCCCAGTATCGAGCCTTGTGGGACTCTCGCTGTGATATTGTACACTCGAATGCCTTCACCCGTTTCATACATTAGTGTACGACGCGAAAGATAATCCTTTATAACCTTTATAAGGTATGCAGGGACTTCTTTTTTAATCATGGCAGGGACTTCTTTTTTAATTATCTAAAGTTACTAAAGCACAATATTTTTTGTTCCCATTTTTTCAACGTTGACCTTCGATCGCTTTTTCAGCAATATCTTTCACGTGCATTATTGCATAAATAGTGGATCGACCTTTCCGAAACCCGTATTGGTTATCTGATAGAGCATTCGTCTGCATAACATGGTGTTCGATTCTGGCGTATAAGATCTTTTCTAAAACTTTACCTAAAGTGTCTAGCATACACAGCACATTCCAGTCTATTTCACAGGACCTATTAAGCGCATTTTGTTGCTGATTTATCGCTATTGTTGTAATTATCGCCAAATGGTCGCTATTTGTATAGATATCGCTGACCTCCCATTGACATTTCCGCACAAATGAGGAACTAACGTAAGTAATATCGATGATAGATCCATATACATTTTTTTCAAACGTATTTTTTACTCCATCGTTTAATAGTACCACGTTTAGATTATTGAAGGCCATCACTATCATTTCGCCCCTCTTATTTGTATACCTGCTTCCTCATTCCGTTCACCAAGCATTAAAGTCTCCTGCAATGTACACGGGGTTGTATATTGATGCGTCATTACATAATGCGTCAATTACAGCCTTAAACTGTGACAAGTCTAAGCTTGGGGGGAAATAACAGCTGAAGAAGTATATGTCCTTAATTTTAGCTGCAGTATAGTACATATTAAACGTTGATTTGTGACTTTTGTCGTCGATCCATTGCCCCTGATAAGCGATATTCTTGTATGGCTCTGACAGGAGTGCTACATCCATATTTGCTCAAGTACTGTCTTTTTGAGAAAGTCCTGTGCTGCCTCGCAGTGGTTTAAATTTAATTGCATTATTCTCATTGTATTTCAAATGCCGCGTTTTAATACTGCTAAGTAGGCCGGGCAGGTCCTGCTGGAGGTGCTGCGCCTTGAGTCTAGGCCCTTATCATCACAGATTACACACCTACTTTTATTGGTACATACTCTTGCAAGATGTCCACTTTCGCCACAGTTAAGACAGCATGTACTCCTGTCGCTCTTATTTTTGCATTCCTTCTCTATATGCCCAAACTCTAACCATTTAAAGCATCTGGTGGGCGTATCATAAGGGCGAACTCTACATACTACCCAACCTATTTTAATTTTGTCCCTTTGCAGAAGTAGTGCTTCGATTCGGGATGGTACACTGAGCACAGCCAACTGTGTACCGGCATATGAACTTTTTAATGCTTTAATTGCACCTCCTTCAATTTTAATATTTTCAACTTGGTTATTGATGGCTTCCACTATATCCCACTTATTGGTTACTTCGTCTATATCTCTGATGAGAACTGTAATGTTGGCCGCAAAAAGTTTGACCTTCGCCTGTTCACCTAATATCTGCTCCATTTGATTCTTGTATTCATGTGAATTACCATCTTGAGATTTCTCGAGCTGAAAAAGTATTTCACCGTTTTTTGTTTTTCTTATCTTGTTAACATTTTCGCCCAAATTTTTAAGATCCGCACTTTCTGTCACTGTAGGATAGGTTGCCGGTTTTTTCTATGATGATAGCTAGATTGCAGACAAGGGTGGGAATATGGTTGGGAGCTTCAACAAAAAAAAAAAACACTACATACGTACAGTATCACAATGTGATATAATACTTTAACAAATTGTCACATGAACATGATAAAATACAAACAAGCATATAAACATAACGATTATTAATGCAAGTATGTGTTGGTTTTGTTAAATTAAATACAGCTTTCATTGAGTATTGCCAGATAGACTTTACATCACTGAAAGTCTTTAATATTAATATCTAGTATTAAATATTTGATACAAAAGCTTTATATAAATATACGAGTATATGCACATACAACCCATCTGTATGTAGCTATGTACACTCATTAACATCAGATCGTAATGCTAGCTGTTGATTAACATTATTATCATCAATGTGTAAGTGTGTGTATGACTACTGAATACTTAGTCTGGGTTTGTATCACATAATAAATAATTACCATAAACACTGTCGGCAACTGTCATTTTATGACAGTAGTCGTCAATTCAAATACATAAACAAATATGTATAACACAATACGAGTACAATGCAAAACAAAACAATGCGTTTACGTGAATGCTGTGTATGTATATGTTTAAGTGCATAAACATTAAAAATTTTGGTTGTGAAAGGTTTTTATCTATCTCTCTCTCTCTCTCTCTCCTTCCCTCTCGTTCACTTTAATTCCAATACGTATACGAAAGGTACTTAAGTACTGAAAACGCATTAATGGCTTTCGAGCGAATACAGAGTTGCAAATGTTTTGTCTTTTTTATAGCCATCACCAAGAGGTCGGGGCTATGTTCAGTGCGTTAAACTGTTTGTAACATAACTGTGAAGAATTAGTATCAAATTTGGAGTCAATACAGCAATGTTTGTACGTCCATCCGTTCTGTCCGTGATAAACGCTTTCAACGATCAAAGGGCACGCCCCTAATTCAAGTGGAATTTATTTTTTAAGCCCAAAAAGCTTCTTAGTATATTATTAGACACATTTTTTTAAACATTTTAAAATAAATTCTCATCATACACTTGCCTTGCTCTTAATCGTAATAAATTACTTGCGTGGAGGGAATCCAAAGTTCGGTTTAAGTTTTATACAATTTCTTTCTTCTTGTTGTAGGATTTCAATTCAATAAAATGTTGTTGTTGTTGTCGTTGTTTAGTAGGTTTTTAATTCAATAAAATGTTGAACCGGTACGTGTTTACTGATGTTAATATTGTTACTGAGATAGTGTGTCGTCCCACACCGTTCGGTCTGCAACGCCTACGTACATGTGTTTTGTATAATTGCAATTGACAATAATGTTAATTTAAATTTATGTTAATGGTAAATCGTTAAATGTTATGCCATCAATGCAGCATCAATTGCTTACGCACACAGCTCACATAAGCTGTCGATTTGTTCAATCTCTTTACAAGTAAGAGTTTTCATAACTGACAACACGGTTGAGGTGATATTTTTATTTTGAGTATTTTAGATTCCGATTACAATCCAAATCTGAATAACTTCGGTAATGTCTGTCCGTCCATGCATCCATTCAATATTTAAATTGATTTTTAAGTGTAGACAGGTAGGTTCTATAACAGGTTTTTATTTAAATGGATCAAAACCTGTTGAGGGTCACGCTTACAATCAGTTAAAAGTTATATATATCAGTCATAAAAAATTATTCATTAAATTGAAATTTCGTTCTCTTATTTTAAAATATTAAATATTAAGCTTTTCGGTCGATATCCCAAAATGGGCGTGGTTGGATAACAATCACACCTACGGTTTATAAAAAAAAACATTTTTAGTGTAGGATTCAAGGAAGAAGTTTGATGTAGAACTTGATAAGTAATAAAAAAAAACTTTTTGTAAGCTTAAATGCCTTTGCATTACGAACCAACCTCGACTATCATGGTAATATTCCTAACTCTAGGTGGGTTACCAGTGCAATGCGGAATACGAACCCGTGTCCTCCAGCATGCAGAGTTTACTACGCGAAGCCTTAGCCTGTGTCTGACACACCCAAATTTTGTATGTACATGTGGAAAGCATTTCAGATTCAACTTAAGCCAAATTTGGTTTTTACTTCATTAAATTTTTTTGATGAGAAGTTTGACGAAATGTTTGCATATACCCCGAGTTAAGTTTGATTTAAAAATGCTTGTTGAACATCAACTTATTTCTTCCAACGACTACTTTTATTACTTTATATACATAACTTTCTCATCGATGGCTCACAGCAATAACAACAACAGCAGTGGTGGTGTCAGTTACTACTGTAGCAACAGCAGCAGTTGATGAGCAACCAAGCGGCGCACCGACAACTAACTTCATTAAATATTCCACAAAATGCTTATTGAATGCATCTCTTTGTACGAATGCGTACATAGCGTAGGTATGCGTCGTAGTACGTGCCGTAGTTTGTACCAACGTTTGTTTTCGTTTTAGTTTTAGTATTTTTTTTTTTTTTTCATCAAGCGACTTACGTACACCTTCTGAGAGTTTAGTTTGGTAAAATATATTTCTTGTGGCATTTTATAGTTGTTGCCGGTTTTTTATTTATTTATTTACTCATTTCATGAATGCGCTGAGTGCTGTGCATTACTGCCACTGCTATCCTTCCCATAAATTATTGCAGTTTTTTTAAGTATTCATCAGCGAAAACATATTTCATGCTTTTGGGAAATTTCCCATAATAGGAAAACTCAACATTTTTTGTGGCTCTTTTCGGCAAGATATAATTTTATTTTCTTGTTCTTAGTTTTTTTTTACTTTTACCAAGTTTTCATGGCTTTTTGATTAGTTTAAATAAGAACAGAAAACTCAGTGTAGATAGAGAGAGAGAAAGGGGGAGTCAGAAAAAATAAAATAAAATAAAATTAAACTTCTTCCTTACACAGTTTATTTTTATCTTATTTTTTTGTTTTCTAGCCATTTGGGAGAGCAGTCAATTTAAATTAAAATATCCGCACGCAAAACTTTTCAGCTATAAACTCATTCAGAGCCCCAGCTAGCTGCTATGCTGCTGGAAATTAACTGTTTTTCAGTTTTCTCTAGAGTTTTGTTTAACTGAGGCACTCATCCTCTCAACCAGTTACCTAGTCACCCAGCCACTAGCTAACGCTTGGCCGAAGTTATATTACAGGTATTTAAGTATTTTATATAAAATTCATCATCTTTTCATCACAAATACTTCACACCCCCATCCACCACTTACTAAGTAATGCTTACCGTGAAAGGACTTAATCAAGTGTTGGTTGTTAAATAATGATGAAAATGAAGTTGTGTTAGTTGTGCGTTTTTTTCATCTTGGTTTTCTTTTCTTCTCGCGGCAATTAATTATTCGTAACGCAGTAATTTTATATTTGATATTCTTACATCTGACTTTTACTTCAGCACTCACCGCTCATTTACGACTGCTCTTACCTCTGCCTTATACGTGGCAAGAAGTTTAATTATAATTTCATAAATTTATCAATGTCCTTTCGATGTTGTCCTTTGTGTTTTAATATGTCCATTATGTATTTCTGAATTATCAGTCCCTTAGAGAGATAGTTGATGACTTTTTACTTGACTGGCATCATCAGAGTTAAAATCTTAAAAGTAGAAGTTGAAACGAATATTACAGTACACCTACGTTGTTGAGTTCAAATTTGAACGAATTTAGGGTTGTCGTGGGTCTTGCATTTTCATTTTGCTGTTTTATACACTAAATGTGTACAGGAATTAAAACTTAGTCTCTCTAACAAGGTTTCGGGCTTCAACGATATAGCAGGAGTGAACAAAATCAAAGACTGGAGACAAATGCATAATTTTCGTTATTTATTTTATGGTTTTAGTGGTTTTTTAGAATTAATGCAAAAGTAGCCTTCTAGACAAATTCGAAGCACCTGAACTAACTTATTATATGGCGAATATCTATACTCATTTCATAGTGATTTTGCACTATACTAATAAGGAAGTTTTGGTCAATTAATTATTACTTGAGCTAAACTAAACTAATGAACAGATTTTAAGTAGTATGTGATAGACATAACAATTTCAAAATTTTTTTTAGAGTGAAATTTTATTCGACTAATATCGCATGAATGAATTTTGGAATTAGTTTTGTAATATTTTTTGTCGGTGCCCACTTCATAATTCGGAATAATTTGTAATGATTTTGGGGTTAATTGAAAATAACTGAACTAATTTCTTAGTTACACTTACAGCCACCTAAGCATTTATAGTGACAGTAAATAAATCTGGATTAAACGAACAATTGAAAAGAAGTTAAAACGTCCCTTATTATAGGTTTAAAGATATTTATGGATGAGTCCATCATACGCATTTGTTATACCTTTACTTGGGTATGTACATTCATCCACAAGGAGGCGTCGTAGACTTAGCAATTCTGAATGGGAACCGAATAATGACTCGATTTTACTATGTTTGTCGGTATATCTGTATTTACTATCAGAGATATATTGTTTCAAAACTTGGCACAAGTATTAGTTTTAAAAAACGTTGGTTGGTATTAAAATTTGCCTGAATAGGTCAAACACTCCCATAATGTAAAAAGGACTCAAAAAGAACATTTTTACAGTCCCAATACACTATTACTTAAAAAGTGTAGAATGTAGATTGCAAATATACTTCTTAGAGTACTTTGGTGCAGCATTGGTGGAGTCAAATTTACCTTTTTTAATATTCTAAAAAACAAATGTGGTGTAAAAGTAAAGCTTTTTAAGAACCCTCTAGATGCAAACAGTAGACGTGGCAGGTACATAATTACGCTCTGCAATATGGTGTGCATTATATATTAGCGTGCAAGTCGAGTTTTCCGTAAATTGGGGATGTCTCTGTTATGCGATCGCGCCTATTTTTGGCACACACCGATGGCATGATTATAAATATGTATACTACAGATCATATGCATGATTTGAGCGTAGCTCTTGATCGATTTCGCCCAAATTGAAATAGTAATTTCTAGACAGAAATTAGAAGTGTCTGTACAAAATTTCAGCTCTATATCTCAAATGTACGCCCGCGAGAATGCCAACATAAGACCGATACACGAACACAAGGACTTACATATTTAAATCGGTTCAGTTTTTGATGCTGATCAGAATATATATTTCTTATGGTCTCTGGTGTTTCCTTCTGGATGTTGCAAATGACTTGACAAACTTAATATACAGTATAGGGAAGTATAAATATATAATGGTGACTAAAATTTAAATAACATTTTGGACGCTCTCCTCTTAAAGTATAGTTGCTCTTTATTTATATAAATTATAAGCACATTTCCATGCTCTACTAATACTTGAATTGTAAGCATACTGAATAGAATTCATATAGAATGTGTTTGCAAATAATCAAACATTTTCTACTTTAGCAAAACTCATATTCACAATACAGTCGTAAAATAATTTACTTATCGCAAACATTTCCCCAATAAATTAGTTGTCACTGTGCTTTTTTTTGCATTCATTGTCCTCTAAATAACCTTTGATGTGATTGCAATGTTCAATGTGTTGTTACACCCCGAGTTTGATTTTCCAATGGAAAACCTTAAACTTGACACATATTGTTTACACTTGACAACGAACACTGCATTCTTTGTTTGTTAAAGTTAGCGAACAAGCGGAAATTTCTCTTAGATGACCTTGTGATATATTGTACATGGAAACGTTTGGAATAGTTAATGTGTACGAAGCGGTATTTACCCGATAAATGACCTTGACAATATCTAGTATATTATAATATGTACATGCTTACACTGGTATTGTATAATTTTCCTTTTTTTTCTATTTCAAATTTGATTGTAATTTTCCTCAACTATTGACTTTTTTCAGCGGCGAGGAGTTGGTGTACGATTCCTGTTTGAACAGCATGTTACCCAGTTTGCTTAGGAGGGAATTTTATACATGGAAATATATCTGTGTAAGTGTGTTGAACTATTTGCTATATTAGCTATAGAATGTTGCTAAGCGTGTTTGATTGCCAAGGTCAAGTTTAGTGGGTTAGTTGCTAGCTGTTAATATAGTTTTTAACTTGTTATAGCTGTGAGTAAGTGTTAAAACTAACTGGGGGTCCGTTTCGTATGCATTCATTTGTATGAGAGTGTGTGTACTAAATCCCTGAGTGGCAGTTAGCTGAATTACAATAACTGCTAAGTGAGTTGGTACTTTTTGCTTTTTATTTTATACCATTCTTCCATTCCTTATGACCTTGATAATGAAATGTAAAGATTTAGTAATATGTATGTATATGCTGCTATGTGTCAGGATAACGGTTATCGCTTTATATAATCCACATAATGAAAATATCAAGGTTAATTTAAGACATATAAACATACGTACTGTTGTACTTTAAACAGCTGAAGAAGGGTGCAACGGAAAAACGATTTGCATATACTTTGGTAGCATTAAATAATGAAAGAATGTAGGGAATCAACTCCAAATATATTTCATAGAAGAACGTGGCAGTTTCCCAACTATATGCAGGGCATGGAGTTTCTCATTTTCGATAAAGTTTTTACCACTTGTGAATATGACTGGTTACCGATTCCATCTGCCGGCTATAGGCAACCCTTTTCATGTCAAATTCCTAGGCTGTGAGATTAGATCAAAATCAAATTCTGACTTTTTGAAATATTTAAATATTTTACTTTTTCAACGGCACAATACTGTAATGGAAACAATCGCAAATTAATTAATAGACAATAAATTCCGTTCATGCAGATGTATAAAAACCTTAATTTAAACTAGAACTTTTTTAGTCTGATGATGACATATCATTATAAAAATTGACACAGCTAAATATTATGCCAATTAACTATTCTTTTATGTTTATTCTTTTTCTCAAGTAGTGCATAGTAATTGAAAAATTAATTAAAAAATAAAACTTCTTGCGATTCATATTGCAAAGAAAAAATCATGTGGGATGGGATTAAAAATGTGGCTCATTCGTACCTAAATTTATAATTAACTTATAACTATTCATCAGCAACTTCTGTCAGAAAATATTAAGAATTGAATATGAGTTATCCGAGGAGGTCTATTTATTTAGCGACTGAGCCGAAACGCGATTTAAAACAAATTATGTGGAAATAGTTCAAAAAATGTGACAAATACAAAAGTTGGACAGCAACAACAACAGGTAGATAGCTGAACATGGTCAAGAATGTGATTCCTGATCTATTGATATAATAACAGATATGACCCAAACCTAAATCTCGCATCCTCTGTTTTTGTTTTAATCAAACGCCAAAAGTTTGCGTCACAATGGTTAGTGGGTTTCATTTAATAATAATTTACATATATAAACAATGCGGTGTTAAGTACTTAGAAATAATGCATGACTTTATTAAGCATACATGCTCGCACTTTTGCATATACGAGACCGGAAGGCGGATAAAACTTTAAAAATCAAAGGGTAAGCGTTCATGCTTAACAAAAATTATAATTTGTTGTAGAAATATTAATTTTTGACAGCATAAGAATAACCCAACGAACATACCATACATAAGTACGAGCATGTGTACAAGAGGAATAATAATTAACTTTTATATACATATGTATATGTATCCATATGTAAGGGAAAAGTTTGGCAGTTATTTGCCTTCCGTTTGTTTTTATACCCTCCACCTCAGTGATGAGGGTATACTAATTTTGTTCTTCCGTTTGCAACACCCAGAAGAAGGCGTCAGAGACCCTACAAAGTATATATATTCTTGATCAGCGTCAAAAACTGAGTCGATTTAGACATGTATGTCCGTGTGTCCGTGTGTCCGTCTGTTGTTGGCACTCTCACGAGCGTAGATTTTGAGATATTGAGCTGAAATTTTGTACAGTTACTTTTAGTTTATGCACGCAGATCGCTATTTAAAATGGGCAAATTGGGTAAAGAGCCACGCCTACAATCAACAAAAATCTATCTATCTGCCACAAAAATTAAGCTATAAACTTGAAATTTAGTACGTATATCTATAAATATTAGTTTCATCGATGTGCCGAAAATGGGCGTAGTCCGATAACATACACGCCCACAATCAATATAAATCTTTATATTTGCCGCAAAAGTTGATCTACGAAGTTGAAATTTGGTATACATATAAGTGGTACCGTTGTCCAACACTGTGCCAAAAATGGGCGTGATTGAATAACTCAAACGCCTATAACTAAAAAAAAACACTATTTGCGTAAGTACATGAAATAGTCATATGTATACATAAATATGGCTTGTTTTTAGAGGATTATAAAAGGTGGAGGGTATTTAAGATTCGGTCTTAACCGAACTTCTCTATCTTGTTTTTAGATTCATATATACTTTTAGTTTGTTAGCTTAAGATTTTTACGGTATTCAATAAATAAATAAAGATTGAATTATGTATTAGAAAAATGTTTTCTAAACCATGGGAGTTTACATATGTTAGCCGGTTTTGCCCATTTTCAATACATCGATGGTTGCAGTAAATGTAAGTTTTCCAACTTTATAACTTTATTTTATAACCTTGAAGATTTCTTGCATATTAGAGGCACGGCTTAAGAGTATCTACATAAACTTTTTGAATATAGTAGGCGTGGCCAATTGAAATGAAGATAATAAGTTAAAATTTAGCTTGCATGTACATGTTCACTTTATCAATCGATGTGTGAAAAATGGGAGGGGTTTGATATAGTATACACCAACAATTCGCATTGTATGTAAACTTGAGAGCAAAAATTCAGTTTAATTCATATCTTGCGATCATTTTTATGCCCTATTCCACTGACAAAGGTATGTTTACTTTGTGCGAATGTCTGTAACTCCCAAGAGGTGAATGCCATACCTACTTACAATTGTCCCGATCAATTCAGAATTAAAATTTTAATCGATTTTATCATATCCGTCTGTCTGTTCACGTCAATTTGTGCGGAAACTACAGGTCGTATTTTTTGAGATATTTTTAAGAAATTTAATACAAGAACACGTATTGGCCCAAAGAATAACCCTATTGAAAATGGACCGAATAGGACCATATTTAGAAGCCCTCTCCATATAAGTTCCTTGAAAGACAAAAATTGGCAAACTCTTAATATTTTGTAACAAAATTTGATGCTTGATAATTGGTAGCGTCAAATTTGGACCCGAACGGACAATTATTAAACCCTCTTCCATATAATGTTAATTTACGAAGTGACTTAATATGTGTTAATTTTTAAATGAAATAGATCTAAAAGGTTTCCAATTGAACCAGAAATAAACTCAAAAAAAAACTGTCACATATAACACTTTTGGGGTTTCTCGGTTGGAAGATATTACCCGGTTTTATTACTTTTTTGACAGTTTATTAATGTCATTAATTCGATACGGCTCCGCACTGTTTCAACTCAAAAAACGAAGTGAACATTCGGGCCCACCCCAATGGACGTACAGACATAATTATTTATATTGACTTGGATTTTGATCCCGATTTTACTATATTGTGATGTGTTTGAAATCTTCTTCTGGTATTTTAAAAGGAGTGACACATCCATTAGGTTGGCGTAGTGCATACTACCATTTAGAGGTTATCAATGTGCTAACTTTACTCTTCTCTTTATCGCTTTCAACAAAGCATATGTTAAGAATATACGTTTAGAATTTGAGCAATCACCTAAGTTCGAATGCTTTAATGACATTTTTCCATGTAGTAGTTATCTTTACTTCTCCAAAAATTTCGACTTTCATTACCCCTTTCGAAGAGCATGTATTGAACAACAAATCTGTATGATTTTACTATTAATGTGAAAGCTTCCCCTAAATTGAAATTCGAACAAACGGAATTCTATCTTTAGGGATGAATTTCGAAAGTTCATATTCCACAAGTGTGTATAGAAAGTTTTAGAGGGTTGTAAACGCCAAACCTCTCGGAAAAAGAGAGAGAGAGAGAGAGAGAGAGACGGCTGCGTATTATTTGAACTCTCAGGTTAACTTTGTACTTCTCTTACTGATTTTGCCTTCTTTTTGGTTTTTTTATTCAGAGTATTCAGTAAGTCATATAGGTGCTAATACGATTCTAGTTGGTTATTTATGTGTGTTTGTTGTAGTTGTTTTGAACTTTATGCTTCTTTTGAGGAGTGAATGTTTGTTTGTATGTGGCACATAGTAAAGCACACTCGATTAAAGGTACAGTATAACACACTGTCATACTGACTGATGGACTGACTGACTAATTGCCACCAATGAATACCAGAGACTGTTGCTTCCTAGAGAACAACATCAACCACAACGCAACGCTGTATGAACAGGAAGAAGCTTAACAGAAATATTATAAAATAGACCAGCACAAGGATACGAACAGTCAGTCACATTTGAAACATTTCAAAGGCAACACATAACCTTGTATTGAAGGATTTTTCCATTCATCTAACGAACTCTTAACTGATGAGACATAATAATACGGCCGGCTTGTTAAGTAGAAAGTGTTTTACGTAAAATATTATAAAAGACATCTTTTGGCGGGAAATTTTTAAATTTTTTAAATTATTAAAGTTTACAAAAAAAATATTAAAATAAAAGAAAAATTTTTTAAAAATTAAAAAAAAATCTTTTTTTTGGAAAAAAGTTGTAAAAAAACATGGCCATTGCTTATTATATACCCGATCAGGCAAAATTATTGGCCAGTAATAGGCGGCAAGAGCAGCTGCAACGTACAGCAACTGATACCAGCACTACTAACCAATCCAGTTCTTTGCCTCACAGCAATAACAATTATTCAACAACAACAACAACACCTACAACTGCCCAACAGCACAGCAGTGCCGCCAATCAAGATGGTTATCATGAACAGCGAAGCTTTCGTACTAATATCAATATAACTGTGCCTAATTATGAGCCCACCGGCTGCTGGGACTTTTTAGCTCAAGTGTTCTGCTATGCCCTGCGTTTCTATCATCGCACAGCACGGCCGACGGTTATACAAATCTCTTTCGAATTGAACAACATCCATCCACCAGTGACCACAGGATCGTCAACTACACCGCCATGTACAACACCAACCGTTAGTCCATCAAACAGCTCACAATCAGCTACTGATGATCACCATCATCATAATGAAACATCAAAAAATAATTAAAATATTAACAGAAGGGAAGGAAAAAAGAAACAAATTTACAAAAACTAAAATAAAATTTTATACAACGATTTTTTTGTTTTATACAAAGTATAAAAAATAACAACCATTCAGTGGTGACTTAACTAAATGAATATTTGTAATAATTGACAATTATTATATATTTTATTTCTTAAATAACCGCAGAGGCTCAATCAAAGCGTATTGTGATTCCAGAAAAGTAACAAATTTTTCAACATTTTTTCTGCTATAAAATATTGTATAACAGAAAAAATTTAAATGGAAAACCATTTTATTATTAAATAAAGTTCAATTGTTTTTTAGAACATAAACAAATATAAAAAATCTAAATATTTTTGTAATTATTTTAAAAATAAAAATCACATCAAACAGTTAATCTGTGACAACTTTTGGTTACTTTTTTGGAAAAAAGAAAAAATCTTAAAAATGTTTTAATACTTTAAGTGAATAAGTAAATTTTTTATTTAGATAAAAGTTGATTGCTGTAGTTCGGTTAGGGGAAAAAAATGGTTTCAGTTAGAAAAATGAACAATTTTTCAAATATACATTAAGCGAATAGTTTAAGATTGCATTTCTTTGATTTTCTTTATTTAAATAAAAATTATTGTTCAATTATTGGTTTGGATTTTCATTTTCATTATGAAGTTATCTTACAAAATCTGTTTTAAAATTATAATGAAATAAAAAAATGAATTCAAAATTTACATTTTCTTTGTAATGCATTTACAAATTTAGAGGTTTCTACAGCAACGAGGTGTTCTGTTAAGGTTTAGTTAAAGCAGGCGGCCCTCTTGGGAAAATCGGTTTTTTTTATAGAAAATTATAAAAAGTTAAATAATATCATATGTTATAACTCGGAAGTAGATGGAAATTATTTAAAATTATTTTATAAAATACGATACAGTTTAAAATTGTTCCCCATAAATATATTTTAACTGTAACTACGTCGCCTTTTCTTAAGCCTAAGATTATTCTCCAAAAACGAAATTTATTATTCTCATCCCTTTCTTTATTTTTATATAACTACTTTTCTTCAAACTTCGTATCATTGCTAAATAAATCTAAAAATAAAAATTTATAAAAAAATCACAAACCGAATAAGAATACAAATAGAAGAAAAATAATAAATTTGTTATCCAGAAATAATGTTTATTTTTTGTAAAAAAAAAGGGGTTAATAATCATATATTGAGAATTTGTAATTTTTTTCAATACAAATAATCATAATTTTCTTTTTTCTTTAAAAGAACTTTTTTAATTAAAATTACTCATCACGTTTCATATAATTAAAAGAAATGAATAATTATTTTTGAAAAAAAGGAATGTATAGATTTTTCATTAAAATATTTATTATTTTTCATTTTTAATAAGCATTTGTATATAATTTTTATTAAAAATAAAAATGTCCAACATAACAAGAATTTTTTATTACAATTATTTTTATTTTTTATAATTTAATGATTTTTTACAAAATATTTTTTTAAATAAAAATATTCATAACTTACATAAATTCAACATGTAAAAAAAAATTGTTTAGCCAAGGATGATGGTATCCTTGGCTAAACAATTTTTTTATTATTTCATATTATTTTTAAATAAATATAATTTTTATATAATAAATATATGCATTTATAAATTTATTACTTTTAATTTTTTATTTATAATAATAATAATTTATAATAAAACCCAAAAAAGTTTAATAAGAAGTAAAGATTGTTTTAAAAAAAATAATTATAATACAAAATATTTTTTTAAGAAACATAATTTTTTACTGTTATTTTTTAATACAATATATATTATTTAAGTATAATAAAAATACGTAATTAATTTTTTTATTATTCATATGAGATTTCATATTTTGAAACTATTTTTTATGTTTTTAATTTTAAATTATTTTTTAACTTATTTCTTTATATTATTAATTTGTTTTTACAAAAAGGTAAGCACTCGAGAGGAAGTTTCTATATATACGTGCATCGCGACGATCTTACTCTACATAAATCTTATTTTCAATAAAAACATTCACTTCTTACAGTCGCGCAAAGTTTAAATCCTAAAATGAACCTTACACGCTCCGCTCCGCATTAGGAACGGGGCTCATTATAACAATCTAACGAGTCTCAATAAAAACTTACAGATATGAATGGTTTTACTGTTATTTCCAGCATTTATAAAAGATACTCAGTTTATTTATTATTTGATTTTAAAATTAAAAAATATATTCCGAAAATCGTAAAAATTTAAGCATAACTGTCATTAATCTTATCTTTGCAACATACAAATACTACGCCATATACTATGTAACTAAATATTCTATAACTCTAAAGATGAGACAAATATCTTTATAGTCCATATTTTTAAACTAAATACAAATAAATACAATCTAACAATTTTAACTAAGCAAAGAGTTTAGAAACTTTTTACTCCACTGACGCAAAACTAAGCAAACACAATGTACAACACAATATTTTTACCAATGAAAAGTATAACGAACAGTAAAGTGAAGGAAACGCATTAAACAAAAATCAATTATTGATAACAATAACGATAACAAGAACAAGAAAGAGGGAACATGTTAACTACAAACTCCTGTAGCCACCAGCCAGACCACCCCACTACCATACAAATGAAACAAGGAAAATGAATACATCTGTACAAAATACAATATTTTTATGAAAATTGAACAGAAGCCATAACAAATAAGCACAAATTTAAAATATAATAAACATGTATAAGTTTATAAGTGTACTCCTTGCCTCGACAAAGGACAGCAAAGAAACAGCCACAATTATATGTATATGTATGTATTCATCACAAAATCAATGCAAAAAAATTAAACTAAAATTAGTCAATTTATTATATTTTCTATAAATATTATAAAAAAAGCAAAAATTTTTTGGAAATAAACCGAACATTTGGAGAACATAATCTGATTAAGTTTGAACCGGTTTAAGTATATTAAACCCCCAAACCCAAGCAAGTATATTGAAAATCTATATTATGGAAAAAACAAAAAGAAAAACAGAGGTTACCAAGAAAACAACGACCGCTCTTTGCGATGTCTTATTTAGGTCACACCGAACTAGTTAAAATGTTGCTTTATTAAAACCTTATTCGCATTTCATGGTTTTAAAGAGATCTTCGCTTATGATCCGGTTAAAAAAACGGAAGCCTTTTGTAAGAATTCTTAATCGGTTCTTCCAAAACAGTAGCAGCGCTCAACAGAATTAGTCGCAAAATTGCTAGCACTAGACTGGCTATTTCATGAGTTATATTAGATATATATAGCCAACAAATTTAAATCAAACAGGTATTGATTTGAATGGAGTCACTGACTAAAAGCTACATTAGCTAACCTTATAAATTGCTGTCCATTACCTTAACTTTATGTCTGAAATACCTATGTACTATGAATTCAATCTCTGCGCTGCTTTTTATAATTCTCTCTAATTTGTTCAGTAAATAAATTTGCGAGATCAGGTGTGATTCTTAAGATTTCAGTTTATTTCTCAAGTAGCTTACGGAAATATTAATGCTGAATAAGATAGTCAGTTCAAAAATGCGAAGCACCTATTTACTATATTAAATAGTGGTAAGCTAAATGTAGTTTAAGAGGTACCTTGAAAAACTATCAGCGGTATACTAAATCCCACTAAGGAGTGCATTTACTACTTTCTGGCATTGATACTCCACTTCGAATTTGGCCCGCGGATTTCTGATACACACATTCACAATATAGATTAGTTGGTTGATCACGACAAGACAAAGACAAATTCGGTCCACTTATACAGGAATGTAGTTGATCATTTAGTACAAAAATTGAGACGTTTAGGTGAATGGTATGTTCCCCAACGGGCATGTGTGAATGAGAAGTTCATTAAAATTATATTTTTCATTTTTAAAGTTTATTAATCATAATAAAAGTTGTTGAGCATGTAAATTAAATCGTTAGAGATATCGATTTTTTCGATTGAAATTTTTTACACACATTTCTACATAGTTTTTGCAAAATTATGTGAGAGGCATCTCATAATCATCAAAAATTCATCTATTACGGACGAATATTTAGTTGCAAAGTCAAAATCTGGTTCGCATATGTATTAACACTAGGTTTACGGACGTTTCTCATATACCTATCTCTACGGCACCCGTCAACGCCCTTTCTTTAAAAAGTCGAAGGTGACGGGTACCGTAGAGATAGGTATACCACATATAAACCTCCAAACAGTAGAAGGCTTAGGGAAAAAAAAAACAGTGTGTATAAATTCTTTGGAAGAAATTATTAATTTACGATTCAAAACGGTTGAAATCAATCAAGCGATTTTCGAGATATTTAATTGCAAAGTTTTAATTCCGTCAAATTGACGTCTCGTAAACCTAGTGTTAATATTTAGCTCTTTCACTGATATACTAAAAATGGGCATAATCGAAAAAAGCCATGTCTCCGATTTACAAAAATTATACGTGGCACAAAATTCTACTTATGTGTTAACGTATGATGCAAACATTATTATAGGGCGTAGTGTGGAAGTGATCGTGAAGGGTGGTCAAGATTTGGTCTAAACCAAATTTAAATTTTTACTTGCTCTACTTAAGCGTTATATGTAAAATAGTTCACTTGCACGCAAATTCTCTGTTATTTAAAAAAAGTTATGTGCTGAAATTGTACACGCGCCAACAAGGTAACTAAGTAACCACGGTATTGTGAATTCTCTAGAATAAGAGTAAAAGAGTTCCTAACTGTTAACATAAGATAATAAAAGATAATATCTAAGGCGAACAAGTCAAAGTGATTAAACACAAAACATGTTCTACCATAACAAATTTGTTCAACTATTTAAAAGGGTTAAAAGAATATTTGTCTGCCAGTTTGCTTACTCACAGTTACCTGTGCTGATATTCACCTTATTTTAGCGTTGTTTTGTAATTTAAACATCTGTGACAAATGATCCCCCCAAATGATAGTGATAATAGACAAGGTTTATAATTGTTAAGGCAATATTTCTGGCTACTTGCATAAAAGCGCTAATTTCTTGCTTATCTTAATTTGAAATCGCGAAAAGTGTAAACATACACATACCACACAGCAAGTGCAAGTGTAGACTTTTTCTTTTTTTCATTGCCATCCACCCAATTTGACCGCTTCCATTGTTGATTGATACAATAAAACAATGTTGGAGATGTGTTGGCCAAGATAACCAACCACTGTGGCAATAATGAGCATGTTCTTTGAGGGTTAGACCGCAATTCGGCGGTCAGATTTTCATTTTCATTTTCTCTTTTTTTATATTTTTTTTTCTACAATTTACTTCATTTTACAACACCTACAATTATTTGTGGAATTTCATAAGCATTTATCTTTTACAACATAACCACACCACACATAAAATAACGGCGCTTTTGGTGTTTCATGCAATGATTGCATGCAATTATCTAATTTTATTTTATATCATTTTTTCTTGTACCTACCATACCATACAATACAAGTGTCCTTTGTGTAAAATTAGCGCAACATATGCAAACGCTATAATTAAATTTTATTACAACAGTTGTTGCCAGTCAAGGAATTAGTGAATGAAAAAAATGGAGATTTCGTTGTTACAACAATGAATTGTGTGGTTATAATAAATCGGCATAAAATTAGTCATTTGTGTGTGTCATGTTCATAATAATGAAAGTGGTTAAATACGTTAAAACTGGTTAAACATCCCATGTTTTTACGGTGAGCCACCAGACATATTTAACCTTTCCACATCCATGTACAGCACATGTGTAAAATTTTCAAGTCAAACGGTTCAATTTTAACATATGAACGAGTACAAAAAGCCTACATTTTAAATACAGTCGAGATCAATATATAAATAGTGGGCGTGGCAAATACTTGATTACGTAGGCTGCCCAATTAAGTCAATGTCTAAACCAAATACGAGTTTTTGTCAAGTATGGGTGTATCGTTCATCTCATCACGTCCACTTTTGGCACATCAATAATTTAATTTAAATGTGGGTACAAAATTTGCATTCCTTAGCTATTTTTTGTTTCTGAGAGTTAAATTTTGGTCAATTTTGCCCAATTTGAACCAGCTTCCAGAAACAAAAAACCTTTTTACAAAATCTCAGCTGGAGATCTCAAAAATTTACCAATAATAACGAACTTGGAATACCCCCGCCCTATGTGGAAGTAATACAAATAAAAAGCCGTGTGAAAGTTCGTCTCCCTTTTTCAATAACGTTTAACGAAAATGTTTCCAATTCTATAAATCCAAAACCTATTTTCATTTTGTTGTTGGTTTTCTTGTTGCGGTTAGTATTATTGTGTTTGTTGTTTCCAATTGAAATTGTTCTTGTAATGCATTCAATCAGAGTAAATGATGAAGTTTGAAAAATAATTAATGCTTGTACACAATGCTAAATCCGTACGTACGTCCAATTACAATGTAAACTCCAACAACGATGCCAGAAAATATCTCACAAGAGAAGCAAGGACTACTTAATCAGTGGTCAACAGGCGTTTGCCTACAAATATATTTTAAATAAATGACAACATTGTATAATGAGGTTTTTTGTCTACGACGTTACCACACACACACACACACAAACTCACGCTCGCACTGAACACTGTGTCAAGTGAGAGAGGAGCGAACGTTCTGTTTATGTTAAGTAAAGTAAAATTAATTAGTGTTCACACCACGAGCACTTTATTGCATTACTTTTCATGGAATTGGCAAAGAGATGAACCAGATGTGATGCTTTCAAGGAAAAAGATTTAAAACACACAAAAAAATAAAAATGTTTTCCGCGGTCTCTGTTAATGTTTTAACAATTAGTTAATTTAATTTGCAGGAGTTGCTGCAATTTCTTTGCCAAGAAAATGATTTAAATTAGTTAACGAAAAACTCTCCACTCTCAATATTTTATTATACTCTAAAGAGAAGGTTAACTAATGGGGCAAGTGGTAAGACAAATGTGTTGAATTTGGTTGAATGGTTGGCCGCACAGTTGGAAAAATTATCATTTAACTCCCTAAAAGTGGCACTGATTTAATGCCCAACAGCAGTGGCAGCAGCAGCAGCAGCAGCAGCAGCAATGTAACAATGGCAATAGACTAGAATCACTTTTCTCATAACGCACTCAATCAACCGACCACCATGAAATGTTGGTAAGAAGTATAACAACAGTATAGTGGCAGCACCGAAGACAAAAAAGTAGGAGATACATTTTCAATTTCGTTAATGACCCAAACACCGTAAAACAATTTATACGTAGCAAAAACAACAACAGCAACAACAATAACAAGGACCATCAACCTGGTTACGCCCTAACATACAATAGCAACACACAGAAAGAAACGTTGCAGCAGCAAGAATTTTTCATTTTTCCATCTCCCAACCATTTATCTTCTACATGGTTACGTCAAATTGCCAGATACGCATACTCAAACTCAACGTGTATGTTAAATTTTCCTCAAAACTTAACTTATTTCGTTCAGTGTAGAGTGTAGGTCTTTAAAAGGAGAAGATAATGAAGAATAAGGAAAAATAATAGCACAGCAGGATATTGACAACAACTGCATCACCATACCCAGTGTAATAGACGACAGCCACTCATTCATATACACAGAAATGCTACTTCACACACACATTTTCACCTATATAGTGTACGAATACGTATACAAACCTTACCGTTTCGTTAGAGATAAGAATAAAAAAAATTTACAAAATAATAATTGACTCGATTGCATGTCGCCATAGAGAAGTTTTCCCTTGCACTATTTCAAAACGTACAATGGAACAAGTAAAACAACAAAATCTGGCTTAAGCCTAATCTTAAATACCCTATTAATATTTATATAAAAGGTGTGCAGGGCAAGTACATGATTATGACCTTTTTACTTTGCGAATAAATTATTGACTAAGAAGTTGATCTCTGAGCGAAATAAAAATCTTTTGTAGTTATGGGCGTATGGGTATTATTGCATCCAGCAGATTCATGGATGAAGTAATTATAAATATGTGCATTAAAATGCAACTTAATTTTTCAACGTCACACACACACATACAATTTTGTGGCTGATAAAGTGACTTTTTTGATTACGGGTAGAGCCCTTACCCGATTTCCAAACTTAGTATACCTTTCCTTTAATGTGGAAAGATGGTGGAAACGGATATAAAAGAAAACGAAATTGTTGTTGTTCTATAATTTCGACTCTATGCCTTAGAATTGTCCAGTGGTCAAATAACTAAACCGTACAAAAACATTCTATTATACAACTTCTCGACTTGCTGTCCTCAGGCGCGTAGCTGGCTATTAAAATTTTTGGGAAAGAACATTTCTTCTAAACAGTGTATCTTAAAAGAGCGCTTCCACTATTCTCTTTAAAAATTTACTTCCAATTTTCTTTACAATTTTCTCTTAAACCAAATTTCAATCAATCAAAATAATCGAATAAATATGATTAACGTTAAAACGCTAAAATCTCTGTATAGCTGAGCGGGAGAAAATTGTGTTTATATGGCTCCTCCATAGCTACGTGCCTGGCTCTCTTTTCTCTCATTTAGAACAATTAATCATAAACATTATATCACTGTATGTGTTGTGTGCGTGGGTATGAAGTAGAAGCCAAAAAAGTTTTGTGTACGCGACAGGAGCAAAACTTTAAGGCGTTAATCTTAGATTTGCGCCAACCAACCAACCAACCATAAAAAGCATTCATATTTTCTCTACACATATATAATTACATTGAATTATTTTTGTCTTTCAACTAATTTTTATAACTTTCAGTCCATTCGTTATGTGACAATATGTAATGTGAAACTGAACTGTAATTTGGACGAATATTTGAAAAGACAGAGTCACCGATTAATACATCAATAGGAACTGCGTCTTCTTATGAATCGTCTGCAAGCGAATATGAGCCAGGCGTTAAAGCTTCAACACCTTGTTCAAGTTGCATGCAATCATGGAACATTGCATTAAAGCGGGATCCACAGTTTAAATCGTTATCGTATAGAGACTGTGAGTATATAAAATTTGACTAAAGCTAAACTTATTTGTTTTTGTAATTCTTTAGTTTTGTTTTGTTTTTTTTTTTATATTTCCGTTGATTTGATGAAACGTGAATATGGTGAAGAGGGAAAAATCTAATTGATAATAAAAACTCATTATGGTCCCTTACGGGGCAGGAAAACTAATGACATCCGTTTTTCAAATGAATATGTTTACAATAGCATTCATAATTGAATGAAAAACATTTGAAACAAATCGTTAATATACGACCATAGCACGCAACCCTTACTTTTAAGTGACCAATCGCTTAATGGTTGATAGGAGATAACACTTCTTTTATTCGTAGTTTGAAATATCAAATAGACAACTATACATACTAAGGCAACCTTTCATTTTTTGTGTCCTTAATGGTTAACTAAGCCTAACTAAAATGATTTGCCAAAGACTATAAAACACTAATATTTAGTGACTAAATGCTAACTGGACTATAAATATTCTCCGTAAAAAGGATATCACACATGTCATGCGAGTACACACATTATTTGTGGGATGGGAGAAAGTTGTCGGAAAATGAACACCTGTTGTTTGTGGAAATGCATAATGATTAACTATATAAATTTAAGGAAAATGTGTCTGTACCTTCCAAAGTTTAGTTTGCGTTATCCAAGAACAATAAATATATGCTAATGTATGCTTATTATGTACAAACGAGAATACAAATGAAATAAAATAAGTAGAAATACTATAGTCGGTTTACCCCCTTCATTAGATACCCTACCTACAATAAGTCATTAATAATTTAAACTGTAATTGATTTAGTTAAGTACCAGCAAGCGCTAAAAGAGATAAGATTTTAAAAAAAGTTTTAAAAATGGTTTGATCGAGTCTTAAATTGGCCCAGTTAATTACTAAACTAAAATTTAGAACAATTTTCTTTAAAATTGAAGAAACGAAAACATTCGTCATATTAATACAAAATATTTCAAATTCACTTTAAATAGTGACCGTTGATAAGTTTTTGGATAGTTAGCATTTCAGTAACTTAGGGATTTATACAAATTTTGTTATATGTATTTTAAAGTGTAGATTTTTAAGACTTCTGAAGTCTCTCTTTTGGAGGCTTTTTGGAGTGAAATAATAAACTTAAACTGGTTAACCCTCTTGACTGTGATAACAGTTTAAGAAAATTTCTTAATAAACCTATTTTTATATTTCAGAGCTTTTAGTAGGTGAGATATCTAAAGGTCCGACTTAAAGACAGTTAGGAATGCTTTCATTAAACTCGAGATTGGTTCGATGGGCGATTGAGTTAAAGGCTTGTAAAAAGCCACATATTTCTTTTTATAGTGAGTACTTGGTCAGCCTAAAATGTCCATACGCTTACCTGCTCTAAAACGCCTTACGCTTGCTAAAGTTAAGGTATTAGCATGAAGTATTTATAGCTCATTAGTTAGTGTGGATAGTTTCTTATTTCAAATTATGCGTAGCCCCTCCCACAATGGCCCATGAACACAATAACAGAGTAAAAAATTGAAATGTAGAAAATTTGGTTATTTTTAATACATTTATCAATATGTGGGCACGCCCACATTTGACGAAAAAGTGTTACTAGTACAGATATTTATCTTTACGCTACCACGTAATAAAAATTTATAAAGAGAGAAACCAATTATGAGCCACGCCACACCTTTGGTAAAAATATATTTTCGATTTTTCTTTGGTTTTTTTAACATCTTTTCACATAACTTTGTAATAACAGCGAGCATAAATGTATCCAAAATATTACCATTTTTCAATTGTTTAGCAGCCACACTCATGAATCTCTTTTATTGCACCCAATAAAAAAATATGATAAATAAAAAAATATGATGCCCTTCCCCTAGGACATAAATAATTCATTTATACATAAATATTGGTTATCTGTAATAAATATTATCTAAACAAACAAAAAAAAACCTAATGGTAAATGAAACAAATGATTCTAGTTAACGATATCATAACTTTAGATTAAGAGTTCACCATGCAAAGTATTCTCACATAGAAAAGCGATCATATTTTGATTATGTTCGAATTAACCCTTTGGGTAAAACTAAATTGTAGTACTTAA
This sequence comes from Crataerina pallida, assembly GCA_949710015.1. Classification (NCBI taxonomy): domain Eukaryota; kingdom Metazoa; phylum Arthropoda; class Insecta; order Diptera; family Hippoboscidae; genus Crataerina; species Crataerina pallida. The sequence continues at coordinate 9,210,279 of OX453292.1, read as the reverse complement.
ATAAAGGTAACATCGTTTTTTTAGTCTCTCAAACACTCTATTAATTTTTTTTAACTTATTACAAATTCAAATGCTTTGTCTTAGACATAACTTGGACGGTAATAAATTTGTTTATTATGCGGGCTTCACTTACAACCCTAACTGTGCAGGGCAGCATTAGTGAACTCTTCAAAGTGTCAAGGAAATTATTTTTTATCCTGTGTTTACTTAGGAATTCTTTAAAGGAATGCTTTGTCTGCGCAATATATCACATGTTGAATTTTGTTATAATATAAAATTGCCATACGCGGTAATACGGCGTTCATTAGAAACCCGCATAAATTTTTGTATTGGAACGTATGCAATTTATTTTAAATTGTGTGAAGGACTTTTCATTAGAACAAAAACTACCACCCACAGGGAACGAATGAAAAACAACCCACATAAGTAAACGATTTGAAATTTTCCGCATTGAATATATGGCAGAATCGAAAAAGATCCGTGAAAAGTAAATTCAAAGATGTAGAAGTGGTAAAGGTGCGAATTGGGGAGACTTAAATAGCGTAAAAAAAGTAAAATCCGTTTATATTACATGACCTCTAAAACATGTCATATTGCGCAAAAATTCATAATTTCACTAATTCAAAACTTACGAAAAGTACAACCCTTGCGTATACGGGGGAAAAGGTGAAAACAATTGCTGGCTCCTTGAAATATTATCTATTGAAGAACGTCTGTCTGACCATTATCAGCATTTACATCTAAGTTCTGTATGCAACAAACAAGTCAATGTTTCCTCCGCACAAACTATGTACTTGATATTATAAATATTTGAAGAGAATTAGGACTTTCATGACTAAAACGTACCCCCCTTTACAAAGTTCTAAACAAATTGAGTTGGATACTAAATCGTCTGCTTTGACCGACTGTAAAATTTTCACATACTTTTGTTTTTTTTTTCAACATATTCATGATTGTTGTGTTTTACCTGAAAATTAGAAAAAAGCTTAAATGTCATTTCAATGAATTTATAATTGGATGTTAGCTTCAGCGTAGGAAAGTACTGATTATTATTCACTACCAACTGGTTAGCATATCAACTTTTTGGTTGCATTGGTACCATGGAAAAAGTACGCCTGTGGACTAAATTTGAATTCATTCATTGAAAATATAATTTTCTAAAATAAATATTTCTTGAAAAAAAAATTATAAAAAATACATATATTTACGGAATATTTACGTTAAGCTCGCACTGAATGTTGTTGTTGCCGACCTTTTGAATCCATGTAAAGCTGGCTAATTTTGGTGCTGTTCCCTCGGATGAAGGGCATCCCAGATTTGGCGTAAGCTATGTATCGCTTTTTTACTCGTTTCTTCTTTTTATTACATTTTCCTTTATAGGCTGCAGAGTGTTAAATTGTCTTTTTGACACGTAACTTTCAGTATAAAGAAAATTTGCATATTTTTATAAAGCACCAATGAAAATCCCCCACCCCAAAGCAAAACGAAAAGAAATAGCAGCACGCAATAAACTTTTAATTTTTCACATAGTGTCAGACAAGACCAGCAGCGCTACAGCCATAGATTTGTCATGGCAGTGACGGTGTCTCGAACACATTGCGTTATGTTCAACCTTTTCGATCCTCTCTCTCTTTGTCTCTCTCTCTCTCTCCCTCTCTCTTATACACTCTATCTTTGGTTGCGCTTTAATTAATGGTTTCACTACACAAAGTTCATGTTGGTGAACAAAATGGTGTGACTCACATGAAGTGAAAATGTTCAAATTTTTATTTGTTTTCCGTTTCATCATTTCCATTTCGAATAATGTGTGCGATCTTCACTTTGAGGTAATTTGCATACGCTTCTGAATTCATTCGTTTTCCGTTTTCATTCCCTCTCAACTCACCTTTTATAAAGAAGTTCAAGCTTCGTGTGCAGCTTCATATCATTAATCAGTTTGTTTAATTTGTTTATTTTCGTTTTATTATTATTGTTGTTGTTGTTGCCAACACAAATATATTTGATTTGGTTGGTTTTTTGACTCATTAACCCTTTTGTTCAGATTTTATGTTTTTTTTTTTTGTTTTTTTTTTTGCTCTTAACTTGTATCGCTCAATATAAATATTTTGTTTTGTTTTGTTTCGATTCCTGTTTACCCTGGGAAGGTTTTGTTCTTTTTTATTGCTGTTGTTGTGCTAGACACTTTGTAAATCCTTATTAATGATTGTTGTGTTGTCAGCTAAGCTGCTTTGGTAATGTGATATTTGATTTCTCTTGTTCTCTGCGATTTTTTTTATTCGCTAGAATTTTAATTAAAATTTCAAAACAGTTAATATTCAAATCCATCATTGGAACATAACCGTTAATGATTGGTTTCATTACCGTTTATTTTTATGCAAACCTTTTATTGTTCTTGGGATGGATTAAATTCATAATACTTTCGTACGTTTCAACATTGAACGCTAACGACAAAACGTTTGGAAGCGTTCTTCTGAAATAGATGAAAAACGAAGCTGCTGCCAAAAGCATTCAAAGATCTTATGAAAACAAAAAAGTCAAGGGATTACTAGACCAAAGCGAAAAGTGACTTCGAAATCCGACAAAACTGTGCTTAGTTAACACAGCTACTGAAAAAAACCAATTGAACAAATTTTACTGCGTTCCAGATATTGAAGTTTTAAATCGTTTTTTGATCGGTAGAAAGGCTCTACAAAAATGCATCGAGAACGCCACAAAGTATGTATATTCTGAATTAGCTTCGACTACTGAGCTAATCTATCCGGTGCGCGTGTTCTGTGGTAATTACTTTCTTGGTCGCAAAAATTGAGATATCGATTGCAAATTTGGCAGAAGTTTGTAGTTGTAGAAATTGGCAGTTTCCGTATTCACTAAGTTTCGCTAAAGTTTTCTTTTATAATTATCCAAATTATACTTGTTCTTAAAATAAGGTGTTATGTATATAATTCTCCTTCAAAATAGGGCATTGAATGCGAAGGAACCTTGAATAAATTTTGTGTGAAACTTGTTTTTTAAGCCGAATACAACGGTTACAAGAGACAAACGGACAGACTTAAATCAGGAGTGTATTCTAAAATAATTGCTATAAGAAAAAGGGGGCCGTTTAGAACCCTCAAACTTAAAAAATCATAGCATTGTCATAAGGTATTAAAAGATAATGTTGGTGATAAGTGAGACTTTTACATTAACGTTTAACCTCATATGTCATTTTCAAAAAAGTGCTGATGTTTTGAATCCTTGAAACCACTCCTGTACCCTTTATTAGTGCATAATTCATACAAATTAATATTTAGCTTATCAAACATTATAGTCCACAACAACTACCATAGCAGTGTATCTGATTAACTTTGCACTTTTTATTACTTTCCTTCACAGTATAACTTACACTCCTCATTGCTACTAAATCATATTTTTAAAATCCCCTCTACAATCACTTTGGAAACCCTTTACCATCATGTATGTAGTGTTGTATGAATAATTCAACACACACATATGTACAATTCTTTGTCTGGGAGTGTAAATAATTTAGTTATGCTTTTAATATATGTATGAGCACACATGTCAGCAAACGAATTAATCGCTAAGAAATGATTTATTTAAACGCCGTATATGAAGTTTTCTTTCTCTTTTCGTTCTAAATGAACAAATTGTGCTGGGCATCCATTCTAGCGATGTTCAATACATGTCTACACGTATTAGCAGCGTCCCCTTCACTTTCGTGGTTCCTGCACTCAATATATTGTATAACCCTTGATTTAAAACCAAAATATGTTTTTATACAAAATAAAAGCAATAATAATTTATACCCATATGCATGTAAAAAATAATAAAAATAAAAACAATGTAATAACATTTCAAAAAGAGGATACAATCCAAAGAAAAAATTTGAAATATTTTTTTTTGTTTGCCTTGCTTTGCTTTATTTACAGGACGATGAAATTAACTTTTATTGTTTTCAGTCTTGTTGTGAGCCTTTAATTGATTTTGACGCAACTTTAAAGTTTCCACCCCTTTCCATTTATTGAATCATTTTCCTGTGGGAATTTATTTTATTCGTTGCAATTTTATTTCATTTTTATGTTAACTGCAAAAATACAATAAATGAAAAGAAAAGCAGTCAAGCACCATTTCATATATCAGCACCTACAAGTAAATAATTGTATTCTTGACGCACTCGCTGCTTGGATTTATTTAGGATATAAACAATGATTGATTTCGCAATTGTTTGCGTAAACATGCACCGATTATAGTTTTTGGATTTTGTTGAATTGAAAAAATGCATGAAACCGAATGATTCTTTGTTAAAAACGTACAAGTTTTTTATTTCGTTTCCAAATTTATTTATTTCACTCTCTAAATCCTTGACTTTGACAGCTGTTTGAGTCATAAGAGCGTTTCAGAACTTTTACGTTTTCTTTCAAAGTGTGGGAAAGTTAAATAATCTTAAGGATGAGAATTTTAACAATTTCAATTTTACTTTGGCGTTGGCCAATAAAAATATAACTTACTCGGGTACACCCGCCATTGAATACCCTACACCACGTAGTTTTACAAACTAGGACACAATTGTGAATAAAAGTCACTTCAGAAAATATCGTCATCAGGAAAAGGGGTTCTAAAAATGATACGATCGGGTACATTTTTAATAGAGTTCCCCTCTGAGCCAAGACACGTCCTTGTACCAAGTTTCAGCGAAATATCTTAAAAATGCGACCTGCAGCTTGCGCGTAAATTAAAATGGACCGACAGACGGACATGATTAAATCGATTCAAATTTCAATTCTGAATTGGTTGGTACATTTGAAGACGGTTGAGGCGTTTGGCGTTTAAAAGTTACAAACATTCGCACAAACCTAATATATTCTCTCACCTGTGTGTTGTGTATTATCTTATTCATATTGACTTTGATAAAACTGTTTAGAGATTAACCAGTATCGACATTTCATTTCAATTTCAAATTCCTAATCTCAGTTTATTTAATTCAACGCATATCTATATAACGCGCTTCTCTCTCTCTTTATTCCCTTCCCAAATACTATTGTTAATGATTATGTATAAATTGGGTGTAGTTAACACTCCTGTGTATATAACAAGGGTTATCCGAAAATAAACACTTAAACGTGTCTACAAACATACACATTAACATGCTTAAATACGTACATGCACACATACATACATTACTGTTTAACACACACCACTTATGTCAAATTTTGGTCTGCTCTGCTTTGTAGTGGCGTAAAAAATTGTGTTTTATGACTTTTGCCACTTCACATTTTTGGCTGACTGACTTTTCCTCGGTACGCTTTCTCTTTGTTGCTTTTGTTGTTTGATTATTGTTTTTTAAACATTTACTTTTTTGTTGTTTTTTTTTTTCTTGAACAAATGAGAGGAGACGCTTTACTTAAATTTTTCACACACGCACACATCTTTAAATATAACCCTTTTTGCCATTCCATTAATACCATAATTTAGCAACAGGACATACATTGTGTATGCGGATGTATGGAATTAAAAAGGATATATTGCCAATAAGCAATAAATTACAAATTTTTCATTGATACAATTGTAAAACATAAGTGTAAGTGTTGTAATTGTGTTTTTGTAGAATTGAAAAAAATAAATTTCAAGTTGTCTCAAAATGAAAAATCGTTTTTTAAATGGAAACACGGGAATGAAAAGTGCATTTACTTCTTACAACATTACAAAATGTTGATGATTTCCATTACCATCAGTGCGTCAGAGAAACGTGTTAATATTGAAACTATTTAATATTGTTTTTCTTTTTTTTTTTTTGGTGGGGGAATTTGGAGGAGAAAGGAATTTTAATTTTGTTTTTAGCATATGGAAGAAAGTTTTCATATGGAATAATTGATAAGAAAGAAAATGCCAACAACAGACAGACACGCGGACAAACGGACATGTATGTCTACATCGACTAAGTTTATTAAGAACTATGTACTTTTAAGGGTCTCTGTCGCCTCCTTCTAGATGTTGCAACGGGTGTGATTAACTAAGTATACAGTATTCATACTATAGTATGAATTTAAATTATTCAAATGGAATTGAAATTAACTCGTTTTGAATTAAAAATAACTCAAACGGAATTTCAATTTACTTAAATAAAAAAGGACCTTACTCAAATCGTATAAGAAAGATATCAAAGGGCCTGAGATAATTCGATTGGAAAGAAATAAGGGATTTTTATGTCCTATGTCAATTAAAAAGAGCTTGAATTCTATGTATTCGTTGTTGTCATTATAAACCGGAAAATGACAATATCCACCTACAATATAATATGGGTAAAGGAGCAGCTTACTTCATTCAATATGGTGGACAACAGAGAAAAGCTGATTCATTTGGGGTGATTCAATAATATCAGTGACGCCTACACTTTCTGAAATATAACTTTTGAAAATGACTAAAATGTAATGTAGAGTAATGAAATGTACAAATATAGATGTATTCCATGTAGTTGTGCTTATAACTAATAATTGTAATTATAAATATCCTTGATTGGCTATTGTTCTTGTTGTTACTTAAGTTAACAATATTTATTCTTTACTATAAACACTTGACTCTAGAACCAATCAGAAATTTAATTATACTTCTTAAGAAAGGAATTTGTTTATTAGTTTCGCTTAACTGCAACTATTGTATCTGTAACTCGTTTTCTTCTGTATGTGAGCGCAAACCAAAAAGCATGTCATTCTAAGGTCTTACTTTGATATTTGATTTCCTGTGTTGTGTATTGACTCACACCACCATGTCGGATTTACTTTGTGTATATATTTCAACTTATAACAATATTGCGTTTCACTTTTACTTTCTTTCTGTTTGTTGCCATATGGAATTTCAATGATTATCTAAATTGTTTTCTTTTGTATTCCCTCCTAACTACTCGCTACATCCAAACATTTACTTTGGTGTTTATATGAAGTACTGTGGTAACCAGCCAAAATACGATTATTAGTTTAGCCGTTAGTTTACTCTAGAAAGAGTCATAGATTGTGTTTCACTTTAACTAGAAATTCAGGTCATTAGAATTTCTGTTAGAAATAATAAATGGTCGACAAGAAATGGTAGGAGTTGACATCAATGGACAGATAAATTTAATTATTTTCCTTAAGAGGCACTTACCTTTAGTTTTACTTAATGGAACTTTGGCTATGATTTCTTATTACAATATAGGGAATAAATTTACTAAAAGTACGGGCTAGAGCAAGTTTGCATTCAAAGATTAAAGTAACGCATGCAAGTAATTTCCACACTGTTGAACTTTACTTATTATTCACACAATTTTAGTTCCAACTGAGTAAATGTAATCATAATTTTAATGAGAACTATGACACCACTCAGCTGAACTGAAGACTAAACCATAGTTTGCTTAGTAGATCGAACTTTTAGGAAAAAACTCTAACTAATTTTCTTACATTCCAGAACTTATATTTTTACATATTTACGATTTAAGATGTTTAAAATTGTTAAATAAAAACTTTATTAGCTTTGCTGCCAATGCCTACCTACACTATTCATTATTTCTACTCCTGATTCTTTTACTGATATTCATTCCCTCCTTCCCAAGATGCTGCAATTAAATTAAAATCTACTTTACTACTTCTTAATTTTATAGATGAAGATTTTATTAACTCACACTGGGGAAATTTTCAAGAATAATAAGATGAAAATCTACTCAATTTTAGTGCAAAGTCATAAAACTTAATTCTCTAGTTAAAATTAACACATTCAGGTATTTTATGGTTCATATACTATACATATAGTACTGTATGTGAATTAAGTTATCCCAGATGACGGGAGTTTATAAATTTAAAACGAAATATTTGTTTTTTCTGGAATGTCAGCAGGAGAGGTTAACACTTTGTAAAAAAGAATTCGTTAAAATAACACTTAAACAAACAAGTCGTTGGTCGTTTGTCACTATTCTTAAATAATTGGAATTTATCGGTTGATATTATAGATTGAAGCAGTTTAATAATAATGTTATTCTTACTTAAGAAGCCGAGTTGGCTAAGACTTTGCTTTAGTGAGTGGTTTGTGCGTGAGTGTAAAAGTTACACGTAAGTAAACCAAATTCACATACACATAAAAACGGTGGGCGTGGCAAGTATATGCTTACGCCTTTTAATAGTGTATGTATTAAGCACCAGCTTGCAAATTACGCTGTGTATGGTCTTTTATAAATTGTGATCGTCTGTTATCTATCGCACCCACTTTTGGTGGATCGATGAAAGGAAAAGTTATAAATATTTTTACAAAATCTGATGGAAGCTACACGACGACACCAGAGTAAACGAGTCGCCTCCTTATGGAAACTCACTTTCCGGTGAGGCGATGCTCCCAGGAGAACCCAATGTTAACCTCATTGGGAGCTCCTAGGGAACGCAGTCTCGCGAACAAAATCTTAACAGGGTGCTATGGGTCCTTTCATCTTTTGGTCCATACAAATCTCCAGGACCGGATGGTATCAGACCCTGTATGCTACAACAGGGATCGTCCACCATTGTTCCTACTCTTTGCACAATATTTAGAGCAAGCCTTCTCATGAGACTTGTTCCGCAAAACTGGAATGAGGTTAAAGTAGTATTTATACCAAAGGGAGAAAACAAGGATGAACGCCTACCCAAATCGTATAGACCAATAAGCCTCAGCTCCTTTCTCCTTAAAACTATGGAGAAAACTCTAGACAATTTTATAAAGGACACTTATATTAGAATAAAACCCTTCCACTATAATCAATTTGCCTATCAAAAAGGCAAATCCACTATATTTATATTTGCGGATATGAAATGACCACTATGGAGGCAATCAAATACCTAGGAGTTACACTCGATGCAAGACCATACTTGAATACAATGTGCGAAAAAGCATCCCGCATATATACAGCACTCGCACGTATAATGGCAAACATTGGCGGCCCAAGCCAAACAAGAAGGTTACTATTGGCCAAAGTGATTTTCTCAGTAGCTCTCTATGCCGCACCGATATGGATTCAGAAGAAGCTATGCGAAAAGCTTACGCTCGCCGAGAAAAACGCCATACTCCAGAGCAGCTATAATGAATGGCAAATGAAGTGAAATGCCTCTCCACGAGGCCGATGGACATACGAGCTCTTGCCCAGCATAGGATTATGGCTGAACAGGCAGAAAGGTTGCATGGACTACTACTCAACACAAATATTTAGTGGTCACGGATGCTTTCGGGCTTACTTATATCGCTTTAAGCATGATACGGAACCCTGGTGCCCAACTTGCAATAATGAGGAAGAAAACGATGCACATGTACTCCTGAAATGCCCTAGATTCAGTGTCGAACGGCAATTAATAGAAGAAGTAGATTGTGCTGGTGCATTAGTAACTCTGCTGAGGTATTCCAATGCGTCAATAGTGTCTGTGCGTCTGTTATGAGCCGCCTCAGAATGGAAGAGCGTGCCCGACAACGACATAGGATAGAGACCACATCACTGACGATTTGAGCTTAGGCTCAGACGGCTCTTCCGACGTAATACTTAACGGTGGTCCCGGGAGGTGCACCGTTGGACGCTCGAGGAGGTTTTAGTGGGTGAAGGCCCCACACTGACCTGCGGCTTTCAATGCTTTCCTCCTCGTTAAAAAAAAAAAGAAAACGACGGCTATCCATGAGCTGACGAATATAATAGAGTCTAAATATATAGCTCTCATAGCTTTCATCAAGGAGCCTTTGATAACACGTCGTATTCTGCAATAGAAACAGCCATGGTAGACAAAGGTATACCAACGATGATAACCAGATGGGTTATTTCAATGTTAAACTCCAGAACCATCACCACTGAGGTTGCAGGGACGACTATGACAACTAGGGCCACTAGAGGTTGCCCACAAGGGGGTGTACTCTCTCATCTAATTTGGACCATGGTCATAGATGACCTACTAATAAAACTCAACAGTATGGGGTTTAAAACACTAGGCTATGCGGATGACATAGCCTGTTGTGTTGTGGGCTAGCATGAACAATTTCTTACCGAACGAATGCAGACAGCCCTAATATTAACACAAAAATGGTGCCAGGATATGGGTCTTAATATTAACTCGCAAAAAACGGTCCTGGTCCCCTTCTCCAATATGAGAAAACTTGAATTAGATAACATTTATCTAAATGGTACCCAATTGATGTACTCAAGTGAGGTGACATATTTAGGCTTAAAATTAGATAAAACCTTAACATGGAACCCTCACCTGATATATATAACTGAGAAGTCGACTCGCACCTTTTATGCTTGCCAACGACTTTTTGGAAAAACTTGGGGTATGAGTCCAAAGATGACTTACCGGTCTTATCCCACAATTATTCTCCCGATGCTAACCTATGCAGCTTTGGCATGGTGACCAAAGATTAGGCAAACTACTGCGGTGAAAGCGTTGAGCAAATTTCAACAACTCGCAACTATAGGCATCACAGGGGACATGAGAACATGCCCCACGGATGCACTGGAAATACTCTTAGGCCTTCCTCCTCTCTCGATCGCAATCGAAAAAGAAGCTGGTCGGAGTGCACTTCGCCTACCCGGAATAGACAAATTAAAACCGGGTAACCTTAAAGGCCACATGAAGATACTGGAAAACTTCATAGATGACCCAATGATTGAAGTTACGGACTTTTCCCCAGCAGAGATAAAATTTACCCATCTCTACTCTATTGAAATTCCCAGTAGAGAAGCTTGGGAAAAGAAATCTGTGGTACCCAATCCAGGAGCACTGGAATGGTACACAGATGGTTCCAAACTGGAAAGTGGGAAAACCGGAGCGGGCATCTATGGCCCAGGTTTTCAGAGAGCAGTCCCAATTTGACTCCTTCCTACTATTTTCCAGGCGGCAACGTATGCGATTATGGCATGTGCGTCGGAATGCCTGAGAAGGCGCCTAAGGAAGGCGCATATATATATTCTGGCAGTCAAGCAGCACCCAAAGCTCTAAATAGCTTCGTAGTGAAATCTAAACTGACATCAGAATGTATGGATCTACTGAACGAGCTAGGCAAACATAATGAGGTTTCCCTTGTATGGGTGCCTGGCCACGTAGGGTACATCAGGGTACTAACTGGCCTTTACACGGGTCACTGTACACTTAAATACCACCTTCACAAAATAGGGGTGTCTGATAGCCCCATATGTGACGACTATGTGAGGCGGCCCCTGAGACGCCTGAACACATACCCTGCAACTGTCTTGCTTCAAGCAGAAGCAGGCATCACATATTTGAAAAACATGTGATACCTCCAGAGGAAATCTGGAGCTCTGAGCCCAGGAAAGTTTTGAGCTACTTTATAAGCCTACGACTCCTGGACTGAGAGCACGGGATTGCACCATAGACCTTATGGTCGCAGTGCAGATAGCCCTTATAAATATAATAATAATAATTTTTACAAAATTTCAACTTTGTACAACAATACATTTTAGTTGAATGTAGAGATGGCTCTCGATCGATTTTGCCCATTTCAAATAGCGAACTGAGTGGAAAAACTAAAAGTGTCTGAATAAAATGTCAGCTTAAAATTTACGCCCGTGAGAATATCATCAACAGACGGATACACGAATACAATTATCTAGATCAACTCAGTTTTAGACGGAGATCAAAAATGTATACTTGTGAGGTCTTTGAAGCCTCCTTCTGAGTGTTGCAAACGGAATAACAAACTTAGTATACACCCAGCTAATGTAGAGGGTAAAAAAAAAAATTTTTTAACTGAATTCTCGTGTTGAACTGAGCCACATAAATAATGGTCTTTTAGGTCACTCCCTGAAGCTCTCTCTTGGGGGGTGACTTTATACAGGAGTATATTTTTTTCTCACAATGCAAATTTATTTTAAAAATTGAATTATACGGGAACGTATCCATATTTTGTACCTAGTAGCCCTCAATGCAAATCTCAAGAGTTTCTTAATATTATAACAAAAATCTGAAATTTTTCAGTTCCTTAAAAATATTCCCACTAACATATTTTCCCACAATTTTTTTTTATAAAAAACTATGCAAATCAAACACAACCAGCATTCCCAATTTATATTAACAACTTAAGAGGTCTTGGTCAGTGTTCGACAGGATATTTAAAACCAAAACTTTGCCCTTATGAAATTTTTTCATCTAAAGCCAGCCGATAATTTAAGTATCGGTCAGTGGTCGATAGAATTATAAGATTAGCCACGCGTCATGCTAATTGTCACAATTGTAACATAAGAGTTACACAGAATGAGAAACTTTACCATGAATTGTATTTTGCATCAACATCATTCATTGATATCATCGATGTCATCATCGATTTATTAATAGAAGAAATGAATTTATTATAATGACGCTGCTATGTGTAGAGAATATTTACAATAATCGATTACCATGCCATGACAACGATTAGTTATTCTTTGTGACACTTATCTAAGTACGAGTATTCATCCTAATTGAAAAGCGAAAAAAAAAACAAAATAAAATAAAAATTGTAACTTTGTTTGTTGCCTACTTTTATGGGGATATTGAGGATAATAAGTAACCAATCATGTATCATATGGAGTTATTGTTGTTGTTGCTTGTGTGTTGGCTAATAGGTGGTATTACTGAGTGAGTACAATCTACTAGTCGGGTCACGTGCTCTATTACGGGTAGGTATGACGACAAACACGCGGTGTTAATCTACCGTTAAGACCCAATTTACTCACAATCTCAATATTCAAGTACGTACATACAATGGTATATGAAAATAAAGACATCCTTCAGTTTGGTTTGTGTACCTACAAAACAATTCAAGGATTACCTTCCAATACAATGCCAAAGAATAAATAGAGCATTACCGTAATTTGTTACGCTTTGATTTTTGTTTTGTTTGATGACTTTGGAAATTGTTTTTCTTTTTTTTTTTCCTAAATATCATATCAGACAACTAAGGGTACACTTTTATGTGTGCATTTAGATCAAATGAAAAATCGAGCAAAACTAAATGAAAACGCGCTTTGCTAAATATCTATGGAACATATAAATAGAGAACGGAAACTTTAAGCTTTATTTGACATTGATAACAATAACAAAAAAGAAAGAAAATTATTGTTATGATATCACTTCATTATGTGAAATAAATAGTGCAGGGGGAAAGGATATGTGTGCTGGCGTTCCGTTTCCATTCAACAAATCACTCTGAACTGCATCATATAAGAAAGCCCTTTAACCCTTTCGTGTGCTTCAAAGGCAACAACAACGAAATCGAAAACAAAAGCAAAACATGAATTATTATAAAGCACGTGATCTACTTTAAAATGGTTGTTTAAATTTTTATACTTTACTTTATGGAAAAGAACATACACGTGTTTACTCTAAACGTATTCGAAGCCCAATGGTACAGTTGAAGATCGAGCGACCACTTTATGTACCAAATGAAGCTTGCCACGTCCGGCTGAAATACTTACCAGCGGGATGCCATATTCACGATTTTTTACAAAATGTTTACATTGTTTGTACACTTCCGCTGTTCGAGAAAACAAGAAGACTTATTCTCCCATTTCACAAAGGATACTTATTTTTATTTAAAATCAAGTAATAACAATTTAAGTGAAATATAAGACAAAGTAAGTAGCCATACAGCTGTACTACGCAGTTAAAGAGGCAAATATTGGATGCCCTTAACTTTGAAAGAAACTAACAATATCATAAGGGTAAGGGACATAATATTTATATATATTAAGTTTCGGGGACCATTTCATAATTTCTAACTTAGACACTCGTTTTTACAGAAGATGGCTAAAAATTTTAAGCAAATCCTTACTGTTTTTACTGTTCTCTACTTTTTATACCTTCCACATAAGATGGGAGTATATTAACACCCAGACGGAGGCGTCATAGACCCTACAATGTATATATATCAGCATCAAAAACTGAGTCGATCTAGACATATATATCCGTGTGTCTGTCTTTTGTAGGCATTTTCACTAGCGTAAATTTTGAGAAATTGAGCTGAAATTTTGTACACTCGACTTGTAATACATACACTATTAAAGAGCCACGCCCAAATTCATGTTTTTCTTTTATTATTCCACCACAATTTTAGGGTAATTTGGTATTTAAATTATTACAATATATATTTTAAAGATAAATACGTCGGAGAAAAGTCAGGTTTTTATATTATCGCCTAAATTGATTTTATTTGTTTTAGTGAAGTATTGTGGCTAATATGCATCCGTTTTTAAGAGTGATTTATCATAACAAAAAAATGTATGGCTTTTTATAAGCTAACAGTTCATTCGCTAGTCAAACTAAGTTCGATATTGATGGTAATATTCGTAACAATGGGTTACGAATTTAACGCGACAGACAAGTTCAATTTCCAGCGGGAAAAAACTTTATTTGAACCCGCGTTTCTTTTCACATCTTACACAATTTACTTAGCCAACCTCTTTCTAAATTCTTTTTTTTTTTTTTAGTTTCTGTCCGGAAGTGCAAATTGTATTCCATGAAGTTCCACAAATATAATGTCGACAGTATATAATAATATATTATTATAATGATTCAGTGTAACATGTAATCAACCAGACAGTTGGACATGTTAGAATCTGTCAATTGTAATGAAAATCCTCACAGCTCCCATTCATAATTTTAATTAATAAAATTTGTCATCCTTTAATGATTTTTTTTCCTCAAACTGATTCACTCAACTTTTATTAATCCTTTTAATTCTTTAGCTTTTTCTTTCGAAAATATCATCAAACTGTTCTAAACGTTATTGTTATCATTGAGTTAATGGTGAGTTTTGTTCAAAAGCCAACTGACATAACTAATCATGAAACGTGACGTCATTCGCTACGCTGTCATTTATGATTTTTATTAATGATAACTAAGAAAACATTTCACCACAAAACAAAATAGGAACAAAGTAGTGGTAACGGTAATTCTCATACTTAGCATGTAAATTAATTAGTTATTTAAACCTTCCATAGTGAAAAGGATTTCCTCCATTCTTCACTGTATTTAAAAAGCTTGAGAAACACTAAGATGTTACAACATTAAAACTGTGTGTTTAGATGGTTTTCGTTAAATTAAATATAGAAAATTTGTGCGAGTGATAGTGTAGTGTATTTAGTCTATCCTTTAAACTTTAAACCTGCGATTGTGTGGGGTGTACTAATAGAAATTATGGAATTTGAAAATGTTTTTACTTCTGCTTTGCTTTGTGGCCACTTTTTGTGTTGGTGTTATTTGTACGTGTAGATAGAATCCAATCATTGTGAACCTTGTTTATGAGTAATGATTATTTTAGTGCTTCTGAAAGCAACTTTATCATATGTCTGCCATCAATAAATTAAAGAATGCAAGTGTGTACGTGTATGGATAGCACTATAGAAACATTACTAGAAAATCGTAAAGCTTACATACACATACACATATTCACCCGCTTATTACTTGTTTATCTTATTATTTCATATTAAGGAAATAAATAAAAAGAACTAAAAAAAAAAGAATATTAAAAAAAGGCACCAATCAGACATTAATGAACTGTATTGTATAGGTGTGTGAGTGACCAAAGTTATATGATATTATATTGACCTGAGAAAAGCAGCAACAATAACAACAACAACAACCGCTACAACAACTACAATAATAATAATAACAGCGACAACGGCCACGATAACCGTGACTACGTTGAAAAATGACAAATACACTTAAATAACATCCTAGAGCGCCTTTAGTCATGTTTCTTATTGCTTCTGTACTGTTACTCTTGCTTTTGTTATTGTCTTTTCACAACAACATTTCGACTAATGCCTTATAGCCATTTGGCAGCTAATGACTTGATAAAGCTTCCATTATATAGACTCTGTGGGTGTGTGTGTGCAATGCTCTTTTTATTTTATATATATATTGACGATGGTATATTTTCCTCCTTCACGAAATACAATCACTTTACGAATCATTTCAATGCACTTGACAAGCTCCAACGCAAGAAACATCATGTTCGTCATCAATATTATATTCTACTATGATTAGTATTTTCCCTTTTAAATATTCTGAGCTGTTCTCAACTTTCTTTCGATTGTAACATCTCCATTGTAAAGTATTTTGAGAGCATGTTCACTGTGAATGCGATGAAGCAGTATATGATAGAAGTCATGCCATTGCCAATGATTTTATTACTACCTACACTCGGTTCATTCATTCATGATACAATATTTTTATATGTCATTGAATATTTTTTACAGAAAGAAACTTTTTTCTGGTTATATAATTATACCGTGCTCCCTGTAAAGTGGTGCTGTGTGGTATATTGCATTTTCTAAACGGCACATGGTAGAACCACCTTTAATTATATTGATCCGCTCAAAAACAAAATTTGAGTCGATGTAACCATGTCTGTTGTCTGCCTTTATTTGAAACATGCGATTCTTTTTAGGACGAAAATACGCAATGCTTAATATATTTTGGCAAAAATTGGTAAAGAATAGAGAAATAGATTAAAATTTAAACCCGTTGGAACTATTTTTAGAACTTTTCCTTTTCCATTTGCCCATCCTCCTGAATATGGGAATCAGTAATAATTCCAAATTGCTTGATAGTTTCCTTACTCTGGCTTATATTGAAATCGAATAAAATTTGTCATGACGCTTGGCGCAAACTGAAAGAGGATAAAATTTTTAAGTATTTATTTTTCAGAAAATAGAATGATATTCCTTGAAGAGCCTTGGTGCCTTGGCTCTTTAAAGGATTTTCGCGCATGAGTGGATATTTTAGTTTAGGTCTAAGACAAGTTTAGGTTTTACCTTGATTTTCCTTAAGTAATAAAAAAAGTAAGTCATCATCATCATTACTGGCCGATTACAACCTATGTAGGTCTTTGGCCTCTTGCAAAAGAGAACGCCACACGCTTCTGTCTTGGGCATGCCTTCTCCAGTTTTGTACACGAAGTGTTTGCAGGGCATCAAACAATCCACCGGAGTTTCGGCCTACCTCTAACGTAACGTCCTTCCGGTTCCCCGTTGAACACCATCCTAGTCGGAACACTTTCATCCATAGGACTATGTCAATGTCGGCGTAACGCTCGTACAGCTCAAGATTCATTCTAATTCGGATATCATTGCTACTGCGTATAGGGCCAAAGACCTTTCGGAAAATTTTTCTCTCGAACACGCATAGAAGAGCTTCATTATTTTGTTTTACTGTCCATGTTTTAGCGTTATTCGGAAGCGCAGCAGGGAAAAGGGTCTTATAGAGTGTAAGTTTTGCCGCACGAGCTATAACTTTGCTGTTCATAATTCATAATTTTGCTCTTTATTTCCATTCTGACATTTACGGCTGTACCTAGGTAGAAAATATAAAAATAATAATCCCGTAATTAACGCTGGGTTAATGTAATGACTATACAATACATAGGGCCACCAAGGCCCTTCTGCGTTATTATATAAAGGTTATTCCTATATGTCAATCCAAAAGAGATCAAACTATATGAATATACTTTTACAGAAACGGTTATAAAAACCAGAAAAAGAAGAAAAGTTAATATTCTTCAACAAAACTTATTGCCCATTAACAATTGCTAAGCGTATGTATTTAAAAAAAAAAATGAATTTAAAAGGAAACTAATGACTGCGGTAAGCCGGAAAATTATGATACTGACGAATATATGACATAATTATGTGTTTAAAACATGACCAGCCAAAATAACGAAACCAAGCCGAGCGGACTAGCGAACTAGCGACCTTTTCCAACAACCCTAATGGGACCCATATTGAAGATTTATACGACACTTTTTGTATTTCTACTTATTTTTTTTGGTTTTCTTTAAACATAATTAGTGGTGTGTTTGCTGAAATAGGATTTTCCTTACATATTCTGATAATACCAAACACCAAGAGGACATTATGTGGCTATTATTTATAGGTTGAACAACTTTATGCAAATTTCTCTCAGCCAACAACACTTTTCTAATAAATTTGTAAATGTAATTTTTTTGTCGTCGCTAAGCTTTTGTGTTAACACATTGTTACAAAATACAATAAAAAAGAAAATATTTTAATTTGTACAGCATCCTGTTGCTGGGTAGCCAGAAAAACTGGAATGAAAATATTTTTTAGTTTATTTATGACCACCGGTCATATGAAGCGGAAATTATTACCGCACAAATGTTGTAATTTTTTGAATTCAGATTATTCACCGAAACTAGTTTTATTAAATGAATTATTATTCTTGCGATAATCTTGTAAAATAATTATAAAGTGGTTAATATATAACATTTCTTAAGAAGTAACATATAACTGAACATAATTATAAGAAGCATATAAAGTTGGTTAATCAACTGTAATGAAGTTTTAAAGTTGGGCACCTAAAAGTCCTACACGTATATGTATTGCTATTCCGTAAGTACAAGATCAAACTTGATGTGATCCCATTAAAAGCGCTTCCATCCAAGTTTCCGAGTTCCCCGTTGTTTTTATCTAAAATCTATTATTGATTTTATTTGACTTGTAACCTATATTCATTGAGCCCGGTGTCTGTATGGAATACAACGCGAGAAATTCTCACGTTTTATAGATTAAAAAAAAAATCCCGAATAATTTATTAATTAATCATGAAAATCTCTTTAAATTTTTTTCTTTTTCAAACTTGACCACTTTTTTAACAGTTTTTTGTTCTTGAGATTTTAAAAGAAATCAAACATATTTTCCACAAAATTACAAGAAAAGATTAATGACTTATGATAATAAAAAAGAAAAAAGAAAATGATGCTTTAGTGAAATCAACCAAAGTGACATATTGCGTCATAGCGCTCATTCATATAATGGTCAGACATCTATCACTCATGATCATCAACAGCATCGTAAAGGTAAAGAGGACAATAGTTTCCTTTGAGAATAATACTGGGGAGGTAGAGCAACAACAATGGTCAATTTCAGGTTTATTTTTAGACAAAAAAGAAAACAAATATTTGGCCAAAGGGGTGTCAAAAAAATAATAATAAATCAGTGAATGTGTGGCGGTATTAATAATTCATGTTTCAATTAATTCTCATACGTTCTTACAACAACTTGCATTTCACGCTGTTTGCATAAATGAAGGTTACAAAAGTTTTGTGTCATTTTAAGTATAATCCTTTAATAATTTCAAAAAATCTTGTTCCTTTATTGTAAAGATTCCTGTCTCATCAATTTCGCTCCTTTTTAAAGGACTAAACCCATGTTTCATTCAAATATGATGGACTATGATATCATCTTATGAAGTCATTTTTTGCAATTTTTTAATCTGCTTAAATATATTCATGACATTTTAAAGTTTTAGGGGATCATTTTTTTTTAAAAGCTTTCTTATTCTCTACTTCAATTATATTAAATTCATTTTATTGAAAACTTAAAGTCAAGTGGTCTTTGTTTAATAATCAAGCAGTTCTTTTAAAATGTCGAGTATATATTTCAGCCACTTTAACACATTTTTTTAATACTCTTATCTTCGCTAATGGATTCCAATCCCAGTGAAACATTTAGTCACCATTTATTGGGGACACATGTTAACACTTGTCATAAACACCATTATTCACCACATGCCGAGATACGCTGTGAGATCCATTCCTCGCTTAATTTGATAAACATTTCATAAGTAGTGCATTTAACAAACATTACTTGATTGTCTTTCTCCTCAAAGTGAGGAGATAAATATAAAATACTTTTTGAAGGCCATCATTCAATTTCGTCTAATGTCATTTCTTTAAAGTTTACGTAAAAGAAATCAAGTTCTGTCAAATCGATTACATTGCATTTACAAATCATGTTATTAGAAATGGAAACTAAGAATTTTTCTTTAATATTGAAGATTTTTAAAAGTTTATGTCAAAACGTTAGATTGATACCTCTTCCTTAACAATTGGAAAAGTTAATTTGCGTGAAGCTAAATCTTATATAAAAAATTGATATTTAAAAATGGGCGTGGCAAATATGGTGCATATATTGAGTACAAACTAACACAGCAGATGCTGCACCAAATATGGTTTCTGTAAATTGTGGGAGTGTCTGTTGTACGACCCTAGCCATTTTTTTCATTTCAAGGAATGGTTTATTATAAATATGTGTTCACAGTTAAATTTTTATATTGTATATACTTTTATTAATTAAGGGCATGGCACTTAACCGATTTCGTTTAAATGAAACAAGTAAGCCCGATAAGTAGTCGACCCCACTCAACTTATCTCCTTAATTTAGGTTACACTTAGTTTGCTTGCAACTGTAGTTTCTTAACATAGAGGCTCTTTACTTCTTTTTATCTCTCCTTTTATTTAGTATGTAAGCCTAATTTTTATACTTCATAAGTAAAAATTTTTTAATTTTAATTTAATTTCATTTAAATACACATATATGCCAAGTGCGGGCAGCAAGCCCATAGAGAAAAAAGTCTCAAAAAGTCTTGTGAAATATAATTACAGTTATGGGTAAGAGTTCTAAAGATAATCCAATTGTGTCCAAATAATTAACTAATAAACCATTCTTCATCAAATTTTGTCCAAAAATATTAGGAATTTTTACTTTACACCATATAAAGACTTTCATTTTAGTAGGGGAGGGGTTCTAAAAATAGTCCTGTCAACTTTTAATAAGATTATCCTTTGGGTGTATGCATGGCCTAGCACCAAATTTCATCAAAATATATTTAAAAAGTGCGACCTGTAGCTTGCGCATTAATTTATATGGACAGACAGACATTGTTACATCGATTCAGATTTTGATTCTGAATCGGTCGGTATAAGTAAATGTGGCATTGGCCGTTTAGGAGTTTAAAACATTCGCACAAACTTAATATACTCTTTGCCACAAGTGCAGAGTAATAAATGCTTAGGTACAAAAATTAATCATTTCAATCTCAATCATCTCAATATTTAAGACCATGAGGATTGTAACAACATAATGAACCGACTCATATTTGATTGTTTATCAAATATTTTTATATTTCATGAGGTTTCTAAAGTCTAATTTCAGGTACCGAAACTTAGTATAGTTCCATGATATGTAGATAGTATAAAAAGGCAAATTAAAAGCAGTGCATTACTTGACCTACTTCAAAATAAAACTTCTTTGTCGAATCTCCTCTCCTCTATGAAACGTGGAAAGCGGAAAACCAAATGTTTCCAAAATGTTCCTTTATCAAATATATATATATACATATACTTTTATTGATTTAATGCTACTTATGTTATGATATTTTCTTCTCCCTACTAGAAACATGTATAAGATCTGGCTACTAATTAAAATCAAATTATTTTTTACGATTTCCCTTATAAAACAAACGCAGGCATTGGTAATAAATATTTATAAAGAAAAATCAGCCAATATGCGACCTTCCATATAAATAAAACGAAAACATATTATTAAAAGGTATTAAGGTAAAATTTAAACATTTTATATGAGGGTGATAGATCCGCTTGGCGATAACTACCACATACCTATGAAAAACTTCCGTTTTGGGCCAAGAAATTTCGTAAACAAGAAGCAAAGGTAAAGCTGTTAATCTACCCTAATGTAATAATTATAATTTTATTGGACATTTATGGGGTTTTTGAAAGCCCCCCAAGAGGCTTTGCCATGAGAAACATGAACGAAAGAAAGCAAAAATTATTTTTAATCAACTCCATTAAATATCAGCACATTTCTTAAGAGATTATTAGTTTCTGTTCTAACAAATAATTTATTACAAATTAACCATAGTACGTTATAAACACGATGAGAGTATAAAATTGAAAATGGATAAGAAGTAAATAATCTCTTGTAATATATTGCTTGGTTTACCTGGTGGTTATTTGAAATTAAACTTGAAGTTCCTCAAACATAAATGCAAGTGTTTTTCAGACAACAATTATAGAATTGCCTCTTTTACAGTAAACATCTTATCTTCGGATACATATTTATTGTTTCAGAACGATTTTAATACCGGGATACTCGCGGGAAGCTTCAATCTTTTATTGTTATTGAAGGTATAAAATCCCCGAAATTATTAAATGAGGTCTTCCCTTAAGGTATTTTCCACAATGTTCCAATATATTGTGGTTTTAAAAGAAAAAAATAATAACAATAATTCATACTTCTATCACCTAACGTGAGAAATGCTACTTACTGCAGATACATTTATACCGTAGTAAGGTAGCAAGATGCTTTAAGGTGCACAATTACGAATTTGTGGTTTGGGAGTTATTACCAGAAGAGCAGTTGCACTCAAACTTTTCTACAAGAATCCCATCCTATCCGCACAGATCTCCACCACTATGCTTTGACTTAGCACTAACCGAATTACATTCAATACCCCTGGAAAGTCGTTCAGACTATAAATATCGCCTTAAGCCCCAGTATAAAGCATTATTACGTATCAGAATAATTTTATTTTACCGTAATTTTGTCCCTTTTATACCGCCAGTAAACAGCAAATGCTTCCTCATAGTTTTTTTTTTATAAAACATTGTCAAAGATTGTAAACCTCTGCTTTCACTTGGCATCCCTGTGGACTGTCTATCAGCTTTGTTTGTTCCTTTTCTTATAAGTATGTATCTCTATATACTTGTATAATATATTTGTTTTTTTAATGGCTTTAAAAAAACAATTTTGCGTTAATATAAAACAATTTCTCTGCGGTTTTCATGAGTCCCACAATTGTATAAAAAGTGCAAGAGAAAGGTGATAAAAGTTTATTAAATTTATAGCACAGAAGCACCTATCGTAACGTTTACATTTTGGTGTGCGGTAATTTGTTTTTAAATCTTTACTGAAACCGCAAAAAAGATTATTGCAGACACTTGTTCATTGTTGGTCGTTATAATATTTTTCATAAATGCTTGCCCAAAACAAATCAAATTACCTGTTTCCCTGCAGTGAATTTTCAGACGTACTTTTAAATGCGTTGAGAGTTTCATTCACAAACTAAAACGAATTTTTATGATTGTATTACCCAAGCTTTGCTCAAAAGCATAATACTTGAATCTCTAGGAGATCGAAAGTTTGATTAATGCAAAGGATAAAAGTGGATTTGGAGCTTGAGTAATAATGGCTTTCTCATATTAAATGTTATCTATACGGCATTAAATCGGCACGGTGCGGGGCTCTTATAAAAGTTAAAAAAAAAAGTTTCCTCCCGTACGCCGTTTGTTAAAAAACTGTTTTATTGTAACTTCTTTTAAGCATCGCTAAATGGGAGCACCGAAAAGCACCTATTTTTAGAAGCGCAAATATTAGGCCGTTGGCTCTAATACTGCAAGGGCCCTTTCATATAACATTAGTGTTCACTAGGATATTTCATATATGTTGTAACTTTCAATTTTTCCTAGTTATTCTATAAAAAATATTTACAAATTACTTTCGCTTAATAAATCATTTCGCTTGTCAAAATAAATTTTTCAGTGCCCTAACCAGTTTCACATTTCGAGTATAAAAGCTTCGATTTTTTACGATGGAATTTAATAAAATGTGCAGAAACGAAGGCATGAATGAAATGAAGTTTCATTTTTACAAAGCATAACGAATTTAGGTCTGAATGGAAAGAGTTTGGTACCAAACTATAAATGATATATTACACACACTTCTCTCACTCAGTGTGATGTTTTTCTTTATTTTATTTTCTTTTCCTTTTTCCTTCTGTATCGCAACTTATCAATAATTTTGTTATATCATCTATTAATAGCATAAATAATTCTACAATTTAACTTGACTCAATATGCCATAAAGGAATATTTATTGAACCTTCATTAATATGGAAAATGACCACAATGGTTTAATCCTTGGAGACATGTTTATAAAAAGAAAACATACACCCTTTTTTTCTAACATATGTACACATATACTTAGCAGCAAATAAAACAGAATAAGGTATTAAGGAAAATATGTAGCGAGTTAGTCTTGCAAAAGAAGAAGTCAAAATTGTGATTGATTACTTTACGCTTAATCATATCACCGGGAAAAGAAGCATTATATTGAGAATTTTGCGGGATTAGCAATAAGTAAGTAAATAATACATTTCGGGGTTATGCGTAAGATATAAAACTTTAACTTGACGGGAATTTCTTACTTTTTCAAACATGATTTTCACGACAATTTATGCTGGAAAATATACTTTTTTATGGATAATTAAGCCCTATTGCATACATTCGCACATGGACAACCCTCGTACAAAAACTTCCTAATTTGTATTCCATGACTTCTTAGGGAGTCCCTTACTTTCACTACTTCTAAAAAATTCCAAGTTGATATCGCTCATAGACGGATTTACGGAAAGGTTGCTATAGTTTAAACTGTTTGTAGCTCCTTCCTTCTGACATGTGAAAGCATCTCCAAACTTAATAACACCGTATCTTTAATGTTAATGAAGAAGCTTTAAAAACTCTATGCAATATCCTTCAATAACAAATTCTGAATCGATCCTCTGCGGATTTATCTGTCACAAAATTTGTACCACACTTTCTTTAGTAGTATTAAACAATGTGAGTCAGAGTTAGTTCGAAAAATATCTTTACAATCTTTATAAGAAAAGAGATTCTAAAAATAGTTCATTAAGATCTACATTTATTAGACTAAATAGCTATCCTTAACAAATATTTTGTTAAAACTTTCAAGAAATGCAAATTTTCTTACATATAAAATTAATTTCAAAATAAAACATTATGTGAAGGGGTTCTATAAGTGGTTCTATTTAATCTATTTTCATATTCGGACAATTTAAGCGAATTTAATAAAAAACTGTGTCCTATAGATAGGCAGGGAGACAATGAACAGCTGGACGAGAGAATCGATTCAGTGAAATCGAATTCTGAAACCTACAAAATCTCGTCTTCAAAATTCGAAA
Organism: Crataerina pallida; assembly: GCA_949710015.1. Classification (NCBI taxonomy): domain Eukaryota; kingdom Metazoa; phylum Arthropoda; class Insecta; order Diptera; family Hippoboscidae; genus Crataerina; species Crataerina pallida. Next base: position 9,185,458 of record OX453292.1, on the reverse strand, counting down.
ATTTTACGTTTCTTCCATAATTTTAGACAATTTTTCAAGACTTCCAGTACCTTCTTAACTCAAGTGTAATATGTCGCAGATATTCTTACTTGGCCACAGTAAATTATATATAAAATTTCTTTCAAAACTCTTAAAGCTCTTTCAATTATACGTGAAACTACGCAACGTTGGTTGTGTTAATAACTTTTCTGTTCTGTAATCATTTCGTTTTTCTAGTATGTAAACATTTTAATTTTAAATGAATTTATTCTTGTTTTTGTTCTTCGTCAAAGTTTGTTTCGTAATAATTTTAGTTTTCTTATCAAGAAATGTAGATTACAAACATGGAAAAAAAACCAGCAGCCGTTGAGAGGCATTAAGAAATTATTTCAATTACACTATAATTAACGATAATTAGAAAGAAAGAAAGAAAGAAATAGTCACAGCTTGGCAAAGAGATGGAGAGAGAGGGGGAAAAGCAAGTAATTGTGGCATTGTGTCTAAAAGCTTTCTTTTCCTACTAAAACACATTAAAATAAATTACAGAAAATGCATTTTACTAAAACCAAAAAAAAAGAGATAAAAAGAAGAAGCATAATAGAGGTAAAAGGAATTATCAAATGGGAAATTAGAAGCATCATTAGAACCCTATTTCTGACGTACGGAAAAGAGATGATGAGTGAAAGATATGAAATTGCTTCAAATCACGTAAACACCGTGGTGAGAGAAAGAAAGAAAGAACGATCAAAAATAAAAAAGAAGGTAAAGAAATATTCTACAAATTATAACAAATTAAATTGTGCCAGCAAAAGAAAGCAACTACAACAACAATGCTAAATGCTTTTGTTTGTTTTATATGAAGTGTACGCCTGGGCGTTTGCATGTTTCATGATGGACTTTAGTTAAGCAATGCCAAGACATTGAAAATTACCCATTAACATAAATGCATGGATAAGTAAGCATAATAGTGGTGACGCAGATGATAAGTGAGAAAAGAGATATGATCAGAAAATTGTTTAAGAACGAGTAAAATAACTAAATTTGGTTTAGACCACATTTTTAATACCCTTTACATGCATTACGACCTTTGATAATGTATATAATTCGCATCCATTTCCAACTCAGCTTTTGGAAATTCTAGGTGGATTCCATGCATTTTTGACACATCAAGGAAGGAACTTAATTATATCGAAATTTTTAACTTTGTACCTTGACAGATGGATTTTTACGTATTGTGGGCATGGCTGTATTTGATCAATTGAAACAGCAACCTGTGCACTAGAAATGTTTGTACACAATATCATTCAATACTTATTACAACCGTGAGAGTGTGTGGACGCAGATCACAGCTGCCAACTGTCGGACATGTTTATATCGATTCACGTATATTCCTTGTAAAGTCTCGGACAGCTCTTCTTGGGTGTTGCCAATGGAATAAGAAACTTAATATGCACGCCACCTTTTGTGTAGGGTTTACTTTAAGAAAGTTGTCATCATTAAAAAGCTTATGTGGCTTACAGTGAAGATTATGTTTGATATCTAGATTTTTAGATTTCTTTTTATTCCCTACTCCCACTTAATTTGCTATTAAAATTTTCTCCCTCTTGCTAATTTTTTTGAGTTTTCATTCTTGGAATCACAAAAATTGCTTATGACAGCTGTCACAACTTGCAACAATTACTTTTCTCTTACACTTTTTCCAAACACCCCGTATATAATGTAACATGAAAAAGTAGCAACAATTTTAAAATAATATGCAACAATACAACAACAAGCAGCATACTCGACACTCGACACTTTCGGGCAATTGGCAAAGCTACTCAAAAATGTCAGTCGCATATATTTTGTAAATTGTTGAAATTTGATGCTTGAGCACTCAGTCACTCTCCTCTCTCTCTCTCTCTCTCTCTCTTTTTCTCCATTAGTTACATCTCAGCCCTATGCTTGTGTGCATGTACAATATAAATTTGGAAATCAAAACAGCTAAAACAAATTTGAATAAATTTCGTTGTTGCCATGAAAACAATTTGAAGCAATTACCGGAGAATTTACTTAAAAAATCGAAAAATCTATTTACATATATAACAACAACAACAATAATAATAATAATACTTTTTAGTGTTGAGCAATTAGCTGAACATTACAAAAACACACATAAATATAGCGAGAGAAAGATTGGTTTTAAATCCGTGTATAGGCAGCAGTACCTCCCCCATTTCTGTTATAAGATACTGTGACATAGAAAGGATTTAACTAAACGGCAAGTAGTAGCAAGTGTGTATGCAGAATACAACAAAAAAAAAATATATAAAGTGAGAGGTCTAATGAGTGTTGAGTAAACTCCGCGCTGTAGTTGTAGCTGCTGTTGTTTATTTAACGTTAAATTAATTGTGGTCTCATATTTCGTTACGTAAAATATTGTTGATATTAATTGTATGTAAATTGTCTGTCTGTCTGTTTCACTCGGTAAGTGTAGCTTTGTTGTGTTTACGATTACTTAACGCTAAAACGTATTTGCATTGCTAATTGCAGAGCAAAAGTGTGTGAAGGAGGGGACACAGAACAGTCTCATATTCATATTAGCCAAGTTGCTTAAAACAGAAAAAAATTTAATTGAAATGTTAAAGTATAGCAAGAGGGTGTTTAATGTCAGAATTCAGTTATTTGAACTCGGAATGAATACATCAAACTTATGTTCTGTACAGTATAACATAAAAACTCACCGCGTTAGTTCAATCAATTCCAATGAAGATGGAGCCCAAGTCAAGTATTGTTACTTCTCAAACATGTTTCCACTTGATTCAATATTTCTCCATTATCATCATCATAACCATAAAAAAACAGTGTGAATCAAAATTTAATCAAATTCTTCGTTGCCAGCAACCAAACTACTAAAGATAACTAAATAAAAATCAGAATATATTTGATATTGTACTCTCGCCAAAAAGTTCAACAACCTTAAAAACCGTTTTGCGCAGTAAATAGAAACAGATAAACTCTCAGATATATAAATAAGGTATTGTATAAAATAACAAATCGAGTCAATTTAGCGGAAATCAAATGCAACCAACCCAACACGTTACGCGTGCTACACAAAAGAAATCGCGTTGCACTCTTGTAATAAAAAAACAAAAACAAAAAGGAAAGAACACGAAATATAAAACTATAGGTATTTTCTTATAAAAAAAAAAGAAAAGGAAAAACATCTTTGAAATCTAAAGAGAAGAATGTAATTTTCCTTTCGCAAACACATCAAGTTAACCCTAAGCAGGAATCCTTTACCTCGTTGGATTCTACGTTCTTAGGATATGCATACGAAGGCAGTTTTAAGAAGGGGTCAGACTAATAACTGAAAACATCTCTCTTTTCTAAAACGAACAAAAAAAGTAGTACCCGTCACTTCTCCAAGGTGTGGGATGTGTGTAACTTTGTCAAAACGTTTTATAAACGGAATAAACTGAATCAGCATGGAATACTGGCTCTATTCCCCCATGTCTGTCTGTCTGTTTTTGTGTCAAAAGAAGACACAAAGTCTTCTTTTGTTAAACCGCACAATTCTTCCACAAACCTCGTATATATTGCATAGAAACAATCAGGATACGACTGAAAAAGATTGCTACACGTTTCTTGTATTAAATATACAATATTTATCAATTGACATACAATGCACACGCACACATATACACGAAAGGTAAATACACGGCAGAGTTATAGAGTCCCCCTCCAACATTACAGAATATATGTATGACCCAAAGTCAAAGAAAGCAATCGTTTTTATCAAAGATATTTTTCGGTTCATTTTGTGATGCTTTTTTTTTCTCGTCTACAAACCGAGAAATTGACACTTACTCGCTTTTCTGGAAATATACAAAGACGCGCCTAATAAACGTATCCTGCGATAATATGAGGAAATCAATTTGAGGTTACTTTTTTTTGCTCATGTGTCGCCCTGATGAATGAAATAAAAAGGTAACCAAACAAAAGCGGTTTTTGCGGTTAGACTTAAACAAATTTTGAAGATTTTTGATGCTTAACAAACCAAGAATAACGAAATATTTCGTTTAGTTTAGTAAAAATTGTGTTTTTTGTTCAAAAAATCTAACAGTAACTAAATTATTATGTTATTAGGTAATGATTTTGATGAATAAAATCGAATTTTGCACCGACAAGAAATACTTTTCATTAAAAGATGGGTTTTGTCCGTACGTCCATTGAATGTAAGATCAACCTTCTTAAGGTAATCATGCGAAATAATATTTTTTAAACAGAATTAATTAATTAAACAAGGTTTGATTAAAATTCTTAATTTTTTTTAAAATTATTTTTGTAAAAAACAATGCAAACTTGAGCTGTGAAATATATTGCCTTTTTTTTCAATAATCTAAGTATATAGGGTAGGAATGTATCAAAACTTACTTTCGAAAAAGATTTTTTTATATTTCCTTTTTTGGAAAATTTATATAAGATACATGAAGGATTAATTTTGTCCGGACGTCCATCAGTAAAAATATTGTAAAATCCATGCGGGTAATTTTTACTTTGCCGTTTTTTTTTTAATTTAAAATCAATAACATTAAATAAATTTAAGCATAATTTTTTAGTTTTTTTATATATTACGTCTAAAATAGTAAATTTTTTATCGAAAAATATTTAATAAAAAAAAACAATAATTTTTAATTTTTCTTTTATGTAATTATATATTTTTCTGAAAAATTAAAGAGAAAAAGATATATTTTTAGATTATCATTTATTTTTGAAGTCGAACAATATTTTATAATCCTTTCTGAGTACTTTCTCTTCTCGATTGGACGTATTCCTCTTAATACAATGGTAAAGTAAAATCTATACATACTTTATATATACCGCACCAAACTGTAATTGTAAGAAACATTGTACAATTTACAATATATCCCGCAACCACATTCGGTATCCTGTCACTATACCAATAATTGTGTTACGTCCATCCCAACACTTATCATCTGTAAACAAGATATATGTAAAGCCAAACCAAAAAGCCGTACACATAATATGCAAATTGACTCTTTGTCACTTTATGCACAACAACAACAAAGTCAGACACAACCACTCTATAAGAATATATACTCACACTCACTGCAAAAAAAAAAACGCTAAAAAGGGAAAAGGAAAAAATTTCCATAAAATCCTTTACTATTACAAGAAGAAGTGAAAAAACAAAAGCACTGAAATTGAGAAGATTTCCAGTTAATTCCTTTACAATCCATAATCTGTACAGTAGAGAGCAAATGAGGAAGACAAGCTGGATATTATGACACAGGCGCGTACGTGCGCTTGTACCAAGTTATAATCACTTTACTTTACATTACAATATACGAGTATGTACAGCAACAGAGACATCAGCCACCAACAAAAGCTCTTCCTGCCCGCCCCTTTATTATCAACCAATTTTTAAGCTGTCGTAATAGCTATGATGGCAGAACACTTGTACTGTTTTCTTTTATTTATTTTTCTGACGACCTATAGGCACATACATGCGTATGTGTGTGTGTGTGTGTGTGTGTATTTTATTGGTTAGCCAGAATGTGTTCTGATAGTTATCGACCGAAAATTCGACTCAATTCTTATGTTCTTCGTGTTAAACATAAACTCTTACTTTATCCCCTCCATTAAAAAGGAAAAATAAAACACTTGTACGAGTATACTGTGAAAGCTAAATGGGTTGTATCTGTAGTTGAAGACATGCTTTAAAACATACATGAATGGATGGATGTTTATAACACTTGTGTGTATATATGTATAAAGTTGAGTGAGGTACAGTCACACGCAAATATTACCAACCAAGTGGAAATTTTATTAAACACTCATACCATACCCATTACAATACCATCATCATTCAATCATTCAATCACACATTCATTCATTTATTCATTCATTCCCTCATACGTGTAGAGTGTACAGTACAATCATTTATTTTTCGAGAGGGCATTGTTCACAACCAATAACCAAATATGCTTGACGCTATGCTCTGACAGATGGTCAGCTTTAAGTCACACATTCACATAACTACACACGTGTATGTATGTTTGTACATTTTACTTTTTCATATCTATTGCTTGTAGCACAAAAATGAATTTATGTGTATGTATAAAATATTGGATGCGGAGGAAAAATTTCAACATCATCAACGACATTAATGTCATCATAAGTTTACGGGGATAATGGCAGCACCCAAAATGTACGCACAAGACAACAAGTAAAAAACCTAAATTTGACTTACGCTAAAGCTTAAGTACCCCCTACAAATAATGGGCGTGGCCCAGTGCATGATTGAGCTCTACGTATCACCTAAGAAGTAAAAAAATTATAAGGCCACGCCCATTATTGGCGCCTCAATGGAAAAGTTAATTTTATGTGATTTTCCAAATTTCAAATAGTTTAAGTTTTATTTCAAATAGATAGAAACCTGCGCACAAAAAATTGAAATTGACAAATTTTGAGCTCCTAACGGTGGTAAATTTTAAAATTTGCGATTATGTGAATGATTAGAAATGAGGGTCACGTCTAGATCCACTCGGAATTCAATATTGATTAATAATATATATACATTTTAGGGTCTCTGAAGTTCTCTTCGAAACAAATGCAAATGTAACAACACACTTATTATACCATCTTATGTGGAGGCTATGAAACTTCAAAATTATTCTAAGAATATATTAAGTCCTCTGTTCACGATTTTAGCTATGTGCACAAATACAAATATCTTTCGCGCATTTATCCAATAATAAAAACTTAATTTCATCTGATTTTGAAAACTTCATATCTCACAATTTAATTAGATTTATAGATTTCAATTTTCGTTCCCTAGCATTGGGATTGAATGAGATAAACCAGTCATTTGTCATTATTGTTTCATACGTAGTCATTATCAAACTGTCTGTCAGTCTGTCGATGCTTACAGGTATCAAATATTCGTTTCGAACATTCTAAAATATTTTATTTTTCTATGTTGTCTACCACCACTAGTTTAGTATATCTAGTCAACCATCACTCCATCCATCAAGTGCTTTTTTACAAGTGTTGGAGAGAATGACAATTGGAGAGTAAACGAATACGTGTACGTATGAGTTGAACAGGAAATTTGTATTCTTGCATACTTCCCTTTAACATAACTGCTACACTTTGGCTTTATGACGCGAACTCTGGCCTACGTGAGAGTGTGTGTGATTATCTTTCATACGTTCTTTTATTACAAGAGTTTCTCATACAAAACTCTTGGAGTTAAACACTAACTTTGTTATCTTCATCATTATCATCTTCAGTAGTAAACCGCGTTAACTTTTGCGGTATATTGTGTATAATTGTAAGGGTGGTTATTTTATTTTGTACCTAAAACTTTTTCTCTCTTAGAAACACATCTGTGTGTAAGATTTTTATGTTCCTTAACTTATGCACTATATTATAGGAGTCGCCCTTTTTTTGCTTGCTGTGTCTTTCTTAGGTACAGTTTTCACTTTAATACTGTCGTTGTCGTCATACAGTTAAAAACTCAGAAGCCGCATTTTCATCATTACCGGTGACTGTTTTGTACACAGAAAGACTCACCCAATTATATTCATTCATTGTTGCTCATCTACCACTTTTCACTTTTCCAGTTGGTTTCAGTGGGTTTGACAGTACAATATATGCTGCCAAACGAATAACAGCTTTGGCAATCATGATTCTAAATTTAGATAAAGAAGATCATGATTCAATGAAATCGCTCACAAAAAAAAGTAAATATAGGTGAAATGTTTTTAATACATTTTTTATAACTTTACCTTAAAAAAAGGGTGTATTAAGTTTGTTATTCTACTTGCAAATATCTAAAAGAAAATATCAGATGGTTTAACTTTTTTGATTTTTTATTCTGCATTTTGCGTCACAATCATGTCCGTCTGTAAGTCCACCAATGGTAGTACACTTACATTTTAAAATTATTGCGCTTCTTTTTTGAAATATTGGGCAAACATTAGGTGGAGACATTTTTAATTACTGTACGTAACTTCCTACTTAAGTTAGGAGTAATCAGTCAAGCGATTATAAGACACACAATCGGCAAAAATCTTTCCATCAACCACAAAAATGGAGTAATGAAGTTGACCATTTAGTGATAATTAGCCCATTCATTGATATAGCAAAAATGGGCATGGTCAAATAACAAACACGCTCCCAATTTACAAATAATCTTATTTCACGCAGAATCCAACTTCCTAGTTTGTATATGTAATATAGAGTACAGAAGACGTAATAAAGCGTTTGGCACGCCCCCTGTGTTTATATACAAATGCAGGGTATCTTCTTTTCCTTTTTTTTACTTAAATTTCAATGAAGACCTATGACATCTGCATGAATTACACAACAGAGCAGGGACATAACTCGCCAAAAATAAATAAAATGTACAGAAAATCGTCCACGATTCAGTAGACAATTGTGTATTACATATGATGAGCAAAAAAATATATATTTGTTAACTAATGACTGACCTATTCTTATGTGGACAAGTGAACAAGTAACAGTAACCCTAGAGCGTAGCGCCGAGCAGACGAATGCATTTATCACAATGTAATGAAAATTGCATATCAAGGGTGAACAATTCAACGGATGGATTCAAATTTTTTATTAAAGAGAAAGAAAAAATCACAAACATAATTTAATTTGGCAAAGTAATTACATAAAAATGTACTGACAGTACTCACCACAACTTCTGCTTGTAAATGGTTATTGTTTGGCACGTCGGCATAGTTGCAACAGCATTGTCGTGGTTTCCGCAGCGTTTTATATAAAATTTGTGTTACAATTCAAAGGAAAAACCAAACATAACCCGACAAAAAATAAAACATAATATGGTTTTGAATCAAGCCGACATGTTCTATTAAAAAAGGGCTTATTTTGTACAAACCTTGCAAAAGCATTTTTAGGGTTTCCTTAAAGAAAGTACTTAATTTACAATTACTCCCCTTTATTAGCATCTAACCAATTACTTAACAAGTTTAACAATTAATAATAATTTTTTTTAGTTAAAATATTAAAATTATTTATTATCATCTAGGTTCCGTTTTTGAACGTAATTTTAAGGACATAAGGTGTCGTGCACTACTTCTATAAAATCGATAACACTGATCAAAAAAAAATTTTGTATGTGGACGTGTTACATACATTAGAATGTTTAATTAAACTAAAAATTCGTGTATTAAGTGCGAAAATTTAAGCTGGATGGATGGACAAACTTTTTAATTCATTTAAACAAGATCCAATTCGGAGACCACATGTAGGCATAAAATTGCGAGGAAAGTTTTTGCTAATTTTTGATGATCAGTTGTTGCTTGAAGGTGCTGTAATTCCAATTTGCGATTCCTTAGTACAAGAGTCATCCCTTCTTAAAAAAGTTCCGTACCACAGCTAAAATAAAGCGTATGCTGATGTGTGTAATTCCTTAACGGCTGAATCAAATCATCAATAAATCGATTTAAATATGTCTGTCTGAGAAAGAACTATTTAGCATTATAATATTATCTTAAAACTGTATACTGTAAAGTATTCCTGCGTTCCCTTCCCATCCTTCGCATTCCAGGCATTCATTCTTTTCAAGTGCCTGCTCATTTTATGTCCATTACTTATTGTATGCAATATTATTTGCCCAGTTGATTTAGAGTGACCACCACTTCATAAAGTGTTGCTGCACTCCATAAAAAAAGAAACAAAAAAATGCTCTTAAGAGGGGAAGTTAATCCTAAAAACATTGTGCAACTTCGTACAAATGCTTTTTCAATGAAAGTTGCTTAATTGTTCACATCCTTTTTAACAAGGAAATATTTTCAATTCCTTTCTTTTTATGAACTTTTATGACCGCTTAGTCATATGCCTGCATAATTTTCATTTCAGAACATCTGTTATAAATATAAAATAACTAATTTTACTAAATATTCATTAGCCACTAAATCAACGAACATCATAGTTTGCTACACTTAACCCCAAGTTTTTTATACGTACAATAATTGAAATAGGTTAACTTTACCTCCCCTAACCTGTAAGCTTTTTATTTATATACCTAAGAACACATAATTCACCGCTTAATGTGTTTTTTGTTTTTGTGAGCAGGGACAGTAGATATGTGAACTATGAGGGAACCGTTTTTATGCAAAACAGATCCTAGAACTAAACTAAACGTTGCTAAAGTCAAGGTGTTGTAAACCGTAATTATTTATAATGTACTTTTATGATCTACTGGTTCACACTTGCGTAAGTTGATAGATAGATAAATGTAACATATAATCAGCTTAGGTCGAACCATAAACAACTCACAATCCAGGGAATATATTAGTAATTGGGTGCAAGCGAAAATAAATATAATATTTTTGCGAATTTAAAATTTTATAATAAAAAGCAAATTTCTGGAAAAATACTTATCCAGCATATGAATGGTAATGTAAATGGTATGCACTTAAATGTAGGGAAATATTTGGCATGTGCTATGCAGTAAGTTAGCTAAAGTGTTAAAATCAATGGCCCATGAAAGTAATTTGATGCAGAAAAGAATTTCTCATATATACTTTAAAAATATATCTATTATGGTTTCATAGAATGGGTACCACTTCGTCTTCCTTCCCTCTTTAGTGTAGTTATTCTATTACGATTTTAAAATAGCTTTTTTTCGAAATAAGATCAAATAATAACAAGTATAAAGGACTATATCTAGCATGCCCTAAAATAGTATATTTTCATTTTCATAATTTAAAAGTGCTCGGTAAGAAAGGAAAAAATATCAGAGAGAGAAACAGATTTGGATAATGGACACTTTTGTGCGAATACCGACCTCACCTATTTTTACAGGATTGTTTCGGATCAATTAAAGGATATGACTTTTAAAAGAATATTTAAAAATCCTGCTCTACGAACAAAAATATTAATTTTTTGCATTTTAAACTTTAAACTTTAAAGAAAGTGAGCATTAGGTAATTTAGGGATTCATGCACATGTAAAAAATATATAATTGTAATAAAATCGTTAGTTCATTTAATTAAGTTCAAGTGTTTCTTTACATAAATTGTATCAGTTCGCAAAGCAATTTCTTCTCAAGTATAAAACACCTTTTCTTTGCAAAAGTTTTAAGGCAGACATGATCGGTTTTGCATTTCTGGTTTCAGCTACAACAAGTAAAATGAGTAAGTTTGGCTCAGACCAAATCTTAAATACCTTCCGGACCACCCTAATAGTGTATGTATTACGTATCAGCTTGCAAGTCGAGTTTTACGCTGAGTGTGGTTTTTTGTAAATTGTGTACGTATCTCTTGCCCAACCACGCCCATTTACAGCACATCAATGAATGGGATATCTATGAATATTTGTACTAAATTTTAACTTCATTGTTGAATAGATAGATTTTTGTCCATAATAGGCGTGGCTTTTGACCGATCTTACGCGCAAAAACTAGTGCCTGTACAAAATTTTAGCATAATATCTCAAAATTTACGAATGTGAGAGGGCCCGAAATATAGTCAGCGATGACCTGGCTCAGATTTTGATGCTTTTAGGGTTTCTGACGTCTCCTTCTTGGTATTGCAAACGCTGTCGTCTTTTGGTGTAAGGCACCCTTTTTCCGATTATATGTATATTCTCTAATGACTTAAAAAAAAATAACTTTCTTTTAAAAAAATTCTAATTCAAATATCCGATTACAAAAATTTCCGGTCTTTGGCCCGCTATAAGAAACAACACCATGCCTAATAGTCTTCTGTGTGTCTTCTTTATCGATTTTTGACGATTTAGGACGATTTTACTCAATTTTAATACTATTCCGTGTAATTAAAGTGCCATCCAACACTTCAGTCAACCTTGTAGTCGGTATTTGAATTGTGGTGTAAAGACTTATCTACCACACGCACACATTTTGTGCAAACGCACAGCCAAAGCTAAATCGCCTCAGCTAAAGCAGCGTCGAATATTTTAAATAAAATTTTTTATAAGAAATTTGAAAACACCAAAAAGTGTTGCTTTAAAAAAATTACGCCTCGTACAAGATTTCACTTGTAGGTTGATTTCTGTTACTCTCAATTTATTCGAGATACGTTTTTTGGAAGAATCCATTTTACTGATAGAAATTAAGGCATGAAAACATTTAGCACCCGACACGAAATAAAAGACATTGTATAACAACAATAACTCTACGTTTGTTATTATCACGAATGTTTACCAAAAACATCAAAATCAGGAAATTATGTAAATTGTGTACCTACCTATTAAATATATGTGAGAGGAGAACGATACGCAAGGTATTAAAAAAGAAAAACCGAAATTTAGAATTCCCATAAATTGTGTTTACTAAACAATTCTCCTCCCCTCTCCCCAAGTTGCGACCGAATGGTCGGTTACAATACATCACACGAGAGAATAGGAAAATTTGATGGAAAAAATGTTTTCAACATGATATGCAAATAATGTTTTTTATGGAAAATTGAAAAAAAAATGTACGAGTAAAAGACTAGCTAGCGCACTCACAATATTTACCAACTACAACAACAATAGCAGCAACAAAATTATGTATAAAATGTAAACCATAAAAATCACTCAAGCGTATCAAAGATTTTTATTGTACAACAGAACAGAACAAAACCAAGTGTTTTCTTAACAAGCTGTACAACCCATACACACGTACATACATATACACATATTTATATGCTCGCTTATTTATTCTCTACACCGCTAGCTTGTTTGTATAAATTGAAAATTTATACAATATGTATACATTCCTCATTCAATATAATGTTTGCTATTGATTAGCATACGCCAAAATTTCCTTTTTTTCCAAAAAAAAAAAACAAATAAGTTAAAAAAAAAACAAGGAACCCTTTTTCCATTCCGCTCTTGGTAAGCAACCGTTTAAGAATACAACCTATTAAGTTGTCATTTGTAGACTTGTCGTGCAGTATTTATGCTGTGTGGTGGTGTGCGTTGTGCTTTTGATTTATCGTAATGTAATTTCGGTTTTAAGTTTTTGAATTGTTTACAAATGTTGTTCATGTACCACAAATAAATCCGATTTTAGTTGTCACCTAAAAAGAAAACATATGTAGTTCAATATTTTATTTGCCACACCCAGAAGAAAGCTTCAAGGATTTAGCTCAGCCTAAATCCTAAAACGGACACACGGACATACATGTATAGATCGATTCAGTTTTTGATGCTGATCAAAAATATACACACTTTGTACGGTATCAAATGGAGTGATTAACTTAGTATACCTCTCATCTTATGTGCAGGGTATAATAAAATAAGTTTCTATTTCCAGAAATATCGCATAGAAACTGACGGTTTTTTAAAGGAGATAAGTTCGTGTTTTTCGGATAATGGACTCGCTTCACCTTAAAATAAGCACAGTATATATTCTTGATTCTGAACTAATTTGATTCTACCTTTTTCGTATATTTCGGAAGCAGGATGTACAATATATACACACTTTGAACCGCTTCATCTGTCTCTCTAAAGTAAGTTCCTGTATAATTGTATTTTACCTTTACATCGAAATCAGGCTTAAATGTTTTTAGCACTTTCTCGCATTTAAAGATTATTAAAAGGTTTTCACCGATTTTTTCATTTATTTTCTATTCTTTCTTTTTTATATTTATATGTAATTTTCATTCGGAATCGCCATTCCGTTTGAATAAATTTTATTGTAACAACATTAACAAACGGTAAGGAGTGGTTTTTGGCTGACATTTAACTTTTATAATGAAAGAAAATGAATGGAAAAATCCTATTATAGAAAACACTTTTTTATATTGTGTGCCAAACAAAAAAATGCAATTCGCTGAATGCGAACAGTTTTGCTTTCAATTTGAACAAGTTGTGACAAACCCCGTTGGCCATGTCCTCCTACTTTTTTCAATGGAACATATCAAAAAAGAAAAAAATATTTAGTGTAATGATTTTAATTACGGTTGAAAAACAGGACAAAGATACGAAAAAATTTCGGTATTAAAGTGTAATAAAATTGTATTTTAATGAATGCAGGATTTCATTTTTACGACGTAAAGAACTTTGTAATTAAAAAAGAAATTCATCAAAAAACATAACATGGACGTAATGGAAATACAAGTGAAATAATATACGTTAATTTAAATGTAACTGCAGTGTACCTACATTTGTTTGTACAATTTTTGATTGAAGAAAATGTTTTCATAAAACTGAAATTTATTATAAGTAACTTGGACCCATTTTGTTATATTAAGTTAGGTGATGTTGAGTTAGTTTAAGTTTAGCTTAGGTTATATTAAGGCAGGTTGGGTTCAGTTAGATGGAACCATATAATACAAATTCATAGCGGTATTGCTTTCTGAGCAGATTAATATTTACTTTAAATGCCCATATAGGGTCCTATTATAATAGAAGTCTTTATATAGCAAAAAATCGCAATTCTTAAAATTTTTTAACATATAATGAGGAACAATTAATTAGCTGAATAATTGGCTATGCCAAATTTGGACCAGTTCGGACCATTTTCAGAACCCTTTCCTGCACAATGATATTTCACGTAACTTATATAGCAGTGCCTCGAGTATAAGGATACAATTAAAGTAATTGTAGCACAATCCTTAAATTCTTAAGCGGTGAAGAGTATTAAATTATTATAAGTATTGGACTTGACCGACTATAATATTTTCACTTGTTTTTATATTATTTGAGAGTTTGAACGTTAACCCTTAAAAATCAAAAATCTACCAAAGTTTCATTTTAGTTGAAAATTCAAAGCCCGCCCTCGTATAAAGTAAGGTAAAGTAAGGTAAGCAAAAAATTAACGGTACGCGGACTAAACACTCGCGGAGGGTCCCGAAATTGTAAAATAGGTACTTCACAAAATTTTACTTACTTAGTTACAAACAAAAATACAAACAAAATAACTTCATTTTTTTCTTCTTATTTTATTCTGAAGTGTTTAACTTTCACATAGGAGGGAGTTCTTATTTTTATTCATTTCACGTCTGCCAAAGTCGTTGTATAAATCGCCGTAGCGATTTATTTTTAAAAAAATTGTTTGATAAATAATTTGAATAGCTTGTATGGCGTTTTACAAGCTTAAATGCTCATTCGCCTGCCAACCTTGATATTCTTGGTAACATTCTTAACTGTCGGTCCAACGCGGCACATCATTTCAAATTCCAGATGAAAAACTCTTTGCACTTCTTCGCTTTTTTCCTCAGCTGGATTTGAACCCCTGTCCTACAGCGGGTAGAGTTTACTACGACAAATGCTTAGCCCATTCGTCTACTGAAGGATTTTTTAAATCAATCGATTAAATATTCACCAAATACACGCAAATCGTATTAAAGTTTAAAGTATCCCCGATTTGGCTCATTATTGAAAAACAAACGCACCTTTTCTGTTGTTGTTTTTTTATTTTACATTTTAAATCTGTAATTATATCTTTCACTCTTTCTCGTACAATACTTTGTATTACATTTTAATGAGTTCACATTTTTATTTGTGTTGGTCTCTGAAGCACATAAAAAAGTTTATTTAACTCTGGGCCATAAACTGACCACTTTTGTATGTTGTGTATGTTGTCTGCTGTGTTTTGTGTGCACAATATTTGATTTCATTTCATGAATTAAATCGTGTGCGTTTTTTGGCAATGACCGTTATATGAGCTGGGTATCTGCTTTTTTACTCCGTTATTGTATTAGCCAAAGTTAGACAATTAGGAAAACTGAAAATTTTCAGCTTATCATTAAAACAACAAGGCGTACGTGTGTGTATGTAAAAAATAAAGTAAATAGTGGCAGTGACTCCCTTTTTACAATTTTCCGTTTTCCAACTAAATCTGTAATTAAGAAGATAAAAATACTTTGTTGGAGTTTTTATGAATTTTGTTTCGTGCATCATAACAAACCTGCAGTTGGTGTTATCTGGTTGTAACGTATATCAATTTAATAAGCTTAGTCTTACATTCGTTTCGGCCATTTGTATGGGCGACACGTAAAGATGTATTCCTCCTTATTATTAATGATAATACGATTTCAAAGTGACTTTTTTGAAGAGAACGAAACGGAAATTACTTTGACACTTCACTGGTCATTGACAAATTGCAAAATGCGATTAGACACAACACTTCTTCGTTCGCCCTCCCCAAACATTTCCAATACTCATTACACTCACGCCTAGGCATTCACGTAACTACACATCTAGTAGATATTAGTCAATTCATATCAAGAAGGAAATGCAATTTTAAGGCATATTTAGTCATATGTATGCTTGCCACACACCATACACGCATACACACGTAACACACTTATCAACTTATCAAATGTGCATAACAAACGTAACAACGCTGTGTGCGAGAGAGCACAAAATGAGAAATGCAATTAACACCTTACACAAAGCAAAAAATGAGAAATGTGCATACACACACAGCCACCTACATATGAGTGCATAATATTTAATCATATAAACTTCAGACACTTTCCAAGCACAATAATAAATTAGACTCATGCCAACAAAGTGTGTATATGTGTATGTGTATATGTGTGACGAAAAATGAATCAAAGGATACTTAATAGAATTTTACTGTGAAAGGAACACAAAATCGGTTAGAGGCTATAGAATAATTTCTTAACCTACCAATGGAAAGGAGTAACCAGCGCTACAGACAAGAAGAACTTAAACGAAGTAAAACATCAAAAATACTTCTCTGTGCGCCTAGTTAATGTTATTACTAATTATATGAGTTCTGTGAAATTGGTTATCATCACCTTAAACTTTATGCACGGGAATAGGAAAATGTTCTTTAAAAGCCCCTTGCAATATATTTGAAATATATTTTCAATCGATATCAGGCAGAAAATAGCAAACTATGGTCTCAAGTAAGAAAAGACTTTATTTCTTATACTGATCGACTCAAAATCATTTACGAGTCCGTCTATCCGTCAGAACTTATAATATATTATAATTTATGGTTATTATTGGTTTGACTGGATCTTACCACGATAAAAACTATTATTTTTCAAGCGTTCCTAAGCCCTGCACATACAGCGAGGGTTTGCTAAGTTTGCTATTCCGTATCCAACACCCAGAAAAAAACCCCAGATACTCCACAACATCCATAAATTCTTCTTGCCACACCCCAAACACAAATATCTAGTTAACAGTCCCAAAAATTTGACTTTGAAATTGACATTCGGCACATATATATTTATAATTAGCTCATCCTTTGAAATAACAAAACATGGCGAGGTCATTTAACAAAGGTCAAAATTTGAAAAAAAAACTATCTTTGGTGTAGAAATCGATTTTTGTGTTGAAAAGTAATTAATGGAAAAGTAAGGAGTTGTCCAGGGCCACGCCCGCAATCTATGAAATTTACTCAAACCATAAGAATAAAATTCTAATACAAAATTGAAATTAATCATCGATGTGCTAAAAATTCGAAAACATATCCAAACGGATTCCAAGCATCTGTTCTGGGTTCATTGGTTTTACATAAAAAGCGCTTATTAAAAAGCCTTGAATTAAAATTTGTGTCACATTCTTTACTTTACTCAAATTTCAAATTTTTTAACTATTTCAAAATTTGCACTATAAGTAAATTTTTTAAAAATCTTAAAAAATCGCAACTTCAATAAGACTAAATAATAAAATTAAAGGAAATAAACCGAAATGAAACGAATTGAAATGAAGAGAAAATTTACACTTCAAAGCAATTAATTTTGCAGCATTAGTTATCATATAAAGCTTTTATCCCCCAGACTACAATGTTAAGTTGCACACACACAAACACATACACACCATCATGCTAATAACGAACGTATGAATGATGAGTAAGTACAGTTTCTCCAAGGAGAAGTCACGAGTAAAGTGGGTGGAGGAGCATACAAACGTAAAGTCAGAGGGAAATGTGAGAGTATTGTATGGAACAATTAAGCTGGATAATTAAGTTTATCGTGTCGTTGCAATGCAACAATTTATTTACTTATGTTGCAGCAATGACAGATTATCCTTTTTCATATTTACTTAAATGTTACAAGCGTATCGTATCCTCGTACACCTTCTGCTCTGCTCCTTGCATTGCCTGGTTTGAGTTTGCATATTTAATAAATTGCTTAAACACATACATGTGCCCCCCCTCCCCACCATGTATGCAATAGATACAATTGTAAATGTAGATTTATCAACATGATGTTGCATATTATTTAAAGCAAAGTCTTTTACCATTATTACTAATGTTCCATCGATGGGAGTTGGAGCATAGTTGGGGTGGCCACAAATGACCATAAATTCGTACGTAGAAGAAGCCCCTTTTGCCTTGGCAATGGACATTAATCATCACTTGTCATTAGACACAAATCGATAAATTCTCCAAATAAGCTTTTATAGTCTAAGGTTTAGCAGAAGATAAATGGATACAAGTTGAAGAGATAGGTGACCAAACAAAATCGTTCCGGGGTGGGCATAATACAACATAATTTATGGTAAACAAAAATTAAATGTATTTGAAAATTTATTCATAATGCTTGTGCTTGATAGAACACAATAAATAAGGACATGAGAGTACAATGTAAAATCAACAAAAGAAGAATTGTTTCATAATCACTAGATTTTCATACAAAAAATGTTTTATTACCGAACATTTCTTCTTCGAGGCAATTTCATATATCAAGTCTTGTTATATGACAATTATCAAGAGGGTGTGTATTCGATTTTTTACACATCTTCAAATGAAGTTGCGTAGCAAAGGTTAACATTTGACTTTTAGCTTAATGTTGTAAAAAAAATCTAATTTTTTACTGGTGCTGTCAAATATGTCACTTGCAAATTAATTTTTGCGGAAACATTTTTTATCTCTTCATCAAATTTCTGCTTCATGTGTAATTGAAGTGTTGTTGGAACAAACAGTTACTTAATCACCACTGATTACCATTCTAATAAACAGTGGAACAAAACAAGTAAGAAAACTAGATTTGGCTTAGACCAAATCTTAAATACTCTAAAAATTTACATATAAACGGTGGACGCGTCAGGTATATGATTACGCCCTCTAATAATGTATAATATACTCGTATACAAGTCGTGTTTTACGCTGAGTATAATTTTTTGTAAAATATAGGCGTGACTGTTATATGACCATGCCTATTTTAAGCACATCAATGAACGGGATAATTATAGATATGCCATCAAATTTCAATAATACCCAGATAAAAAGATTTTATTCGATTGTTATCAAACCTCGCCCATTTTTTCGATGAATATTGGGAATGTGTAGGCCTAGATCGATTCATTTTTACATGATGATCAGGAATGTATATCCTTTTTAGGATCTGTAACGCTTCCTTCTGGGTATTGCAAATGTAATGAAATAGAAGACCCCCTTCCTGTGTGGAGGGTATAAAAACTAAACATGGTTTGGGCCAAATCTCAAAAACCTTTTACATCAAAACACTAAGTGTGGCATACATCTCCAAATGACCTCTAATATTTTATATTATTACGAATTTATTTACAAGTCGGATTATAAGTCAAATATTGTTTTGTGAATTTCGACCCCGCCCATTTTTTACACTTCGATAAATTGTCCAACCATAAATATATATTTCAACATTAATTAAGCTCCATGTTTAGAAGATAATATAATTGCCAATTGTGGGCGTGATTGCCAACCAGTTTTGTTCAGTTTAATTAGAAACGTTCAAAAATTCAAAATGCGTTGAAAAAAATTAACTGAATGTATCAAAAATGATTTAAAAATGGTATAGTCAAAACGACTTATTCTTATTTTTTGGTTACAATTTTCCGTTCTTCTTACCACTGTGCTTAATGTTGAGTTTAATTCAGGCCTTGCAAACACATGCTTAATAATCTACGCACATGCGAGATTTTATAGACATTAGGAAAAAAAATTAAATTTGACTTAAATTGAATCTCAAGCATTCTTTATCTGTATTTAAGAATAGTAGGCGTACCTGATTACATTCCCTAAACGTGAATTCAACTTTTTAATCACATTTTCGGCAAGGTATGCTTTTTTTTGTAAATTGTGATAGTTTCTGTTAATCTCTATACACAAGTATACATTATTTCAAATTCGAGTAACAATTTTGTGATTAGTAGATAGATATTTGTCTATTATGGTCGAGCAACATAATTCAGCTCTTAATG
This sequence comes from Crataerina pallida, assembly GCA_949710015.1. Taxonomy (NCBI): domain Eukaryota; kingdom Metazoa; phylum Arthropoda; class Insecta; order Diptera; family Hippoboscidae; genus Crataerina; species Crataerina pallida. Next base: position 9,165,319 of record OX453292.1, on the reverse strand, counting down.
ATTATTTCATACCTTTTAACAAATTCAATATGCCTCCAACATTTCGTGTGGTTGGATATGAAAACCATTATAAAAAAAAAATCACAGACGTGAAAATAATTGACCATTGGGAAATGAACCCATAAAATGTGACATTAAGCAATGGAAGGAAGAGCGGCCTTTATAAAAGCAACCTCCGCTGCTTCAGTCATTGTTTGAATATTTCCATAAAAATCATGTCAAAAACACAAGTATACACTTTAGTTAGAATGACTTACGCTGAGAAAATAATGAATAGACTACTAAATACCTTAAAACACGGGCAATTACAAAAAAAAATTGATAAGTACAACGGTTGTGTGGCTTAGTGGCTTAGACCAAGTTTTCGATACCCAATGTTTTGTCTTCAGAAGAGAAGAATTTGCGACTGGTATGAATGAAAGATAATGATTGTAGACGTCGATAGGATACGATTTTTAAAATTAGTTAGAGAATATAATTAAAAAGGGAATGTGATATATTATTATATTGTAGGCGTAGCTACACTAATTTTAAACAAATTTATTTAAAAACCTCATGAACTTTCTTTGTAGAAAGTTTTAGCTTTTAACGTTTTACAAATTTTATATTTTAATTGCTTTAATTGTTAAGTAACAAAGGCGCATTGTTTGATCCTTTTGATCAATTTTGACCAATTTTTATTACGATAGTTATGCAAGAGACAATAACAAACTGACTTTGAAATCAAAACCGATCAGGTAGACACGATTGAGTCAACTTATAATTCAAAGCTTAATAAAAAAAGGACCTTGGAGCTTCTTTTTGGGTATTGCAAACATTTCAAGAAAATTAATATATCTTTAGCTTTGAAGCATTCTTGAGTATAAAAATATGTATATTTTTATATATAAAAAAAATAATGAGATCAAAGACAACCCATAAAGAGAATAATCTAAATTTCGGTATGAGCTGTATTACATCATTTATTAACCACCTACAACTTCAACTTGCCTTTTTCAATGAATTACATGCCATGCAAGTAACAAGAGTAGGAAGCGGAGGTGGAATGCGTACAAAGTTTTTCTCACCTTATGGTTGGGCGCTTAGTGGTTGCCAGTTCATTTATTATATGGCGTGCAAAAATTCACGCCACTCGGAGAAAATTCAACAAAAAAAAAAAAAAATACAACAATACAAAACATTCTTTTATGTTTTTGTTGTTTCTAGTTACATTTTGACAGAAAACGCTAAAGACTCATTAATATTTTTATTTTATGTCTTCTTGTTTTTGTTTTTGTTGCGGAATTTTTAATGTTGATTAAAATCGTAAAAGCGGACAACGCAAAAGAAAAAAACAAATGCATGAATGAATGAATGAATGAATGAGTGAGTGAAAAAAAACTTGATTTTGATGGAAACCATTTGTGTGTACAGTCCGTAAATCTCTAGAGGAAATTGTGTCTGGGTGACAAAGTAACAAAAATAGAAAAAAGAAAAAAATTCAAGCACGGACACCCACAGAGCGGCGAAAACAATGAAATAACAACAAAAACAACAATATCAGCTAAGTTACAAACAATAGGTAACCACCAGAGCTTTTCACGGATGTCATGTATAATTTACTGAGTGATAGTAATTAGAATTTTATCCAAATAAAAATGTCCATTTTTTTTTTTAAATAATTATTTGAAAAAGTTCTTATATTGGTTTAAAAACATTGCTTTATATTTAGTAATTAATTACGAGCATTAAAGTTTTAGATTACGCTTAAAAGAAAAGTTAGTTAAAGGATGTAGAAGTGCATGTATGTGTAACGAAGAAGAAGATACAAGTAAAGTGGGTATATTTAGCTTAGGCCAAATTTTAAATACCTTCCACATCAAAGAGTGGGTGTGGCACACCCGTGATTACATGTAAGTGTGTTACGCATGAGCTTGCATGAGTGACATTTTACACTAAATAGAGATTTTTTATAAATTGTGGACCTCTCTTAATATTACGACTGAAAGGGTAGTCTTACAAACGGATACACAGAGGGATATATCTAGATCGATTGAGATTTTGAAGCTTATCAAGAATTCAGTTTCTCTAAACAAGAAACATTGGCTGACACAACTAAAGTCACATAATAGTTGGTACAGATCCCCTATATATCTTACTATCCTGCATGTAGGGTATAAAAAGCTTTAACCATTAGAAAAATATGTACGCATATATCCGTGAGCAAAATGTGTTACCTGTCCATGTTAATTTTCAATTTTTTATGCAAATTGTAATAATTTTATTTTATTATTAATAAAAGCAATCAATCATCCAACAATTTTTATAATTGCATATTTAATAATACACACACTAAATTACATATGCATCATATGCACACAATGCATACATAATAATATGTATTTAGTGTCATGTGTGTTTAGATTTTTGTTGAAAATTTATTTATCATTTTTTTTGTTTCGTTTTTTTCTAAATTGTATTGCACAAGTCCTGGGTGTTTATAAGCTTTATAAGCGATACGTATCTATTTGGTCATTATACTATCGGGCAATTATAACAGGTGTTCTTTGTTACAACATAAACACACACACAACATGATATGTGAATATAAAAACTCAAAAATTCAAAGTTCATAAAAAAATGTAGAAACGTACAACAAATTATGTGTGAGTGTGTGATGTAAATGATTGCCACCTCAAAGCTAACAAAAACAAAAAAACAACAAAGTAATGAAAATTTTCATTTGGCTTAAGTCGAATATGAGACATGTCCTAGATACCTTTCACATAAAAGGCTGTTTACGATTTTCCATTTATAAATTCTTGATCATCAACTAAATCTGAATCGAGACAGACATGTTCGTTCGCGTTTTCACGGTCGCAGAAATTGTGATGTGGATCTAAAATTTTTTATATAAATTTCCTATTTAGAAAAGATCACGCCCACAATCGATTGATATATACTATTTTGGGCAAAAAAATTTAGTTGAAATTTGGCAAACATATTTGTAATTAATTTATTTAGAGCCATGCTATAAAAAGGTGGGACCGAAAGACACACCTACAATGAATAATGGGCGATGGGAAAATATTTGATAAGTATAAAGTTAAAATTCATAACAAGTTATATAATAAAATACTTAATGGATGGATTAAAAGTAAGCGGAGTAGGAAAACAGATAGACCATTGAAGCATAATGTTTTAAATACTTTAAAAGTCCAACAGTTTTACATCCGAAAGGAATCGAACGAAAAATTTAAAAAATATAAGTCATAAATTTTATTTTAATATAATTACGTTTTACAGATTTAGCTTAACCATACAGAAGTTCATAGCTTACACTTTCAAACCGGTTGCTTCAGACAATTTCCAAGTTTTATCCTCCACTTACAATAGAGATATAAATTCACTTATTTGATCAATTGATATAGACAGAGTTAGCCGTAAAATCAAATGATTTATTTGAATATTTGTTTAACTATAAATACATATAAATAAGTAGATATAATAATGAATGTTGTAAACATGGTATGGGGTCATATTTTATCCAGTCTTTTGTGTGCTTCTGTTTTTTGCATCGAAATAATTAATAAACTGAAAACAAATAAATTTTGTTGGTGTTATTATAAAAAGTTTTTCCAAAACACAGTGTGTTTTATAATGCTTTTTGCAAAGGATTAAGTTTTGAAAAGAAACCCTTAAAAGTTCGTTTGAAGTATGTGATAAAAGCGCTTTCCATATTAACACTCCCTTTGAGACTAATTACGAATATTACCCTTTCAACTTTTCATTTATAAACAGTTAACAATGCGTAAATTTTTCACGCTACATTATATTATTCTATTAAACAAAAATTTAAAATAAAAAAAAAATAAACGTACTTGAAAAAAAAAGTGAATTGAGAACGAAAAAGGGAGATTCAAAAAAAGCTAACAAAGCTCTAAGACTAAAAGTATCATTCATTGCAGTTTACATTGACAATATTTTTAAATTTAAGTGAAATTTGACAATATTTTTTAATTTAAGTGAAAATTAAAAATAAATTTTTAATTGATTAAATTTTTGCCCACTACTTTATTTGCATTTTTTACTAATTATTTTACATTATTATTTACTATTATATATATTTTTTAAAATTTTTTAATATATATTTTTTGATAATTATTTTTTACTAATGAATTTTTTGAACCGCATTTTTTAATTAAATAATTTTTATTTATTAATTATTTGCATTTTTTTCTTTTCGTTTTTTTGACGAATTAAATATTTTATATAATTATTTTTCTTAATAAATATTATGAATAATTTGTAAAGTCCAGGTCTTGCCAGATTTAAGCCATTGTGTTCAACTAATTCTAAATCGTATTGTAATTCATTTACATTCTTAAGGGATATGCGACTACACTACAGAATAACAGTTTCATAAAAATTTGTTATTCAATTATCATATTATATCTATGTATATCACTTCCATACATCTTTATCTATAATGATTTCCAATTTTATCATTATTTCCACTTCATGTATGTCGGGCGAATGAAATGAAAACTGTCAGTTGGAACACAGAAAGAATGACCTGTCACACATTTTCTATTTCATTAACCAAATGTTGAGATATTGAAAAGCCTGCATGTGTGTGTGTGAATCTTTTTCAGTTTCTTCCGTACATGGTTCAATTATTTAACATGATTTGCCAAAAATGAATAAAGAGATTACCAATTAATTGGTGAATTTTAGTTACAATAGGAGTTATCAAGCTCACCAGTCTATAGCCAATGCCATATCAATCATAATACTTAATCCAGTTACCATATAATACAACTTAACTTTGTTTATAGAGATATACAATACAATTTACTAAAAGGAAAAGTTTATAAGGCAGGATGGCTTACGCAGGATTTCAATAATTAGATTCAGCCTTAAGTTATGCTGCGAAAACGATTCATATGTATACAAAAATACATTTCTATTAGGGTTATTACATTACATTAAGTTAGAATGATTCTCTTTACAATTTTGCGCTTAATATTTTTCTAAAAACAAACAAAATTACTTTTTTCTACTTTATAAAATTTCTATTCCGAGAGTGTTTAAAGTTTAGAGTGATAAGCAGTTAGTCCCTAGCTTCCATGTGGTTCTGTAAAAACTATAGAAATGTGCATTTCTGTATAAAACTTATTATTTGAGAGCAGACGCAGGTAAGTTTTATTTGTGGCCATTTTATCTCTTTAACTGCGTGTAAAATAGCGATTTTATTAGAACTCACACCGTATTTTAAACTTAAGAAAGCTTTCTATTGTCGTTTTTATACCCTCCACCTCCGTGATGAGGATATACTAAGTTTGTTCTTCCGTTTACAACACCCAGAAGGAAGCGTCAGAGGCCCTACAAAGTTTATATATTCTTGATCAGCGTCAAAAACTGAGTCGATTTAGACACGTATGTCCGTGTGTCCGTGTGTCTCTGCGTCCGTCTGTTGTTGGCACTCTCACGGACGTAAATTTTGGGATATTGAGCTCAAATTTTGTACAGGCAATTTAAGTTTTTGCACGCAGTTGCATATTTGAAATGGGTCAAATTGGTCAAGCGCCACGCCCATAGTCAACAAAAATATATATACCTGCCACAAAAATTGAGCTATAAACTTAAAATTTGGTATGTACATCTCTAATTATAAGCTTTGTCGATGTGCCAAAAATGGGCATAGTCGGATTACATAGACGCCCACAATTAATAAAAATCTATATATCTGCCATAAAAGTTGGCCTAGGAATTTGAAATTTGGTTCGCGTATATATAGTTGTCGGATAACAGACACGCCTACAAATTACAAAAAACCATATTCAAGGTAAAAGTAGACTTGCGTCCTGATACGTAATACTACTAGAGGGTGCAATATACATATATTTGCCACGCCCACCGCTGTAGAGGTGGACAGTATTTAAGATTTGGCCTAAGCCAAATTCAGTTGTCTTACTTGTTGCCACTAACTTCAGGTTTTCGGAGTCTTCGCTAGAATGTTAAACAGGAACCCTTATTCAATTCAATTAATTCCCAGTATTTAAATGTTACTCGAAGAAAAACCTTTTTTTTTCTTTTTAAAAAGTTTGAATTCAACAATATTTGAAGAGAAACACAAATAAACATAATATTAAATAATTTTCAAATAATTTCAATATTCATTCATTCTGTATCATCCTGTTTTATAAATTTCTTATTTTTTCTTTTTATCTGTCGATTGCTCTTCTCTTTGGGATGATTCACTGGTAGATAAACTATATGCTGAAGCATGCATGGGTGATGTTGCCATTGACACCATATTCATTGAAGGTTGACTTACAGGCAATACGAAATCTAGACTCGATGCAGAAGATAAAGGTGATGTGGCTGCTGTAGCCATTGACGGTGGTAAGTCTTCTTGGGAAAGTAACGTAGGTAGTGCTTGTGGCGTAGAGCCTGGTGATGGCGCCACATCAGTATCTTTCGAATCATTTGATTTTATTTCACTTTTACGATTCTTTCCAGGTCGCACTATAGGCTCCTCAAATGCTAATATAAAATGTGGTCCAAAATTTCGTACCAAATAATCGGTCATACTTTTATAACGTTTATGTAACCGTTCCGCACGTAAGCGCTCGAATAATTCATTGTCCGATGAAGATTCAGACTGCGTAGTTGCTTCTCTACTTCTAGATTCCACCATCTTATCATATTCATCTTCTTCATGTGACTTTTCTTCGTGCATTTCCTCTGGTATAGGTTCGTAAAGTGATGGCTCTTCATATAATAAATTTTTATGTCGTGGCTGAATGTATGAATGGACACCATGTACAGTTTCAATATGGGAAGTAACCGATCCTGTTGAATAACCAACACTCCTGCCTCGTAAACTAGTAACTGAGGCATCCGAAGAAGAAAGGCCGAAACGTTGAAATGCTTGATTGAATTGATCACTTCGTTGACTGAAGGAACTGAGGCGTTTAAACTTGTTATAACTTCCTGTCATGCTCTCATGTGTAGGATTTATAGAGTAATCTTTATCGTATTTCGCTGTTGAATGCTCGGGAGCTTTATCTCTCTTAACATCTGTATCATACGGTAACTCATTCGGTAGAACTTCATCCCAATACTGATCTTTCACTAATTCGGGATGTTCATGATGCATCTCATCAACAATCATATATGAGACCTGCAAATGCCGGTCAATTATCCAATTCACTTCAAAGTCATCATCATCTTCGCCAAAAGGATTTATTAAAGTTTCGGCGACCTTAAGCCAACCCATATAAAAGAAGAATTGCAGCGCTATGAAGAATGGCATATAATAGTCCAAAGCTTCCTCGGCAGCTTCTTTGCTATGTGTCCACTGATGAGCTATAAGGCTGCAAATGACAAATGAATAGACTGCTATGGTTACGACCTGTGTATATACCAGCGGTACGGTTATAAAGTCATAATACAACAAGTAACCGCACATGCCACGGAAAGAATTTAAAGCATCAATAATCGTTTTAACAGCATAATCATCCCGGATGCGTCCCTCTTTACGAGCACGCGCCACAATACTCGTAGCCCACACAATAGGCATCCAATGTTTGGGATATTGTGGAAATGCGCTGTTGATGGTATCAAATATTTCCTTCTCGTTCTCTTGCAAAAGACCCGCATCAACTAAGTGTTGCAATTTCGGAAAGCGTCGTTTCACGACCGGCGAAATCATTGTAAAGACCATCGTTAAACAAACGCACACATAGCGCATAATTGTGCGACGCATAACACGAGCCCCTTCGTCGTGTCCCTGCACATGAGCACTGACATAAACGGCTACTGAGTCCGGCCACGGTATTGTCATGTACTGCTGCCACCACCGGTCCATAACAACACTCACGTAAAAACCCAAAACAAACGAGAGCGGTATCAGAGTGCCATAACTTGAGCAATAGAATACCAAAAGTTCAAAAGTCTTCTTCCGCTTATCATTTAAACCGTAAATGTACAATAAATTGATGGTGTAGTATAAGGCGAGGAATATTATAAGATCCACCCAAACCAATTTATATATGCTACCTCTCCAACGGAATAATAATTTCAAGAAGCATCCGAAGTTTTTGCAGGTTGCTACCTCTGCAGTGTAAGTGACCGTCATTGTTATTTATATTATTTTTATAGATTTCCGATTCAAGACTAGAATTTTTTCGTATTTCGACAAAATGTCAAATTTGATGGTTTGATGAAAGAATGAAACAATGCTTGTGTGTGTAATATTTCAATTATTTGTGATGACAATATTTCCCATTAATATGATATCAATGGATCAAGTAAAACCTCTACCGCAATGGTAATGGTAATAAGAAGCAATAAGGGCAAGTTTTGCAACTCGGCACTGACGCATTTAGAAAGCTCTATAGAATAATGAATAGTCTGTTTTAAAAGTCTTTAAAGCCGCAAGTCTTCTTTACTCATAATTTTTGAATGACATTAAAAACTTAAGAAATCGTTTCATTTTTGTACCAAAGGCGTGCTTTCTAACCAATCTTTTTTTCAATACCAACACCAATCGGAAGATAGCAATCGATTTTTCTAATTAAACCGATTTGTACTCTGACAGTAACCATGTTGGCTATGGCCTTGTGTTGTAGAATCCGCATGCATTGTGTCGCAGTCTTAAATCCAGCTACGGAGCAAAATGAAAAATTTCTTTCATCTGGAATTTGAACTTGCTTGCCGCGTATGTTTTTTTGTATTTTTTCAATCGGGTAGAAAGTCATGTTTAGATCGATATCGCATTTGGCGCTGATGAAATAAACAAAAATTTTGCAAAAATCTTTTAAAAACTTCCACAAACATTCTAACAAAGGAAGAACATTCCCGACCTGGTGGTAAATATAATTAGTACACCCTCTTCTTTGAGGTTTGCCTCAGCAAAAAAAAACCAGCAGCAAGAAGTTCTTTGAAAATTACGTTTGAAATGTGCCATTTAATATTTCTTAACTAATGTCGCATGCTACACTTGAATCTGAGGCACAGAACACAGATATCAAATGCCTAAAAACGTTCGATACTTAAACAACGCAAACATACTGAGCGCATATGATTGACGCACTCTACAGGCACAAGTACACAAATTCACTGAGATTTTTTATCTGATGCAAGCATCCAGCGTCACGGTTGCCTGACGCATGTGTTTCTGTGTCTGTCCAGCTCAACTTGTGTACGATAGTGTAAGCTGGCACATATTTAAGAAATTAATGCAAAATATACTCGAACGTGCAAAGGACTACAATAATGATTTCTACATGGTATTTATGTAAAATAGAGGGAAGCTAGATATTGTTTTATGTAAAGAAGCAGAACTATTTTTAGGTGTTGACAACATATGGTCCTCGACTTGTATTTAAACTACACACATGCGTATACGTAGTCGTTGTCATTTTGTAATTCTTGAGTGAAAAAGAAATTATGAAATCAAGAAGAGGGGACGTTATCCACCAACACGTGCTGCAGCAACACCGCAACGCAGCTCCCCAAAGGTTCTTTTTCATTTATATTCTATATAACAACAAACACATTTTGGGGAAATCCCCTTTACCCATAAGCTTGTAAAATTGAGTTTCTCTTTTCGTACGAAGAAGAACGCTAGAATTTTAACATTTGCCCACAATGTACAATTTTCCGGATTCATATCTGTTGCATCCTAGCCCAATGAATTAAAAATAGTTTCCTACAAATTCTATTACATTAGTTTCTATTTCACATAATGGGGGGAAACATAATTGAGTTCAATTTTGTTGTTTCTATTTTTTTCGTTTTTTATTTTTTATATTTTTGCTTTTTGTTTTATGGGGGAAATCCATACAAAATTGTTTCGCTCTCCTGCTGAGTTTTCTTAAACTGACACAAGTGTAAATATTATGTGATTAAAAGTGTATTTATAAGTGTGTTTAATGGTTTTCTTGATATGTTATACCCACGACTCCAAGGATGCACGGTATACTCATATAATAATAGCGTTTGTAACGTGTAGAAAGTAAGTCGAGACGTGGGTATAAGGCATCAGTTGAAGAACAGATTCCCTAAGTTCGCATTGTTCTCAACAAAGTACCGTGTTATTTATAAAATAAAGAAACTAATTTTTTGCACCCTACATATAAATATTCCGTTTGCAAACTAAACACGTTCGCCTGTGTGTGTCTGTCTGTGTAGGCATTTTTTATTTCCAGGTCTCAAAACTTTTTTGAACTAAAGTTTTGCGCAGGCATTTTTAAGCTATTAAAATAGACAAAATCCGAAAACACCTACGTCCATAGAATGTAGGCGCTAAGTTGTACTTTGATACGCTTATTTATATATGCGTTTGCGTTAATTGAAGTTCTGACAACGGGCGGGGCGGGCCTACTATTTACAGAATTATATTTTTATTTATTTGTTTGACTGCTGCAATGCATTCATACTTGCCACGCCCACAAGTTAAGTATAAATGTCGAGGATATTTGACCTGACCTTGCCATTTGCCATTTTAATAAATTTTTTTTCACATCAATTGTATGCCTGTTGAGTGTCCATGTAAATTTGTTTTCGAGCTATACTTTCGATAACATTTTGTGCAAGTTCAAATTTTTTTTTCGAAGAAGCTCGCTAATTAATGTGGTTCTAATTGATCCATTTTTAAAATCCTTCCTCTCATAGCGCCTTATTATAAAAGAAGTTTTTTCATAATTAAAATTTTTAGTTCTTAGTACTTGAAAAACAAAGATGGTGGAGAAGCAATGGCTTAGTCATTGTCTCTGCCATATAACGACAATCGGACGATTTTAAGAAAAAATTTCCATATAATCTTTTTCTTAGAGCGTGAATATTGTAAAAATCGATAATATCTATAAATACCGCCATAACGGTAAAATTATGTACTTTCCAATAAAAAACGTAAATATTTTTGAATACATAACGAATTTTTTATTCTTTAAACAATGAATACACTTTATCAAAATAGTTTTTTCTTGAAAAATGACTACTGGGTACCATGTACCATGTCCATGTCACGGTTTTATTTTTTCAATTCTATAAAATTGTTTCTCTCCTTTGACATGCAATATATTGCGTTTTAAAAATATGACAAAAACTTCTCTTTTTTTTTTTGAACTTGGACACTCAACTCTGTTTAAAATAAGTATAATAAATACAAGAGGTGGAACATAAGCATAGCTCCCACCTTCACTTTAAGTGCTGGATGCAAGTACATATTATTAAGGAAAATAAAGCAATCCAGCAAGACTTACATTCCCGTGTTTTATGTCCAATTATGTTGAACGTTGTTGAACGTGACAAAGGTAGTGAGATCTATATAAATAAAGCGTCATGTTCTGTTTATTTTATATCCATACAATGTATTTTCACCTTACAACAGCGTCTCTAAACACGATACGTACGATATTTCTAATAAAGTAATTAAGTGCATTTATGGAAAGCTATTGCGCTTCACTCATTAATACTCCAATATAAATGTATGTGTTGCCGGTGCTTAGACCTTTAAGTGCGCTATTGCAATACTTGGAAGAAACTAAAAATCAATTACAAATGACACTCAATTGATAGTGAGGGTGCGAACAAAAATGTTGAATACTCTACACCTTACATCTTGTTTTCATATTTCATATATTTTATTACGTGTTGACATTTGTTTTATATTTCAAGTTGAAGGGTAAAACTGTGGAACAGCATGTGTTTTTGGCCATTTTTGTGCCCTCCACATACGATGGGGCTTATACTAGGTTTGTCATTCCATTTGCAACTCCTAAAAAGAGACGTTGAAGATCGTACAAAGTATACATGTTCTTATATATAAACTAAGTCGTATAACACACACGCGTGCAAGCTGATACACTCTTAGGGGGCGTACCTACGCAGCCCGGTGTTTAAGATTTGTTTTTAGCCAAATTTCCTTTTTTAGTTGTGCTATCTAGATGGGTTCAGATCGGCACAGTGCATACATTTATAGAAACTCTCTTTTGAACGCCAATCATCTAAAAAAAAAAAGACATATATCGAATTTTGCATAAAAGACATTATTTTACAAATTGTGGGCACATCTGTAATACGACCCAGATCAAAGTTAGCACATAGGAATATGAGATAATTATAAAGCACGCACCAAATTGTAACTTTGTAGCTTTATTAATGATATCGAAGAGGTTTTTGATAATTATAGGCGTGGCTGTTGCCAATACTTTTTTCGCAAGAAAACAAACTGAATGAATTATGAATTTCTGATCACATTGTAGTTGAATTTAGGCGCAAGCGTTTCAAAAAAAAAGACATACGGACACACGGACAAGGGTAAATCTATTCAGTCGAATGTTGATCAAGTATATAGTTGCATATATATAGATATGTTATGGGTTACCTGACGTCTCCTTTGGCATATTGGGTAAAAATAATGGCACACTTAGTATACTTATTTTTAGTTAGGTAAAGGGTATAAAGAACAACAAAAACAAAACTAGAAATCATTTTTTACAATTAAATAATATCAGAACGCAACGTAACATATGATGATATAATACATAGAATTTAGTTTCAATGGCAAATAATCACCATCTACCAACATTTGCTACATCGTGCTGTATTCGTGTGTGTGTGTGTGTGTGTGTGTGTGTGTGTGTGTGTGTGTGTGTGTGTGTGTGTGTGTGTATTACTATCCACACAGCTATACATATATGAAATAGTAGATGATGAAACCTGAAACATAATTATCGTAAACTATAGAATTAAATAATAACAACAACAACAAAAACAGCAATATTGTTGCTGTCTACAATAAGAGTTTGAAATTACATCAATTAATAGCAATAACACAGCAAATTAGATAATATGAACGTACAGACTCTCTTAACCATAAAACAAAAACAATAATAAACAACAATAATAACATTAACAACAACAAACGACAACAACAAACTAACTCTAGCAACCGCATAACAATAGTTTTGTATTCTTGACAACTTTCAAGCCAACCAGATCAGTTTGATTGTTAATGTATAAATACACTCCAAATACACCAACAAAAATTATGTGAGCATACGAATTTCATTTGAAGCAACTATTTTACGGTCTTGTATCATACGAATATTTTTGAGTGTAATGAAAAAGGGAGGACAGCCTGTGTTGTCTATTTTTGTACTCTTGAAACAGTTGTATATCCTAAGCCCCCTAATTGCCGCCTGAGCAGCAATAGCGCAGTTGTGGCGGCATTGAGGTACGCGCTCGTGCCTTGTGGCGTGTGTATTGTACTCTAACGATCTAGATGGATTGTATGTGTTGCATGAGGAGGCAGAAGGGTCACTATACCACAAAGCCAGAAGAAAATTATTACAACCTCAAGAGACATGTGTCTTCCTTGTTTGGTTAGCTTTTATGCTTTTTTTTTCTTTTTGCTGCATCTTCAATTTCCTTTATGCTTGTATGCGGTTTTTGTGATTGATTTATTCCATAACATGGGATCTATTTTCGCTACAAGTTATCTCTTTCTATTTCTCAAACATTGAACTCTTCGGGCAACCTTAACACTTGCTTGGCTATGCTGCTGCCTACACGTATAAACATATTTTTTCAGTTTCTTTCCATGTTTACAAGTTGGTGGCCGGTACTTTTACTGGTGACGTTGTTATCTTTACCATTTCATCTTCCACCGTTCTTCACATCGTCGCTCTTCTCATGACTTAAGATCGTAAAATACAATCGAAACTAATTATGATTGTTATACGTAATTGCATAAATGTGTTATATAGAATCCACAATTTAGAAAATGGAAACAAATGCGAAAATCTAAAAATAAAATGCATCATATTAGTAGTGCGTCAAGAAGCAGCATCTGTGCCTTAGCGATCATCATGCATTGACGACAGATGTTGTTATTGTGTTTATGGTGCCTGCTAAACAATCATAAAGGTTACTCACTCGCTGCCAGTAATATCAGAAACCTGAACGAAGCACAGCGTATGTGGGAAAGTGTGCATTGTATCCCACAATAGAAGTGTAGATCAAACTATTACAAGTACTTATGTAGGAGATAAGAAAATCGTTAAATTTGTATACACGCCACATATTTATCATTTCAACAAGGTTATGTATTATAGATCAGTATTAAAATTTGAATCGATCTAGCCATGACCGCCCAAGTATCCATTCGCTGTTGAAGCGTTGTTGAGGTACTTAATTTTAATTCTGTATAAATATTTATTCCTGCTCTGTGATTTAACTCATGATTAAGCCGCGCCCCGACTTTTAAATCAAAATTATTTAGTGGAGAATCCGACTCTTTAGTTGATACTCAATACATACATCCTTAGAAGAGGCCACGCCCACCATTTTTATACAGATCTGGGGACTGTTTAAGGTATGGTTCCAAACGAATTTGGTTGTTTCACTTGTTTAGTTTTTTTTTGCGAACTGACTTTTCTGTGACAATAAAATTTGAAGAATGTCTTCACGTGTTTTTAGTATAAAATAATCAAAGTTGAATTTTTTCTTTGTTGACCTTTGCTGGCTTCTATTAAAACGGGGTGTTACCCGAGAAAAGCACTAAAAAATTGTACATTTGGGCCCTTAGCATTACCCTTAGACACATTAGTATGTAAAATATTGAATTAAAAATATATTAAACAATAGACAGCATCAAGGAAATAGACTCGTGAGTCCTTCACTGAGTCTTAGGTCTAATAAATAAAGTGTACAAATCAAGAACCTTTAATTCATAGGTCTCAGAAGATACCAATAACCAAGCTTGCCTCTCTTGAAATTAAAAGAAATTATTCTATGTAGTCGTCCTCAGACAATCTTTGCTTTAAAAGAAGTAGCGGCAGAAATGAATTTACAAACATAACTGAAAAACCCTCAATGGTTGTTGATATTATCTTCTTATCTTTTCTAAAGCTTTTTATATGAAAATAGTAGTGTTAGTTAATAAAAAAAAACTGGGAAAACTGGAAAATTCTTATAAAACTCTCGGTATATATTTTGTGTGTGACAGTGTGTCTATTCGTATGCATTATAATGCAACAATCGCTATGATGTGGAAAAGCTGCCCGTTTACTAGCACAAATGTGTGCAGTACTTATAAGTGATTACGATTAATATCAAACGATCCAATGACAAGAACAACAAGTGGCACTTTATAATGAACCATAGAGAGAACCTGCCAATTAGTTCTACTCTTTGTTATACCTAATAAGTGAAAAGAGCTTAATGATTTAGATCATGTCAGTCTGTCCGCCAAGATAAAGTCTTTCAAACCATAGATTAAAAACTCGTATATATTTCCATAAAATTGGGTTCAATGAAATGCCTGCGGCCAAAATTAGGCTGTAATCGGAGTAGTCGGAGTTCCGATAACTCTCCTTTTTCAAAAAATGTTTTAAAAACAAAAATCTACATTTTTTCATCAATTTCAATAAAAACTTTCATCATGTCTTTCTGTACCAAGTCCCGACCGAACTGCTTTCAAAACTCCAGCCATTTTCAAAATTCAAAAAATTTCCTTTGAAAAAATATGAAATAAAAAAATAATAAAATAATAAATTTCTTTATTCGTTGTCGACCCTTTGCTATTTTATTTTTATCTTTTTTATTTTATTATAAAAAAAATAAAGTTTTAAAAGTTTAAAAAGTGTTAGAAAAAAGTAAATAATTTTATAGCTAATATTTTTTAAAATTTTTTATTAATTATTTTTTTAATATTTTTCTTGTCGAAGGATATCCCAATCTTGATCTAAATCAAAAGTAATTTCGTTTATTTCTCACATCTTATTTTGTTGTATAAAATAAAAAAAAATAAAAAAAAATAAAAAATTAAGTAAACCGGTTTCACTAACTTTGATTATTATACATAAATGCAAAATAAAATTCCCCCTTTAAACATGTGTTCTCGTTTCCTTCAGCCGCGCAGCAAACCTGCCATATGTTGGCGATAGAATAAGTTTTAAAATGAAACGTGTTTTCACTTAAGTAACGCGCTCTATGCGCTTCAGTTTCAAAACAGCAAATATTGTACGTTTCCTTAATTTTTTTTAAATTTTTTATTTAATTTAAAAACGTTCCATAGGATCTAACTGCGTATATAATTTGTAAATAAATCCCCATTAAAAAAATCAAAATAAAAAATAGAATTTTTAGAAAAAAATCAAGTTATATCTTGTTCAAAATGTAAACACAGCTGCAGCTGATTGCGTTTGTTTTCATATTTACGTATATTCTCCTCCGGTGGTTGTTGTTTTTATGTGCTTCTACATAATCGAGAAGTAACAACAACAACTTTTTTAGCATACAATTACACGAGACTCGTTTATGTTACGTTAGATTGCTTGGATCTACCTTCATTATATTTGTATGGGTGTGTGTGTGTGTGTGTGTGTATGATATGCGGTATATATACAACTTGGCATAAGTATACAAACGTATTAATTTACTCAACGCCTGCATTTTGATTAGTGTGGATAAAAAGAACCAGTAATAACTTAAACCTTAGAACTTGTAAAATAATTGCTGCTCCAAGCCAATGCATAGGACCCTCGTTATACCCTCCACCTTTGTGATGAAAGTATACTAAGTTTAATATGCCGTTTGCAACATCGGGGTTCCTACAAAGTGTAAGTCGATCCATATATGTCCTTCCGTATGTCCACTTGTCTGCGCCCTTAAATTAACTCTAAGCACGCAGGCCGCTGTTTAAATTGGGTAAAATTGGTTGATAATGAACATACCATGCTTAAACAATATTTTGTAGGGTGTTTGAAATTCCTTGATAGATATTAAAATTATATCGAAGAGGCTCTTAAGTTAATCATTATAAGAATTGAGTATATATTCTATGGACTCAAGACGAATCTTGTGCGCTGTACGCCTGCGTGAGAATATATTTTATTTAAATAGAACAATCATATATTTAATTTTTGATTATTAGTGGTAAACAAAATGATTTAATATAAATAATGAACCATGTCCGCGGTCCGCAATCTTCTTCCAGTCGAAACCAAACTTTGTTCTTTGTAGAACAATTAGAATTTCGAAGCCACCCGAGTTGAGTAGAGAGATGAGAGAAGAAAATGGCGGGGCCACCAATATGATCTTAGATTGCCGATAACAATCAAAAACATATTTGTGTGCGTATACATGTGTTCTTTCAAATGTTACAAATGATATAAGAAATTTATAATATTCTTACCACTAGAGTGCCCGTTGTACAGATCAACTTGAATAAAATCTCTTCAACGCAGAGTCAGTTTTATCTTCTGCATATATCCGTACTTATTATATGTGAACATGTATATGTATGTGCAAAAATACAATCGGATTTACTTAAATAAAGCAAGGGCGTGGTTAAAACAAACCATTTCTTTTTTTTTTTATTTATTTTTATAATTCATCACTAAGCGGCAATGTGAGTAACCGCGTTCATTAATACAAATTTTCTAATTTCCCAAAACAAAAACAACAAATACTTTAACTACCTCTCTGGCTTTGTAGCGACATGTTTGTTGTGTATGCACACAACACTTCACCCAACTGAAAATCTTTAGTTATTGAAATGAAAAAAAAGAAAAAAACGAAATGATGAAAAAACAGGTCATTGCCTTAATGGTTCGACAAGTAGTCGTAATAGTTGTATTTTGGTTGTATTGGATGCAGCGCGTATTTATTGTACAGCACAGAGGGGAGATTTCGTGCACGCATACATAGAGGATTTATATACGCGTCGAGTATTAAAATGCACACATAAAAAAAATACAAAAAAAACTTGTTTACACACCATCATAATATGCATACACATGCATACATGCAATGCTGGCATAAAAGTTGTTCGATCAACACAGAACTTTTAAGCAATTTTATACAAAGCATGTATGTGTGTGTATACAATATGTTGAAGAGACTCAACGCAATAACATAAACAACAACAAAACAAAGCAAATGAAAATGACAAGATACAGTTAAGCAGTAAAGAACGAAAGAAACAACCAATCAAAACAATAACAACGATAATAACAACAACAACAATATTACTCTTATTTAAACTCTTTAGCTGAGCTGGACTTCTGTGTTAATATAACTCTAAAAGTGTTCTTTCTCGAGTTTCATTGTTTGTTTTTATAATGTGCTCACACAGTAGTAATATGTAGGCGTACTACATTTAATAAAGCGTTCGTAACTTTGTTTAGGACCATACATTAAAACGTACAACTACAAATTTTATTGAAGAGCATTACAATTTAAGTTAAGTCCGTGTCTCCGTCTGCTGTTAACGATCACAAAACATGACATAAATAAAATCAAATTTTGTTTAGATAATTGTAAATTTTTTATTGCACCTAATTATATACAAAATGGACAACAAAGGTTAAAAATCACGCTCACAATGGATATCACAACAATAAAGCTATAGCTCCTACTCTTGTCTATATTCAGTCGTACCACGCCCACCTACCACAAAAAAAAAACTCTAATTTGCAAACCTTCACTGCCATGTGACACATGTGTTAAGTCACATTTTTATGATCAAATAGCTGCGTGACTCATACTGTGACAAAAGAAAAAGTTGCCACAGGGACTCTACTTTTTTTTATAGCGGCAGTTGTTAAAGGAGAGTAAAACCATCTGCTCGCCATCTATCTATAATGAACGTGTAAAATGTGAATGGTGTCTGAGGTTCGGGTAAACCAAATACCTTTATTTATTTATGCTTTTCATTAAATTCGATATGAATTAGCATTTTGAACGTATCACTTACGAGTAGCAGCATATCGTAAAACGCATGATAGTTATTGTTTATTTGCTGTTGTATTTGTGTAGTTATTTGTTTAAATTCTGCTTTTTCTTTTGTTATTTTTGCTTCGATTATTTATTTTCATTTGTAATTTAAAATTTTTGTTTAGATTGAATTAATCGTTATTGTTGTTGTCAGTTTATGAGCGTTACTATAATTATGAAATTTTGAAACTAAAGCAGAAGAGTTTTTAATTGATGGACGCGAAAAATACAATTATTTTTCTCGTGTAAAAGCAATGATTGTACGTACGTCCGGGTGAAAAAATAATTACATATATTATAATTAGGCATTGACATTTTAGATCACTTTCATATATGCGAAGTTTTAGGTAGATGTCCCTATGGAAAATTTATTAAATTTTACGAGCCGAAAAGGCAATAATTTTTATTAAATCATAACTTTTATTTGTCGTCAAAAACGTTTTTGAGTTAAAGTTAACGGTTTAAATATATTTATTTGAATGGAGTGGTAAAAATATTGGAAGAGGTTCGTTTGATCTAATAAAAAATATCGATCAAATTTTAAAGTTTTGCTATATTTTACTGTATTTAACTATTTCGAATTTGTAGCAATAATTCCTGTAAATATGGAATTTAAATAATTGACTACATTTTTAAAAAGTTTTTGGGTTTTGTTTTTGAATCCCTATAAGAGCAAGCATTAGATGATTGATGGAAAAAATATCGATCGCTGTATATAACAATTTCGAATTTGATGCATCAACTCCTGTTAAAAATCTTGAATTTTCTTATAAAAAAATAATCACTTTTAATTTAAAATGTTTTTTTTTTAATTATTTAATCCACGCATTTGTTTAATCGTTATTTTCTGCTTCTGGTTTATTCAGATATATTGAAAGAAAACCGCTTCATTTATTTATTGAAATCCTTGATATGTAGGTCATGGTAAGTGCATTACTAATTGCTTTGCAATTTTAAAGGTCAATTCATTATTTTGCGAGTTTTTTTTTTTCCAAGAAAGAAAAATCTTAAAAAAGTCTTTACTTTCCAAACCTAAGCTTTATTTTTTCTACTTTATGTTATTTATAATAATGACTTTGCAAAATTAATTTCTAACTATCCAATCATCCAACAAAATGCGCCAAACAAATAGATCTAATTTAAAAATAATTGAATGCTAACCATAACGAATTTTTCCACAATAATAACAAACCAAAAAAAAAAAAAGGAAGCAAACGCAAAACTCATTAGCGGCCTTAACTACAGGCACTAACAATAATAACTTTGGCCGGGCGTGCCATATACGAGTAGAGGCAGCAAGTTATAGTTTCAATCAAGGCAAACGGTAGCACAAGTCATAATTTCTGCTTTTTGTACAACAAAAATACAATAACAACAACAATAAACAGCATTAATAACATCAACAACAGCAAAGTTGTAAAAAAACAACAAAAAAACACTGAAACTTGACAAAGAACGGAAAAATGTAAACATCGCATAGCTACTGTGTACGCGTGCGCGAACCTCTATTTTTTCTTTATTTTTTTTTATTTTTTTTGTTAAACGCTTATATGCTTTAAGTGCAGTAAGCGTTGAAAATGTAAACAAACTCCATTACCTGCATTTCATAGACACGCCTCTCCTTACCTCGAAGGCAATAATAGTCAATACGGGATAAACTGTTCCAGCCTTTGCTTTTCCATATGACCAACGTTCCATGTTTAACGCTTGACTACAGATAAACTCTAAAAGCCCATGTGTTTATTTCTCTATTTTTAACTGTCCCAATCACTCATCTATCTGGTCAATACATATACGTTGCTGTCTATATGTCAATATTATGGAAATGGAATTGTAAAAAAAGAAGAAGAGGAAGAAGTAGAAGAAAAAACATTGTAATGATGCAGATAAAATCAAAACTTGAGGGAGAGAGTGAGTGCAAGCAGTTGACGCAATGTTTTTGTACCTTTAAATCGCGATGCTTTTGGGCACCTAAGTGGTCGTGCAGTATCCGTACCTATGCTCGTTATAATATTGTATTAAAACGCAATAAAAAGTGGTCTGACCAGGTTTAAGCAAAAGTCACTTTTGTGTACAGTGTTGATGAAGAAGCGAACAGTGTTGCTCAATCAGTGGCCTTAGTGGAATATTTTCAACCAAAAACTTTGTGTTAATATTCAGTACGAGTACAGTACTACATCATCTACAAAGTGAAATTTTGATGTTTGCCTGTGGTATATGCAAATCATTCTCCTAGACGCAATAATTGAAATATCCATTCGAAACTTAGTAAAAGTGTTGGTTGTCTCCGTTTGATGGAATTTACTACTAAACTAAAAACCTATTTATCATAATTGTAAGTTGAGAAACAAACATTTATGGGCGTAATCATGTATTTGGTACGCCCATAATTTTTATATAAATAAGAAGAATGAGATAAACTAAAGTTGGTCCATTCTTATCATATTAATCCCATAAAAATCGCAGCGGTTTGGGTTCAACTGTCTGTTCATCTGTACAGGAAAGGTTCTACGGGCCGCTCTTAATACTCTTGTACTAGTTTGAACAGACGAAAATTTCAAAAGATTCATATGAGTTGTTTAAGTGTTTGTTGTTGTTTTGTTGATTTTCATTTTCGATTTTTCTGTTATCGTAAAACAGGTTGAAACTGGTTTATTGTGTTTGTGGTCTTTTGAGCTGGTAAGCATTTAAAGTTGTTGTTCGTGTACTATCTTTCTTAAAGGCTTGCTTGTTGATACTTGATGTGGCAGCGTCAGCAACAAAATCATCATCATCATCATCATCAGCAACAGCAGCAGCCCACTTGGTCAAACCTATGTTGTGTCGTCTTTTGTCTTGCTGTTCATAAAGTTCTTTTAATCTGCCACCCTAGCAGTGCAGGGAAGTATAATCACTTTATTAACATGTTTGTAACATCATGTCAATCTATACAGTTAATCAAACATGTCTTGAAAAGTTTCCCGTGTAAAACAATTTTGTTCGATCTCAATAAAAAATAAAAAAAGAATTTCTTTAAGAAGAGATGTTATTGTACACCATGAATTCTTCGCATTTATAGAGAGAGAGAGAGAGAGAGAGAGAGAGATAAAGATGTTGGGTATGTAAAGTGTGGTCCTTGCCACTTATAACGTTTTCATTTCCTTTTATTTGTTAAAAAGATGCAGCTGCTGATCTCGTCATAGATCATCACGATCAAGCCTGATGCCTGATGTTATGTTGCTGCTGCTTGTTATTGTTACGCACAGTAGCTCTCTATGTTTTTTCGTTATAAGTTTTTTCTGATTTTCTTTATCGGGCAAAGAACTGCAACGCAAAAGAAAAGAAAGCTTCATAACTTGAGATTTGTTTACGTTCTTTATTAACCAAAAGCCTTCATGGCACACCTTTTATTGTTCGCTTGGATGCTTTGTGCCCTGTGTGCTCCCCTTCCTCTACACTGGGTTGGGATGGCTGCAAATCATTGTCAATGTCATTTATATATATACTTTTTCATGTACTTTCTGGCACGTGTGCTTGTATGGTTTGTGACCAAGACAAATGATTTAACAAAAAAAAAACCTTTTCAGATTTTCATGCTTTCAGCTCTTTGCTCGACCACTAAATGTTGCACAAATACTGCAGCACTTGTAGTAGGCACGCGCTCAAAACCTTTTTAAGATTATTCCACACAGCAACAAATCCTTTATACTTGTATTTATTATTTGATTTACATTAAGAGTTGCACAAGCTGCTCGTAAAATGCATTTTAGTTATGGCAAACATAAAAGTATATTTATGCGAGCACAGGCTGTTGAATCATGTTGTTTGTTGTTGTCATAACTTTTGGCTTTCTTTGCCAAGTGGCAAAGCTTGTCTTATGGTCCAGAGGTGTTGCCGTTGATGGACCATATTATTATCCATGTAAGCACATATTCGTTGCTAGCTTTGGCTACATTTAAGTGCCTCTAAATAATAATATAAAAAAGAGGTCTTTGTATAAGCAACAACAGTGCTGTGAACGAGCAGTCGCTGGTGTACGCATATGAAAAATGATTGTACTGTTGTTAGCTTACAATGTTTATTATATACCTTTCATCGAGTTCCCCTTTTACCCACATGTGACCTTTGAATATACAATAAATAGTTCCTCTAATAAGTTCCTTCATACAAGGAGGATTCCCAAAAATGGCGTTTTCAAGGGTCGGACTTTTTGGAAGTCATACCCAACCGGTAATCTAAGCGATGTTCTTTTTAATAAATGCCTAAAGAAACATATGAGAAGTTTAAGGCAAATGACCAATATTTTTAATTAATGGTATGCAGCCCAAGCGATCTGTAGGGATAGAGACCTTAAAAATTGCGCAATGTGCTTATGTGAATTAATGGGATCTTAGGAGTCTTAAATATCTAATATCTACCGCTGCCTATTATTTATGTTGGCTATCTGCGACCATTGGGACTATTGTGCAAGCCAGTGCTCTTAGTTCAACAGTTGTAGGCTTTTAAACTAGCTCCAGACTTTCCTGGACTCCAGAGATTTAGATGTCCTCTGGTGTTATCACACATTTTCCGAATGTATGTCTGCTTTTACTGGAAGCGGGACAGTTGCAGAGTATGTGTTCCACCGTCTCAGAGGCCACGTCACATAGTCCGCATATGACGCTTTCAGATACCCCTGCCGCTGCCTGAGTTTGTCTGTAATTCATATAAAATGTATTTTTGTAGCCAAATTGATTCCTTAAGCAGCCTGAAATTTAACCTTTAGACATCAATGTGTTGTAAATGATTACCGTGAATTTATCAAAATGGAAAACACTTTGATCAGTAAAGGGATTCTATTCTCTTCAACTTTCCATCACAAATTAATTGATTTAATGCAGCATTTAAGTTAGCACGTTCTTAAGTGAACAAGTTCGTGAACAGAAAGTTAATCGAGGCGTGTTATTAGCGACAATTTAGGGTTTATAAAGCGAGAGTGAAGCCTTGTTGTCGAAATATTTTGCAATATTTTTACGAAAAACAAAGTTGAGTATTGTCGTAGGTTTTTTACAAACATTCCCTCATATATATATATATATATATAATGAATCCCGACATTTGTAAACCTCAAAACTTGGTCAGTACTAAAGACAAACAAATATTAAGCACTTTACATAAATATGTAAACGACTCCGGTTTTTGAACGGCTTGTATGGTAAACGGCCTCACAAAGTGTTTAAATGCATATAATGATGTAAGTAATGTGTAAAATTTGTTTATGCATACTGCACATTATTCTTAAGTAACTCATTGAAAACTAAATAAACAATTTTTATATACGGTTGCTCGTTGGTTGGTCGGTTGGTTGGTTGGTTGGTTGGCTGGTTCGTTATGCGATTGCAGCAGAACAAGTAGTACAACACGTACCACAATTTTTCATCGCACGTGATATGACAATTGATTTTTCATTTAACCTATTGTTAAGTTTCATTTTTTTTTTTATATCTCGTACATTTAAAAACTCTAGTAAAGTTGTGGTTGTTAAACCTCCTTGTGCATGGCAGGCAGTGGTCAGTCGGGCACTCACTCATTTATTACTGAGCGTTAACATTAACTTTTACATTATATTATTCAAACAATTGACAATCTATGATGCCATTAATCTTGTCTGTCTGACTGGTTGGTTGGTTGGGTTGGCTGCTTGCCTGGCGTATGCAAACGACTGAATGCATTCGTTTTGATTTTTATATGCAAAGCTTGTATTCTACTCTATGCATTAATACATATTGCTTAAGCCAGCGGGCGTGTCGCGTTACTGAAACAATCGAGTACGATTCTTGGTTTTGTGCTTGTCAGTAATTGTTTTATCATGACAATATATTTCTTACTGATTAACATTTAATTAATTTAATGATATGAAAGCAATTTAATGAGGTCGGGGGTGCGGAATAAAACTAAGACCTTGAACTATAAGGTGGGTGGCTGGTGCAGAAGAGATCTCTTTATGATGAATGTGAACTTTGGCCATTACTTTTTTTTTTTTGTCAGTGTCATTATGCAAGAGTTTGTGCCGTGTCTAAACGTGCTGCACACAAAAATTCAATTTTTTTGCATTAAATGCTTATATAGACGAAATATAATAAAGGCATGATAAACACTACTTGTTGGGGTCTAAATCAATCTTGAGTATCTGCCACATTAAAAAGAATTAAAAGAGTTAAGAAAAGAAATAGAGGAAATAAAAAAGATACCCATAGCCTGTCAGGCAGAGCTAGTCTTCAAACGAATAACTAAAACAGATAAGATTGCATGAAATCATTTCCAAAGAAAACGCAAGCGAAGCAATTGAAGATTAGATGGCAGGTACGTACATACATGCACATATAGCTGGAGTGTGCTATCTATACGAATGATATTAAAAACATAAATGGCAATAGCTGCTACTGCTGCCTTCGTTCACTGCTGTACACAGCCCGTAGTTATTTTACCACCAACAATAATACAGAACACAGGTGTTCACTTAAAACACAAAAAAACAACAATAATAATAATAATAATAATAATAATAATAATAATAATAACAACAATAATAATAATAATAATAATATAATAATATTATAAGACAGGCTTCGGAGGCAATCAAGCAGAAGCTGTGCTTACATGCGTACATTGCATAAGTGTTGTTGCCGCACACACACACTCGAAAAAGTGATGTATGCTATAAGAAATTTTTAAAGAGCTTGAAAGTAATCATAAGCCGCATGAAAAAAATTAACAACAACAATACTTAACAATAACAATAACGATAAAAATTATAATGTAGTTGCCTCCCTTGAAGCTGCCCATTTACTTGTACTGAAATACAGCGAATTATTTTGCAGGGACAGACAAGCATAATCAAATCAACTGAAAGCTCCATTCTGACTTGGTATACGATTTATAAATAAATGTTCTCGTAAATACTTTCGTCTTAAAAATAAAGACAAACACTTGAGCCGTCATTAAGCGGCACAATGACGCTAATGTTTAAATTAAAGATTTGATATATATATGATTTGATAAGCGATGAACTATGTTGGCGCAGATAGCGCATAAGGTGCCGCATAAAGTTACGGATAATACGGATGGCGACAGTCCGGAAGAGATTGTGTACAAATGTCTAAAAATAAACAGCTTTGGTAATGCAGCATTCAAGCAAAAAGTAAAACAAATAAAAAACAAGACAAAAGGTGCTAAATAAGGCGGTTGCCAAATCCAGGAGACCAAGCATCATCATGAACTTCCTAGAATATCACAATATTACTGCTCCACATAATGAGGAAATCATATCCTAAATTTATTTGAACAAAACAACAACGCCATTTTGGGCGTGTTCAAATTTGTATACGTTTTTAAAATTTCCCATTAATCCTTAACAAAAAGCTAAATGTCTTGAAATTTGTTCATATTAGTACTCTTTATATTTAAAATTATGCTCGGGCGGACCAGGCCTATTTTGACCTTAAATGCTCCTCGAAAGTTACTTTCGTTACTCTTGAACCATAAAATTTGCAGACCTAAAATCTAGTACAAATCATTCTTATTTTTCCAGGTACCTTTGTATTTAAAATGGCTCATGGACCGTTCTACAATTTTAAAAAACGTACAGTTTTTAGGGTTTTTCCTTTAATGCTATTGAGGATTTTGCCAGAATATTAACGAATTATTAATTATTAATATATTTGGAAAATCAAATTAACCACGCCCACCTAAAGTGGATGCTTGTGTGTTTTAGGTGTTCATTTAAAATATTTGGCGTAGGTTGCCATACAATAAAAATTTATAAATTCCCTTCCTCCTTTATGTCCTGAACAAACTTGTGAAAAGGGGCGTGATCGGTTAACATACGTGAGCGCAGTATTACGTTTTACTTGCGTTCAAAGAAATTTGAGATATTATTGGCTCAGTACGTCGAACTTTCTAATGTTGTGCCCATTTCGTGGATCGATTTTGCCCAATGTTTTAATACCATGAACTTTACCAATATTTCTGCCGAGTTTGGAATTGATATCTTAATTTTTGCGACCTGGAGAATGATTACCATAAAACACACAACAAGGATAGACGGACAAATGCACTGCCAGACATGGCAACATCAACTCAGTATTCGATGCTGATTCAGAAGATAGGTGTGTACACATATGTGGGCGTGGCTATTAACCGATTTTCTTCAACCTAAATAAAAACCTGTGTAGAGAAACTAGACATGTTTGTTCAAAATGTTTGTTTCAGCCTAAAAATGTAAGACCGTAAAAGTTCCAACAATAGACGGACCCAGAAACAGAAATAGATAGCTTTTACTTTGAGTGATTACCGCAGAATGCATGTCTAATGCCTCCGACTGGGTATTGATTTCCTCACTTTTTGTGAAGAGTATTACAACAGAACAGAATGAACGAAACAAAATACTCCACTTAAACGTCAAAATATCATGTGTCTGCAATACTTGTGTGTTTACACACTTAACAGCAGGTTTCTTCAAAACGTGTTTGTGTATAAATGTTGCTTTTACATATTGCTTGCTGCTGCTGATATTGTTGCTGTTGTTGTTGTCCATTTTACGATTACAATTTTGTTTTTTTACGTTTCTGTTTTGTTCGTGATATTCTACTCGAGGGTACAGTAAAATTTTATCCCGCCAAAAACCGAACACGTTCTATTAGATATTGCTGCTATTGTTTTTGTTGTTGTTGTGGTAATAATAGAATTTTTACTGCTTCTATTGCTCTCATACATACACTAATAAATGTGGTGTTCATGCTGTTGAACGAACATTCTATGGTGTGGATGGTGAGTGAAGCAGTAGGGATGATGTTTTAATTGGAATTTTTTATAAAACATTTTGATTTAAATGTTCTGTCAGCTCTAATTTAATTAACATATTTATTGTTTAATGTATATAAATATCTACTGCAGAATTTAATTAAAGCGGTTTTGCTACAAGAGCAAGAAGACGACAAGCGATACATCTTGTTTGAGACAAATCTCGACTGACCATCTCTACTGTAACAACAATATTCACAGTTGACAATGACCTATATGCAATGGGGGCGTGGCATCTCATGTATCTAATTTAAACCCGATGAAAAAATCAATAATAATTGCTCATGCCCTGTCTGGGTTTTGTGATGGGCGTAGCTTTTTACTTTTATACATATTTGGTATAATCCCTTGGGGTATGGAGGTAGCTGCTAATTTTTCAGTTTTCGTTCGACCAACCGATTTTCCTCATGTTCAGCCCGAACAAAGTACTGACTTCTAACATTAAAAGTTTCTAATAACGATTTAAATTTTTCCAATCGAAAGAACACAGAATTAAAATCAGAATTTTATGCTGGTATAAAATATGGGCATGGATAATTTTGAGAATGACTTAAGTTCATTATGCAAAAACATCGAAAATACTCCATGCAAACATGTACGTACGTTTTATAACCCAATCTAAGTTTCATGACAATTGCAAACATTGAAACTGGCTGATGGAGCATATTTGTAAAAATCGATTCCCATTACATGACCTGTACATGAATGATAATGTATGTATGGAAAACTAGACGATTCCAAGAATTCGTTGATATTTAGTCTTATAGGTTGTGACAACGCTACCAACGATACTCATCACCCTAGCATCATATTCATCATCAATAATACGCTTTAAAAAACAAAAATCATAGGTTCGTTGACACGTAAGTAAAACTTTAAAGTTGTTTTTCTCTCGGTGTCGATATACACAATGGCCA
The DNA here is from genome assembly GCA_949710015.1 of Crataerina pallida. Classification (NCBI taxonomy): domain Eukaryota; kingdom Metazoa; phylum Arthropoda; class Insecta; order Diptera; family Hippoboscidae; genus Crataerina; species Crataerina pallida. The sequence goes on along the minus strand of OX453292.1, from coordinate 9,136,805 downwards.
AAATGAAAAGAAGTTCATTGCAATCTTTTCCATTGTGTGTGTGTGCTATATATAAAAATAACTGTTGTTGTTGCAATAACTACTTTCTATGCTTTCTTAGGTTCTACGTGTGCTGCCTTTTCTTATACTTATTGTATATATACAAGAAAACCGTATAATTAAGAAGCAACATTATTTGTACGTCCATCCTTGAAAGAGTAGGAATAGATTCTTGGTCCTCTTTTAGTTTAGTTTACTTTTCAATTTTACAGATTTTCATATAACTCCTATCCACACAAGTTTATCATTCCATTTGCAACACCCAGAAGAAGACGTCGGAGACTTTATAAAGTATATATATTCTTGATCGCTATTTAAAGTGGGTAAAACTTTGTTGAAAACCACGTCCACAATCCATAAAAATTTGTTAATTAATTTGGAAAAATAAGTTTTGAACTCGGGGGTTGAAATTTGCAAAAAAGAGTGTATTTGAGCAACAAATACGGCTAAAATTTGCAAAAAATCTTACTTTGCATATAAAAAACCCACATAAGGCTTAATCAGGCACCTGCAAACGCCCACATTTTGATTTTGGCTGTGCAGGTTATTTAAGGTTCCGCGTTTCACTTATATTTAACTGTCAATTGCGTTCTATTACGTGTACGTGTGGTAGAAAGAGGTCATTTGTTCGACTCGCAGAAAAGCGCTTTTTATTATGTTTCATCTAAACAGAAATACTTGTGTGCATATGTGTGCTCTGGATAGCTTTGTTTTTAATTTTTGCAGTTTTTCTTTACAGCAACAGCCACCTGGTTACAGCTGTCAACCGAATTGCGAAAATGCACCAGAACATTTACCTTTTCAAATGCAAAATGAAAATTGATTCATTGCGTTGGCGGCTACGAGCGACAAGCGGCCTGTCACAACCCTACCCACATTACTTAAATGTTAATGTTCGATAAATTTATAAGTTTTGGAAATTTTGTTGGCAAGTTCCGCTTTTTTGCTTTTGTTTTTGTTTATGGCGCGACCAATTCGTGAGTGTTCCACATTTGACCCAAATATTTTTAAGGGATTATCATCATAAAATATTTGTCAGGCTCCCGTTGCTTTCTTTGTTTTGTTTTTTATCACATCACACAGATAATTGATTTATGGCTGATGATTTCCATGTAAAGTTTCTGTTTGTGTTTCTGTTTTTTCTTTAATTTTATAAATTTTTAACATCCAATATCTTTGTTGTTTACTTCACTGCTGCTGTCGTTGTTGTTATTCTGTTACTTTCGTTTTTATTGAGGTCAGTTAATTTGTGTGTTCTACGTTCACCTTAGTGTCCTAATTAATCATCAACGTCATCAACAGTTACACAGACTCGAATATGCACTTAATTCTTGTATTGTGATGTATATAACAAGAAGAAGAAGAAGAGTATTCATATTAAATACTAATTGGGTGAACACCAGTTGTATGTAAATGAATGCATAAAACGCACAATGCAAATGAAACTGAACAACAAAGTTGAGTAAGAGACGATATGATTGGTCCCTATTAATCTATTTTTGTGAAAGAATTACTATGCAGAAGTTTTTTTAATATTGAATGACATTCTATTCAAACATAGACTTATGTTGTAGTGGACGTATGGACAAAATATGCTCTACATATGTTAAAAGAAAACGCTAAACTTTCTTCAGGTCACATCCTGCATACTCTTCACCCAATCGCCAGAGCCTTATAAGAATCATCGCACTTTATGCGTAGCATAAAGAAAAAGTGTTTATTGAACTAACTATTTTTTGATCGATTTGGTCTGATATCCAATTCCACTATTTATCATAGGTTTACCACAAACAAAGTTACAGATAGGCGCACAGATGAGCGGATAGATAGTCGGGCACAATTCTATTCAGAATTTGATGGGTGTGACAAACATTTGGACATTAAATGTGTCCTCAACGAACTATTGGTATCGATTCAAATTTTGAAGCACGTTAATATAAAAGACGTGAATTTATATATTTATGGACCAGTGGGGAAACCAGTAAATTGAAATTCAATTTTTTAATCCAACACAATCCAATAAGGTGATAATTTTTGATAATTATAACAATTAGTAAATGTCACAAACAACAATAAAAACTTTAAACATTAAACTTACCAGTTGTGGCCAAAGGGTTTAAGTTTATGCGGATGTTTGTAACTCCCAAATGTCAAATTTCACACCCACCTTACATTATACCGATCGTTTAAGAGTTAAAATCTAAATCCATTTAACCATATCCGTCTGTCTGTCTATAAATATAAATTTGTGCATCACAGCTCAGAAAGGAATCCTATTGAAAATGGACTAAAGCGGCCCATTTTGAAAACTCTTTTCCATATAAGATCTTATTATCAAGGAACTCTTTATATTGGCAAATATGGCAATTGTTAATATTTTTTCATCAAATTTAGTGATTAATAATTAATTAATTTTATATTTGTCTGAGCCAAATTTGAACCCGATCAGACCATTTTTAAAACCCCTTTCTATATAATTACAATATATATCAAAATAATATAAGTCGAGCTTGACCGACTATAACATTTTTACTTGTTTTATTGGTAACGTAAGTTTTTACGGACCAACTTTCTAAAAAATTTGTCATCAATTTATCAATTTCCTAACATATTAACTTGTTGAAGATAACCTATATGCTTCAAAAATGTAATAAATACAAAGATAGAGAGAGAACTACCAATTGGAAAATGTTAATTTTAATAGTTATTAAGGCGTGTGAAAGTTTTAACCCTAAACCTCTCCTCTAGCCAGATTTCTGTTTCTTTTCAAATTGGTACGCATTACTTATCAAACGCTTCACGAAAAGAAGTTTAATTTTTGTATTCATCAAACGTGGGAATCAATCACTGGATTCCCTTTACCAAATGTTGCACTCTTGTTGCACTGCTACGCTTATTGTCGTGAGTTATTATGATCGTCAATTTGCGTTAAATGATCGTGAACGCGTAATTACAGGTTTTCGTAACACTTGCATAGAATAGTGTTCCCCCTTGCGAATAGGTTACGGTGAGAAGGAGAGCTTAAATAGGCTACACCTTAAATGCGTTTACGCAGTTTTTCTATAAATGTAAAGTTGTATTTGAATATCTAGCTTGCTTTTATCCCTACCTAACATTTGACAGCTGTGTTGCCTGCTAGAGAACCGTTTTCAAAAGTACACAACATCAAATATTATAACAACAGGTGACGAGTTATATTTTGTTCAGGTTCAAATCGAATAAACAATTTACGTTATTGTGTAAAAAAGTGGGCGTGGCATGGGATATGTGTGTTAAAAATATTTATTTTGGGAATTCAATTTTGTATAAGTGCGGCACTCAGTGCAGCATTCGATTTATTGCATTGCACATAAATTGTGGGTGTGGAACTACTAAACTACATGTTAGTTTATGTTATACCTTAGCACCAAACAGTATTAAACTGTTTTCGGTTTTGTCAATTATAGGTGTGGCAGTCAACGGATTTTACTTATTATCAAAAGTAGTTTAATTCTTAAGAAACTAAATTTTTGATTTAACATTAGACAGATTTTATAGTTGGAAAAGGAATGACAAACTTAGTATACTCTCCATTATAATGTAAAGCGTATAAAAAGACTTGAATGCCTACGGTTTGAGGCATATTTTGAATACCCTGCAGTCGCTAACACTAAAACATTTTTGGCATAACATGTAAATCTACTTCGGTTGCAAAGACATTCAGACAGACGGAAGGACACAGTTTTATCAGATCAGTGATTATCATCATTAAGATATCCAATGTGTCTATGTAGGTGTTGCAAAGCAAGTATCTTAATTAATACATCTATTTCACTAAATTGGAGGCCATAAATAGTTCTTCTTCTTGCTGTTTTATTTTGTTTTTTTATTATTGCTAACAATACGTTTCATTTGTTACGTGTACGTGATTTTGTGTAATTTGTGTTTGCTAGGGGATTTGTTATTTCTTTTTTTTTGCATTGATTTACATCCACCATTAAATTTGTACAGGTTGGCGATAAGATATAGAAGAGCGTACTGCATAGATAGTATTTTGTCATGTCATTTTAGCTGACAATAGAAAGGATTAGTGTTGAACATGACGAAGAGTATAAGGCGTGGGAAACGAAGGCCATCCTTACAGAGAAAAGCGTTTACATCCATTTTCGAATAATACACATATAATTAAAGTATCGTTTCGTGAAATGAAAGAAGAACAGAGATTCCAGATGACGATAATCGATTGCGATATTTGTAAAATCAATTGAGTATGCGTTAAAAGTGTTCTCAGTTAAATTGATCGATTAATTTGCTTCGGTACCAGTGAATGTAACTATGTAATAACAATTTAGGGTTCTTATTACCATTATTATCAGTAAGTAAGGCCATCAATATGTGTTTATTGGTTGTACTCTGCTTAGGATTATATATCCTTCTCTATGTTATTAATCGGAACTAGGTCGTAGATATAAAGAAAAATTTTATTAGAAAGATTTTTCAGCTTTGTTCTCACTTTTATCCCTTTTAATACTTTCACAATTGTAAAATTTTTATATATTTTACAAAGTGCGTACGGTGTTTGAGGATAAATTGACATTAAAAATAATTCTGAAAAATTGATTATAATTCCATGAAATTTGTACAAGATGTTAATTGACTCCTAGACAATTATTCAATAAAATCTCCGGCAATAACGGACGAGTTGGAAACGGTTCTGATTGCTTTTTGTTCATTTTGATCATTTTTATTATCCTTTAGTGATAAATTAGTATTATGAAGATCTTTATGGGTCTTCCGCTCAACTATGCAGAGGATTAAGGTCTGGGGAGCTAGGTGGCCATAAGTTTGGGGTAATGTGGTCATAGCAATTTTCGGTCATCCAATCATCTTGTGTCGTCAACTGTTTCTAAGACCTCTACATAGACGGCAACATTCACTCGATGCCCCTCACGAAGGAAGTGACCTAAAACTACGACAGTTGCTGGAATATAGGACACTCCAGGATATGTCATTTCTCCGATTAATTTTTTGGCCTTGGTCGAAACCACTGTTAGTAACTTCAGGGTCTTAAGCTTATTCAAAGGACGTTTTCCCCGGAGTAGTTTCTGTTCCTGAATTTGTGCCGAAATAAAGTGTCCTCTGCGCGTAACATAGAACAGGAGGTGCGTGTGGACGGATTGGGTTATCGAAGACATTTAGGTCCCTCACAATGGCCCGCTTGGGCTTTGAAGGGCTTTCATCAACGACGTCTTGCACTTGTTGGACAAATTCTGTATTTACAGTAGTAACCGAACATTTCTCATGTTTCTTGCGTTTTGCCACAGTTTCTACATCGCAAACTGATGCTTCCAAAATTATTCTCCAGAAGTTACATTCACATAAATGAGTTACAGAAGGAGGCGTCAAAGACCCTACGAAACATATTCTTGATTAGCATCAAAAACTAAGTCGATCTAGACATGTTTTTTTTATTTTTTTTTTTTTTTATTTTAACGAAGGGGAAAGCGTTGAAAACCCAGTCAGTGTGGGACTCTCACCCACTAAAACCCCTTCAACGTCCGACGGCAGGTCTCCTGGGACTACCGTTAAGTATTACGTCAGGAGAACCGTCTGAGCCTCAGCTCAAATCGTACGTATCATGTCAGTCATTCTCTGTCTGTATCTTTAATAGATATCCTATAATAATATAATATAATAATATTATACGTATAACAATATAATATAATAATATAATATTCTATACTAATGGAAAATACATAGTTAGTGAGTTTTGGTTTATGGTCAGAGGTTTAGGTTTATGCGGACCCCTACACACCCACCTTCCATTAACCGATCCATTCAGAACCCCGATCCGGGCCGATTCAATCATGTCCGCCTATGTGTCCGTTTAAGATTTGTCTAAGCTGCGGGTCGCAATTTTGGAAACATTCTACGTGGTACAGGGATTAAAGGGAACCCTACCGAAAGGTATCCAGTTTGATCTAGACATGTGTGTGTGTCTGTTTGTTGTGCGCATTCTCCCGGGCGTAAATTTTAAGATATTGGGTTGAAATTTTGTACAGACGCTCTTAGTTTTTGCACACTTATCGCTATTTAAAAAGGGAAAAATTGGTCAAGATTCAGGTCTACAATCGACAAAAAAAATTTCCTTGAAAAATAAAAAAAAAATTGTTTATACTTGTATCAAAAATTTGATAATTAATAAAATATCACAACAATTTTTTTTATTTATGAAATCGAAAATATTAAACTTTATACTTTTTATTAACTATTCTTCCCTTTAGGCTAAAATGTGTCCTTGTACCAAATTTCATCGAAATATTTCAAAACATGGATAGATAAGCGGACAGACGGACATAGTTAAATCGATTCAGATTTTGATTCTGAATCAATCGGTATAACTAAAGGTGGGTGTGGCATTTGCCGTTTAGAAAAAATATGCACAAACTCAACATACCCTTTGCCACAAATGGTGCAGGGTACGAAAACATCACCACAATTATTCAAAAATTCCCCATCAGCAGAAACACAAATATTTTCACACTCACCCCTTTGCTTTTGTTTGAGACGAAAACCAAGGAATATGTAAAACTATTACAAAACATGATTGGAAAAAGTCACCAAGTGTAACTGAAGTAAACTAAACCTAACTTTCACAGATAATAATGTCCAAGCACACCTATAAAATGCCAAGAAATGGCAGTCGAACAAACCGATTGAGTGGTCAGTTATTAAGTTATTCACTCAATCACTTGTTACTGATTTCTTTTCATGACATTACAAACTAATGAGAAATTAATTTGTGTACTTTCTTACTACTTAAGGGGTGGGTGCCTTTTGTATAGTATACAGACGATTTATTGATCTAAATGTCATGTAAATAAATTTTTAAATTTCTCACGCAAAATATCTTTTTTTTTTTGTGTAAAGTCATTTTATTGCATTCATATAATGCTTGATTGGTTTTTGACTTTTTTTTTATTTTGCTCATGTGGTTAAGGTCTAATGACTTTTCGTTTAATATCAAAATGGAAATTCTGGTATAAGAATTTAATGGAATAGTGTTCGTTATGGGAATTATGTTATTAATCGAATATATTCCTGCGAACAATTTTAAACAATAGAGATAGAGTTCTAAAAGCCGCTCTTTGATTAAATTTAATTTTTTTAGTTTCCTTAAGATTGATCCTATTTAAAAAAATTGATTATGTTATGAATATAGTATAAAGGCAGACAAAGCCAAATAGGTCAAGAAGCAGAATTAGACATAAGGGAATGAAAAATTGACTCTAATTCGACCGGTATGGAAAACAGCAACCAAACAGAATGAAAGAGATCATATCAAGGCAACTCAATAGATCGATGCATCTATGCCGTTTCGGGCCGAAAACGCTGCGCATATATTTTTTGAATAAAGGACAAACCAATAAGTAGTATCGTATGCAGTATGAGAATAGGATGGAAACGTAGATTCAGTCAATAATGTTTCAAAGTCTAAGTAGGCTTAACGCCCGACTCTCCCTTCGAAGTAATATCGGAATTCCGCAAGGTAATGCGAGTGCATGGAATTTATTATCGGCAATCAATATGGAAATACCGACAGATAGATGAAGACAAATAGACAGACTGATCACAACTGATATAATATACATCTAAAATGATAGACCAAGACAGACATACCCTCCATATAAGATGGGTGTATGCTAAGTTTGTCATGTGTTTGCAACACGCAGAAGGTGGCGTCGGAGACCTACAAAGCATATATATTCTTGATCAGCGTCAAAAACTGAGTCGATTTAGACATGTATGTCCGTGTGTCCGTGTTTGTTGTTGGCATTATCACGGTAGTAGGAAAAGTATAGGAAATAAATATACTAATAAAGGGCGCCATCATATACCTGCTACGCCCATTGTTTGTATGTAGATGTGTAGGGTGTTTAAGATTTGGCTTAAGCCAATTTTAGTTTTTTTACTTGTTCTTTTTAAAAGTACTTGCCCTTCGTGGTTACGAGTCTAAAATGAAACTTTCGCAGTAAGTTTCATATTCTGAGTCCTTTCCATATTATTATATTCCATTATTGTTTGCCTAAATTGAGTTCAATAGCTTACACAGCACTCTGTGCCTTTTTCGTTTATTCGTTTATTTTCTTGTTTTTGTTATTTTAATTTTTTATATTCTACACGTATACGCTTGTATGCATGTCCATAATTGTTCTGGGCTGTGTATTTTTGTATAAAACATTTTGCTGCATTTGTGGCTTTCGTACATCATGCTGTTATTGTTGATCAAGATCATATTGTAATAAATAACAACAATAATAATACTAACAAAAAAATAACAGCAACTACCATAACTGAACTACGCTAAAGATAAGACACGAGAGAGTGAGAGAGAGAGAGAGCGAGTGAGCGCACTTAACAAAAATAAAATAAAAAAATACTCACAGGCGTCGCCACAGTGTCTAGCTGTGATCGTGGTATAAGCATGGTCTCTGATACTTATGGATGTACAAACAATAACTACAACAACAACAACAACAACAACAACAACAATGACATCCACATAATGATCTCTTGAACACAAAAGATCTTTTTCACCATTTCGTTGTTTTTTTTCCTTTTTGTATTCACAACAAATAAACATAAAATTGGAGAACTTGTCTGCTACAATAACAACAAAATGTAAACCTAACTCAAGGTTTCGTTCTGGGTTCACTTTAGCTTTATCTGGATTTGTATATATATTCGTGCATGTGTGTGTATGTGTGTGTGTAAGTATGTATGCCTAAGTGTGCTAAGGGTCCCCTACAAATTTAATGGATCCCAGTTTTTTGGTTACGTTTCTTTTTTCTTTTATTTATTACAAATTCTTCAAAGCCTAACGGTACATTCAATTTGTCATAACATTTGCAACATTTACAAAAAAGTTTTAAAAACAGTTGATGAACTTTAAAATGGGATTTGATTTAATTATGTCAACATTGGTGATATGCTCTAGATGTGTTGAGTTTTATAAAAAATAGGTAAAGTTGGGCATAATATACATCCATAATTTTAGAAAATATTCCTTATAAATTATACAAAATAATTTAAGAATATTTAAGAAGTTGTACCTTCAGAAAATAATAGAACTTGCCCACGTTCTTCCTTACATATAAATTTATAAATTTCCATTTTTTTTAATTACATGATAATATTCTCTCAAATAAACATATGCACCAAGTGGGCACGTCACATTGTACAAGTATCGTGCGCAAGTGTAGTGCGTACGCAACATTCCATACCACGCTTTTTTCATTCTAAGCGTTCTTTTTGTGTGTTTATTAAAATTTGATCTTTATCGATGTTAGAGTAGTTCACAATAACAGCGATAACGACGATCACAACAACAATAAATATTATTTCTGTTTTAGCTTAGAGGATTTTTCACTTGTTTCCAAATCGCAATTTTCTTGGATGGTAGTAACAAATAAAATATCAAATTACACCGGCTTGCCATACGTTTATCGGAATTGTAAAATATTTATATAAAAATATGTTTTATTATCTTTTCCACTTCACAACATAGACAAAGAAAGCCTCCTCAATGCATATGTTTTTTAATTTTGAATAAAAATATATTTTAAATCTTCTTTTCGTTAAAAGGATTATAAATCATTAAAAACTGAAAATAATCGCCATTGAATTTGTGTTATAAAACTATATACAAAATTTCTTTTATAATATTTTTAATAATATTTTTCCCCCCTCTATATATACTAAGTTTAGCTTCCATTTGCAACACCCAGAAAGAAACGTCAGTGACCCTACAAATTATGTATATTCTTAATCAGCATCAAAAAACGAGTCGATTTAGACATGTATGTATGTCTGTCTGTTGTTGATATTCACACAGATTTAAATTTTGAGATAATGATCTGAAATTTTGTACAGACACTTTTAGTTTTTACATGCAAATCGCTATTTAAAATGGAGAAAATCGGTCAAGATCCACGCTCACAATCGACAAAATCTATATATCTGCCATAAAGGCTACGAAGTTGAAATTTGGTATGCATATCTATAGTTACTCCATCCATCGATATACCAAAAATGAGCGAGATTTTTCCATTTTACAGAAAATATATTCATACAGAAGAAATATTGACATTTACACTCCCCCTGAAGCTGTCGTGCATTGTGGGTTTTCAATAGGTGTGTCAAATATAATTTTTGTACTTGTTTTCTCATAATATTTTTACGAATTATTTTTTCCAAACGATTGGAATTAAGTGAGTTTGCTCCCCACTCTAAGAGTAAATATTTTATTTATTTATTTATTTATTTATTTTACGATTTGCTTTCACCTATACAACAAGGCTTATGCCTTATTATTATAGTATATGTGTGTATAATATACAATTCAACAGTTGTGCATGTAATGTATAACTTACTATATATTAATATAAACGTTTGTATATAAATACAATTCAAATTAATGGCAATTAATGCAACTTTGGGCATTAACGTAAAATATATAAAACAATATATATAGAACTTATTTAGTTTATGTGCATTTTTCTTATAAAGTTGTTGTAAAATCAAAAAATTGAATTTTACTTTAGGTTTACTTATTTTATATTAAAAAAAATTAAAAAATCACAAATTTTTTATCAATTTTTTTAAATAGTTTTTCTTATATTTTTTTCTTATTTTTTTATTTTAATACTTTTATTTATATTTTGTAATTGTCCTTCGACTATCGTGCAAGAATTTTAGATTAGAAAAAGGAGATTGAATGGAAAAAAATTAATTTTCATTACCATTGAGCTGCAAAAATCTTTCGTTGTTCTTGAATTAAATTTTCATCAAAACACAACCAGTGTAACGATATGCGAAACCACACCCGTTTTGTAAAATTTTTAATGTTTTTGTGGTTAAGGTTAATCAGTCATTCATTTTGCTAATTTTGATATTGTTGTGCCACTGCTGGTGCGCTGTCATTGCATAATGTTCTGATAATAATTACCAGTTGGGGAAGTGTCAAACAACTGTAAACGATTGCAAGTCATAAAATCAATACTTAATCAGTTCCAATCAGTAAATGATTGATCAAGGGTATCGATTAAAATCATTAAATTTTGCGTGACTAAGAAACAAGAGTGAAACAAATGAAAAAACATGCATTGGCCGTTTAAAGTAAACATTAATTATTAAAAAAAAAAAAAAAAAGAATAACAAAAACAACAACAATAACTCATTCCAATTTTATTATCTCAAATTTCAGTGGAACGCTTTTTGTAGAACTTTTCTTCGTTATTTCTTCTAATGATTCTATGTAGCCGCTATATACCTTTCACTTGATTGACAGCTGGGTGGTAGGAATTGTGATAAAGAAAATGAAAATAACAATAATAATAACAACAACAACAACAACATTACTGTATAAACTTACATTACAAGTAATGGCGTCAATATAAACGACTCTACTATACGTATGTATGTTGGCTATGACCGCCAGTACACAAGTCTAAGTTTTTATTACAATATTAAAAAGTATTTTTTTTATTTATTCATATATTCTTTGGAATAAAAAAACCATAATAATCAACGCAATTAGGTCACACGAACATACACACTTACATACACATACAATTATACAAGTGATATCGTTTTTTATGAAAGATTTTTGTGTGTCAAGTATTTCATTATGTTGTGTTATGAGTTATAAAGCGCGCTAAGTATGGTGTGTGTGGTGTTTAATGTGCTTGAAATAAAATGACTCAAAAAAAAGGAAGTGATCGCCAACACCATTGCCTCCACGCCATACATACGTACACATCTCAGTGTTAGGTGTTATTAATAGTGCACTGCTAAGCTGTTCGTATTGGCTGGCAACACGTACTTGAATCTTTTCTAAGCTAAGTATGTTAACGCACATAATGTTTCAAGGCGTAAAATACGAAATAATGATTTATACTCACATGCATAGAACAAAAACAAAACATTTTAGACAACCCATACTATGAGTAGAGAAAACATCATCATCATTGTCATGCAACAGGTCAAGGATATAGAAGCGTAAATGAGGCCTAACCTAGGTACATACATATATAAACGTATGGTTAAAAATAAAATAAAAATAAATATAAATATAAATAAAAATAAAATATTAAATTTAATATTTCTACACAATTTAATACAAATTCTGCCCATTTTTAAAGCGTACTTAGCACTTGGGTGTTAAAAGTTATGAAAACATACAAAAAATCAAAATCTTTCACATGCTTTAGTACCACATAAGGTGAAATGACATTAAATTTATTGTTCCGTTTGCAAACTCAGAAGGAAGCAAAAGAATATATATTCCTGACAAAATCTGAATATATATAATTTGCAGACATAATTGTAAAATATGAGTCGATATAGATATGTCTGTCCGTGCGTCCATGAGTTATTGCCACTCTCATGATCGTAAATTCATCCACTCTGCGCATGCATTTATGCAGGTTGTTATTTGAATTGATTGAAAAACACACCCACAATCGAGATATATCCATTTATCTGCCAGTAAAAATTTAACTAAAAAGATTAAACCCGTTACACATATTTATAATTAACAATTCCTAAAATAGGCGAATCGCATTAGAGACATCCATTAGAATCTTTATATGTGCCATAAAAATTTACCTATTAACTTAACTTGTTATGCATATCTTAAGTTATCTCATCCATCAATGTACGAAAAATGAGCATGGTCGAATAACGGACACGCCCACAATTTACAAAAAACTTTACTCAACGCAAAAAAGGTTGCAAACTCATATATAATATATATCTTATTACAGGGCGTAATATATCTCACCACACCACCACACCCACCATTCTACTTGTGGAGAACATTTGAAATTATGTAGGTATCGAAGTACATATCATCTAATAAATGGAGTGTAGGAGTACTTATCACACTATACGAAATGGATCAACTTTGGATTACACTAAACATTTCAAAATCATTTCTAATTAAGAAAAATGATGACAACTGCCTTGGCCTTCCATTCAATATATTAAATGTGCTATCAGCGATGTTCCAAGAACTCCGTAACATACTCTTCTTACTTTCATTGATTAATTAAACCTTTTTCGAAATTTTCTTGTTGTTCTTTATCAAAGCGACAATCAAAGTTCGTCGTTTCTTATTTAATTAAACGAATGCCCTGTAATTTCATAATATCTGGCCAATTTATAATTACAAACAGCTATAATTTCTCAAATTATCATGATTTTCTTTGTTTCAATACGCGAAGAGAGTAAAAGATAATAAATTGTTTACATGTGTCGTTAGTGACCTAATTTCGGTATTTTACCGTTTTAAGTGAAACTTTCCAGTCAGCTATAAAGTCAACCAACCCCCGTCATAAGTTAATCATTATAAAATTTATGGCATTGTGTACAAATGAAGGAATGAAACATTTTACCAAATAATGATTCATAACTTAAA